>JASFAT010001824.1:0-646582 GCA_031353405.1 Baronia brevicornis | reverse complement strand
ATTATCGTGTAAAAGAATAATTTTGTCGTGTCTGGAGTAGTAATGGGCGCGTTTTTCCTTAAGTGCCCGACTCAATCTCATCAATTGTGTTCGGTAGAGAGCTCCAGTAATGGTTTCGCTTGGTTTCAGCAATTCATAATACACGACACCAAGCTGATCCCACCAAATACACAGCATGAGTTTTTTTCCATGAATATTCGGCTTAGCTGTCGATGTTGATGGTTCGCCGGGCTTAACCCATGACTTTCTCTTCTTTTGATTATCGTAGTGAATCCATTTTTCGTCACCAGTGACTATACGATGCAAAAAACTCTTTTTTTATTCCTGGCAAGCAGCATTTCACTCATGCATAATCGGCGTTCAACGTCTCTCGGCTTTAGTTCATATGGAACCCAATTTCCTTGTTTTTGAATCATTCCTAACGATTTTAAACGATGTGAAATTGCTTGTTGAGTCACTTGTAGAGTAAGTGCAAGTTCTTTTTGCGTTTGGGACGAATCTTCCTCCAATAGTACTTCTAATTCCATGTCTTCGTACACTTTCGGCCTTCCACTGCGTTCTTTGTCTTTAACGTCAAACTCACCGTTCTTAAACTTTTGAAACCATTCCTGACAACTTCTCTCACTTAAAGCAGCTTCACCATATGCTTCTAGAAGCAATCGATGCGCCTCAGCTGCAGATTTTTTCACATTAAAGAAGTAAATCAAAAGTTCCCGCAAATGATGCTTATTCGGAATAAAACTTGACATTTTTGCACGAAAAAAATTACGTGATGCTGATACGGAATCACTAGTACTTTAAGGTTATGGTGTTGCCAGATGACTAAACTTGGGATATTACGTTTTACATCTGACAATTTCTCCATAACCTTCTGGTGGGGCCATCTTTTGACAAACCGCGGAAACTTATTTGTACACCTAATAGTATTTTGACTGGCATATTTTAAAAAATATGCTATGCTAAATATTATTGTATACAGAAAATATTTTTATTTTCATCTCATAAGATCACAGGGTAACTTTTGAACGTGTGTGATTTTTAAAATTAAGAAAAGCGAAAACAAAGTCATTTCGATTTTTTTGACGTTTATTAACAAATAGCCAATAAGTACGGTATGTCTTTACGACTAAGTTGATAAATTGTATTATATAAAAGTAATACTAAATGATTCATAAAAATGGAAACATTTCTTATTCTTTTGACATTTGATACATTCAGGCTAGAATAAAGAAGTCGACGAACCCCGACGAGAGTGCCGAAGAAGAGGGCGGTTCACTAGCGCAGAAGCAGAAGATCTCGTTCCTAGAGAACAATCTGGAACAATTGACGAAAGTGCACAAACAACTAGTACGTGACAATGCTGACCTACGATGCGAATTGCCCAAGCTTGAAAAACGACTTCGCGCCACCATGGAACGTGTTAAAGCGCTCGAAACTGCACTCAAGGTTTGTTCACATTATAGGGTTTATTAGTTGGCAACGGATATATTCGTAAAAGCCCGCATCGATGGCTTTTGAGCCATTTTGCAAAACCAATAGCCTCATTGCTTCACAGAGTACGGGATAGCTCCAACTCTATAATAAAAACTGTTTTTGCTAGATTTATAAAACAGCTAAATCGTCTTAAATTTGACTGAAATGTATATGACATAATTTTTAAAGTGTATATAATACTAACACAACAATCTAAAATGTATGGACAAAAAAAATTGTCTGAAATAAGGAATATTATTATCACCTTTATTTACGTATTTCTGTCTTAATAACAATATTATATATATAATATAATTAATATATAAAATAATATTATTACTAGTGTTATGAATCCTTCGTGGCGGGATAAACCAAGCACACGAAGGATTATGCATCCAAGGAAAGGAAGCTTCTCACGATCCTAGCCATGCACAAGATGGCTGTTTTTGAGCTTTGAATTTAACCCACTTATTAAACATAACTTGGGTACAATAATAGAGACAACTTTGGGTACAATGACAGTTGAATCAACGTACCACATGGCGAAATCTCATGCGCGACGTCGATATATTTTATTTGTTTATCTTTTTCCGCTTAGATGAGATTCTCGTCATGCGGTGCACTAATATTAACTATCATTGCCTGGAGTGTAGTTCGAGTCACTATCACAGTATCAGGGTTATTGGCCACAATATGCCCATTATTATTATTATGTATCTCCTATAACTGAAAGCCAATGATTCACATATTCTTTTATTACTTGTACAGGAAGCAAAGGAGGGAGCAATGCGTGACCGTAAGAGATATCAGTTCGAAGTTGACAGAATCAAGGAGGCAGTACGAGCGAAGAATCTTGCCAGAAGAGGACCCCAGGCGCAAATTGGTAAACTTTATATTCATAAAATTATTCTACACAAAATAGCCTCATGCATTGTTGTTATTGAAAAGTTGTAGAATAGAATAATCTAGATAGATATATTCTTTATTGTACACGAAAAACAAATTTATACAATTATTAATTGTATATCTTTTATATAAAACTGTCGGTCTTATAGCTTATAACGATTTCTTTCAGACAACCGTAAGAATTACGTAATTTTTAATCGAAATATTTGTTTACATGTTGCAGTCATTAATATAATAACATGCAGTTTTACCTGTTATGTACAAAATACCGAGTCACCGAGTTCGCGTTTCATTGTCTCTTAGAAGACGTTTTAGTTTTGTAACTAAATGAGAAATTGAAAAAAAAGATAAAAAAGTCCATTCTTGCAATGTATAACAATATGTAATTAAAAAATAAATTATTTTAAACATTTATTTAAACAAATATGCACATTTTATTTACATATGGTGGACTTAATATCACAACTCAATTATCCATCTGAAATATTCCATCGGATTTATATATTTAATCGGTGATATATTTATTTCGTGATTTCAAAAAATATTTAAATAAGTATGGTTTTATAATAATTTCTCAAACTGTAAAAAAAATGTGTAAAATTTACTCATATGGACTTACGAATTTTGATAATAAAGCAGATAACAAAAAAGGCCGATTAAATAAACGATAGCTGACCTTAATTTAATACGTTGAGCGTCACGCCAATTTTGATGGAAATCCTCTTCAGGCCACACGCGCCTTAGAAGCGATAACAGATTTAAATTTATTCGATACAGTTATGAAATGCGACACAATATGGTAAATCAATGGCCAGAAAAATGAATAAACGAGTTTTCACTTCTTGTGAACCTCCGAAGGACAACCGTTTTTATCTTAACCGTGTTCTAATAAAATCCATCAAACTGCCTTAATGATATAATCCTGTGATACTAAACGATTAAGTAAATTTTAAATACATTTTCAGCATATACTTAAAACAGTGTATTTTTTTTAGTTTTATATGATATTGCACTTTGACAGTCACCGGTGACTGACGCGGCCTAAACGGAAAACGGAAAGACCGGTGTCAGCCACCAATGGCCGACGTGGCGCTCAACGTATTAAAAATATAATTTTTAAATAATTTTGTGACATTTCTATAAATTTATAAACACTAAGCTTTTATTCTTAGTCCATATAAAACCTTATGTACTGTTTATTTCTTGAATTATATAATGTAATGTTGTGTTACAGCAAAACCTATCCGAGCTGGTGGTGGGCACATGATGAGCGGCGCGCCCGGTGTGGTCAGAGCCACGCCCGCACAAGACATTAAGCGGAAGTCCATCATTGTTGGTGCCCGGGGTAAGATACACTAACACCGACAAAGAATAAAAAACAACCCAAAAGAGTATGTAAGACATATGGAATAAGGATCGCTCCTTACACGATATACTACATGCAATTAGTGTTTCACCAAATATCATGCAAAACACAATACTAATAATACTTATGTTCAACTTTTAAAAAATTTAATAAAAATATTAGTTTTTTGTATAAAAATAATAACCGCAGTTTTAATTCACACGTCCAAATATTGTGATCTCTGTGAAGTTTGAGCAAAAATTAAGCAAGAAATTTGAGCAAAAAGACATTAACCCACCACGCTTGTCGAAGGCAGATAGGGGCGTCATCCAGGCTCAGAACATAACTGTAGGCCATACATATATTTATCCCGATGCGGAAAACGAACCCACGACCATTCACTCGCAAGTGTCGGTAGATTCGACACTGAACCAATTTAGTCGTAGGTAGAATGACATATACGAAGTTCAATACAATGTAAGACAGCCAAAATGTTACATATTCGCCTATCAGTTTCATGTGAGAATTTATTGTCTGAAACGTAACATCTTGTTAAGTCCACATATATATACATATGTATATATATATATATATATATATATATATATATATATATATATATATATATATGTATATATGTATATATATGTATATATATATATATATATATGTATATATATATACATATATATATATATGATTTTTAATTTAGTTTGCAATATACATATACCGTAAACTAAATGATTTCTTTTGTTACAGATGAAAGTTGAAGAGATGGCCTTACCAGCGTAGAGAATCTAAATGAATTATCATAAATGTACCGAATAAGGCAACAAATCGTTCTTGAAAAAAAATATACCCATATTAATATAATTACTACTATGTTTATGACAAGCATAATATAAGTTGCAACAAAAAAAATAACAAAAAATATCGTAGCATCGTTTAAGGCTTAATCTTTCGATCTATCTAATCTTAATGTCACTAAGTGCACATGTATTTAGAAGAGATTGTGGCTTTTTGCTGTCTATATAGTCATATGTAAATGTACTGCTTCTGAAGAGATATCCTAAATATCACAGAAGCAGTGTGTGCACAGGCTTCGAGTCATTTCAAAATGGGTTGTCACCGAGGAAGTATGGCATTACAATCAAATGTCTAGGCTACGTTAGTCTTCGTTGTTGCTATTTTATTGAATCAGATAAACTAATAATTTTATTAAATGACAAAAGTATTAAACTCCGTTTTAAATCTAGGACGCTTGTATGCACATTTTGTTCAAATTTTAATATTTTGATTGTATCTTGTGGGAAGAGATGATTTTGCGTCGACGTCAAGTGAAAGAGTCTAGATTCATACAAAGAAAAGCCGAGCCAGTTACCATTACATTTGTGAAATCATAGCAGGGCGCTATATTCACTCGTCGAATGTCATTTCTTCCTCTTTAGATACACGTGAAATTATTTCGCAGATATCGATACGTTTAAGGAAATGCAGTGAATTACTAGCAGACTTGCATATGCTGCCGCACAAATAAAATTACAAAAATAATTAAAAATATTACGGTCTCCGTATGGGTGGGCCGTCGTTCGTAATCGTCGGCTCAAGTGTGGTGGCAAATGCATACAGGAGTGTATATCTTCTTTGTGTAGTATTAGTGTAAGCTTCTTTAATATATATTTTTATATATTGTGATAAGCGTTGTTATGCCGACATGCGCATTTAATAAGTTAACGAAACGACCTTTATGGTGTAAATTAATGAGGTGTCTTGGACGATGACGGGGGGCATGTAACAAGCAATATGTCGCGAATGTGTGCTGAATAATACCTTAGGTGCAGTGGTGACACGCTGATATTAAAATTATACTTACATTCTCCTCGTATTAATACAAGCTAACTGTTGTCAGTAAATTAAAATTCGTCCAGGGATTGTCTTAATGCGTCATGGTACGTTTTATATGTACAATTTCCCGCGATGAATTGTGATTTACTCATTACAGTGTATATAATTAATCTGTATCCCTATACTGGCGAATGCTTTCATAACGTAGATATGCTTGGGTTCTTTATTTACTTGGAAATAACGACGTAAAAGTAATTTACTAGTACATCAACAGCGGCCTATACGTATGTTCGAAAAATGTGATGTTGGCGGGAAAACGGACATGCTGTTTATCAATTGTACTGTGGTTCAGCTTGCTATTGGCAATGGTTCAGTGCGTGGGTGCCTAGGCGACTTGCTGCAACAAGCAAGTTCTCTGCAACTAGGCACTGAGTGCGCCCCTTCGGTCATATTACATTTTAGTGGGTGATTTTTATATTCGATGACGGAATATGAAAATCTATTTCAACTAATTACAAATTTTTGCTCCAGTGACTTGATATTACAGTATACATTTAACCAATGCATAATAACTAAGTGACATCCGCTATTGTATAAAGTGAAACATCATTGGATAGTTAGAGTAGAAGGTTATCATCATTCGCATCACCTTGAGTGTACACACTGTTGCCGCTTGATATTCACGTTTGCTTGTGAGCTGTGATGTTTAGTGAAGATTTATTTGCATTGCGTCTTTTTAGGTGGGGTGGATTTGTTGTCAATAATGTAGAAGTTTTATGTTTAAATTACTTCAACACATTCACTATTCTGCATTACAACAGTTTTATTTGACAAAACCTTGGGATTTTTTTTTATCAATATCCAAAGTTTGGTTTGTTTAACCCTTTCGGTACGAGCGCTCTTTCCGCCGCAACACTCCTGCTGTACGAGGTGCCTTGCCTTAAGCGCGCACATGTCATAAGCGCGCACATGTCATAAGCGCGCACATGTCATAAGCGCGGACATGGTCAGTCCTCATAGAAAGCGATTGTTCAAAAATCTAAGAGTCCAAGGTGTTTTATGCATATATGCAAAATATATTTTCAACAAACGAGTCATCAGATGGACGCCGGATATATCCGGAACCCGTACCGAAAGGATTAAAGTTCTCTTTTCGCTTTAAGATGCATTAGATTCATAGTAGATCTGTAACTTATATAAGTACTTATGAAATAATCACGTTAGCCGGACACTCCACACTGGCACAGCGTTGCACCGACAGCGCGCTGTGTAACACCAGGAGTTATGGAACTATGGTCGATAAATGTTCTTCTGAAAACCAAAGATGAATCACAATTTTTAGATAATAATAATTCGAGATTTATTACCTTCTGAAATTTAACGTAAGCCCCGAATTACTCAATGGTTCCAAAGCTCCTTAAAATGTGTTGCAATACATTTATATAATGAAGGTGTTAAATTTTAGTAAATTATTTCATACTTAAGTTAGCTATTTTATTTATTTCATAAAACTAAATTATCTCGGTTTTTTTAACTTTGTTGTTGTCATACGCTTTTTTTACATACCTCTATATTTACAATGTTTTAAA
Source organism: Baronia brevicornis (assembly GCA_031353405.1). Lineage (NCBI taxonomy): Eukaryota > Metazoa > Arthropoda > Insecta > Lepidoptera > Papilionidae > Baronia > Baronia brevicornis. Next base: position 639,424 of record JASFAT010001824.1, on the reverse strand, counting down.
ATCATGGTAAACGCATATTTCTCGTTCACGATCGGAGACGTTTATAAAGGTGCGTGCCATGAGGAAGGCAGTTTGTATGTTTGCTTGGTAACTTGGTTTGTTACGTAGGTAAATAGGAGGCTATCCGCGGTTTCCATTCGCCTTTTACAAGAGAGATTGAACCGATGACCGCCGCGACCGCGTACCGACAGCCTTGCCTTTTGCACCAAGTGATTTAGTTTGTATTTACATCTTTTGTACGATGTATTTAATATATGGAAAATTCTCAAAAAGAGTGTTTTCTCGATTTTTATTTATTATAAAAATAAAATTATGAATTTAATTTGCTACGTACTGTCTTTTATTGTTGACGCTTCCTATTTGGTATGGGTAACCCTATATATATATATATATGATTATTAATCATCCAACCGTGACTATCAACTGCTGGGCACTAGCCTTCTTCAGAAACGATGATTTTCACCGCAGTCCTCCACATGGCACTGAATTGAAGACTGCAGATTGATTTTAATTAAGTAGGTAGCTGCCCAAATAGTTGTTGCGTACAAAATCCACAGGGAGAAATTCATTGGCCCTAATCTAATCGGTAAATAAGTGAAATAATAGGGTGTGACGTAAATAGCAGTTATTTCTAAAAATATGCATATTCTTAAATATTTCCATAATCGGGCCTTGCCTTGATTTCAAAGGTTTGCCGTGAAATAAGCAAAATGACAACTTTCATAATGCTGTTAAAGTACATAAAAAAGATTCATATTTGATAGAGAATAATGACACCGTGAGTATTAGATAATTTTAAATATAGCAGATATCTGTCAAATTGCCTCGATTTAAGTTCATTCATTCATTCATTTGAATTAATGGCTTTCAATAGCGCCAAATTAGCAGAGATAATTTCACCAATGTCACGTAGAATGAAGAGGACACGAAGGAGTTTAATCGGTGCGCTTGAGATAATAAAGGAATAGAATGCAGAGGACACGTAGGGGATGAACGGTGCGGCCGGGGTAATAATAAAATATAATGTAAAGGAGATTAATCGGCACAATCGGGGTTACAGCCTCAATAGAATTTTTAAGTGAGTAGGTATTTTATGATTAACCCTAAAGTAAAAACAACACAAATATTTAAAATGCGATAAATCCCAAAATTGTTAGTAAACTATGTACATCTACATTATATTAGAACGTAAACCAGTTATATTTACAATTTTATTTTATTTTATATATTTACATAACAAAGACAAAAAGAACTAAACACAAGCATCAACAAACATTCGATATTAACAGGACGGATAATTTTGCGAGAGAGAAAATCATAGCCAGGATATAGAAGTTAAAGACAGTTGAATTGGATATGGGATGCTGAACTTTCGTGTAGGGCACATTCGCACAAAGAGTGGTCACGCACCCTAATCTTAGCCATGTGAACTGGAGTGCATTAATGCCCAAGACGTAAATAACAGATCGTAGCTGTTACCCAGCGTCTATAAAGAGAAAACCTAGGGCGTCTTGGGATAGAAGGCTGAATGGCAGCGTTATGTCTGTCCTTGACCGATTTTGACTCTATGTAGAATATATTCGAGGAATCTAAATGAGTTTGTGCCAAAGCCCGCAGTTCTATTCTGTGCTGGGAACCACACAACAAACAAAATACTTGTATTATCTTTAATCTATTTTTGGCTGATTTTCGTATTTCGCATATATTATTATAATAATTTTTTTTTTCGTTTGTTTTGAGAATTCGGACTTTGAGCTCGGATTTAACAGCTGGGTTTGTATAAACTATATCGAAAAATAATCATATTAAGTTGGATTTGTTTTCACCCAATTTCCGTTAAACATCTACTTTGTAATTTTTTAAGCTGCATATCTTTCCTGTTTTTTTTTTCTCTTAACTACTACCCACATTTTGATATCTTTCTCGGGAACTAATTTAAAATAATTACAAAAGAACGTTTCAAGACTTTATTAGTGAATAATTGATACATAACAATAAATTTGTAACAGTTTTCTACAAATCATAACTTTTCATATCAAATTACTTTTTATTTAAATAATGTATGATCATCTGCTCCGTATGAATTTTTCAATTCCTAAATACTATTTTACAGTAATCAAATTATTTTGAAGGCTATCTCACTGATATGATAAAATGTCATGCGTGTGGATTCTTACCATGGAAAACCGTGTATAAATTAGACAGTTCAAATATGAAAGAAAATTTATGGAATTAACAAAAATAATTGTAATCTCAGTTTATTTTTATGTACTTTTATGATGGAATAACTCTTATAAGGTGTGAACAAAATAATCTGTCAATATTTCAAATTGTAAAAATAAATAAGAATATGAATCAATCGTCAAGCTGTACCCTGCCGGGCTAATGCCTCAGCGAAATTCATAATTGAATATAACGGGAAGTTTTAAAGACCTGCAGGAGTTTCGAATAGCATTATCATAAAATTCTCAAGTTATCTTTTAATGCATAAGATCTATAACAAAATCAAAACTCTTTTTAACACACAGTGCTTCACATACTTTTTAATTTGTGAATTAAATTATTAGCACCTAATAATGTCGTCGTGCAAAAATAGCAATAGATCATTGATAATGAAGAAATTTGGTTTATAAACATTGAAAAAATTAAAATGCTTTGTAATTAAAACAAAATATATTGCAAAATTGACAGAATACTATGTTCCAATCTAAAACATAAAGAATAGCACATGGAATCTAATAAGCGTTACCTATTATTTATAACTTATTATTTTATTCATAATTGAATATTAATTTGTTACAATACTAACACTTGCGCTATAGCATTCCTTATATAATATACATGAAAACACAATGAATATTCGGTGTTGTAAATATACAATTCATCCACAAATAACCGTGTGAAATTAAATTTATTTAAAACATATTAGATATTGAACTCATTTACATTGTTGTAATTCATACTTCATTATAATTAATAAAATTAATGTACCCCAAATATTTGGAGCCTAAAATACTCAAAGGTAACTTTATCATACGCTTTATAAATTCTATGAAAAATAAATTAAAATATTTTTTGTTGGAAATGTGATTCTTTATATATACAATTAAAGCTCTTACTTTATCGCTGTTGTTATTAGTTTTATTTCTCAAATTCTTCACTATTATTAACTTAATGATATCACAGACAAATATTGGGAATATACCGGCAGGTACGAGTAAACGGGTAAAGTTCTAAGCTTTCAATATTTTAACGACGAAAAACAGGTATTAGTAATGACTTATTGATCAGACAAAAACAAGTTCATCAAGGAAAGCAAACTTATTTCAATACCAATCATTCTTATTTCTGCCAAAACTCGTCAGCATTCAGTATGTAGATCAAGTTAATGTTTTAAAATCAACATTACACACCATAGCCACGTTAACGGCCAACGTGGTTATGGTGTGTAATGTAACGGCAAAAGCCACGGTTGTTTACTATTAAAAGTAAAACACAATTAACAATTTTAATCGGCTTAATCTACTTGTATATATGATATATATATATATATATATATATATATATATATATATATATATATATATACATACACACACACACACACACATATATATATATATATATATATATATATATATATATATATATATATATATATATATATAGTTCGCTTTTGTTTAGTTATTTCAGTAATAATGTTGTGTTTGTAAGCAATAAAGTTAAATAATAAATAAAAAATGTTTAACATAAAACCATCACAGGAACGTATTTTACATGTGTATTAATCTTGAAGTACACTCTCTGTGTAAGCTCGATGAAGCTAAAATTCCACGTATTTAAAAATTGGATAAATATGAAATAAAATCATTAAACATAGTAAAAATACCACGACCTGATAATATACATCCCTCATAAAATACATTTTACAGTACCATTTTTAGTGCATCATAGAGGTTATTTCCATGGCACTTCCTCTTCCTCCATCGGTACGTGGATAATAAGACGTAATAATAATACGTCTTATAGATTTTGTTAGTCAACACCACCGTAAGTTTGGTATAAATTCGTCACAAACTTTTATGATTTGGGACATCATACTCCATCATATGTTGACGCCGAAACACTTGTCTGCTGTTGCTCTACTGTGTGGTTAAGTCCGTTCTCTTTTGATGTAGATGAAGTCCTTAAATGATTTAATATGGCGTTAAGTAAATTATACTCAAAACTAAAGTGATATAAAAAGGGAATTAATTTTTGGATACTATATCAACATTAAATCATAATAAAAAAGTCAAAACAAAAAAAATTAAAATCACACGCCGAAATATTTTGATTTCATAAGAATACCCCGATTTATAGACAAGTATGAGCAAAAACAGCCCGATGGGAATGTATTAATATAGTATCCACTATAATAAAAGTAATTTTACCCGAAAAACGGCAGAAGCGTAACTAATGTAGAGCGGCTAGTACACTCTCGAAGCTCTGGCAACACCAGTACGACGTGTCGCAAATACGCTTGCAGCGCTACGCGTCTCTGTTCCACTAAACGTGCATCCTAAAATCACATCACCACGTCAATGGCTACGATCAATTTTATTATCAACACTTCAATTGCCGTTATAGTCGATATCCGATGCGATTACTATCGCAAGACAAGTTATGTTAGTTTCAATCGACCAGAGGAATATCTATGTGTGGTTCCTGACATAAAATAGGACCATGTCATTTCTTCCCATGGGTGTGGTAAGAAGTGACTATAGGAACAGATAAAAGTAGATTGGCAGGAATCAACCTGAGAATAAAAACCAATCTGCAATCTATTTTAAATTTTGAGAGATGTCAATATCTGTTAGGGCTGTATAATGATGGTTAATTGACGACTATAGCAAAAGAATAGGTCTGTTTTTTTAGCTATAAGGAGACTTAGAGTGATGGAATTGTAGCGTCACCGTAAGCACGTTCTAACGTATATGTGTAGTAAGGCCAATAAACACTACTGCAGGCGTCGTTTCGATTTGATGGACCCTTAATGAATAAAATAGTTACCACAAAATTATTCTTTCATAAAATTAGATAACTATGTTTGACAGTCGATCCTCCCGGATTTCAAGTCTATCAACGGTACAGTCGACTCTTGATAATTCGAAGTTGAAATAACCTTTCTAATACTTGGAATTACTAAAAGTTCGAAATGTTGAAAGTTTTGTAATACCAAAATGAAAACAAAAAGTTATGAAACTGAAGTAGTATTTATTGAAAATGCCAATCACATTTCACAGGCCTATGTGATCTGTGTGTATAAGTTTCAACATGTCCATATTTCGATTTGTCGACTATTTGCGTGAAAGAATTTCGAATTACCAAGGGTACTTATTTGATTTAACAAGAGTTTTGCTTGGGACCCAGCAATTAATTCGATTAATAGATAGTTTTGAATTATCATGAATCGACTGTATTTTAATGGACTTGAAATCCGAAAGGAAAACAGGGGTGTTTTGATCATTTTGGTCTCAGAACTGAGGAACAAACGTCTGAGTGTCCCCAATCGGCCACTTGCAGGTCTTCTCATCGCAAATCCACCAAACTTTTATTGTCTTACTGAATGAAGTAATTCTGCTTCAAATTCCATTCTAGAGATAAATTGACTGAAAATGAGGAAATATTTGTAATTTACTGCAATTTATAGTACTGCGCATGTGTTTGTGTGGCGTTGGATTGCTTTCCTACAGGTTACACGCTTGCTCGTCTACCTTCCTATTCCATAAAAAAAAAACAATTTGTAGTTTAAAATTACAACTTCATTCAAGATATTATACTTACGCGTTTTCTTAATGTTTTCTTGGGTGGAAATTTATAGTTAGTTAAATCTGGGTGGCACTTTTTAAGTTGCGTATGCAATTCGTAAAATTTCGCATACCTGTGATAAACGTTCCATTCCTCTTGCCCAACTTTAATAAATATCTGTAAGTCAAATAAGGATGTCAATTGAAATTATTAGTATTATTTCATATCATAATTGAAAGCTACTTTTAATAACATAAAAATTATTTACAAGTTTGTTATATTATCATTTTACACGCACACACATACATATGTACTGGATCAAGCTTCACAAGCGAAATATTGTTCCAGCTTTCTTGTAAAATATTCCACGTGTGTTCATGCGAGGAGGGATAATAAGTGCGCAAATTTATATCAAGCTCTTCCCACAAAAGCTCAATCGGTTTGAGATCCGGACTCTAGGATGTTCATAGAAAAAACATGCAACATAAGAGGAATAGAGAAAAGATAAGAAAAGAGAGGTAAAGAAAATAGAAGAGTGGGGCAGGTGACACGGACGTTACTCAGAAGCAGATTTACCTGATATACATGATATGAATGTGTTCTCTTTCCACAAAGAAAAGCACTAGGTATAAAGACTTTCACATTTGACTCTGGATAATCTAAAACTTCAAGTGCTGAAGCATTCTCCAAGTCATGTAATTTTCGTTGTAAGTGTTGATTAAACTCCATTAGCTCTGCATGCATTTCTGCCACCTGTGTATGACGATGATCATCTTTACATTAAAAAAAGAACAATAGTCTAAAATCAGTAAGTGACATTATATTTTTAATTTAAAGCTAATATACAATAACGTAATAAAATTACGCTTATTAATAATCAACATTTATTATTTATTCAGTACTGTCTTGACATAAAAATTTTAATTACTTAGACATTTTTGGAACACAACTTAGTTTTGTTATTTAACCATTGACAATTTTCTTTTAAATAAGCTAATTTACTGAGGTAAATAATCTTAAAATTGAAGTTACATACAGCATCTTTCTTCAAATAAAATATAAAACAAATTTCTTTTAAATAAAGAGTTCTTTTAAAACAATCTCTTAATTAAGCAAAATAAAAAAAGAATTAAAGGAAGAGGAATAACCTGGTCCACAATCAATTTAAGAATCTACCTGATAAAAATTGTAATATGTAATAAAAATTTGAGAAGGCGCAGGGAAGATCACAAACACAATCAGGACGCGATTTCTAGATTCCTCAACACTTTTTTTTGGTTTCGAGAAGTCACGAACAGAAACCCTAACATCAATAGTCAAATGGAGGATACAAACACATGATGCACAAAATGCAATGTATTACTGAAGAAAGGGAGAATAATGTAATGGCAATGGCATTTCAATATTCAACATTATAAATCATATGAATAAAATGTATAGAAAACATGATGAAAAACAAAAACAAATTTCTCTTATAAAAACAATATATGCACATGTGTCAGTGTGATCATAAGTGCAAATGCAATCATCATTATGCAATGTAACTCATTTATAAAAATAATGATGTGTGAACTATGAACTCAACAGTAAAAGTCGAACTTCAGTAAAAGTAATCGTTAATTAATGTAATAGAAAATAATGGATAATAAATTTTTGTCTTGCTTTTGTACCTGAACAAGTTTCTTTTCATATATACTAATTTCTTCATCTCTATTATCAGTGTTTTTTAAGGATCTTCCCATCTCCACAGCTGATATATATTTTCTTAGTTGATCTTTTAATCTATCATTTTCTCTAGAAAGAAAAAATAAACATTACAACATATAGCTTTCTTCCACATAATAATAAACATATAATGCTTTTGTATCACTGACTTGCTCAGGTCTAATACTATTTTCTCCAACTTCTGTATTTTCTCCTTACTGGCTAATTCAAGTTGATTGTATTGTAACTGAAGATTTATATATTCCTTCTCTTTACATTTTAGTGCAGAATTCACTTGTTTTTCTTCTGGTATACTTTCATCTTCAGTGAAACAAAGTTCTAAGCATGAAGTGCTACCATCAATGCTGCCTGCTATTTCTTCACTGTCACTTTCATAAATTTTTAGATAATTGACACTTAAATCAGATACATTATCATCTTTGGGGATGTTATTTTTATCTATGCTACTTGAAGATGTAAATATTTCTCTTGCACATTCAGATAATTTATTAAGAATTTGTGAAGGGCTATCAATCCCTTTTACACTGTCAGGAAAGAAGTGTCTTTTTATATTTTTGTATTCTGAACTAGTTGGTTCACTAGATGATGTAACTGCAGGTGTAGTTTTAAGATCTGGAGAATTCAAACATGTTGGTGGTGCACTATTCCATGATATGCCTAAAGAATTGTCATTCTCGAACTGTGTTTTAGCTTTTATTTGATTATTTTGTTCATTTTTATCAAAAGATATAACTTGTCGTAAAGGTTTTCTTTTGACATTTTCAGATGTTTTTATAGGTGTAGGTAATGGTATAACTAGCTCAGTCTTTGTTGCATGATTGGCTTGTTGTGATTCATTTAGTTCTGCTCTGTCAATCGATAATGCAAACAAAACAGTTGATAAGCCTGAAACAATGTAAATTAATAGTTTTTGTAATGGATATGCCTCTCATTATTTTTATGGGATAATAAGGTAATCAAGTAGTCGCCTAATGGAAAGCAATCAACACCGCCCATAGACATCCACAGTGCAATAGGCAGTGCAAAAGCGTTGCCAGCCTTTAAGGGAAGTGTCATTATGGGAAGGTATGAAACGTAGTAGCTTAGCCACAACTCAGATGCCGGTTTTCTACAGGAATGTGGAACTTCCCAGGGCAAGCTGGCCCATTCATGCTGCAGACAAATAATATGCCATTCTTGAATCTCTTCATCTACAATGTGGCTCTACCACTATGAAACTCATGATTTATGTAGTCCAGATATTTACCTGCTGCCATATTAGGAAGTAAGCTACCTTCAGTGATCCTAACTAGAGCACCTTCCTCATAATATTCTGCCAAAAGCCCATGTGTAATCCAACTTTGTAAGTATCTAAAACAAGTATAATATATATAAAAAGTTATTTAGATTCATTAAAAATTGATTAATCAAATTAACCTAAAATGTAAGCTATAACTGTTTATAAGTATGTATAAAATTAATAATTTAATGATTTTTGAAGCTATTATTACATATTACATTATGAAGTGTAGTCCAAATTTTGTTTTAAATTTAATCTATTGACCTAGTAACTAAATAGTTTATATATGCAAAATATCCTACAGTGTGTTTAATATGCTCTTTAAAGATGTTACATATATTTAAATTACAGAATAATTAATAAATAAATGCACAGTCATGTGCCACAAGATTGAAAGTAAATAAGTTAAAAACTTAATTGTTAGTATTGTCATCTTAACCTACCTTTCCAGTGACCGTTCATTTAAAGCAGCCCGAACAAATGATCGAAAGTAGCCTAGGGGTGTATTAATATTTGTCAGAATTTTAAATCTTTCTTTTTCATGTTTAGTAAGATGAAGACAACAATAGCTCCAAAGAGAATTGCCTAAAAACATAAGAGATAAAAAATATTTTTAACATTTATATAACTGAAATTGCTATTAATATAGAACAAAAAGGCAGGATTTTCTTACCAACATTCACAATATTAAAAGTAAAATTCAGTCCAGCAGATACTAAATTTTGAATAGTTGAGTTTGATAAATTGGTCTTAATTCCATGGCTGAGTATTTTCTCCCATTTATCACAAAGTTGAACTATTCTAGCAACAAAAATCAGACAAGTATTAAAATTTATTTAACTCATTAAAATTAGGTTTGAAGGTAAATTTATTACAAAATATTACCTTAAATCATCTTCAGTTGCAAGTTCAGATCTACCACCAAAACGGCTCTTACAATTTTCTACACAACAATGTAACTCTTTAAAAAGAAGTTTACCACTCTCTACCCTTTTCTTCCACTCCTCCTTAGTATCTATAGCATTAGCAATAGAATTTAAAATTTTGCTATTCTGTGAAAATAATGTCATGTCAAATTGCAGCATTGTAAGGGTGCAACTCTTCTCAATCTCAACTGGGTTTGATGTGTTGCATTCTGCTGTTAAGTGTATGAACCTATGATGGCTCACAGACAGAAATTAACCAAGGTCTAAAAACTCATAGTTTGGTGATGGGTAGCAGTACTGTGGTCTGTCTGGTATGGCAATTATAGAACATTTTCTAGAATGGGGGAGGCCTAACTATATTTTATATTACGTAGATACACCATAATCAAAATTTTTGGACTCCCCCATTTTCATTTAAATTTCTATTAGACTTATTTCAATAAAATTATTAATAAATTGCTTTAAGCATAGGAAAAACGACTTCCTATAATTAAAAGTTACTCACCATGGTCTGTAAAATATTTTATTACAAATCAGTAAAAATGCTCAAGTTAGTAAGATGAGCTCTTAGAAATTTAGAGTACACTATTTGTTACTTTAAAAATCAGCACAACAGGGCAAATAAACCTTTTACATATTCCTCAATTTCCATGATAGACAGATTGTTCTTAGCTTACAATATCTAATCTTTGTCAATTATCTATGACAATAAACAAAGTCATTTCATTAATGTATACACTATATTTTTAAAAGATTTTTATAAGCTATGGACGTACATATACAGACCAGGAACTTATACCCAATCTGGAGTGTACACGGACAATTTGACATTGATAAAAAATGAACTTTATGTTTATACCACTAAAGTTTATTAAAGACAATCACTTGACCCGATGAAAAAAGCGCCCTCAGAGCCTTTTGTCCCTTTCTAAAGTATTGCCAGGAGGATTATTTTTAGAATTTAGTAAGAATGATAGAAAAATATTAATTTCATATTTAGTTTAAAACATATTATCTTAACAACTCTAATAAAATATATTTTTCAACTATCTCTTAGCTTGTATGTTAATACGAGATATTTTTTCACAATGTTACGGCAAGAAATATGGAAACTGTTGATAAAATAAATAGACTATTGGACTTTTCCCGCCAATTTACACCAGTGACGTTGTGTTTTTATTTCATTTTCACAATCTTATATTATTATCAGTTATATTGTTAAATTGTGTTGGTGAATTATGCAATATAGTTCACTTAAGGTTTATAAGTGAAGTGATATGAAATAAATGCGTGTATCGTAACTTTTTGACTGAAAAAATCCATAGAAGATTTTGGTAAAATGGCCACCATTTTATCAAGACGTAACGTAATAAGCTGACTTGGAACATTTCAAGAGATTGGATATTATTGTATTTTACTTGATGATGGCACTGGCATAATAGTTGTAACTAATTGCCATCAAAGAAAAGAAATAGACTATTGAATTTTCCCGTCAACATACAGTTATTCTTTCTCTTCTTTTCTTTGATGGCAATTAGTTACAACTATTATGCCAGTCTCAAGTAATATACAATAATATCGAATCTCTTGAAATGTAACAAGTCAGCTCATTACGTTACGTCTTGATAAAATGGTGGCAATTTCACCAAAAACCTTCTATGGACTTTTTCAGTCAACTTAAAAAGTTACGATACACCCATTTATTTTATATCTCTTAACTTATACACCTTAATCGAACTATATTGTATAATACGCCACCATAATTAAACAATATAACTAATAATAATATAAGATTATGAAAATGAAATAAAAACACAACGTCATTGATATAAGTTGGCAGGAAAAGTCCCATCAGTGTTGTTTTGTTTTTATGTTTGTGTTAAGAACACACAAGTATCGATACGAAATTTCGATTCTTTTTGATAATGAGCATTAAACGACCTTACTTACCGATACCTGGTACTTTTATTTGTGTTCGGAAGCGTTCCCACACTAAATGTTTCAAGACCCTAATGTTCCTCTACTACAATATTTTTACAATTTAAATATTATTTAAAAAGAGTACTTGAATGCGAAAAAAATTTATATCGTTCAATGCTATAGTTCAAAATATAATACGCTAAGGAGTTTAATGGAGTTTATAGGTCTGTTTATTTATGGTCTTTCAATTTCATATCAAAATGGCGGTCGATGTCACTCGAAATTTCTAATAGCTGTTATAGTATCAATTTTCTAAGTGTATTTTATTTACGTGGACATCAAAACTTAAAGTTTATAGACGTTATTTTGCACGTGTGCGATATTTTTTGTTTTAGTACTGTACTAATTTTATTGTACTTATAAAATAAACTATCATGAGTAATTACGAGGATGATCAAAGTGAAGACGGAGAATTAGCACGTAGCCCTGGACAGGATGAAATGGATTTTAGGTAATATATTACATATTTCTATAAAATGTTATACAATGTTATATAAAATATAAGTGACATTTAAATGGAAAAGGACGTTTTTTTAATAACATGATGTTACGAGTGACGCTTATTGCATGCTAATTTGTAATTCTATGTATTTCACCTAAAAATATTTTTTTAAGTGAAATATATTTCAATTCAAACATGTGTATTCTAAAAGACTAAATTCTTTTAGCTTATCTGATGAAGACCGTGATAATGCTGACTCATTAGTAATAAAGCCTCCACAAGCTGTAATTCGTACATCGCACAGGGATAAACGGAATCATAAACGATCAGGGAAAGAACGGTATAAAGATACTACTAGGAAAGACAAAAAACATCTTTACAGGTAAGGATTGTTTGTTACTAGTGTGTGCAACATTTTAAAAGAATTTGTAACAAATCATAATTTTTATTTTTACTTTTCAGGGATAGAGATAAACCTGAAAAGTCAAAACGTGATATATCTAAAAATTCAGACCGAGAAGAGATGTCCAAAGAATACAGAGAATATAGAGAAAAACAATATTATAGAGAAAAAGATCTATACCGTGAGAAAGAGGTGAGAGATAAAGAATTGTATCGTGATAGGGATGTTAGGGAAAAGGATATATATAGAGAAAAAGAGATATATAGAGAAAAAGAGCTATATAGGGAAAAGGATGTATATAGAGAAAAAGATCCATATAGAGAAAAGGATCCTTACAGAGAAAGAGAACATTATAGAGAGAGAGAAGTTTATAGGGATAATACATCCTTTCGTGAAGCTACTAGGCAAAGAGAACTGTATAGAGAGAAAGATGCTTATAAAGATAAAGACATCCAAAGAGATCGTGAGTTATATTTAAGTCGGGATCGCCAATTGAAATATTCAGAGGGAGAAAGGAAGCGTATAGAGTCTGAAAGAATAGAGACCAGGTTAAGGTTATTAGCAGAAGAAAGTCGTAGTAATAATCATAATAATGAAAAAGAAAATAGGGATAAGACATCTGGTGATAAGGAATTGGAAGATTTAAGAACTAGGCTACTTAGTAAAAGAATATCTAAAGAACTACAAGAAACAAAGAAGCAATCTGATTATGTGGACAAAGAACTCAAGTTAGAAGAGAGACAAAGGCATCCATCATCATTGGATAAGCATCAACAAGAGAGAAAAAAAAAATTACTAGAAGCAGGTAAGATGGACTTTTTAAAACTAATACTTTTATTATCAGTATTCTGTTCATTGGGTCTGTGAGGTGAAAATTTATTATTATAAAATTTTAGTTAATATTTCTATTCAATATACAGTACAGAAAATATTTATATAGTGACACTTAATGGACTGGTTTTATTGACAGTTATCATTAAATAGAGAGAATAAAAATTGATTTAATTTTATAATTATAATATGTTTTTACAATTAAATTATGAATTGTTCAAAAAACAAGCATTTATATTAATACAAATAACAATGCTTATTGTGTTTGGTCTGGTATCTTTATCTTGGGCTACTGTGAGATGATCTGGGTTATATAAAAATAATTTCGCTGCATTGTGTACTTCTATTATGCTTGGTGGAAGCTCAGGGTCAGCTATTTTATGTTTTTTGCACATATTAAAATTTTAGACATCACACAAAATTTTTATCTTACTCACCATGTCCTCCAGGTTAAAAGTTTGTAAGCTAACAATATAATAAAGTGAAGATAATGCATTAAGCTATCTGTATCATATGGGGTGACTATGGGAGCAAATGCTGGTAGACTTGCATTAGTATGTAACTATCTGTAATACTCAATTGGTATGCCAACCATGTAATTATGATAAAACTTCAATTTTGTGGGAAGTCAATATCCAGCATTGAACTGTCATGGCTGTATTAACAATGATAATGATATTTAAGCTATCAGCACTTGGTTTGCTTAAGTGCCTGCAACCTTTAAAACTCGAAGCATTGACCATGTGTGTTTAGGCATGGTGGTGAGTATATTTACATTTGTTGCAGTGAAATGGGCAAGAAGTAAAAAAGAAGGTTGTGGTGAGTTTTCATTGATATATAACAAAAACTTGTTATTGAGAGAAGTAAAACAATGTGTAAAATGATATAGTAATATGATTAGATTTATAATTAACAAAAATAATATGATTGATTGGTTAAATGTATTTACAATGTAATAGGATGATTTTTACTCAATATAAATGAAAATGTATTGAATAAAAACATCTTATTACATTGTAAAAACATTTTATTGACCAATTTAAAAAAACAAATTAACAATGACATCTCAGAACCAGAACATAGAAACTAGGTTCAAACCATTTATTTTCGGAATTGCATTTTTTAAGTTTTCAATATTTCCTGTTAAACAGAAAGGGAGATGAAAAAACGAAAGCATGAATCAAGAACCGAATTAGAAGCTCGACGTCAAGAACGTAGAAGAAGAGGAAAGAAGAGATCACCATCTCCAAATGATAGTGCTAATAAAAAGAAGAGAAATCATTCTCCTAACTTTGGTGATTCAGTAGTTACTGTCTCTGATGCCAGTGATGTTGAAATGAAGAGTGATTCATTGCAGTCGGAACCAGAAGAAGGTTAGAATGAATTTTAATGAAATTAAATGTAATTTAAGATTAAACTTTTATAACTGCAATTTGGTAATGCTGCAATTAGTGTTTTTATTCTTTTTGTCTGATTATTTCTCCAAGCTAAGCTTGGAAATGATTGAAGAAATATTTAACTGCAAAAAAACTCCTGTTTCTATCTATAACAAAATTAACATAAGAGAGTAAGCTCTCCAAGTAATTTTGTCGTCATTTGCATAGCTTGTACATGTAAGGGTAGGAAGGATGAGTAATTGAAAATATTGAAAATCAACTTAAATTTAAGACTTAACCATAATAATTAAGTGTTCCAAATAATTAAGTATTCTTCCTATTCTATGTGTAAATTATTAGCAAAATTATTTACACATAGAACAGGAAGTATCTGGGTCAAGAAATAGTACTTGTTATAACTGATTACCACAATGTATTTACAGGTGAGCATTCTAACAGTGAAACTGATGAAGATAGCTCAACAGAGTCAGACTCTGAAGCAGGTTCAAAATCAAGTGATGATAGTAGAATACATGAAAAATCAGACAGTGATGAAAGAAATGAAAAGGAGCAGATCAATGAGATATCAAAGTCTAAATCTAAATCACCTTTACCTAAATCTAATCATAACAGCCCTTCATCTATTGGATCTAGAAGGTATTGTCAGCTCTTTATTTTCATCTCTTCTATAAATACCTACAATTTGACTTAGATTACTTGTAGGTGGGAGGATGCCCTATTTGCCTCACTAAGCAAGCTTATTTGGACAAAGATGTTGCTGCCCATTACTGTTCTGTGACTATTTATAGCTGGGTTTTTTTATTGGGTTATAATAATTATATTAGTCGTCATAATTTAATCAGTATCACTTAAATGTTGACACTGAAAGTAATGAGGGGAAATTGTGTTATTATACTTTACATACATTATTAGCATTTATGACCCCTTTATATTTTTTCATTTGTTTTAAAATTACTTTGTTTAGTTTTATATATGAATAATCACTTCTGACATAAGAGAAAATTTTGGTAATTGGAATTACCATTAGTATTATGTAATGTGCTTTGAGAATTGTAGCTGTAAATAGTATAGTAATTAAATGCGCTACTTGTTACTTTTTTTGTATCATAAAATTGTTTTACAAAAAATTGAATATATTTGTAGATCACATACAAGATCTAAAAGTCGGAGCAGGTCACATTCATTTTCTCCACCTCCTTCTGGTGAAAATGGAAAATCAGCAGCTGAAGAAGAGAAACCAGATGAAGACATTGAAAAAATTAGGCTAAAAGAAGAAGCAATAAACTCTTTACCGCCATATTATCCCGCTTTACAGGTAAACATATTTTTTTATTTATGATCTTTTTATAGAAAAAATTAAAAAAGTTTTATACTATTAATTGTGTTATGTATTATCACTGATTGTATGAATGTTAATAAACATTTTACCCTTTTAGAAAAAAAGTAATTTTCAAGTTACACTCACTAGACTTGGTTTAAAAGGTGTAAGTTTTCTTTATCAGATTTTATATGCAATGATGAGAACTTCTCAAACATTAACAGTACTGTTGTGTATACTTATTAATAATGTGTATTTTATAGGGATGTCGATCTGTTGAAGAGTTTCAATGTCTCAATAGAATAGAGGAAGGCACATATGGAGTTGTTTACAGAGCCCGTGACAAAACAACCAATGAGATTGTTGCTTTAAAAAGATTGAAAATGGAAAAAGAAAAAGAAGGATTCCCCATAACATCATTGAGAGAGATCAATACTTTACTAAAGGTAGGATCATAATCACTTTTCATTTATTAAAGTAAGCTCATATGAGCCATCGTTATGCATCAGTGCTCTCATATAGAAGGTATATTTTTGTTTTTATGCCCTATGCAGATTGTGTGAGCCGCGAGCTGTGAAGCACTCGATGGCTCATGTGTAATATTCACTTAATTAATGCCTTGTATTTTATTCCTACAGGCCCGGCACCTCTTACCTGAAGAGGGTTGTGCTAGAGGTGTGACCCCGTTGCAAGGGTTAACAACTTCGATACACGGGCGGGCCTAAGTATATTATAAGGAATTTATTCCAGGGGGGAAAAACAAGTATAATCTCAATTTTTGTAGATGCAATCGTGATTTGCATTGAGGAGCATTTTTATAAAACGGTATATTTTTTAAAATATTAACTCGACGATTTGTTGAGAAGGCACCTACCACTATAAGACTATTATAATCGTCAGGCTAATCTATAAGACAACCAAGAGGTAAATTTTATTTCAATTTCATTAGTTTAAGCAAGAATAACATGTTTATATATATAGTGGCTATCCAGAAAATGTGAAAAACATATATACATATAGTTGACAAAAGGAGAATCGGGCAGAAATATCTAAACAATAATTTAAAAAATTAGGAATATTATATCTATTTATTCTTAGTTGAAAAAGTTCTATTATTATAATTAGGAGAACTTTGTCACATTAATTTCTGAATGAATGAAATGAAAATGAATATTCGGAAATTAATGAAGTATGCCTATATTTAGTAAAAATACTTGAGAGTATATAAACACACAAACTTTTTATAATTTTATTTATTTGAAATGTTTTATTTGTAAATTATGTCATATATTACGATATAACAGATGTCAATATCAATCATATAGTCACATAAATTGAATATTCTTCTTGTATGGAAAAGAATTTCTTCTGAACACTGAAGATTTATGCTAATCTAACAAAATTTTAATTACTTCAATAATATTTACCTTTACAGTACACTTGACGGTAACTTTAAGAATTTGACACAATGTATTGTGGAGTCATTTTTGTGTACGAAAAATATTAATTGAAGTGCTACTATAATTTTAAGAAGTAATGAGGAATGATAGTTTATTCATATACAGAAGAAAACCCTTAGCTCAAAGTGTAAAGGTTATAACTATATATTACAATAATAAATGTTGTGTATTGATCAAGATTTAAAATATAAGTTCTAATGAGCTTGCGTTGCGTTATCATAATTGTAAGTTAATTTGAAATAAACTTCTGAGTCATGACGCAAAAATTTGCTTAGTTAAAAGTTTGAAAAAATCACAAAACGTCTCAGATGTATGCTCACAATAGCTGCCATATACTGTGTTTTATATATATCTCAGTTTTTGCATAGCTGATATATCATTTATTTACTGGGGTATTCATTTTTTAACATTGGTATTTTGAATACGCTTTACAATATCCTGGGATTAATATAACTAATATATCCAGAATTAACAACGATGTCAAATATGGACAGTCAAAAGTTTTACTTAGCTATGATCCGCGTCAAGCAAAACAATAACAGAAAATTAACAATGTGTGTTTTTCCGTTGGGTTTAGTGGTTTTATTTGGAACTTAAACCAAAAACTTACAACAAACAACCGAAAACTCACTTTTCGGTTGTCTACCGTAGAGTCTACTATACCTGAAGATGCCTCGTGTTGGGGCGAAACACGTGTCGTTTACAAGATGGAAAACGTCATAAAATCTATATTTAAGCAGCCATGCCGTTGTAAGCATGCAGTTTTTTTATATTGTCCGATTATGTGCGGTGGTAGAATTATTATAAGTTGAATAATCAGTAAACGCATGCTTACTGATTAATTTCTGCCAATATTGGGGGAACATCTAGATTTCCACAAGTTGCATCACACTGATACAGAGACCATGGAACTTCATGATTTTTGCCCTAACAAATTAATAAACCGTTTCGGCGATATCTGCTGGCCATCCAAGTTGCTGGATCTTACCACTATGGTCGTTTCTCTTTGGATACCTTAAAAGTAAAGCCGATGAAAAAATTCCGACGACCACCTCAGTACTAAAAGAAAATATCGTTTACGAGGTTAATCGCATCCCGACGTCATTACTGCAATGAATAGTACAGAATACTGTGGTAGGATCCAAGAGTGTGCTCATGCACACTTTACAATAGCTTTACAATAGCCTGGGATTAATACCACCACGTCATCGTGGTGGTCAACGTTTAGACTAGCATTTCTATTCTTTGTAACAACGGGTGGCGAACCACGTCACCGTCATTTTCCACAAATTAGGTAAATTAAATTCGTCTTAGTTATTCCCACGAGCCGCAAGGGAGGTTGGAGGTCTGCCCCAGCAGAGCGCTACATGCTGAGGTAAGGCACCATAGTACCATAGGTAAGGTACCATAGTCGGCACGCTTGCGACTAAGCTCGCCCCAAGCCACGCATCATCCATTGGCACGGCAGACTGTGGATTGGCGGGGAGGAAGGGAAAGGAAAGGGCAGGAAAGGAAATGCGGATTGGGGGGGGGGTTACCAGACTCGGAATAAATATTTATAAATCCATACATATATTTATTCTGATGCGGGGATCGAACCCGCTACCGTTGACTCCGCGGGTGGAGGACCTCGCCACTGAGACAATCGGGTCGTCGTCGAGTTTATTTTTATATTTGTAGTTTTTTGTTGTTTATGTTTGAAAACTTAATTCTGCCACCGGATACCACATATTTTGATGAATAATATTTTGTTCTCTTGATTGATACGTGTTTCTAATAAATTAGAAAGCGAAGTTTATTTTTTTTTTCAAATTAATTGTTAATCGTTCCGAGCTAATAATGCGTGTGTGGGGAAAACTCGCGATCTCAGATCATAAAGGCAATCTTTACACCAAATGAGCTATTGCTGTTTAAATATTTAAGACCTTATCATTTTTGATGTCTAACTATGTAATAATCATTATTAGATATTTATGTGAAAATATATGCGAAATATTTGATTTGAGAAAAGATAAATTTAATTTGAAAAATTAATTATAAGATTAAAGTTGCATATTAAAAAATGTATGCTACATTAGCTACTCTCGTAATTGTGATTGTGTCTATGAAAATAGTACTAAAGTATTATTTGTATATTTATTTATTTTATGGTATTTTAACCATATCGTAGTAATGACAGTAAAGAAGTTTTTAAAAGCCTTGTGATATCAGTTGAACTGCTACAATTTTTCTCTCTCATATTATCACAATCGATGTAGATCATAGTAATCCGCATAGTCTTAATGTATAAACGTTCTTATTCAATCTTCTGACGGACCGTTAATTGATTCTGTTCCCGGAAACGTGATATGCTTTTACTGGCTTCCATTGCTATGATAAAACTACTTTCATCTTTGACTACTCAGATTTTCATCTTTGAGCTTGAGATAAACAACATGATGCACGCCCGGATATGACGCCACGATATATAATAAAATATTTCTAAGTAGTTATTTCTACGATTTCAATTAGCAGCAGATTTCAATTAGCATTCGGATTGATGTTTATTTCTTTCAGTGATGATATTTATTCTCATCTATACCTTTAAAACAACGGAAATTTAAAACTCTTCTAAAAACAGCAACATTATTGTATAATGCCTACAATAGACATGCAATAAATTGCATAATCGTGACGTCCTATAAATATTTAAGCATATTCAAAACATCCGAATAAGTTTAATCATCAACAACTCTGATTATAATTGTGGAATCGTTCACAACCTCATTCTTTTTACCTTTTCAACATTTTTACAGCCTTGGAACATCTCTGAAATTAAATTATTGTTATTCATAGTAGAATTACAACATTTAACAAAAACTTTGTGCTTTATTCCCCGCTTGATTAAAATTTAACGCAAACTATCTAATCAATTTTTTTAGTAAATATAAAGTTATTTTTTGGGTAAATTTAAAGTTAAATTGATGAAAGAAGCCCGCGTTGTGGTCGAAAACGAAGCCTTTTGCATACGCCTGTACGCTCGCTTGTCTGAAACATATTTTTTTGGCTAAACTCTCATTTGTTTGAACTACTTATTAAAATAAATATATATTTTTAATGAATATATTTTATTTTGTTAAAATTATATTTAAATATTTTAAATATTTATGCAAGATGTAGAAAGTAAATAGTAATAGTTTTTCTTAACAATATGAATGGCTCAAAATGTCTCAGGTTGCATTTTACCGTTAAATGCAAACTTCCTTCTGTTAGTTAATAATGATATAATATTCCAAATAATAGGTAAATCGCACTGTTTATGTTTTTATATTTATATTTTTTTAATCTTCTCTCGAATATTCTTTATTACCATACTAAAATTATGTATTATTTTCTCGATTCAGTATTCATACAGTGTAATTTTAAAAAATATTTTTATGGAACTTTCGTGACAAGAATGCGGAATTTATAAAGAAAGATTTAGGTTACTTAGTTTTGGAAGAGTAAGATTTTTTGCGCGAAAATTGCTTACAAATATTGTGGACAAACGCTTATGATAAAATATCAAATTGTACAGAACCACGTTCATTGAAGATCTAAAAATCAATTTTGATGTAGTTTGTGACATACTTATGGTTACCGTTTAACGCAGCTATACATATTCTGTGGCCTGCCGGGCTTTTGTGGTTGGCCCATGATGTTCCATTATTTTAAACCATTTTGAATTTCGTGTTCATAAGAAAAATTGAGAGCGCGCGCTAAGTAAATAAGTTCTATATAACTCTACCGCGCCGCAGTGTGTATTGATACGGTAATTTGCCGTAATATTTGGCAGTTTATTCATTTTTTAATTTACAGACGTCTGATTGTATGTACAGTAACACGTCATTTTAGTATTTTCGCAAATACGACATAGTGTTTGGATTAGCGATGTTTTGCATTGAGCGTTCTTAGTTTTGTATTGAGCGAGTGAGACCGCAGAAATGCCTTTTACTTGGCTTCCATACTTTCATGTACGTGTCGCTTTGTTTGCCAGTGGTGATTTATTTTGACTTTATTTTCATGATACAACTAAAAAAGTCGATTATAATGTTGACGACTGTCCACGCGAAGGAAGGCCAAAAACATTCGAAGACTGAATTGGAGAATTTGCTCGATGATGATCCGTGCTAAACGCAAGAAGAACATGCTTCAATATTAGGAGGTACCCGCTATTTTTAAGCTATTTCTAAGCGAAACTTCGGTTCCGTTGAGCGTCGTTTTTTCGCCTGTTTATCGCATCGTGGTGGGTGGTGAAAAATGGATTCATTACAGCAATTCATAGAAAAGGAAAGTCATGTGGACTGCCCGCTCATGATTCTACGTCGTCGGCTGGGTCAAATATACATGTTGCGAAGGTTATGCTGTGTATTTGGTGGGAGCAGGTCGGTTTTGTTTATGATGAACTGAAACCAAACAAAACCGTCACTGGGGAACGGTATCGACTTCAATTGATGCATCGCAAGCCAACGGCCACAATGCAAGCAAAGGCACGAAAAAGTGATTCTACTGCATGACAACGCTCGGCCTCATGTTGCCAAACCCGTTAAAATCTACATGGAAACGCACAAATGGGAAGTCCTACCCCACTCGCTATATTCCCCAGATTTTTCGCTGTCCGATTATGACTTGTTTCGTTCGATGGCACATGATCTGGCTGTTCAGCAGTTCTGCTCATATGAAGACATCGAAAAATGGCTTGATTCGTGAATAGCCTCAAAAGACACAAAGAGAACACTTTTATTGTGTAACAGTATTCGAGCTCTGCCAGAAATATGGGCAAAAGTTGTAGTTAGCGATGGGCAATACTTTAAATAATATATATGTAAGGATTTTTGCACAATTAAGTTGCATTTAAAACACAGCTAGAATTTAGTTGCACACCTAATAACATATTTCTTACATTGAACTTATTTTCGTCTTAAACGTCTTTTTACAAGTTTACGGATAGACTCTTTTATTTTCGGAAACTTACAGGATTCCGAGTCCTCGTCACGACAGTCCTCCCTCTCATAGGAATGCCAAACCGAAGTAATATGGAACACTAAACCGCGTGGGCAATGTTGGAAATAATGAAAAATCATAAGGCAAGACGTTAAAGGTGACTGTCGCATATCGTTTTCTAAGATTATTTAAACTTGTAATGCACCAACAATTATTTTGAGCAGCGTTGAAAAAACTTCTGAATTTCTGTAAACATGACACGTTTTAAGCATATAAATATTGTATAAAATACAATATTTATAATATATTATTATTGTATTTTATTATGGAGAGCTTTTCGAGGAATTGTTCAACCTTTTACTAGACGTATAATTCCGCTATTGGATTACCAGGTATAAAAACAACTACGATCATCGTCAGATGATCATCTTTAAGATTGGGCGGTCCACTTCCCTGCGATTTGAACCCATTTGTGATGTCTCCAAAGTTGAATACTCTGAACAAATTTCTTTCACAAATATACTGTAGTTGCCCGCGCTCTTCATTCCACGTCACGCGCGCCTCACACCCACTCGACTTGAGCGACGTGACTTGTTGAGCAGTTGATACTGCTGCAGTTGGTGTCAACTCCTCAAGCAATTATCAATGGCAGCTTTAAGCTGTTGACTGTGATTGCAAGAGTGGTCCGTGTATGTTGATCACTGGCTAACTGCTGCAGCAGACCGTTTATGGCCGGCTTTAGGTTTGATGTTGCCTTTACATTCAGCATCACACAGCGCAAAACCGACAGCTTCCCTGTTCTATTGCCTGTAGGTCCCTTTTAGATTAGCATTCATGTCATGTAGTTCGGTTGTGTCTCCTGCGGTGAATCTGGAAGAAGTGCGAATTTAGTTTCTACTTTACCGCTTCCACGTTACTTACTCCAGGCGTCTCCGTGACTGCCACATGGTTAAGGAAGTCATCGCGCGTATTTTGTCTCGTCCCAAAATAATTTAATTCTTGGTTCACATTTGGAATTTCTGACTGTTCCATCCATTTCCAGAAGAGGTCATCGTGTGCCTTGTCCTTTGCTTGAATGATCTGCCGCGTATGAGGATGTTGACCCACTTCTTACATCTATTGCGATTATGCCACGGTAGGTATAGTTATTATTTACCTAAATCTATTTATAGACGTACTTCATTTTTAATGCATCAATTGACTTGTTCAATTTTTAACTTATTAATTTATTTCTGTTAATTTGGTTAGCACTTTAATTCGCAATCGATTGAATTTAAAACGTTACCAAAACGCAATATTAGAAATTGCGACGCGGTCGAATACTGACTTACTTATGTGGCAAAATGTTTTATTTGTATATTACTTAAAATATGCCGTAGATTTTTTTATTTCATAATAAATAGGAAAAATATTTTTTTTTTTAAAAATACTTTATTACACAATAAATGGCTAAATTCAATAATGTTGAATTCAAAGGATAAACGAAATAATTTTTTTAATTAACTATTTGAAAATAAAAGGAAATAAAAAAATACTTCGAAACTGAAGTTTCATATACGAGTTGCGTTGCATTGGTATTTTTAGAACTTCTTATGAAAATAATTTTTCAAATATATTTTTGATATAATAAATGTTTCCGTATTTTTCTTGTAATTAAATCGTAAGTCAAATTTCACAATAAAAATGTGAATTCTATCGAACAATACGTGATATAAATATTATCAACTCTCATAATATCATCGAAAATAAAAACCACATTATTTTATATATTGTATATTATCATACTTATTACAAAATAAAACGATTTCGGACAGCACAAAAAGTATTCGCAAACGCTTCTTTTTCCAAAGGACAATTATTTACCATTAAGAGGGGAGAACCACTCTCACACAAGCTTGGGTATTATTGCTAATTTCAGTTTTCACACTAGCTCTTAGGCGCTAACTTTATGAGCGAGTTTATCGCGGCGCTAGTATCATCCTTCCACTTCATTCTATAAAAATTGTATGAACTCTTCACACGGTGATACTATGACGGCGATGAGACGTAGTCATCGCATCGCCGGGATAGTGTAACTACACTGACAAGCAAATCGTCAACGAATCGCCTTGCGCTCTCAGCTAGACGCGAGCTGCACGCAAAGAGCACACCGCAAGACGAAATTTACTCGCAGCGTCTATTGTGAAAATTTAATAAAATACTAGCTGACCCGACAGATGTCCTGTCTTAGCTATGAATAAGCAATTCGAACGTGAATTAATTAAAAAAGTAATGTTTACATATGCCAAACGGGTGAAGTTCAAAGCGAACTGTCAAATGCGCAAAATTTTAATATTTTCTGAAAATTTTCAAGTTTCTGCGCAATTTTATAAACTTTTTTTTCCATAAGAACCTACTACAAAGTATTAAGAAACTCAAAAGATGATTGTAATCCGTAAAGTCATTTTCAAGTTATGGCGTGACCAAGGGAAATAGGAATTCATTTATATATATATATATATATATATATATATATATATATATATATATATTCCCTCATTAAGACGCCAACTCTACGAGCGAGTATGAGGATGGCTGGAGATGTATAAGGATAGTCTGCGAGCGAGAATTTATGTATAACGTTTAATTAACATAACATATTAACTTTAAACACAGTAACTATTTAAAATAGACATTAAATTATAGATTTCTTAAATAAATAATGACGTCTTGCCTTCTCAACAAATAATGTCGAAATTAGTAAAGAAAATAACAAAGTTTTCCAACAGTCATTAAATAACTTAAGTTAGGGTCTTCACATTGCAATACGTTTACGAGAAATTAAAAAACAATCGGCTACACTGCAATGTGGATAACCTATTAGGGGTAGGCCAGTTAGATAGTTTTTAAAGCCTTTAGAGACTTGAAAGCCTCAAAAGGCTTTAAAAGTTATTTAATCATTTGTTTTGTGTTTTTTCATTTTACTATAGACAATAGTTTGTAAGTTATGTTAAGTATTGCTAAGTTTGCTTTTATAAATTCATAATTTATAGAACTAAAACAAATTTCATCTTCTATTTGGGCTTTGAAATTACGTTATTGCATTTTCTGAGTAAAAGGTTACTCAGAAAATGCAATGGACCACATTTTGTTTCGTATCGAATCTTAGTTATTTGTGTAATTATTTAATAAGATTCGTAATTAATCTAAACTACAAATAGTTCTAGGGCTACAAGAATATTTATAAAGTTTAAATTTCGAACACGTTACGAAAAAAATACACTTTGATTTTATTTGTTGGATATGAAAATTAGACGAATGTATAATGTGTCATCATCCGCAAATATGTTCAATAAGGACAGAAAAAAATGAATTTTGTGCAAAAGTGGTGCATTTCACCGTTCGTCTAATTGTCTTGGTCGACTAATGTTTTTGTGTGGTTAAAAAGTGAAATATTTAGTTAACCGCTATAAAAACAGACCAGATCAGTTTTGTATAAAATAAATAAATTGACCGTGATTGCGGTGTTTTGTCAGCTTTAGAAATGTACAATATGTAAAGTTGTATTTTACCATTTCGTTATTGAGAGGTATTTTGCGGTAAAGGCAAGATGCGATACTATTTGTTGGTTTGCTTTTCTACAGAGGTTGATATACGATAAAATTATTATACATGGTATGTATCAACGTATTATATTATACTTGTGTTTTAAACTCCTTTCCAAAAAAATCGGGCACCTTACAGTCAATATTTTTAGTCATTAAATATTTTTAGTACGTTATTAGCTTAGATAACTAGATTTTTTTTCCTTATTTAGTTTTTTTTTACACTTAAATCCTAGAATCGGTGGTTTAGTCAATGTAAACAGAAATCCTTGTGAAAATTGTCATTTTTATGGGTGTAGTGAAATTAATGCTATCAGTATTTTTATGGGACTTTAATAAAAAAAGACATTAAAAAGAATAAAAATTAATAACAAGCATGACCTCCCCTTGCAGTATAACCTTCTGTCTGCTAACAGTCAAACAAACCCGCGAAAAGTAAGTAAAAAGTCACAAACTAAAAAAAAGCATTATTATTTTTTTAAAAAAAAAGCGTCGAATTTGTAATTAACTTTTGTTCATACCCAGACTGTTTAATGCCAGTAACATAGTTTGGCTATTAAAAGTAAGAACTAATTTATTATCAATAATGTAGTATCAAAACCGTTTTGCTTGCAAAGGAGTGTATAACAACATAATTTTAAGTTATGAATTGTGTCATTAGCTTATATCTAGATACTTTTCGAACAAAATAATAAGATGAATATCAAATGTGATATCACACGCAAATATTTCGTAAATGGATATTAAAAATAATTATGAATTAATGTATAATTGTTCATTGTTAAATTTGAAATAATCTTTAAATCAGAATTGCTGCTTTAAACATATATAATTAATATTCTTAAAAAACTTTGAGTAGCATTATTTTTGATTCTGATTATACTAATTTTTGTAGACTCCATCAATAATAGTTACATACTTTTCTTACCATTAACAGATCATTATAATAAAAACAACACGATCACAAGAAACAAAAGAAAAACAAGATTCAATGACAAGTAGTGGTGTACAAACGTTTAGATGCTAAGATTCACGTGCTTCAGGAGTAATGAGGGCTAGGCTAGGCTTGGTCGACTAGAATACTCCCAACCTGTACTAGATGTACCTGTCTAATATTATGGAAGATTTAAGGATCAAATAATATAATAGATTTGATTGTTATAAGAATAATATAAGCGATGTTAAGTTACTGATACCATAAATGTTTCTTAACTCGTAACTAAATTAATTTACATACAGTACCGCTCAAAGTATTTGGCAACTTGCACTTTAATTGAAATTACAAATAATACATGGTTAAAAATAATTTTCTTAGGTTTCATTGTTTGTATCTCGCCACAAAATACTTATCTACAGTAAAAAGGTAAAAAAGCTAAGTTATCTGATGTTATTTGACCAAAAAACATTGCGTATCGCAAAACTTAAAAACTTAACATTTCTTTGTTTTTCACTTCTGAGTTTTGTTAAGAAAATGGTAAAACATGGTAAAAAGAATATTCCCAAGAGATCAGAGACATAATAATTGACCTTCATAAAATCTGGTAAAAATAATCGTGAGATTTAAAGACACCAGAAGATACCAAGACAAACTGTTAACTACATTGTTAAGGAATTTGCGTCTGCAATCGTCAACCAGGCAGACCGAGAGCCGCAACTTCGAGATTTTAATATAGTTATTAAAAACAAATGGGAAAGACAATTAACTGGACAATCATAAAAAAACAGAAATAGCAGCACAATTCAATATGGGGCGTTTATCACGCAGTGAGTGTATCCACAGTCAAAAGAAGACTCCTGGACGCAGGACTTAAGGGTGCATAGCGGTCTCAAAATCACTTCTTAAAACAATTAATAATAAGAAGAAACTTAATTGGGTAAAAGAAAACAAGAATTGGACAACAACAGATTGGGAAAAGGTCCTCTGGATGGACGAGTTTTTAGATCAAAACGAAAAGTTTTCGTACGGCGGTTGTCGAACGAAAACGGTGGTGAACGACGCTTGCACTGTGCACTGTGGCTTCAGTTAATACGGCGGAGGGTCTGTGATGATTTACGGCTGTTTTGGTGTCTCCGCCGTAGAAGATCTCGTGCGAATTCAAGGAATCTTAAAAAAAGAAAGTTACAAAAACATTAGAAAATAGTGCAGTGCTTTCAGGAATCCGTTTAATTGGTCTGGAATTTATATTTCAATGGGATAATAATCCTAAACACACGTCTAGACTAGGCAAGGACTTTTTAAAAGGAAAAGAACAACAAAATGTATTGAAACTCATGATATATAGTCTTCGCAATCTAAGTCTAAGACTTAAACCCAATAGAACTATTGTGAGAGCAGCTCTATAGACAAGTACGAAAATGTTGTCCTACATCGCAGGAAGACTTTGGCGAAAACTGCAAGACGAATGGCAGAAGATAACCAATATAACATTGGGAAAATTAGTAGCTAGGTTGCCGAAGCTGTGTGAGGCCGTCATTAAAAACGAAGGTGGACATATAGACGAGGCTAAAAATTAAAAACTGCAATATGTATAATGTCTAAAATATGGTTAATTAATAGTTTAAATGATTATAAAGTATATCTGTTATAGTATATTATATTATAAAGTAGTAGTATCACTCATTCAAAATTTAACAAAGTGTGTTTTAGTGGGTGGCCAAATACTTTTGAGCGGTAGTATGTATTTCAACAGTATAACAAAGTATATATTTTTCGTTGAAATTTAAAAAATGTACCTTATATGAAGTAAATGTAAATTAATGCTAAACTTTAACTTTCTTGTTATTATCAGAGTTTGTTGAAAATATTAATTAAATCCACTTGAAGATCTTGCTCACTGTTGTTTTTTAATAAAAATACTGTAAGTAAATATATACTCGTGTTTGAGTTCAGGTAATGACACAAATTTGGTCGTTTTATGTCATCGAAATTTTCATAAAATACATATTTTCGTAATTATATATGAAAATTACAAGTTAAAATTCAGTTACCCACCGTAAAGTCGATATCTGTGGTTCAAAAGCAAAATGCTTGTCATATTTTATCATCCACAACACGTGATGTTGTGTGGCCTACCTGTGTGATCGAGAATCACGCAACGCTCTGCGTCTAATTTTTTGTGGATTTAAATGAATTAGTTTTATAGTATTTAACATGAGTTTGGTCACTTATTTCATATTATTATAAATCTTGAGATTTTGGACACAAATGAACTTTTTATTTGAAACACTGTTTTCATATAGAATTTATTTAACACATTGTTGACCGGCGATTTTACACAGAAGCAACTGCATGTCTTCGGCTATAATTTCGTAATTGATTGTCGTAATTGATTATTTCGAAATTATAACAAACTAAATAAATTTTATTTATATGGTACATAATGGATTAAAATTCAATTACATATTTAATATATATTTCTTTTAATGTGTTAAAATGTTTCACTGTTACGTTTCACCATGTTGGAAATTTTTTTACTATTGAAACCGTGATAAAAACTTAAATAGAAATAAATGTATTTGTTAAAAAATAAGATCGTCACGAGTAAATGCGATAAACAAAACGTTTGCAATGCTCTATATTACCCTGAGTTTCGTAAATTGAAATAAAAATTGCAAACACTGGTTAACCGTGATCAGTTAGCAACGTTTGGGCATCGAAACACTACTTAACTCGTTACCGATCAACAATGTGTTCAGAATTATATGAGAATAGATTTCTTTCGAATGTTTTGTTTCTATAACTCTGACATTTTTTAAGTGTTTAAACGAATCACGACATAATGAATGTAATTAAAATAATAACGATTTCTATCTTGTCATTAGAAAATTAATAAAATTAGATTGTGGTTTATATATTATTTATATGTCATATTGTTATTTTTTTTGATATTACATTATATATATTTATCATTTTTTACAGGTTAATAAATTCAACCGAACCTACACTGCGCACGCTTACAAACCAGCCATATAATTTTCTAAGTATTTTACACTAATGAGTCGCACATTCTATTTGCTTGTTGCAGGGCCAACATCCTAACATTGTCACTGTGAGGGAGATCGTCGTGGGCTCCAATATGGATAAGATTTTTATCGTCATGGATTACGTTGAACATGATTTGAAGAGTCTCATGGAGACTATGAGGGGAAAGAAACAAGTGTTTCTACCGGGTGTGTATATATTTTGCGTTTATTTGAATTTGCAGTCCACTACTATGTATAGAGCTACCTCAGTTTGCAGGATTAGTTGAAAATGCCATTGAATTGGTTAGCAACCTTATACCTCACTATCTCGTACCGGCTGTATATAGTGTCGTTTGCCATTCACTGTGGTCTGTTATGATTTTTAAATCATTACAGACCGTTATCATTCTGCTGACAAAGTTTCCTTTAATATAAACGATACATGATCAATTATAATTTACGATATAGTTCCTGACATAGAATTAGATTTTCTTATGTCTTCCCGTGGGGATGGTACGAAGCGACTATGAAAGCAAATACCACTAGACAAGCATCAGCGTCTACATGGGTAATAAAAACCAATCTACGATCCCCAATCCGGCCGTCAAGCGCGTGGATTACGGTATCACCCCTCATGTGAAATGCGCATGTCTAGCAGTGGACTGCTATGGTTATATTTATGAAGCGTAATTATAACTGAGTGCTATAGCGCATAGATTCAGTTGTATCTTTTTGGCTTTTATAACAAATAATAATTTGTGTTTACAGGGGAAATAAAATGCCTTATGACACAGTTGCTGAAAGCAGTGCATCATCTTCATGATAATTGGATATTGCACCGAGATCTTAAAACAAGTAATCTTCTGTTATCGCACAAAGGTGTTCTTAAGGTAAAGACTATCGGTTAAAGAAATAATTGGTTTATTAAAATGTCAAATCATTATCATATTATATATATATATATATATATATATATATATATATATATATATATATATATATATATATATATATATATATATATATATATATATATATATATATATATATATATATATATATATATATATATATATATATATATATATATATATGTATATATATATATATGTATATATATATATATATATATATATATATATATATATATATGTGTGTATATATACATATATATAAAGTATGTTTTCAAGTTTGTGAGTCTCGCTGTAAAACATTTTGCGGTTAAAGTCTTCAGGGTTGAAATAACATTGATTCTATTATATATACTAGTATTAGAAATATATTTTTTTTTATGGGATAGGAGGGCAAACGATGCATACGTACGACTTTTAAGTTACATCACAGTTTATTGTATTTTTTTGACAGCAGACTCAGTAGTAAATATGTACTTATTTTTTTATAATTTAAGAAAGGAAACCAAAAATGAGTTCGATTCGCCGATTTGTTACGTAAATAAAAAGCATTTCATTAACACAAATTTTTATTTATAATTCAAAATGATTTAATCAAAAGCATATTTTTTGAATAATATTCTAAAATATAAATATATTGAATATTTTTTTCATTTTACATTCTTAAAATCTAAAAAAGAATATTGTTAACTCTAAACTTTTTACCTAATTGCTGAAAGATAGATTAACGTTTCACTTTAATATGAAATGATACATATTGTCTTATAATAAAGTGAAAAATTTGTATATTATGTTATTGTTACCACGTATATAATTAGATCAAAATAAATTATTGTTGCATTTTTGTGTAATTTTATATTGTAGCTACATATTTATTTATCGATCCGCTATATTAACACTTAGTTCTTTGTAGGTAGGAGACTTTGGCTTAGCTCGTGAATATGGATCTCCCTTGCGACAGTATACACCTGTGGTTGTAACACTGTGGTACCGCGCTCCGGAGCTTCTGCTGTGTGGCAAAGAATACTCAACGCCAATCGACATGTGGAGCGTCGGTTGTATATTCGCTGAATTTATTAGTATGAATCCACTGTTTCCTGGAAAATCCGAGGTGGATCAGCTAAATCGAATATTTAAGGTATGTATAATATTGAGTGAATTTTACATCAGAGAAGTTAGAATAGAATTTTTTGTTAGTGTAGAAAGAAAAAAGAAGTGTAAAATGTAAAATGAATTTGATACAAGAAGCGTAGAATGTAAAATGCTTGTTAAACCAAGAATGACCAATTATTACGCGGAAAGATTACCAAAATTTCTAGTACCTAAGATATTTAATAAGTTTGGAATGTTGAGAGGAAGTCTGGAACTAAGTACATATATGCAGAAGTCAAGAATCTATTGCATCAAGAGGTTGTTTGACCTAATGATTGATGAACTGATTTAACTAGTAATTGTTTCAAACATATTCAAAATATAGTATCTATATAGTAGTAATTATTTGAAATTAAGCGCGTCTTGACATCAAACTTAAAAGTTTGGCTAGTATATTTGCATAGTTGTATATTTTTTAAAGATTAAATAAAAAATAAATCAAACCTATTTTATTCTAGGATCTGGGTACTCCTTCGGAGTTATTGTGGCCTGGTTACAATGAGTTGCCTGCAGTACAAAAGATGACATTCGCCGAGCACCCGCCGGGCGGGCTGCGACAGCGTATCGGTTCCGACTTGCTCTCCGACACTGGCCTCTCGTTGTTGCAAGGATTCCTGACATACAACCCGGCCCGACGACTTACGGCCGATGTCGCATTGGAGCATGCTTATTTTAAGGTAATCAATCGTTCAGTTTCATTTAAAAGAATTACTGCTTTCAGAGTTAATTTGTAATATGTGGGGGATAAATATGCTCGTGCTTTGTTTGTGGGTATTTGTCTTTTGTCTCTCTCCCCCCCCTCTCTCCTCTCCCCCTCACTCTCCTCTCCCCCCTCACTATCCTCTCCCCCTCTCATCTCCCCTCTCCCCCTCTCTCATCTCCCCCTCTCTCATCTCCCCCTCTCCCTCCCCCATCTCCCTCCCTCTCCCCCCTCCCTCTCCCTCCTCCCTCTCCCCCCCCTCTCTCTGCTCGATCCTTTATGACTGAAGATCGCAATCACCAAACTTCACTCAGCCGTTCGTTAGGCTCTTCTATTTATATAGACTATCTCATTGGGGATTATTTTCCTCTCAATGTTTGCACAGATGATCAATTTCTCCAAGTTCTCATCTTGGCGGCGGATATTGTGTCCGAACTAACTGAGAATACGCCGTTGGTATATCGTGGACAAACGTTCTTTGATTGCAAGTTCTTTAAGGGTAAACACATAAGTGTGGAACTCTGTAAATAGTATTCGGATTAAGCGTCGCCATCACCACATTGCAACACATCAACAAGGCGAACAAAGCAGAAAAGAGCGCGTCTCGCTATCAGACGCAAAAGCTTGGCGAGTGTATTAGTACATATGTTTGTATTTATTTTTTGAATAATAAATAAAAAATGTATACGATTTTTCATCTTTATTTATATTTCAGGAGCAACCAGTGGCGATAGAGCCTGCGATGTTCCCTACTTGGCCGGCCAAATCTGAGGGCAACCGACGTACGACGCACAGCCCGCGTCCGCCGGCAGGTGGCGCTGCATACGCACAGTACGCACGGGGCGACTCCGACGAGACACTCAGCTTCCAACTGCACAATCGCTCGCTCAACGTAGCTCCGGGCTTCTCGCTCAAATTCTAAACTAATTTCGAAAGCCTTTTTATACAATAACTAGCTGACCTGGCAAACATTGTTTTGCCATCTAAAAAATAAATTTTTGGGGAGGTCCACCCTTATCAGAAGGTATGAAAACAGTTTACGACCTTTTTCAGATCTACCAAATACACAAAAATAAATTTGAAAATCGGATTTGGAGGAGTTTGGTAATATACACTGCGACACGACATTTTTATATATCAGACTACTCTAACATTCATACATACATACATATCGTCACGCCTGTCTCCCGAATGGGTAGGCAGAAACTACAGATTTCCATCTGCTACGGTCTCGGCATACATTCCTTGCTTCCTCCACACTCCTCACTCTCCTTATGCAAGCCCGCCGGTTAAGGGTACTTCGTCTATTTACTAACTTCGTCAATTTGGTCAAGGTATGTTTTCCTTGGCCTTCCCCTACCGACCCTTTCATCCACATTCGCAACGTAAATTTCTTTTGCCAGTCGTCTCTCATCCGACCTCTCCATGTGCCCAAACCATTTAGTCATCTCATATTCAACTTTTATCGCGACACCTTTTATTCCCCATCGCTCTCTTATATATTCATTCCTTATTCAATCATTCAAAGTTACCCCAAACATACTTCTTAATGCTCTCATTTCCACTGCATTCAGTCACCTTTATGACTACACTAACGATTAACTAAAACTATTTTTGGTCTGCTTAACTAGACCAAGGAGCAATATATCGAATATTAATTGATTGAAAGGTATAAGTCGAAGATTTAATTTGTATTACATATGTTATATTGACGTAAATGGCACAATGGCAAAGTTACCGCTTTCGAAGTCTGGCCGCGAATTCAATTTTCTTAACGCGCTATATATTATTTAATTAAAACACTTTATACTCATCGGTAGGTGTTATTATAAACATACAAGTGACAGGAACACCCAGATTGTACCCTTATGCGGGGCTAATATCCACGACCTCTAAATCTGAGTGACCACTTCGCCACAGTGCCATAACGCAGTATAGAGAGTCCGCTTGAGATATAATTGAAAACACTATATTATGAAAAGACACTGCAAATAACTTTATACTTAAGAGTTATAAAAAAAAACTTCAACTCAAGATTAAAGAATCATCACTAAACCTGTTGTAACATTCACTTGTTGAGAATATTTTTATTGAGTATCCGACAAACGCCGAAATTTTTACCTCATTGGACAAATTAAAAAACAATCTGTTTTAGCGTATTGTCCACGAATTGTTAATTTAAATATTTTTTAATCATGAAATATGGTTACGTATAAGATGGGTGTATTCCCATGTTACATTGTAAATTCTTCAAATTTTAAATAATAGTTAATTATAGTGATACATCGTACGAATAAGTTGTAAAATGGAGAATTGATGTATTATGTAGGTAAATGTGAAAATAAATTTATATCTGTGATTCAATCTTTTCTTTACTTTTCTGTAATTAATTTTAATTCTAAATTATGAAATGAATCCTTATTATATCATCAACTGCTTCATAAGATCAAAAATTCGTAGTTTCTCTGGTATATATGATTTGAAAAGAATCATATATACATATTAGAAATTCGCCAGAGAACCGATATAGCTCTTCGAATTTAACTGAAGTAGCAAAGAACCTGCCTGGTCACGTTTGCCAGAGAACCGACATCTGGGTAAAAAGAAGAATAACAGACATATATATATATATATATACCTTTTTTGTCTGTTATTCTTCTTTTTACCCAGATGTCGGTTCTCTGGCAAACGTGACCAGGCAGGTTCTTTGCTACTTCAGTTAAATTCGAAGAGCTATATCGGTTTCATGTCGAGTTTCATAGTTTATTCTGTCCAGAGGAATCTTATTACGAAATGGTGGTAGAAGCAACAAAAAAACGTCAATTCGCCAACAATTAATGTTGGCAAACTGACATGTGAGAAATGATGAAACTATAAAATAAGTAGTTTTTGTTGATTTTATCATCAAAAGCCTTTTTTTATGGCATAGGAAGGCAAACGAGCAGACGTGTCACCTAATGAAAAGCAACCAACGCCACCCATAGACATCCGCAACGCCATAGGCAGTGCGGAAGCGTTACCGACCTTAAAGGAAAGTGAAATTATGGGAGTGGGAATCGGAGGGGGAGTGGGAAAGGGAGGGTGTTGGGCCTCCGGAACTTAGACCGCTCACCATACGAAGCGCGGTAGACAAGCTACCACTCAGACGCCAGTTTTCTGCGGGAGTGTGGTACTTCCCCGGGCGAGCCGGCCCATTCATGCTCCAGACAAATAATAAGCCATTCTTGACAAAATATTCATCTGCAGCGTGACTCTACCACTAGAGACTACGACAGTCCTGTCCACTGCTGGGTATGTCTCCACTGCTCTCCAATCCAATGAAGACGAAACATTGTGTTAATAATACTACTGTTGGTTAATAATTCTATACGTTTATTGATCCCAAATACTACATGCAACGGACGATATTGTAAGTTTGGAGAAAACAATTTACAAATACTATTAACTTGTTACAATGTATTTATCAATTTAAATTATCGACCAGCATCGTTCATTCCTTTTGGTAGAGCTAGCAGCGAATTTATTAGATCCGCGTTGCGCTTCCACGTGCGGTACTTCGTGTTGACAAGAGCGTTGGTTTCTATGACTAACCTTTCGCCTATATCGCCTCTGTTGCTATATGCATTTATCATTGAGTGTATTTGACGAACGTACTGAAATAAATAAATAACATATAAACGATACAGCGCTGAAATCAGGACTACTTCGTCGTTACTTTGAACTCTTCTTGATAGAGGGCTATGTCCGGAGATTATCTGGTAGATTTGGAATGAAGAAATTGGTTGGAGAATTAAAGTCACCGGCTTAACTCTTCGAGATAGCAAACTGACGTGGCTCACCGTCTGGTCTGGTCACATTTGTTGGACAACCGATTGTCCGATAAACGTAACCAGTGTGACCATTGTGACTATGTTGATTGGTGGAGTAGACGAGAGCTGGAGTGCGGATCGCATCTTGGCAAACTAATGTGGGATGTACCCCCTTCATGCGATCAAACCAGCCCATTCAGTATGAATGGGTTGCCTCATTTTGGATTGATATTTATTACGAGTTACTTGCGTGTTAACATCTTTTATATCCTGGTATACATACGTATATATGCACTTCTACATTATCATCCTACGCACGAGTTGTGAGTCTTATGTCTAAATTTTTCATTTCGATCGGTTCAGATAACGATAACGAACATATTGTCGCACCACAGTTAAGTTGAATGTTATTATTTCTTCGTTAAGCTGATAGCTGATAGGAAGTACCTAAACAAATGTGGTGTGTTCAAAGGCTTTTTAATTTTACCGATACCCCGATATGTGGCGCACGGTAAAGAAATTATCTACGTAATTCACAATGCTTATTATCACTTTTAGAATTCATAAATATAATAATCTTAGTGCGGCGGACGACAATTTTAAGCCTGTTTCCTTTTTTCTACTTTTATTAACGATTTTTGAAAGGTATATATTTAAAGGTATATATATATATATATATATATATATATATATATATATATATATATATATATATATATATATATATATATATATATATATATATATATATATATATAGATACATAACTCCACCTGCGATTTCCAGTGCCGTGAGTGCCATTATAAGCACTCAAATTACAAGGACAAATAACCAGAATATAATCATGTAGGACATACAAATATTTCCTTTCCTCCCCTGCCACTCCTCGATGGTGACGCCCGACATGTACAGAAGCTCGTTTGTGCTGTATAGCCGGGCGAGCTCTTCTTGCCTCATGTGGGATTTGGCGATTTGGCGAAAAAAGGGGCACGCCGGGCGCCCTGTTCTCGGTGGGATATGGCGAAAAAGGCGGCCGGAAATCTCAGCTCCACCAGTTCCCTCTTTATATAATGTGGATCGGTGTCGGAGGGAAATAAAGCAGTGGCAAAATGGTCGTTTTGTGAATCAAGGCTCATGGGTTATATTATGTTATGGGGATAAATATTTATATGTTGGTAATATTTTGAGTCTGGTTGTTTGTCCTTGTCAATTAAATTTTTATAATGGCATTCACGACACAGGCGATCGTTGCGTAGGGCAATGTATGTAAACGTTTTTAAAAATGTTTACTGACAGTAGAAGAAAGGTATCTACGAGTACCTTTTCACAATGGGAAACAGGCTTAATATTGTATTTTAGTTAATAATTCATTTCGTATACGTAACCTAAAATACAAATGGCAAAATATGATTTAATCGACGTAATGTTTATATTTCACTCTTTCAAATAATCTTTTTCCCGACTATTGCGCTCATATAATATAAAACAACAAACAGTTAGTAAACTAGTTAAAAGGTACTTAACTCGAATTACTATACAACTAGATACTTTGTCTTATTTTATAAACCTTTATATTTTTAAATTTCTTTGTAATAGTTCGAATCTTCTGTACGTGGAATTGAAAAGATGAATACATGTTAATGTTTATACGAGAGAGTTTTAATAATAAAAAAATCTGACTTAGTAACGTTTAAATTTAATAAAAAAGGGTTTAGTTCTGAAATAATTTGTGTCTGTATATTGATCTCAATCGCATTTAGTAATCCTTAACTTTTAAACCGATCGGCATGCGTCATTTTTCAAAAATTGCTCTGTGAGGAAGTAGGGAAAATCAACTGTTGACTTTAGTTTTTTATATGATATTATGGGTTTGTTAAAAGAAAACCTTCATTGTTTTAGATTTTTTGCTTTTTGTTTATTACGAGGATTATTAAGTAAGAGCATAAAGATTCAACCAAGACGACCGATTGGCTCAGTGGCGGGGCCCTCGACCCGCGGAGTCAATGGTCGCGGGTTCGATTTCCGCATCGCAATAAATATTTATATGGATTTATAAATCTTTATTCCGAGTCTGGTAACCCCCCCAATACGCATTTCCTTTCCTACTCTTTCCTTTCCTCTCTATCCTTTCCCTTCCTTTCCGCTAATCCACGGTCTGCCATGCCAGTGGGGCGAGCCTAGTCGTAATCGTGCCGATCGTCCCGGGGTCGGGCTCCCCCGGGGACTATGGTGCCTTACCTCAGCATGCAGGGCTCTGTTGGGACTGCCTCCATCCTCCCTTGCGGCTCGTGGGATTCACTAAGACGAATTTAATATACTTAATTTGTTGAAAATGACGGCGACGTGTTTCGCCACCCGTCACGTCCTGATTCTCACGAGAACGAAAAGCGACCAATGACGAGCCGTTTCGCTGCGATGAATGGCAGCGGATGGAGCTCTGTGGTCTCTGCCAACCCCTGTGGGGGATAGGCGTGAATATATAAAATAAAATAAAAAAAAAATAAAGATTTAATTTGTATAAGTAATTGTTACTTTACCTCTTCGTTCATTACATGCGGCAAGAGTTCAGGTTCTCTTTTGTGAATAAAATATGATGCTTTTCTTAAGTCGTTCTTGAGGTTGTGAAGGGAAACTTCCGGTACGAGAGTCAGCGCAATCATTAACATAATAGTCTGCCATGATGGATTCATTCTGAAACGACTTAAAAATGTTATTTATGTATTATTTTACCTTTTCAAGTTTTTATTCTTTTATATCTACGATTTATATTTTTAAAACCATCAGAATTTTGTTGGTAAAAATATGTAAAGAAAGCTAAGATATCCTGAAATTTTTTATAAGGTTCATCCTCTCAGGGCGAACAATTTATTTCACCTTATATATTTGATGAAAATTTAATTCATTTCTAGTTTTTGTATTAAAAATTTAACACGAATCGTTCGTTTACCTATAACTTTGTTATACGAATTTTCTTAAGACTGTAAGGAAACGTAAAACTTGTCACAAAAAATTATCAAATAAAACCTATTGATTTCTATGCTCCTTCTATCATTTTTTTGTTGTTTCTATTTAGGACACACAAATAAATTATTTTTATTAAGAAAATCATTCAATGCCATGATTCAAATGCTATTGAATATTCTAAATTCTAAATAGTAGTTGATTTTAACACTCTATGACAAAGAAATGTAAAATAATTTTTTGATGGGAAATTTAATACAAATCTTATTATTAATTATAATATTAAATATTTTTTACGTAACGATGTTATGAAGCATGTTTACGAGTTATGAAATATTCACATCTTTTCATATATTGTTCCAGGCCAATTGTAAATGTGACTTTCCTTCCTTTAAATTCTATTTATTCCTGTTGTTTACAACTGTGCTAGGAAATCGCAGTATACAATAAAAAAAATAATAATATAGTATGTAGTAAAACTGTTTTTCAAATATATAATTATTTTTTTAAATTAATAAGTTCTTAAATTTAATCCTTATGTTTTAATAGTTCTATAAAGATAATATTTTTTTTTATTAACTAAAATGATAATTACTTTGTAACATATTTTGGCACCTTCAGTTATTATGTTTCACGTTACATACCTTTTACTAAAAAACCACTTAAATACTAAACTCGAAAAATTAACGGGCAAAAAATATTTCACAAAGTTGATATTGCCGCTTCTATCGCTGGCAATGGTTGAATGAAATGGAAATCGAGCAGCTATTGAGTCCGTCCACTATGGTGAGTGGGTGAGGTCCGCTAGGGTTGGGGATTGTGCGGGCGTTCCTCCACTAGGTAGTAGGGGTGGAAACACGACGCTCTACAGAGCTTTGCAGGCGACAGGTAGCAGCCCTATCTGCCGCTTGCGTATCGCTCTTGACAATTACATGCTTACACATTTTTATTTATAAGCCACATTATTACGCTTCAATTGATGTACGCAATCCGTTACGTTTATTTTCACTGAAGGACGTTATCTTTATTTCTATGTTATTAAAAAAAAATTAATAATTAAGTAAATATACATATATATATATATATATATATATTATGGCTATTAACTTTGTTATTGATGTACAATAAAGAATATGTTTTTAATGAATTATTGCTTAGGGTGTGTTCCTATTCAATTTTATTAAGTTTGAGTTTATATTTGGGAAAAAGTGTACGTCTATATGATGCTACTGATGAATGTGAAACGGTTCCATGATATATAGTAGCAATCCACTTCTGGATAAAGACCTCCGCCAAAGCAAATCACATAGCAGAATCTTCGACTGCATGCATCTAGTTTTTATGAGCCGCTTTGTGCAGATTGTTCGTCCATCTGGTCTAGGGGCATTCCACACACAGAGTATAGAACATAACCGGAGATACCATAACACGTTTGTCAAAATGCGATCTTTACTCCAACACTCCAGCAGTAAGCAGTCTTCCCCAGATATGACTACGCCTTTTGCCACTTTAATTTGTTAACTGAAAGAGCTATGTCGATGACTTTAGTTTTGAATATCTAATTTAAATTCAATAAAATATTAACAAATAATTGTAACAAAAAAATTTGTTAAATGTTAGTATATGTATAAAAATACACATCGCGGCAATTTCTAATCTCCAGGGTCTATAGCAACATAAACATTATCAACTGGTACGTGCCTGGAAAAACAACGATAGCATACCTGATGAATAAAATTTCTTTTGCTGTATTATATAAAATGAAAATGTTTGGTTTTGATCATGGAATAAATATATTAGCTAGGAGAAACATGATTAACTCCGTATTGGTTTTAAGTTGAGTTCAGGATCTATACGCTATTTCTTATTTTTCTACTACGGGTCTATAAACAAATGTGACATTGTGTAACCAGGGGTGAGGATAAGTTATAAGCTTCGTGATGTCACATGCATTATAAAAATCTTTAACTAAAACATTAACATTTTCTATCAATATTTAAGAAAATATATATCTAACTATTTTAGTTTTGGTTAATAATTTCGGACGCCTTCGTTGAGCTGGGCACGTAATACGGCTAGAGGCTAGAGTACCCAAACGTCTACTTGACGGCAAACCAGATGGTCGTAGAAGCCGCGAAAGGCCTAAGCTAAGATGGCTAGATGGAGTCGAGGGTTAGAGAGAAAAAGCCAAACTAAGATCCGACTGAAAAAATTTATAGAACCAGGCTAAGGCCCATCCACGGCTGTAATGCCTTGATGATGATGATGACGATGATGATTAATAATTTCTAAATGTAAAATTTCAAAATAAGTGACGTCACATCAGGGAAAGGGGGAGTCATACAAATTTGGCCACGTGCAACAAGAACGGGGTTCAAAAATCATGAAATTCGTGTGATGTAATTTATGCATGACCTCCAATATTTGATTCGAGTTAGCGCTCGAGGCTTTTGAATTATGCGGTGGAACCATCGATAGATGGGTTGCCGATGTTACATATGTATATCGTTCACATTTTTATAGTATGTGCTCATAAAAATCTCAATAAACTTAGTATGGGTAAAAACGTAGTATGGAGTAAAATAATATTATTCATACATAATTGATATCTATTTATTGTTTATAACATATAAAGTATTGAAATTAAGTTATTAGATGCACAACTAAGTTCTCGATGTTTGTCATTAGATGGCTCCAGTAATAAGTGTTGGTCGATTTTGACATATCCAAAACGTCATAAACCAATTTTAGACATATGCTAAACAAATATAGTTGCCATAAACAAAGAATTGAATTGAATCATATGCTAAACAACCCGCTCTGACGTTAGTAATCTTATTTTAACATCACACAACTAAAAGTATATGTGTGAAAATGTTTGTGCCAAAGAATCGTTATTTGCGGTAGGTAACAACTTTACTGTACTTTTCAATAAGAAAAGTAACTTTTATTATTTCATTCGGAGAAAACGGCGGCTGAAGCGCATCGCGAGTTAAAAGAAGTTTACGGAAATGCTTCTCCAAGTGAAACAATTTGCCGTGATTGGTTCCGTCGCTTTAAAGACGGTGGAAGGCCACAAAAATTTGAAGACGCTGAATTGGAGAAATTGCTCGATGATGATCCGTGCCAAATAGAAGAAAAACTTGCTTCAGTATTAGAGGTTACCCGCCAAGCCATTTCTAAGTGATTACATGCGTTGTGAATGATTTGAAAGCAAGGAACTTGAATCCCTTATGCTATGAACGTCGTTTTTTCGCTTGTAAACAACTGCTCCAGCGGCAAAAAAGGAGGGGTTTCCTTCATCGCATCGTGACGGGTGATGGAAAGTGGATTTATTAGAGCAATCCAAACAAAAGAAAGTCATGGGGACTGCCCGCTCATGCTACTACGTCGTCGACAAATATACACCCTGCGAAGTTATGCTGTGCATTTGGTGGGACGATGTCATTCTTATTTATGATGAGCTGTTGAAACCAAACGAAACCATCACTGGGGAACGGTATCCACTTCAATTGATGCGACTGAGCCGAGCACTCCGCGAAAAACGGCCACAATGCAAACAAAGGAACGTAAAAGTGATTTTACTGTATGACAACGCTTGGCCTCATGTTGCCAAACTTGTTAAAACCTACATGGAAAGCATAAATGGGAAGTCCTACCCCACCCGCCATATTCCCCGGTATTGCGTCGTTCGATAATTACTTTTTTCGTTCGATGATATTCGATCTGGCTGATCAGCAGTTCCGCTCATATTAAGACATCGAAAATGGTTTGATTCGTGGGTAGCCTTAAAAGGCGAACACTTTTATTGTAATGGTGTTCGAGTTCTGCCAGAAAGATGACAAAAGTTGTAGCTCGCGATGGGCAATACTTTGAATACTACATATGTGAGTATTTTTGCACAATTAAGTTGCATTTTTATAAAAAAAAACCGCAAGAATTTAGTTGAGCACCTAATAAAAATTTAAATTAGTTAATCTTGAATTAGTGACAATATACACGTTAATGTCGTTTAACAAGTTAATTACAATGTGAGGGTTGTGACTGCAACCAGTCGTTTAGTTTAGTCACTTGTTCTAGAACAGCGGCTCGCGCTGTGCCGCCCGTACTTGTATATTGCTCCACACTCGCTTCCCATGAGAACAGTTTTTCAATGTCTTCTTGTGGTCCAAATTCAGGACTATAATCAAAATTAGTTACTTTAAATGTAAATTATGTCACGTAGAAAAGAAACTGACTGATAGACGACCAATTGGCTTAGTGTTAGGGTTCCCGCCTAAGGAGTCAATAGTCGC
Source organism: Baronia brevicornis (assembly GCA_031353405.1). Lineage (NCBI taxonomy): Eukaryota > Metazoa > Arthropoda > Insecta > Lepidoptera > Papilionidae > Baronia > Baronia brevicornis. The sequence goes on along the minus strand of JASFAT010001824.1, from coordinate 595,536 downwards.
GGGTTCGATCCTCGCATCGGAATAAATATGTATGTATATATAATGTATGGCCCACAGATATTTATTTCGAGTCTGGTAACCCCGCCAATCCGCATTGTACAATAGTGGTGGGTTATTGTCCGTTCCTACATAAATGGGGAGGCCCGTGCTGTGCTCAGCAGTGGGACATATATGAGCTGTAAAAGGAAGAAATCTGTAAAACACAATTAAATATCACTGAAATTTGTCCCGCTGTGAGGATTGTTTGAAGTTTTTTGATAAAAATTAATAACAAAACGAAATAATAGTAATAACAAAATGTTTTACATTCATAGCTTCACACTAGGATTCCATCTGTTGTGGGTACCATTATAAAATATACGAATGACGAAAGTAAAACACCCAGACACAGAATAAATACGTATAGGCCATATAAACACTTATTTCTGACGCGGGATGCGACACTTCAATCAAAAATTATAAATTTCAAGTAATATTTCTTGAATCTTTTGTTTTCTGATAGATGATATTGCGGCGTGACGGTTGTCCATGGGCGGCATTGATTGCTTTCCATCAGGCGACACGCTTGCTCGTGTGTCCGCCTATCCTATAAAAAAAAGGTGGTACTTCATTTAATATTTCGATGATATTTTTAATAAGAAATTTATGAGAATAACGCAATTGTAATGTCAATAAACCTAATAACTATGTATTTATATGGCGTTTTCTTATTATACAATTGCAGAAAGAGAAGAAAATACAATTTTTTACCATATAGCAGTATATTCTTCATGAGGAAAATTTCTCAAGTCTACCCCAAGAGTACAAGCACGTCCTAGAATTTCTCCAACGAGATGGTGCGCTCGTCGAAATGGGATTCCCTTGTGGACCAACTTATGCGCCAGGTCAGTTGCGAGCATGCTTGATTCTAGCGAGCTAAGCATCTTTTTCTGGTCAACCTGGAAATCAATGCGTTTATAGATGTATGCCCCCTAAGATTTCTTGTACCATAGCTACCATTTTAACACATAAATAACATGTACGAATTCCTTGAATAAACAAATGAAACAGCTAACTTGAAATGGTGATTTATTAACTGACTTTAAAAGGAGGTGATCTGTTTCTGGGTTTATTCATTCTGTATTTTAAAATTAAACTAAATTAATTTATATGCTGTACGTTAAGGAAATCGATTTCATTAAGTTTCAATAACTATTATAAAAAAATCTGTAATAAAACATCGTATATATGATAACTGCTTTTCGAATAAAATATAATTCATAAAAATAAAGTCCTATATTCTACCTCCAGGGTTCTGATCGTTCCAGAAGCCAACTTTAAGCAATCTAACAATTTGTCGAAAGCTCTAAATAGAATTTCTTTGTCAGACTGTAAATCTTTGTTGTATGTACTAGGAAGCCCTTTTATCACGCAGCTGAAGGCGAAAGCATCGCCAAGTAAGAGCCCCGCAGCACCTCTTATAATCTCCAGACCATCCGGGTTACGTTTTTGAGGCATCAAACTTGAGCCAGTGGAGAATTGATCCGCGAACCGAACTATGCCAAATTCCTGAGAGCCGTAAATGATCAAATCTTCCGATAATCTGCTCAGATGTAGCGCGCACAAAGATGACCAATTGAGGAATTCCACTGTAACAAATGAAAAATTTGATGATCAAAATGTTCATTGGTGGTGGTAAAGAAATTTATTAATCTATTCTATAAAAGCAATACAGATATGCATACATTATAAATGCATACATTCTTTATACTTTTATTTTTACTCGCCATAGTAGGTATGTAAGTATGTGTGTTACTTTTACTCATAACTCATTAATCGTCAATCAATTAATGTAACATTGCACTTTTTTTCAATAGCCCATATATTTCTTGCTATAGCGGGGGGCCTCTCGAGTTCTAGGGGAATGAATATTAATCCACCATGCTTGTGCAAGGCGGATTGATGGGGTATCCAAAATGGGAATTAATACCTGTAAGACATACATATCGACGCAAAATGCGAAAAAGCTGATTGCTGATGAAGCTGACAAATTTTTTATTGCATATTCGAAATAGAAAAAAATACTGTGTGTACGACATAGAAATAAATGAATGGTCTGAGTGTTACAGCTCTATGACCAATAGAAAATTTTGTAAAGTTTAAACAGTTGATTATAAGGTAACGATTATTACCATATAATATAAGAGAAATATGAAATAACGTATTTGATTACTTGGACCTAAGTGTCACCAGTTCCAACAACAAGTTCACGCGTCTATGACACTTCAATTATCCTATTTAGAGTTCTGTGAACAAGTTTACCTATGTGATCTCTAGAACCAACGGCGAACATCGAATTAGGCATGACATCATTGAAGCCCAAACTTCTTGCCAACCGTAAGCGGTCAATGGGTAGAGCACAGCCTGCTAGAGCTCCGCTACCCAGAGGACAACGAGACAATCTGTTGCTCTGTTCTGCTAACCTTATGGTGTCATCGCGGAACATCCAGGCGTAGCTGAGAAAATTAACAATGGCTTAAAATAATTAATTATACTATAGTTTCTTATTTATAATATATTAATTGCTAACAGATCAAACTGGTAATGAATAACAAGATTTAGAAATAGAAGAGAAAACTTTATTAATGACATCTTTTTTTTTACAATAACTAAAATTAAAACCTTAATAATATACAAATAAACAAACAAAAAGAAAATTATTGTGTCATAAAATGGTTCTTGCTCAGCATATGCCAGGCATTCTATTGGAGCACCTGGCGCTGGTTTTCAGTAAGAACCAACGTGGTCAGATCGCAGACCACAGTGACGACATTGCTACGCATACACACATACATCCATATATATACTACTACTCATACAATTATTTAAAATGTGAAGCATCTGTCATCATCGGAACTGTGATCGCCAGTTTATTACAAGGGTCAAGGCCCACAATAATCAGGATATTTGTAAGTGATAATGAGTTATATGGTTAATATAAAAATAATGCAAAGCTTTAGCTAAAAATCAAATAATATCATATTTTTTATGAAATGAGGTGGATTAATTGATTGTGATTCTGTATTAGAATCATAAAACCTATTTAGACATATAGAGATATTTTTGAGAAAACATGGTAGCTATAATATATAGGTAAATATGCGTTGTTGGTGGACCCCGAACTAGGCGATTACCCGTATATCGGGATCCAAGGTTGTATATTAACTATCTATCTTAACTAATTATATTAATTATTAGAGACAATAAATAAGAATGGTCCTCTTTAGGACGTAGGTGCGTGCGTGTGTGCATGTGTGCGCTGCCTGTACTCTGTATGTTCCCAGTTTCCTTGAGAAAGAGGTAAAGGACCTACTTTTTACTGGATCTAATTTTTTTTGGCAGTAGGTGAGAGTTTGTCACTTTTTGTGTTTACCACATTGTATATGCGTGGGTGTAGGAATTGTGGGCATTTATTTTATTTGGCAAGTATAGCGCTGGCTCTGGCGACTATTAATACTACTAATTCGGTCTATGTTTAAGGTTTTTGTGAATGAGCGTAGCTTTTAGGATTAACGTAGAGAGTGTCAGCTGGGTAGCGATGAGGTTTTTAAATAGTACTTTCGATACAGCACTTTGGGTTCTTTCTAGTTCGATAACAGCTGTTTTACAAGTCCAGCCCCATGAAATATGCAGTATTATAGTATGGATTAATAAAGAGTTAGGTATCTCACAGAATGAATTATCTCATACGGTGCAGTCTTTCAATTTTTTTTCGATGTAAATGATTTTGCGAACACGGTCCGATAAAAAATGTACGTGAGTTTTTAAAGATAAGTTTTCATATTTTGTTGTCCGTGCACGTTCGTTTACAGATGTATGGGCTCATAATTACATATTGTGACTTATATGCAACATACCTCAATAAAAAATGACTCCATCGGACCGGCTGTGCACGCTGCAGATGTGTGTATCCTGGCAAAATTATGTCTATTTCTTTTTCTGCCCGATGTACTAGAATCTGAAGACCAATTGAATAGATACTAGACATTGATAAGGGTTATTAGTCCATTCGAAATGTCAGTAGAAAAAAATTATCATTTTCAAAAACGAACGAACTTATTAATAATGAAGTTACGAGTAGGGATTACTGCAAAACCTCTTTTTCTGAGGGAATTCTGAGGGAAGCCAATGTCTAGAAGTCGACTATTATGGCTGTATTGACGCTGCTAGTGATGATAATGATTTACTTTAAATCAATTTTTTCCTTTTTCGATTGATTTGATAAAATAAAAAAAAAATATTCGTGAAGATTTTTATAATGAAGTATACTATTTTATTATTCTCACGAATCCAAATTAGCATAAATTATTTTTTTAAATACAATAAGTGTAATTATTATTTTTTTTAAATATAAATAGTGTCCATTTCAACTTTTTACGTCCTTTGCGTGTCTGTGCTTTAAAACCCTAAGAAACCATTTACATTATTGTCTTAGTGAGGTGTACCTAAACATAGAATAATCACTTAGATAATGAAAAGACCCTCACCGAAATCAGATTATTTATTTCTGCTTGTACTTTTGTATAAGAAGCCAACATCCAGAGCTTAGTGTTGGTGGCAGATTGGTCATTCCTACTTCGTGCAGTGTGCAGACGAAGTGCCGCATCACCCGCGTGCAGTCGCAGTCTTTGCTCCACGACAGAGTGGATATCTTCCTCTTCATCATGTAGCCGTCCAATTTGAGAAAGTTCTTCGGTTATTTCATTTTCAACCTTTATATAACATTCAATTATGTTAGAAAGAAAAAAAATGCGTGATACAAGAAAGACCAATTTAAAAATAATACTATTTCAGTTTCGTAATACCAAAAAATTCCCTGCAAATGTCACGAATCGAAAAATGACGTAGTGGCAAAATTCAATTCTTTCATTACGAGAAATATTTGTCCCATAATGGTGTCCTCGATAAAAGTGTAGAGTTATGTAAAGCGGTGTAAAGCGTTTTATAATTTTAGGAGTGTTATGAGAATACCTGGTGCTGGTTTTTACTGAGAACTAAAGTTTTGACTCAAGAGAGTATATACTAAGTTCAATAGTGAATTAATTATAAAGAATTTAATGTGACTTACTTTCTGTAACCCTTCGTATATAGCATTATAGTCGTCGTTTGAAAGATATCCGCACTTATGTAACTCTTGAGCCCATCCTTGACTACCCTGGATGTCTTCGCGATACAATCGCACGTCCACCGGCAAAGAATCGTTCAAGCGACGCAACACTGCTGAAGGCTCCTCTTGAAAGCATCCGCCCCATAGTTGATATCTATCCTGAAATTTATATTTAACAGCATGGAAATTACATACCTTCCCTATCTCTCTATAATAGAGTATAAATAATCAAGCAATACGATTCTAAGGTTTTTTAATTGAAACTTTGTGACTCAACAATTTTAAAAAAGATATGTGATACCATCCAGTAGTAGTCGCTGTACAACCTAAATCGCTGACTATACTTGGCTTAGTGATTCAAATATACGAGTATGACTTGTGAGCTACAAACAAAAAGTAGTTTTTGGATTTCTTTATTTAATACATGTTTATATCTCTAAACACTGCATCCCAATTAAGTTCCAATCGTATCAGAAACAAAATCGTTTCATTACTAAAGTGTGAAAAAGAACTTTTAATTCTGAATTTGAGTATAATTTTTAAACAACCCATATAAGTCCCATTGCTGGAGACTTATTAGGTTGTCACATGAGTTCGTTTCGTATTTTGGCGCGCAGGCGCCTCTTGGATGCAACGACGGTGATATTTATCCCATGATATTTTCGCTTTTTCGTTTTGGTACTTAATAGATTAGTAAAAACTTTAAGCTCTTAATCACGTTTTTAAAATATCTAAACTCTTTTGTTAGTGAATTGAGACAGTTATAATATATTTCGGAGTACATACATTGTGAATAACTACTATATAATGTATACTTTTTGAAATGTTTAAAGAAAATTAGAATGAAGCCAATTTTATTCTATGTATGATAAATTCAACTTACTGTCATTGTTTTTCAAATTCTTAATCTAATATGTTTAATAGTTTAAGTCCAATATTATTAAATTGTATAATAGAGCACGCGTTTTATTTATATTACACTCAAGATCGTCACTCCCCTTTTGTTATCTTCTTCGACAATGTGAACTATCCTATCAGTGAGGTTGAGAGGTTAAACTTTATTTCACAAAGAAAATGTGAAATAATTCTTGTACTTCATGTTTCACTCATTATTTTTATTTGAATTACTAATATGTATAGAAAAATAGTAAATAAAAATGTCATAGATTTTTTTATGAAAGAGATAGGCAAACCAGGTAACTTGCTTATCTGGTGGTAAATACCCACCACCACTCATGGGCACTACAGGGCTTCATCATGGAAAAAATATTTCGTGCTCGTGTTAATAACTTTCATAGCTATTAATTTTATATTTCTATAGCATATATTTTGCAATCGTTCTAGAATTCTATTTTTCTTTTTCACTTTACACAAAAACATGTTAATTACGTGCTCTGTGCTCTTCACGGCGAGACATTGTGCATTGAAATCGATAAAGAAGATTCTATTAAATATCTGCCTATGCCATTTTGATGAGAAAAGTGATCAACAATACAAAAAAATCATTTTTATCCGGAAAACTGATATTTTGGGATACTCGGTGCACGCATGTGAAAATCATCATTTAAAAATGACGTGTCGGGCGGAATATAAGTTCGTGATAATATCAATTTCATTATTAACTAATGCTTTTTTATGTTATCTGAACAAGTACGATAATTTTTCGTCGGGTATGATAATCTTATGATATTATTAATTTTTTCACAATGTTACGGCAAGAAATATGTAAACTGTTAATAAAATTAATAGACTATTTGACTTTTCCCGCCAACTTACATCAGTGACGTTGTTTTTTATTTCATTTTCATAATCTTATATTATTATCAGTTAGTTATATTGTTTCATTGTGGTGGCGTATTATACAATATAGTTCGATTAAAACTTATAAGTGAAGTGATATGAAATAAATGCATATATTGCGACTTTTTAAGTTGACTGAAAAAGATACTATTCTACCAAACTTAACTTTACTAAAGTTAAGTTTGGTAGAATAGCCACCATTTTATCAAAACGTAACAGGACAGGCTGACTAGACATTACAAGAGATTTGATATTATTTCATTTTACTTGACAATGGCATAATAATTTTAGCTAACTGTCATCAAAGAAAAAAAGCAATTGTCAACATTGTCAGTGTCATGTTCACGATATTCCTCCGTTGTTTGTTAAACTAAAAATATTTTAATTTTACTTTATTGCTTTCACTTAATACGTACATAAACGTTCTGTTAAAATTTAGTCAAGTTAAATTAAATGTTTATTAACAGCTGCTTTTATTAACAGAATTTGTATGTACCTATTGAGCGGTGAATAAATATTTTTATATCAATGCGATGGAGAATGGTATAGAGAATAATTCCAATAATGATACGATTCCAACCGTAGATAATAATTACCACCAGTACACGCTTTTTGACATTAACGTTGATCCAGGATTAAAGGATAATGATGGAAACGATCTCCCTAGGCCATTCACAAAAAACCAAATGCGCAAATGGTTAAAAAAAGTCCGGTGGGAAAATCACAAAATGGAAAAACGTGCTAAAGAAAGGGCACGCGCCAAAGAAAGGAAGAAGATCGCTCGCGCAGCTAACATAGATTTGGGGCCAAATAGAAAGACATTAAAGAAAATGAAGTTAGAAAAGTCAAAACAAAATATTGGTGTCATAATTGACCTTAGTTTTGACCATCTCATGATTGAAAAAGACAGATTTAAGGTTATTAAACAGATTTTGCGATGTTACTCAATTAACAGACGATCTGAAACACCACTGCAATTTTATATTACAAGTTTCAAAGATAAATCAAGAAGTGATATTTCAAGACACAATGGTTATGAAAACTGGGATGTATGTTTTCTTTGATTTTACATTTTATCCATTATTTGAGTTTGTTTTGATATAAGCTAAAGGACTTATAAATGCATGTATATAATGCATGTATATAATAAATTTTATGGAAGTTATTTTGTGGAATTATATAATAAATTTTATGGAAGTTATTTTGTGGAAGTTATTTTGTGGAAGTTATTTTGTGGAATTGATTGAAACAAGTAATCGGATGGTGCAATATCTGGGGAATATGGCGGGTGGGGTAGAACTTCCCATTTGTGCATTTCCATGTAGGTTTAGCAATATGAAGCTGAGCATTGTAATGCAGAAGAATCACTTTTTCGTGCCTTTGCTCATATTGTGACCTTTTTTCGTACAGTGCTTGGCTCAATTGCATCAATTTAAGTCTATACTGTTCTCCAGTGACGGTTTCGTTTAGTTTCAAAAGCTCATAATAAACAACACCGACCTGCTCACAGCAAAACCGCAGCATATATATTTGGCCGAGCTGATGATGTAGAAGCATGACCGGGTAGACCCCATGACTTACTTTTCTTTGGCTTGCTGTAATGAATCCAATGAATCCATCACCTATTATGATGCAATTAAGGAAACCCTTCCTTTTGTTAGGCTTGACGGGTCCTAATACGGAAGCAAGCTGTTTTTGCGTTTGGCATGGATCATCATCAAGCAATTCTAGCTCCAATCTAATGTCGTTGAATGTTTTTGGCCTTCCTTCATGCGGACAGTTGTCAACATCGAAATCACCATCTTTAATCCGATGGAATTAATCACAGCATATTGTTTCACTTAGAGCAACATTTACTATAGGTCTGTTGAGGCTGTTCTTCTGGTCCTGAGTTTCTGGATGACAAATAGCGATAACTTAGTTGTGCACCTAATGGTTAATATTGTTTGAAAGTTAAATTTGAAATCCTAATTCTGCCACCAGACACCCTTAGAAAATAATATTTGGATTTATAAAACTTGCTTGATCAAATGTTTTTAGAAATTCGAATCCTAAGGGTATTAGAAGATGAAAAACTGATGATAATGGAGAAATGGACTTTTGAAGTTAAACTTTGAAATTAACCTTAATCTGTTTATTGCCACAAACATTTTATAAACATTACTTGGGTGCCACTTAATATTTTTGTGGATTACAATAGAAAAGCCATAATTAAATGTGTTTTTAAAATTCTACTATATTTTAAGTTATACTAAAAATAGTCCTAAGTCCTAAGTTGACACATATGGTGCATTCATGGTATGACATAGTATTCTCGATTAACGCAAATGGTGCGTTGTTGGCAATGAATGGGTTAATTGGAAAAGAAGTATGTAATATTATCATTTAAGAAGTCCAAAATTTTAAGCCATTCAAAATATGAGGTAAAAGTTTAATTGGAATTTTCTGACAATGTTTATATGTAAAGTGGATTGTCACACTCTTCGACACAAGTTAAAATGTTACAATTAGGCATAAAAGTTTGTATGAGGAAAGTTCCTGTACATTTTTACAATGAAGGATTGTTTAAAATAATAATTGTTTATGAAATAGAATTAGTACTATTTTGTTTCCTGCGCTAACAATTTTATCTTTATATTACTTTCGTATGTCTGGTCCTTTTATTTATGGAACATATTGATATAATATTCTTTTATAATTGACGTAATATAAATTAAGAGTAGTAGATCATCATGTTGACACATGTGTTTTGCCAGTGTCACCATACTAATAGAGTAAGGTTGCTCTATGAATAATTTTATATACCAATTTTTTCAGATAGAATATCATAATGAATCCTATATAGATGTGTTTCCAAGAAATAAGCTGGTTTATTTAACAAGTGAATCTGAAAATATTATCGAGTCATTTGAAAAGGATACATGTTATATTATTGGTGGATTAGTAGATCACAACCAACATAAGGTAACTATATTTATTACACTAGAAATCGTTTTGGCCCATTTCCTTCTCATTTGGTGGTGTTGGTGGTATGTGTTCCATGGAATACTAATTCAATATTTAATTAATAATTTCTATTTATTATACATACACAGAATTGTTTTACACACACATTAGAAACAAGTGAAATTGATTATTAGGTTTCTGATCATAAAACAAAACTACAATAATGAAAATTTGAATTAAACAAATGATCTATTTTTAAATGATTGATTAACATGCTAATAATCATCATTAAATGGCCATACCATTGCTCAACATAAGCTCTACTTTAAAATATAGGATCTTGCTATAATCACCACACTTGCAGGTGGACTAAGAATCACAGATCACTTTTTATTACTCATATAGATGCTGCAGCCCATTACTTTATTTGTTTTATTTTATTTCATATTTCTTTTATATACATATGTATTCATTACATTAGGCTATGCAGTGAATGAGAGAAGTGTACATCAATATATTCTATATCTCTTTTTCTAGGGTCTCTGTCATCAAATTGCAGTGGACCAAGGCATTAGGCATGGTCAGTTACCATTAGATAAATATATCAATATGAAAACTAGAAAGGTTTTAACAATTGACCATGGTTAGTAAAAAATATCATAATTTTACTTTAAAAATCACTTTGCCCTTACATCTGTCACACACGAAATTTAGATAATGCCAATATACTTACATAAATCAGGTGACAAAATTTTATTGCTTTGGGAGTGCATTTTCGATGACCAAAATAACACAGTTGGAAGATGTTAAATTTCCGAGCCAAGGATTTGATTCCTGTGTTAAAATAAATATTTGTATGGCCTAAACATATATATTCTGAGTCTGAGTTTTGTCATTTTTTTATTTTTATAATGATATGGCTATGGGCATAAAAGTTATTATGCTTAATATTTTAAATAAATCGAATTATTGTTTATAATTTTTTATAATTTACACAGCATCCAAACATATGTATAACAAAAGTATCATCATCAGTTTTGGTTTACATATTTGTATAATTTACATGGCTTCTAATCATATATTTGAAAAAAAAATATCATCGATTTGTCATTTACATATTTGTATAATTTAAATGGTATCTAAACAAATATTTGAAAAAAAAAGTCATCATCTGTTTGTAATTTACACATTTTTATATTTAACATGATAGCTAAATAAATACATTATTAAAAAAATATCATCATCACTTTGTGATTTACACAGTTTTATAATTAACATGGCACCCAAATTTGTATTTTAAAAAATCTCATTATCACTTTGTGACTTATATATTTCTGTAATTTACATGCCATCCAAACATATATTTAATAAGAATATCATTAGTTTCTGATGTTTATGTTAATGTTTTTTTATTTGATAACATACCTTTTGTTATATATTTTCAGTTTTTGAAATTGTACTCCGTGTATGTGAAGGTGTTTCTTGGCCAGCAGCTCTTTTAAAGGTGTTACCTCTTAGAAAAGGGGCTCGTGTTTCTAATAGTTTAAGTAATCCAACATAAGGTGAATTATATTTGATTGAAAACAGAAATGGAACTTAATACAGAAATAATAGGTGCTCATGTTACCTTTGGTATAATATAATTATTAACTATTTATTTCAATAAATAAATAAATATTTATTTTCAGTAGAATTTTTTTTTTACTTACATCCACTAAAATCTAGGAACAACATAATATGTAGGTACAACTTATTTTTCTATATAAATATACATTTAGGATTAGTACTTTATTCTCATTTACAACACAAAACACAGACATTTAAACATGGGATGAATAATTCTACTTTTATATTTATATCAAACCAGTGGTTTGTATTGTAATTTCGGTTATTTAACTATGCACTATGCTGACTAATATGTCTATTATTATATTTAATTTTTGTGTTATAGGTTAAGTTAGTTATGATGCCTGGGCTATGTACGAAGAGGCTATCGATATTCAAGTTATCGGTAGTCTCGTCGCCCAGTCTAAACCTCGAGGTGGCACACCATATCATTTGCTCTCAACGGAGGAGTAGGGAGGAATCGGAGAACCTCAACTCCACTCGACCTTTGCAATCAGGTCCTTGATATATACGGCGCCGTTGGAACTGGGATAGTATGTGTCAGCGTTTCCCGCATTTTCAATATTGCAGTAATTAAAAAAGTCACCATTAAAGCCTCGCCAAGAACGGAATAAAAGGTTAGGTGTAAATATTTGTTGCGTGTTTAAATTACCCACATTTGTATGTAGCTGTAATGATATGTTATAGTGTTTACCTGTCGCATTTTCAAATCACCCAGTGTTTAATCTGTCCGTGTTTATTTGTCGCGTGTTCTGTCATGTAATTAAACAAATATGTTATATTAAAATAACGTTGAACAGGGTTAATTGGAAAGAAAAGCATATTGTTCCAAATACCCACGAGGAAAATTATAAGTATCGTACAATACTATAAATATAATGAATAAATTATAATGCTATAACTATTTATTGTTTAATCAAATTATGTTGTTGGTAAAATTGTAATATTAAATTCGCAACTCTTTCTGGATTGTTCAAATGCACATGATGCGTTCCTTCTACAAAGTGATATTCAAATTTTGGATTATTTTTGTTGATAACATCACGCATCGCCACAGAGAAATCATCGCTTGCAAATGGCGAATTTAAAGCTTTTATGTACATTGTTCGACAAGTCAATCTTTTTACAAGAGCTTCTACAAACTGTTTGTTTTCGGGATTAAATAATATATGTTTTAACCTTGGATCTCTGGAAAAGTAATATTTACTTGGATCATTTTTTGATTGTTTAGAGCCACGCTTCATTAAATATTGGACACTATCCAAAGCCACTGATTTTGAAGTACCAATGTGCCATATTTTCGTCATTTCTTCTATAGTATAAGAAGGTGGTTCTTCTCCCAAACAGTTTTGTTTAGTTTCTAATTTCCGTAAATTTTTTGGATACTTATCGACTACTAAATTCAAGTCATAATCGTCTGCTACCAGACTATCTATTGCAATATAAAATTCAACTTCCTCAGGAAATAAACTGGCAAAACGTAATCCAGCAATTGAGCCCATTGAATGACAAAGGAATGCAATTTTGTTCCATTTATAATAATTCTTTAGATGAAGTATTAAATGTGGCAAATCCCATGGGAAATATAGCATGCCTGGAAAATATTTGAAAAAAGTTATAGTTAGACTTGTCATTATATACGAATGTTTACAATTTTGATGGTATTAGTATTTTGATGCTTTGTGTTGTAATAGGTAACTTCTTTGCAATGTTATGTATGTTAATAATTAAGGTAATACTCTGTTTTTAATTTCTTACATTTATAAATAATGAAACTAATACCTTATCGAGGGCCTATGCCTCAGTAGTGAGTATGCATACCTTAATTCTAAACCAAGAGTTCTGGATTCAAATTATAGTTGAAATTAAAATTAAAAAACAATGAGGCATATCTCTCATCTACATTCTGCCACGTTTGCACAAGGTAAGAGTATGCCCCGGAGCTGAATATGTACCCTGATCATATTCACATCGCTTTGGTTATGGCTGAACCTTTTCCTGGTCGGACCCATCGCTAATGACTGGCACTCAAGATGTTTTCGTAAGAGGTTACGTATCTCAAAAAAACGTATGTGAATGGGGCGCGAATCTATTTAAATGAACGTTTGGCACATTATCTGCTCGGCTCAAAATTGACTAAGCCAGGTGATAGGAGTCCCTGAGTCTATTATTGATGCATGGTGTCTTTAAGACACTGCATCTGAAATCTCGTCTAATTATATCGTTAATGCGTTCAATTAGTGAAGGGGAAGATAATAATAGATATAAGAAATAAAAGATAAGTCCCCTGCTTTGGATCATTAGTTATTTATATAACCAATGTCATACACAGAAATAATTTAAATAACCATTTATAAATATATATAATAATATTCGCACGTAATAATTCTGAGGTTTTCAAATATCCCCATAGTCAAATACACGTCAAATTTTCATCAGGTGTTAGGATCATAAAATAAGAGCGAAACTGACTAATAATCACCATGAATATTTGTAACATTTCGAGTTAAGTTTATTATTCCTATTTAAGCTTGTGAATTATTTTTCGTCACCTGGGGGAATCCAAGAAGATAAACCGTGTCCCGGTAAATCAATGGCTAGTATAGGCCGCTTCTTATAAATTAATGGAGCGATGGTGTCCCAGGTGCCAGCATTGTCCTGCCAACCGTGCAATGCCAGTATAGGCTGTTCTTTATCATTGCCCCATAATTTCCCCGAAATATGGCCCCACTGAATGGGAATTTGTATTTCCTTCACTTCTATCTGAAATAAGTAAAATTGCTAAAATATTTTGCGATACTCAAGAAACCTTAAATTTGGGAATTAAAAAGAATATTTAATGTTGAAAATGTAGAAATATACAAAAGCATAACGAATTCAGAATGGCTAATTCAAATTATTGTTTCTTTTTAATTCGTCAACATTTTGTTAAAAAGTAAACAAACTAGTAAACGGTTCACCTGGTGCTAAGTAATTGCCGCCGTTTTAGGTTAAGTAATGTCATGAGGTAATGTGAACAATGGAAGGGGTAAGCATCCAAGCATTCCTATCGTTTTATTGTGTGATATCTTGATTAAAGCTATTAAGAAGCTGGGTTTATTTGAGAGTATGTCAGTTTCCCGGACAAGCAGGCTTGTCATAGAAAAAAATTTCAAATATTTTGACATTTTACAAAATTTTTTTACAATTTTTCACAAAATTATGTATTTATTTTTCTTCCGTATGGTCTTCCACGTGATTCTGATTTAAAGATTTTCCAGGGAAGCAAACCTTTAAAAACAGGTACATTACCTACTGCGTAAAAATTTTAATTTTTTATTTTACTTTTTGCTCTGCTCTATTTAATAAATTTCAGTTATCTCATGCTTACCTCTTATAATATGCCGTATCTATCTTCGTAGTGTTTATTTATTATTATGTCTAGTTTCTATTTCTTACAATTTGTGATTTCATTAAAAAGCAAACAACTACATTTAATTGCGAATCGGTAAAATACAACTTTGGGTGTCTTAGAATGCGACAGTCAATAAATGAAATTTTCTTCCTGATGTACATTTCCTTGCCACTTATGTGGTAGAGAAACGCTTCAGGAAAAAAACTTATTGAACTATTTGTATTTTTCTAAATAATTAAGTGCTCAAATTTGATAAATCGTCGTGACGGTATAGCGAAATAAAAATGCACAAAAGATTATTATTATCATTAAATAAATGATTATTTGAATAATAATTTCATTACTTAAATAATGGCATTTTTTAAAAAAATATTAACGAAGTAATTGATGAATCCGTTAACATACTAAGTTTTTTAAATACTCACGTTATCACTGTGTATTTTTTTATAATGAATATTTCCTATATAGGGAAATTCTTGTGACGTAACATTGAACTTTAAATTTTTGCACGTTAATAAAACTGAAGGTAACAGTGACCTCATCGTCGTTATTGCTATAACAGGTAACCTCCGCTGATACGAATGATTTGTGACGATAATATATATTAAAATTTGTACTAATATTTGATATTATTATGAAATACGTTTTATTCTTTATTTTACGATAAGGTTTATTTCATAAAACAACCTATATTAAGCACGTTTTGTAATGAAAAATAGTTTCATTACGTAGAGTCACGAGAATACAATTTTCACGTCGACACAACTTTCAATAACCTCAACAGTGAAATACTAACACCACTAGTAAGTAGTACAGTAGAAGTGTTCTCAACAGCTATTTTTGAAAGCGCATTATAAAGATGTGCTGCTATTGCTATTTATAAATAATACGTTATTTTAAATAGCAATAGCAGCACATATATAAATAACGCGCTAATATATTAGCCTATAATATATAATAGAACTTCAGAAATTTATTCAGATATACAGTCAACAATTCTAACTTGCTATAATCCGCGAAGAAACCAATACGCCTTCTTTACATGTTGTATATATTAGGTGCGCAACTACGTGCTCGCTGTTTGTTTCTTAAAATGCCACTTAATTGTGCAAAAATGCTTACATATATTATATATAACTTATGCACACAATATTAATTTGTTTTTCACGCATATTTGCAAAGTAGTTGTTGACTGTCCGTCTGAATTATAGATTTCTGTAAAGTAACGTCTGACCTCCATAAAAAAACAGATTTATTATCTAATATATTAATGTATAATGTTTTTAATCTATGATTTATTTTATAAGCTCATTGAAGTTTCCTCTATATTTTATATAAGCTTGGGAAAGTCTATCTAAACTTAAAATTAATGAAAAATGGCGCTTTACTTAAATATTGGAGGGCGCAGCAAATAGCAGAGACGTTTTCGTTAAAAATAAAAACGATATATGTATAATATTTAAAAATATCAGATCAAATATATTTAGCTACGTATATGTATAAACACCATTAGTGTGCGCTGTGTTCGTGCTCTGCTCTGTTCTATAAATTTCAGTCATGTCATGCTTACCTCTTACAATATGCCTTATCTATTACTTGTTTTATAGTATAAGTCTAGTTTCATTGCACAGTCAAGTCAGAGTTCTTTTTATTATATAACAATAAGGAGATATTTGTGACTACATATCTAATATTTTGTTAATAGTGTACAGAATTAAAATAGATTTATTTAAATTACTGCGACCAGACAAGTCAATCCAATGTACATGTTTGCATTTGACGATACAATAATTTATTTTTTCGGTCTTTGTTCCGAAATAAAAAATAAAAAACATGAAAATTGGAATGCATCAGTTTCTCAGTATCTCAAAATTGGTAATTTAGTTTGCCAGGACAGTTTGTTTAACACTCTGTTACATATGTCGGAGCCAGGCACCACAGTTTTACAAGGAATTGGTCGGAGCATGATCAGTGAATCAGTGGATTAAGTAGTTAATTAGCATAAGAAGTAGTTAGAATTTAGCGGGAAGAGGATATGCTTATGATCAATATAATTTTAAATATGATTATGATTTTACAGTGATGCGGTTGCTGTACATATATTAAGATTTTAAAATTTATTTGTGATTAAATCATTTTGGCGGGACCTTCACTAGGGGAAAATTGAAAGGAATGTTATAAGCATGTTTTCCTGGAAAAAGTCAAGATTCTTACGAAAAAATCGTAAAAATTTCGACTGTACGCAGTAGCGTCAAACAGCTTTTATTTGAAAATAAATAAGGTCACTTAACATTCTTTTTGCCATTACAGAATGCTACAGGCTTCCCTCTGACATGGTATTTTAAGCATTATTTGTTAAAAAGCTGAATATAAAAATAAAGACACATTATTAAATTTAATATTTTTATTACTCAAAGATAATAATAATTATATCACAAGGGAACATGTGGAAGTATTTATATGTTTCCATTCACATTATTCTTTCTTACACTAAACAATGTACAGAGATCTTACATCGATATTTAAAGTAAACATTGTAAATCACAATTAACTGCAATTTACATATTACTACGTTAAAAAAGTGGTAACAAACTTATTTATTTGTATTATGAGTAGTCTTTGTATATTTTATAATAGTAATTAATTAAAATTATTCACATAACATTGGATGCAGTTTTCTGAGTTCTCACAAATATAACACAAAAAGCTAATCCTTAAGTTTCATTGTAATGGGAAATATAAAAAAGCAAACAGACTAGTCATATATTATCCGTACTAAAAATATAATATATACCTACTACTGAATGTGTAACTACAATTTTATGACACTTACGAGATCCACAATCAATTCGACTCTCCCTAGAATCATTTAATAATTAACATAGTGTGGGCGATATATCAGGTTCCAGCATCCCTTGTCTTAGTGCTGTGAGAAGAGGCCAAGGTTTGCAGGAGCAGTCTCCTCGCCAGTCATCTAAGTCTAGGGACCACAGAGCAGCTCCTCGGAGACCCATCCTTGCAGCTGTTGACACTATATGAAAAACTTCTTCCGGCCGTAAGTATGTCACCCATTGTGAATCGTGTACTGCAGACGTTCCTTCAGCGCTGGGTGATACATCCCAGTAATGCGATTTTAAACCATTACAAATCTGCGAAGAATGTGCAAATTACTTTTACAACTTTTATACTATGTGGGCAGTTAGAATTTTTACCTAGCTAAGTTCCGCGATAAGCAAACAAAAATACCTAATTAGCGACTTCTCTGGATATGAAAATTGGAAGCACATTTTTTCCTCACAAGTTGATTCACAAAATTACCTGGCTCTACCAGATAGACCGTGTTCTTATTGACAGTAAACATAATTCTAACTTTCTGGACGTTAGAAGTCATCGTGGTGCCAACATTGACTCTGATCACCATTTAGTAGTTTGTAAAATCAGAGCACGTATATTTCTATACAAATACACGAAGACCGAAAAAATTACCAAAATTACCAAACACCATTACAGTGGATGCCATTTGCCGCTTATGCCGCTTACCTCATAGTACGCCAAGAAGCCAGGGACCTGTGTATAATTGCCGGCGTCTCCGGGGCCAGTGGTTGGTGCACCTGGGAACGTGTTTGTTAAAGTTCGTAGCGTGTACGAGCGTCCGTACGCGGGCACACCCATCACCAGCTGCCGAGAGGGCACTACGTCCGACCAATACGCTAAGATTGATTTCTAAAATCGAACATAATAAAATATTATAATATGTGTATGTTACGACTTCTATACATGTTATATTTAAAAACTTTGAATATATTTGACACTTACGAAGTCGCCTACTTCGGACAATGGGGTGCTCTCTATTGGTAACAAGTACGAAGTTCTTCTGATATCAAATCCATAGTAATCGTTGGCAGCAATCGCGATCCAATCGAGCGTAGCTGTCAAAATTTCCGGGTTGTACGCCACTGCGGCGACGTGCGGATTCGGTGCCACTGCCGCTGAAAGCTCCAAGTTGTGTTGACGGAGTGCCTTTGAAAGCTCTGATATTAGAGCGTTGAAATTTTCTTTATCACTTGGTTCGTATGATGTGCAAGGGGCCTGAAAAAAAGAAGTGTGGGTTTTATTTTTTCTAAATATTTCATCTAAATGTTGACACACTCTTGGAATCTAGCAGTATTTCTCATTGAAGTAGTGACGTTGGGATACCGTTAACCTTGTGGACGATATTTTCTTATATTGCTGAGATGGTTGTCGGGTAATGTCGTCAAAACGGCTTATTTATTTGTCCGGGAAGAAATCATCAAGCTCCATGGTCTCTCTAGCAGTATGAGGCGTGGCGCCATCCATGATTTGACATTGAAACCATTTGCGTGAATTAAAGGCAGGATGTTTTCTCAATATTGGCAAAAATTAATCAGTAAGCGTACGTTTATTGATTAGCTGCACCACTTCCCTAGTTTTCTCTTATTATCTTAGATTCGGCGGAAGGTTGACTAAGATATCTCCCAGTCAACCTGCCGCTCGCTTACAGGCGTGACTAATATATATATATATATATATATATATATATATATATATATATATATATATATATATATATATATATATATATATATATATATATATATATATATATATATATATATATATATATATATATAAGCTTGTATATAAGTATACCTGATTGCAAACTGGATATTGCCAAGAAACATGTAGCCCATCAAAGTTCCATCTATTTAAAAATGTAAGTGCTGATTTTATAAATATCTCTCTATCCTCGCGAGTGGAAGCCATTTCACTCCATGTGTCTGTTCTAGAATCTTGTAAGCCGCCAACTCCAATTATTACTTTCACACCACTAAGTTTCAATTCCGAAATTTTCCCAAGGAAGTCTGAAAACAGATAGATTAAATTGGGTTGCTTTTGCAGTTTTATGCGTTATACGAGTTCATTTAAGATCGAAAAGCAAATATTTTTATTGCCACATCATAAAGTAACATTTATCGCTGTCACAAACTACTTTATTCTATCACCAATTGCCACTTTATGGTTTTTATATATAATGAATATATAAAGTATTCCATATTTACCGTTTTCCACGTCAAGTTCAGGAATACCCGGAACCATTTCATATGTTTTGTTATCGATATGTGCCCAAGCATAGATGATATGCGTGCATAGTGACGCGTCTACTTTCTCTGGTCCAAACTTGCCTCTTCCATGCCTGTGTATTCATTAGTTTTTTTAACCAGTATGTATTATAAATGTAAGTATTTTTTTATACAGGAAGAAACAATCAAACAAATAGCAAAACTAAATAAAATCAACTTCGATAATCGAGACAGAACTCGAAAGAAAGATAATGCTGAACAAAATAGGTATAATAAGGATACTGTGTGCTTTAAATACTCGTTTGATAAAAATGCTGAACAAAATAGGAATAATAAGAATACTGTGTGCTTTAATACTTGTTTGATAATAATGGTTATGATTTTTAGTACTACCGAAAGTTACCTATAGAAAGCCCAGTTAGTAAAATAGCACGCTATTACAGGTTTATCTTTATGTTCATCCAATAATTCTCCTTCAGTTAGTCTAAAGTTAGCTTTTCCTTTACACAGAGTTTTTTCCGGCCAGTCGCAATGATTCTGAAAAATCAAATATTTTTGTCAATTAGATAAAATAACGAGGCGCTAAAATAAATACGAATAAAATCGGAATGTTTTTCAATACTACATATGTGCTACATAGATAATACATATGTACTTTGATCAAGTCATAGAAATGAAACGAGATGATTGCATGTACTGTGACTTTTTACTTGATTGAGAATAAAGCTTTAATGAAACGGCCATAGTTTTAAAAAGCGACTGAGTGAAAGGCATTTCAAGACATGTACATTTTATATTATATATATTATATAAAATTGATTAAACCATTATAATTTATTTATATTGAATCTGTCATGGATTAAAGCCTCACTTAAAATAAATTGGACTTTTGATTTGTGTTGACATATAAGTGTACCTTATTCCAGAATAATGGTGATGGACAGGAGAGTTCAATGTATTGTCCATTTATACATAAGTAATACTTGCTACAATCATTGCTGTCATCTTTGAATGTAATTCCCGAACATGATTTTCCTTCTAATGTGAATTCCTGTAAAATGTGTTTCATGGCAATTCAGAATAATTAATATAGAATATATTTACACACAGATACATACAGAAAGTACTCAAAAAGTGTTCTTTCCTTAAACTAGTAAATATAACATATAATGTTAAAATAATGCTAAAGACAAATTATTAATAGACAGGTAGATATGGACATACATAAACTGACCATAAAGTAACTTTCAAGAAATGGAAAGGTGAATATCTATGTTAACAAAGTAAGTGCTTTATTAACTTAAAATAATGATAGAATGTTTTATCACTTTTTTAAGTAAATAAAAATGATTTTTTATTTAATTACGTAGAATGTTTGTTTTAAAATTTTTTAATGGACTATTTCCATTCCATCAAACAGTTTACTATAGTAAAACTTTGTTTTTATTTCGTAAGTGTTGAAAACATTAGTTTTCAAAACTAACAAAAAATTATATATAGTGAAGAATTCCATTGAAAATTCGTCTTCGCATTGAAATGTAAATATATTTGTATTAGATGGTTATATATAATGTAAAATGTGATGTCATGTTTTAAATTTTTATTTTATCGTTCTTACTAAACAACTGAAGAAATATAATATATTAATTTATGTTATTTTGCTTTCTTATTCTTATTTTACTACTTTTAATTTACCTTTGTTTTTATGATATTTTATTGTTTAAAGATATGAAGTATCATATACCTTCTTGTATTTGAAGTCCAAGTAGTCCATAATGTATTTTATCGACTTGCATATAAATATGGACATATAAAGTATTGTATCTAATAAGAACGTTAATTATATTTATTTATACTTACGTCGGGATTAACTTCAACGTCCGACTCTATTGTAGGCGTAGAACTTGTGGTTGCGACAGAGGTAACGGTATCCATGCTCGATCCGGGACTATTAACTGGAGAAAAAAAACGTTGATAATAATAAATGTATTGAGAGTATTTTTCTTATAGCAGAGCAGGTAAACGAGCATGCGGGTCCCCTGGTGGTAAGCGATCACCGCCGCCCATAGACATCCGCAACGCTCACGTGCATGCAACATCCGCGTCGCAGATGCGTTGCCGACCTTTAACGAATACATATGCTTTTCTCTTGAATGCCATGTAGTAATCACGTGAGAACACTGCGGGTGATAAGTTGTAATGTAGAATTCCACAGTTCGTGGCAGAGAACTGCAACTAAATAGCACGGTGGTTGACGGCCAGACATCCAGGTGATGGGGATGGGACCTACTTTTGTGGCGTGTAGTGCGATGGTGGAACTGTGCGACTGGGAGGAGATTAAACAACTCCTCAGAGCATTCGTCGTAATAAATTCGATACAGTATGCAGAGAGATGATACATCTCTACGTGCAGATAAAAGATTGAGTCTGTTGGAAATCCTACGGTCGCCGAGGATTGGATGCAGTCAAATGGAAGGAGCTGGTACTTAGGAGCTTCAGCCCAGAAATGAGAGCAGTACTCCATATGTGGTCGCACTAGTGCTTGAGACGGTAGGCGGGTGTGAAGAACTGCCTCAATCTGTTTAGTACCCCGAGGTTTTTGAAAGCCAGTTTATCTTTTCTTTCGAAATGACTCCGGAATTGAACGTGTATGTTTGTATATCTTTTGTCTTTTAACAATGTCAAAAAACAAGCCTAATGATTTTTTTTTTGCGTTCACATACTTAAATGAGGCATCATTGGACTATACTGTGACAATGATCAATCAAAACATTTTATATTAATTGTTGGGCTTCTTATATTAAAAATGTATTAGCTTATGAGTATAGCTAACGATACTAGTAACGGTAGGTTTGAATTAAATATGAGATTGTTGTGTGCTAAATATTCTAGAACAAGGTTTTTAAATTTTTCAAGTTATAATGGTTATCAAGAGCTCTAGTGATGTTTAAAGTTAATAAAAAAGCAAATTTTATTTTGTTTAATACTTTAGTATGTAACATGTATATGACAAGTAATATTCACCCTTCCGCTATGCGGCGCTTGCGTCAAAATGTGATCGCTGTGAATGGAGCGCTTTACTGAGTAGTTGACACTGAAGTATCTACGGAATGCTACTAAGTAATTAGAAGTCGTTTCTTATCCTTTAAATTTTACAATGATATTTATTATATTATGATAAATATCACCTTGATATAAAAATTTATAATCATAATTTCTTTGTTTAAATATTAATATATTATAATGTTCATATAATATTTTTAATACACCGAAATTACTAAAGTAGCTTAACATTGGTATGATAATGTTAAGAGTGTGGAACCACACATAACCCAACATCACATTGTGAACAATAGTAGTACCTCGACTCAGGTTTTTTCCTCGTTTATTGCAGACGCTAATGTATTTCATTATAGTCAATTGTTTAACGTATGCATTGTTGTCAGATACTCGATTAACAAAAGTATCTCATGTAAAGTATTAAATAAAAGTAGGTATATATGGTATGAACGCGCCCACTTTTCCCGAACGTATATATACGCTCTACGTATATGAATAGTCATTCTCCGAGGGCGTATATATACGCCCGTCGGAGCGAAAGGGTTAATATGAGGCAACCAAATGAGTTTCCTAATACTTACTTTCTTCTAAAGAACAAGATTGAGGTGGTTCGTGTCCTCGCAGTACGTGGTTGATGTTAGACAAAAGAGGTGATTTGCCACAGCCGCAGTACTGACCAGTGAAGTCATCCAAATCAAGAGTCCATATCATACCACCACCCAGTCCCATAGCACGTATAAATTCTGCTTTGTGTCGCACCATGAAATCGTCGTCGAAAGATACCCATTGATCATTTAGAGTAGCGTACGGTCCCATCCTTCCACCTGGGTCGCGGTGTACCTTCCAACCTTGAGCTCTTACTCTATCACAGATCTGAAAGTATATTTTATGAAAAGGACAATAAACAATACCACAATCTTAAGTAACTAAAAGAATATAACAATCTAAAAAGTAAGTTATTATGTTACCAATCGCACTGTGTATATATATATATATATATATATATATATATATATATATATATATATATATATATATATATATATATATATATATATACACACACACACACACACATATATGGTTGTTAGTCGTTATATATTATAGTATATATAGTGTTGTATATTTATCTCATTGAATAATAAAGTCAAAGAAAAATAAAGTCTTTATTGCTTACCTCATAGAAGGCCAAAAAGCCTCGTGCCCTTGTTTCGTCTCCAGGTTCGCCACCTGCGTACGTCGGTTCTCCTAAACCTTCACCAGCATTTTCCATTAATGTAAATGATTGTCCATAAAACGGTATGCCCATTACAAGTTTTTCCTTCGGTGCACCCTTCTTGATCCAGTAATTAACGGTAAAGTTCTATAGAATTTCAAAAAATAATTAAAAACAGTAATTGTACCTATATACAAGTGCCCGATGGCAGAATTAGGGGTTATAGGTTGAATAGTCAATATCTGCTGATTATTTTCTATTAATAGTGAGAGGACTCTTTATGAAAAGTCAGAATGTGTTAATAACGGCCCGACTGGTGGTTCATCAGGGGGTGCTTGTTCCGACGCTTATATACGGTAGTGAAAGTTGGGTTTGGCAGAAGGCATGAAAACAGACTGAATGCGGTGGAAATGAGAGCTTTAAGAAGTATGTGTGGTATAACCTTGAATGATAGAATAAGAAATGAAGATATAAGAGAGCAATGTGGAGTAAAAGAAGGTGTTGTGACAAAAGTAGAAAAAGGGATGCTTAGATGGTTTGGACATATAGAGAGGATGGATGAAAGAAGACTGGCAAAAGAAATTTACCTTGCGAATGTGGATGGAAGGGCCGGAAGAGGAAGACCACGAAAAACGTACCTTGACCAGATTTGAACTTTTTAAGAAAGGCCAGGTCAAGAGTACCCTCAACCGGCGGGCTTGCATGAGGAGAATAATGAGTGTGGAGGAAGCAAGGGAAGTATGCCGAGATCGTAGCAGATGGAGATCTGTGGTCTCTGCCTACCCTTACGGGAGACAGGCGTGACGATATGTATGTATGTATGTGAGAGGACATGCTGCCTTCACTTCACGCACATGGTTTCAACAACCACGCCTCGCTCACTTGGAAATACCACGAAGCTGTTTCGTGATCTCTTTTTATAACATCATCAACAGGTCATCAAATCTCACCACTATGGACGTTTTTTGTGAGGACTAGATTCCAAGAGTGTGGTGGACTAGATCCCGACGTGGCGGTCAACATTAAAACGGAAACAATCTTTAAAAAATAAAACCCGCATTTCTCTTCTTAAAAGTTATTGAATTTAATAATAAGCACTTTGTAGTTTTATTATTATTTGTGTTTGAATACCTAGTTCTAGCACCAGCCTGATATATACATTATATATAGTAAAGGGATATACAAAGAAAAGGAATCAATGACCTCTTTACAACATGGACATTAATGAACTACACAATGCTGCGCATTGATATTGTGTACACGTTTGTTATAATTATCTGTAAGGAACATTTTGAATAAGTCTAATTTTGTATGAAAACTAATACGTTATTAACGACATTTTTAGTTTTAAATAAAACATACATATACTCACGTCTGTCTCCCTGTAGGATTAGGCAGAGACCACAGATCTCCATCCGCTACGATCCCGACATACCTTCCTTGCTTCCTTCACACATCCATCCTTCCTCTCACATTCATCGTAGCGAAACGGCTCTCCGTTCGTCGCTTGTCGCCCTCGTGGGAATCAGGACGCTGTCATTTTTTGACGAATTAGGGATATTAATATTCGTCATAGTGAATTCCACGAGTGCAAGGGAGGATGGAGGTCAGCCCCAGCAGGTCCCCGCGTGCTGACGTAAGGCACTATAGTACCCGGGGAGTCCGATCCCGGGATGGTCGGCACGTTTGCGACTAAACTCGCCCCTAGCTACGCATCCTTTGGCACGGCAGACCGTGTATTGATGGAGAGGAAGGGAAAAGGATAGAGAAGAAAGGAAAAGGCAGGGGAAGAAAACATGGATTTAGACAGGATGATAGGGATATGATACTACCGCAATGGAAGACGAGGAGTGATACGGTAGTTAAATAAAAGATTATTGTCAATGAAACATACGTGATATTTTAAGATCTTAATACATACCACATTAAAAGTCTGATCAGTGTCTGCGTCGTTAGCATACATCGGAGCCAAGTGACCCGTCTTCTTGTCCCACTGGCCGTGGTAGTCGTACGTCATCAGAGCTATCCAATCCAATTGTTTGCCCAGTACGGGGACATTGTATCCTACAATATTTCCACATCATTAGTTTCATTTTTAATGTTGGTAACAAATGTTAATTAACCAATTAAAATAAATGGTTTTATTAGGAGGGTTAATGTGGTTATTGTGGGGTGTAAAAATTAATATCATTATTTAATTATTTTATGCAATATACAAAACTTAATTGTATGTGTTGTGATGCCATCTGTTGACAGATTATGAAAGAATAATATTGGATTATATTAAATAAATATAATAATTGTACTATAATTTGTGTAAATAAATTATTCAGAATTATGTAAAATTCATATAAATATGTATTTTGAATAATGAGCTGTATTTTAAGAATTGTTTTGCAGTAAATTCATGCGTTTATAAAACATATATGATTCCTATGCTGAAGCAAATCTATTTTTAGATTCTTTGTTTGTTTTTTATTATCTTTGTTTGCGTTCTCGATTTTGTGTTTAAAAGCCAAAATTCTGTTGGGACGAGATTCATTCTAATTCCAACCTATACTTCCTTTGTTTTGGTGTTGGGCTTACAGACCGCTGTTACAGGTTTGATTCCATCACTGTTGTATTACTAACGTGAAACATCTAGCATTGGTATTTTTCAGTTTAATTATATTTATTATAAAGTTAGTAATTCTGTTAGCTTTATATCATCAGCATCTATTTTAAATAGTTATTTATTTATGACCCTCGCTTCCTTTTTGTAGATTTATTACACAAACTACATTAATAGTTGTCGTAGAAAATAAAAATTAGGCATTACACAACAGTCCAGCTAGGTTAATAGCTATTAGATTGATTTGCAATAAAAAATATTATTACATTGTAATTATATCAGAGCTTTTTTAATTATATTTTTTTAAGTTAATTCTACAGTTCTATTAATTAATTCGAATCTATTTTTAAATCTCCAATTAAAATCACAAGGTTTTAAAAGGCTTTTCTCCCTTTTTACTGGCTTAAATATTGATAGAGGGGAAAAAAGTGGATGCTTGCTTTAAAAAATAAAACAATTGTATAGTTACCAGCATCTATAACTCGTTTGCTGCCTGAGACTGCAGCAGAAAGAAGTAGACCTCGAGGAACAAAAGCAGAACGCAATTCCGTGACAAGATCAGCAAAGCCTTGCTTATCGGTACTTGGACCTTTTTCGCAATTCACCTGCAATTTATTAATTTTATTAATTTGCGTTTTTCACACGTGTTTAAGCAATTTTAGATCACTCTCATACTCCAACTTTTTTAATGTTCTCTTATGATTCTATGTCCCCTAGGTGGGGTAGAGGGCGTCCACAGTGCTTCTCCATTGGGATCGGTCTTAAGCGACGCGCTTCACTTCAGATCACGTAAACCCGATGGATTTCATCTCGGCCGCTATGGAGCGCTTCCAGGTGTGTTTGGGTCGGCCTCGCTTCCTTTTTCCTTGAGGAGTCCATTCCAGCGCCTGTCTGGTAATGTGATCAGGGTTCCTTCGGAGAGTATGGCCTATCCAAGTCTACTTGCGGCGCAATATTTGAACTTCAACCGGCAGTTCGTGACAAAGATCCAGTAGGCATTCGTTAGATATTTTCTTGGGCCAGAAGATTCCGAGAATTTGTCGACAACATCGGTTAACGAAGACCTGAATTCATGTTTACCCTTTTTACTGTTATTAGTGACTATTTCTGCTCAAGCTCACAAAGATCCATGTATTTTCATTTATCACCATTTCTGTGTTTGTAATACATTACATTTGGCACTTATGATAAAGGTAGTTAGGACGCCAGACAGAAACTGGATGCTTGTAGCGAGGATTGGGCTAAAGAGTGCTTTGGGGGCCTATTTCCAGCAGTGGACTATCTTCGGCTCATGATGTTGATGATAATGATAAAAGTATAAGTAACCAAATTTTTTAAAATAGTGAGTAGATACTTCAAAATTCTTCACT
Source organism: Baronia brevicornis (assembly GCA_031353405.1). Taxonomy (NCBI): domain Eukaryota; kingdom Metazoa; phylum Arthropoda; class Insecta; order Lepidoptera; family Papilionidae; genus Baronia; species Baronia brevicornis. Next base: position 567,265 of record JASFAT010001824.1, on the reverse strand, counting down.
TTTTTACAAACGTACCACATATAGACAACATGATCTCCAATGACGAACTGTGGAGAAGAAGCAATGAGGATCCGATAGATTGGCAGATAAGGCACAATCTTCGACGCCACGCCACCTATATCCCCAGACAAGCCTTCCAATGGATCCCGCGGGGAAAACGGAAACTCGTACGTCCAAAACAAACATGGCGGCGAACAGTTATGTCTGAAGTGCAGAAAACTGGCCTCTCCTGGAGCGAAGAAAAGCGCGTGGCCTCCGACAGAACGAAATAGAGAAACATCGTGTCTGCCCTATGCCCCAACAGACAACTTAGAACCCAGACCGCGTATGTTCGTGTACTATAATTTTATTTTAAACTTACTTGCCAACATCTAGGATACTCCCAATCAAAGTCTAAACCATCAAATTCGTGTTGCTCAATGAAGTCGACGGCGTGAACCACAAACTTTCTCCGGGACGCTGCGCTGTTTACTAGTCGCGAGTACTTGTCTCCGGCTGAGTCGTTCCAACCGCCCAAACCGAGAAGGACCTTAACTCCGTTACTCTTTAATGCAACAACCTTTTCGTAGAACTCTAAAAGTTGTAATAAAAAAAATATGATATATAAATAATAAGAAATACATAATCAAAAATATATTATTATTACAATATATCATATTTACCTATATGTATAATATGATATATTATAGATATATGTAAAATCCAACAACTCTCAAACCGCTCGCCAAGCGCGAGGATTGCAGTAACACTGCTTATTTTGGGGAGGTCAATGGCCATCAGTGGACCATTAAGGCTGTATTGATGATGATTGATAGTGATAGTATCCAATGATTAATTTTAATTCACAATGGTTATTTTCAATAATAAAAAGATGCAATATGGATATTTCAGGAAATTACTAATTTTGTTCTCTAGAATATTTTCTCATTTTCATATGTTATGCAATAATTTAGCCCGTGAAGTGTAATTTAAATCATAACAAGTTTGTAACAATGATATAGAATTTATTTTTTATTAATACATACTGTTTTCAACATCCAGCCAATTATCGTGAGGTTTGATCACTAATTTTCTGCTATCAAGAACTGCGAAAGCATATACAATATGCGTACATAGTGACGGGTCAATATCATTTGGTGTGTATTTTCCGGAACCTGGCCTGCAATAGTAAATAAACGAAAAAATAGCAATAATTTGCCGGTGCTTAAATACCACAACATAAAAATTAAGTTTGATAAGACTAACTGATCTTTGTCGTTATGTAGCATTGAGTATGGCGAATCCAACTCAAGCATTTGTTTAACTCTTTCATTTTTATAACACAAACATATTTTATATAATTAGATATATAAATCAGATATGAAATATTTTTTTCTTACCTGTACCAAGCCCAATTTGTATAGTAACATACTACTTTATACTGTTCTTCTTCGTCCATGATCACCGCAGGAGTTGGTTTTTGACTTGTAGTGGACGTAGGCTTTCTTGTAGTAGTGGTGTATGGGGTTGTATGTTTAATCGGTCGTTGTGTAGTGGGTTTCGAGTAACTTGGCTTCACTTCAATATCCTCTAGATCTTCTTCTATTTCATTCGGGGTATCAGGTATTGGCTGCTCTTGTTCAAAGTCTACGCTAGAATCGAGCAAGCCATTTTTGATTGCATTCAAAAGGGGATGTCTGCCTTGGTAACACCTGTAAAAATATGCATTCTTAGAAATTTGATGAAAATTAGAATTCTTGCTAATTTAAATACAAAATACTACAATAGGTATTTCTAAAACAATATAATGGGCTAATATAGGGAGTTTAGGAACTAGTTTTGAATGGATTCCATTAAAACTATAAGTGTATTCCCTACTCATGTAATGTTAACAAAAGTTATAAAGGGAGAAGAGGTTGTCGAATCCTCTCAATTTCCAAATAGACTATATTGAATTTTTCAAGTTCACTGTGATGGTAAGTTCAATGATATTATATATAAATGGATTTGAATAAATTTGTCATTTTATTATTGCAAATAAAGGCATTAAAAGGATAACATATTGCAGGTAAAAACAAATCTATTCGGTCGTATAAACAATATCATATTCTTTTTATAAACGTATGACAAATTGTTTCGTTTTTAAACGACACTTTTATAAATTATGCAAATGTCATAAGTGTGACCTTATGGCCTTTTATTAACCGAACCAAATATATCAAAAAATACAAAATACATTTATAACGCTAATTTTGTATTTGTTTCTTTTTGTGTCTAATTAACAATAAATCATTGAAACATTTTAATTTTAAATTAGTGATAAGTTATGTTCGCTAGAAAATGTAAAATAAAATATGTGCAAACATTTGGTGAAAATAATTGTTTATCTCCAATAATTCCTTTAAAAGGTTTAAAGGTAAAGTTATCTTGAGCGAATAGGCGAGGATCGGAGTGTGTGTGTATTTGTGTCGACCAAGTGGTCAAAGGCCAGTTGGTTGACCCACTTCACACAATTTCAAGCGAACAATTGGCAAAACTTAACGCAGGACAGGGACAGATAGAGGACTTTCATTTCGGAGGCTAAGATCCACTTCGGGTCACTGAACCAGTGGAGTATCTCCAATAATTAATGGTGATATTATATGTTTATACTACAGTAAAATATGCATCGGATTCTTAGAATTTGTTTGCTTATTATATAGAAAAAGAGAATACTGTGACCACTGATGGTTTGTCCATTTGTTATATGCGCTTCATTTAATCATGAAGTCGAACTATTCCAAGAGATTAATAGTGATAATTCTCATAGTGCGTCTTTTTAGTTTATATTTACAGTTCATACCTATTTTTGAAATCATCCAGATCAAGCGCCCAAACCATACCACCTGCTAGGCCCAATGATTTTATAAAGTTTACTTTTTTCTTGATAATTTCTACATCATCAAACGACACCCATTGGTTACCCTTGTGCGCAAATGGACCCATTCGTTGAAGTGGGTCCTTCACTACCGACCACTTACGGTCCTGTATTCGCTCGCATATCTAAGTACAAATGTCACATGTTAATATTTAATAATAACTTACAATATAAAAATATAAATCCAGGAGGGTATCTATGTAAATTATTTTTTTACAAACTTAAATTGCTAAAATACACATATGAATAAATGAAACGATTATACATAATTTTACAATTACACGTATTCTAAATTTAATGTAGTTGAAATAGAAGACAAAATATAAGAAAGTTTTGGGATGAGTTTGCCAACTTCTTATGATTTTTATTTAATGTGAGATCTCCTAAAGCATTATGTATAGTGACTTATAGCTGCACATTTTAGAACTGAAAAAAATAAATTTAATAAGCTAAAAATAAATTTAAAAAAATATCAGCCACATTAAGGACGCGGCTTAATCAATTATGTTGATCAGTCAAATTAAGGACGCGGCTTAATCAATATTGTTGTGTAATGCCGAAATAAAATTTTGATAAAAAACAATGCTGTTCTATTATACAACAATTTACTTACTTCGTAATATGCCAAAAAGCCTTTAGCTCTTGTATATTCGCCTGCATCTCCACCCGATATTGCCGGAACGTTTAAAGAGCTGATACCGGAAGAGCTTTCCGTCGTGAATGTTTGCCCATACATGGGCATTCCCATGACGAGCTTTTGTGCTGGAGCGCCTTTTTCCATCCAGTAATGCATGGTATAATTCTATAAAAATATTTATGATATATATATATAAATATATATATATATATATATATATATATATATATATATATATATATATATATATATATATATATATATATATATATATATATTACAGATAAATGGAGTTTTTACATAAATATATAAAAATTAATGCAATTATTAATGTTATGTCTCTAACAAGGCTTGATATATCTTTATTGCTCTGAAGTTTTAAGTGCACAGAAATATCACACAGCATAATATATTGACTTAATCCTCAAAATATTTGATGAACAAGGGACTCCGTAATTATGTATCTTAGATGTACCAAAAGTTAATTAAAGTACTTTTAAGCGAAAAATATATGATAATATGGGACGTGGTTGATGTACGAACAAAGTGATATGATAATAAGAAATATCATAATTTATGATAACATGGAAAATGATAATATATTATTTGATTTTGTTTGCAACAAAGAGTTAACCATTTATAATAAATTAAAGTTAAAAATGTGACGACTGTATCATAATATTATAGATATGTGTATATTTCACAAATACCTAGTATCAATGTCTTAAGAGCTTTGATTTTGAATGTTACTTTGGAAATAATTAAATAATATTTTTATAGACCTCTAATGTAGATAAAAAGGCAATCCTGCACACATTCTATATTTTCCTTATATAAATTGAGACAGGGGTTTGTTATTGGGCGGAGCAGATGAGCATTTGAAAAAAGGCTCTGCTATTGGCTAGAATTCTAACTATAGAAAAGGAATGCCTATCGTATTGAAATAGTGCTAAATTTAAATGTTTATACGAATAAAAATGCAATACGAAATACATTACGGTTACTGAAGACCACGAAAATATAATTCCAATCCACGATCTAAGATTGTAAGCGTAATCTTGACAAATTTAACTTCTGCTGCTTTCATTTATTAGTGCCAATTATGTTATTATTACTTACCGCGTTGAAGTACGTATTGTCATCGTCAGGATGGTAATAAAGTGGCGCAACGTGGCCGGTTTTCTTGTCCCATTGACCGTGGTAGTCGTAGGTCATGACAGCGATCCAGTCCAAGTGACGAGCAAGCACCGGTACGTCGTAACCGGCGTCTATCACCATCTTACTCGGTGACACCGCAGCGGACAGCAAAAGGCCCTTTGGTTTGAATACGGCCGACAGTTCTCTTACAAGATTCGCAAATCCTTCTTTATCCGAATCTGGTCCCACAGAGCAATCAACCTGATTGGTAATGATTTAAATTGGATTAGGTTTATTATGGACGAGACTTATCTTGGAACCTTGCATAAACGATTGCAGAAGTATCACAACAGTGATAGTTGGGCTGGTAGCCCTGCAAAGGTCAAATAAAGTGTTGGGACCTACTGTGTGATAACCATCGTAGAGACCTTATTAGTTGGTTAGTTGGTAACAGTGAAGTAGAGGTGGGGATTTAGTGAAGGCATTGTAAGTGTCCTGACATCATACCAAAAAAAGATGTTACTATGACGTCGTACCGTTTCGATCTTGTAAAACGCTACCCGAAATCTTTACTGTATTCATTTTAACATATTAATTAAAACAGAATGAAGATTTTAACATATTAACTTATCTAGAAAAACCATAACTACTGCGTGCGTTATTTTTGCGTTAGTTTTATATAAGACCACTAACCTGCCAGCACTTCGGATATTCCCAGTCAAGGTCCAGACCGTCGAAGCCATATGTTTCCAGAAATTCTACGACATGCCTAACAAATCTGGCACGTGCTCCAGGATCATTGACTAGTTTAGAATATTTGTCACCAACTGAGTCGTTCCATCCCCCTATAGCTAGCGTTACTTTAATTCCATACTTTTTGTATTCGACTACTTTTTCGTATAAACCTGTAAGAAAAAATTTGATCGTATATATATAAATTCACTGGACGCCAGCTCAGTTATAGAGTATTTCTGAACCATGGAACCCCTAAATATCCCGATCAAAATTTTTTGAAAAATATTGTTTGGTTCCCTGGGTGTAATTTGTGCATGTACAGTGCCTCTATAACGCAATGCCCGAATAATAATAATGATAAGTTACACAGAGAAGAGTTTCCGATATTCTGTTTACGGATAAAGATATGCATGCATACGCCTAATTTACGAGAGTCTGGACATTAAATAATATTTATTTAACAATGTGTTTGCATATCGACTTTTGAGATGTCAATAAATATGTGGGTTAAAAGCTCGATAGATAAATAAAATCTTACATTTGTAATTTTTCACCTACTAATTATATTTATAACTCACGGTTTTCTTGGTCTGCCCATGGGTCATGTGGTGTGATGAGTCCGTCAGGTCCCAAAACAGCAAATCCGAATACAATGTGAGTGCAAAGCGTAGGGTCAATGTCTTCCGGTCCATATTTACCATGACCAGGTCGATACCATGACCAGTTGGTGTAGTAGCAAACGAGTTTGTAAGGTGCTAAAAAAAGAATATTTTTGATTACGGTCAAAGACAAAATCATTACTGGGCATTGAGTTTGGATTTGAATACTTACTATTTAGAAGTGCGGGTTTCAAAGACGGGTCAAAAAGTGCAACAGTTGTGGGTGAGGAATCGATTGGCATCATAGGGACTTCAGGCTCAATATCTGCTATAATAACGGGATCGATTAAAGATGATGGAGTTGTAGTAGTAACTTTTTCTTTTTTGCATTTGGCGTTTTGTGGCCAGTCACATATTTGTTTTTCCTGTCAACAATTAAGGTAACACTAAGATAAGTCCATTTCGAAAATGTTTATATTTTTTATAATAATAGGTGTATTTACTTGATTCCAGTGTAAACCTGCACTACATGAGAACTCTTCGAATTTGCCGAAAAGACAATGCCTGTATCGTGTACAATTCGTCGGATCTCTATCGTATTGTCCATTTTCACAATAGGCTGCAATGTAAATGAATATAAAATTAATTTTAAGCATTTCATTTCGATATATACAAAAGATATTTTTGTTATTTTTAAAAACTAGCATGCTTTTTTTAAACCACTTAATATATAACATTTGTTCTTAACAAATTATGCAGTAGGTATGTAATGACTGCCATGGTCATATCCTTTTTCCTTCCTAAAAGCAAACAATTGCTATTGATAGAATCTATACCTCAATCAAATTCCGAAAAATATAAATATAAAACAAACTCTTTTAGGGTCAATACCACTCACGTACTACAAATTATTATTATTATAGACACGTATTACTCACACAATTGTGATAATATTGTTTTATTACGAAATTAAGAAATAAAATTTTGTTTTTTTGAACTTGTCACCTCTACATTCAGTTAAGAAAAACATTATTGCTATTTTAGACATTTTTTTCAAATATCTAACTTTTCATTTGATGATTTTTGAATTTGTCTTTAAACGTTTGTTGATTTTTTTATAATTACTATATGTATGAGCAAATTCTCCAATTGGTTGTATAAATAAGAAATGTTTTTGATTTATTGATCTACACTGAATACGTTACACATAAGTTTCATTGGCTTTAATTTTTTTCAATTCAAAGGCATTTATTACGTACCTTGTAAGTAATATACAAATTGTGTATAAAACACAATTTACTAAAATAAATTTATTTTATGTATTTACATAATTGTTTCTAAAGCTTAGAAAATCAGGAGACAAAATTTATCTATTAATAATTTAAATAACTTAAAATTAAAAACAAACAAAATACATTTGTGTGACAAATTGTTGCAATTTGCCTGGGGTATAGTGATGGTCGGTAAATATAATATTTGCATATCGAATAAATACGTTTAAAATTTGTCTACTCATTGTACATATTTGATACTACTGTAAACTTTGACAATAGAAGGGTTATTTCTTACGAGTTTTGTCATTAGTAATTTCAATGCTGTTGGTTGACGGTCTGATGGTATCAACCATAGCGGCCGATGTGACTTTTCGTCTGTCTGTACATGAAGAGGAAGACGGGAAGTCACACTGCGATCGCTCCTGATTCCACACCAGGCCGGGTGCGCAGCTCTGCGTTACTAGCACACCGTTGACACACACGTAGAACTTCTCGCATCGAGGATGAGAGTGATAAGTGCCCGTCACACATTTCTGGTGGATTATGAAATGTTAAACTCAGATTTAACATTCAGGAAATGAAAAAAAAAGAAATAAATATAGGCAGAAACAAAAACGGAAACGATTATCAAATTATATACATAAATGGTAACCGATTATAATAATTATAATATATAAATGCCTCTTATAGTCTTTATTGAGCAATCCAATGCCTCTTATAGGCTTTATTGAGGACGTGATGGGTGGCAAAGTACGTAGCCGTCATTACAGATTCTCATATGTCTGAATTTATCAGATAAATTAATGGAAATTGTCATTTCTCACATGAAAGAGGCTGTAAGATACAATTTTGTAAATTTCTTATAAAGTGAAGAAATCACCCACATCTCATCAAGCCAGATTGCACATCTACGGCATAAACAGAACATATACATAATACATAAGAGAGGCTTCTCGTTAAAAACATTTAGCTCACCATTGGTTTCTGATAATCCTCGGACAGTGTGTAGGGTCGTTTAGTTGTAGTATAGGGTCGTCTAGTTGTTGTTGTCGTGGTAGTAGGTTTAGTTGTGAATTGTTGTAGAGGTTGTTTAGTCGTAATGGGTTTAGATGCTGGAACAAAACATTTTTTTGTCATATTTTTTAGTTCATATAATTTTTTTATGTTATAATTCTATCCAACATGACTTTTGTTGAATAATATAAATTTCGAACGACTGTTTCACACAAATTAGGAAATTATTTTTGAAGTTGAATTAAACTAATTATTCTATTAATAAAACTTTTAGCTCTGAGTTTGTGATGAGTTTCCAAACCAGCCATGTATAAATATATCCAAATATGTAGTTTGCGGAAAATGGATTGGCCATTTTCCTCAAACTACATATTTGGATATATAGATTTAAATAGATTTATTTATTTTTAAAATTATATTTCAGTGTGATTTTGTTTTTTTAAGTGGAAAAGATGTGCATTTTTATTTAACTAAAGTGCTGGCTACATCGAAAATGAAACGAACCGATTTTTATTCGTTTAGCTTCGCTTATATCGTTTCGCTTCATTTATGTCAAGCTAGGCGAAGCTAAACGAAGTAGGTTCACTATCCCCGGAAACTAAGGTCAAACGATGAAAATAGATGGATTATCCACATTGGGACTGCCTTCGTTCGCTCACATTTGTGCCAGGGGTGGCACTTCACTTCGTGTAGATCATCACATTCGGTAGCTGCCGTAGTCTGCATCGCTGGTGTATTTTAGTTTGTAATCTGTGGTATGAACTAGAGTATGATAAACGCAGTAACTACATGAGCGAAAGTAAAATGAGTTTAACTTCTTTTGATGCTTTAGCGTTATGTATGTTTGTAAGTCACTGACTGATATTTTTTAATATGACGCTCATGTAAGACGATATAAAGTGGTCACAAAATAATGAAAATATTTTTGGACACACCTTCACACATGGCGAAATCAACCCAATCGCAGCGGTTAGTACGTTTGTCCCAGTGCAAGCCGGGCGGACACAATTGTTTTCGCCAACGCCCGCTCACACACAGCAAGTACGCGTCACACGTGTTGGCCGGTGCATGGATTTGGTTTGCACTACACGCACCATCTTCCTGGGGCTGTCTGCTCGACATGGCTGTAGGTAAAGATTATATATAGCTATAAGCCAGAATGTGCAATTTTTTAGATAAATATAGTTTCCAACCTGGTTGATGCAGCTTTTAGATGGTGGTTTTTTAGCCTAGGGTAGTAGGTTCAATTTTTTCATTGGATCACTTATTACTAAAAATTAAGGGTGTAGTATCTATTTTAAACCAAGCCAAACTATATACATTTTCGGGTTCATACAATTTATAACTTAGATGCTAAGAACTTATAGAATACTTTCGGTTTCATCATTAAATAGGTCGAGTAAAGATGAAGAATATAAATTCCTTTGCAAAAAAAAACAGGCACCTTACAGTCATTGGCTTGTCTATAGAAAATAATAATATTTTTAGTATGTCATTAGCATAGCACAGAGCATTTATTTGAGCGAATAACAATATACGAGGATAATGTGATAAGTAAAAAATTCGATAGAAATGTTAACAAGAAACATACCAGTAGTTGTTGGTGGTTTCGTCGGTTTGGGCCGTGATGGTTTTGGTGAAACTGTTGTAGTCTTTTGTGCTAAAGCTGCAAATTAACATAAGCAAATATGATCAAAAATGATTAAACTTGAAAGCGTTGCAATGCGTTTGTTGTAGAAATATTAAATTACACAACTTTGATACATCTTCGAAATAAAGTAAATACCTACTAGTTTATTAAGTTTTGCCCACAGGCAGGGCAAGATCTGAGAAATAGGGTGAGGATGCGCTACACTTTATTTCTCAGATAGAGTGAGGGGCATTGAGAAATAAAGTGAGGACTTTATTTCTCAGACCTTGTCATATTAGTTACTACTATTATTTGTGTTTTTTAAGGTTTAGTTTTGTAGGCAGAAGAGATTTTTGTCTCTTTTGTTTTTTTTTTGCCATATTCATTTTATGCATCGTTATATATACGCTATAATATTAATTCACCTTTTTTTTTCGCTAATTATTTCTGTACACAATTAACTTAAGCTACACCAATGTATGATTAAGGCAGGGGTTGGTAACCAGCGGCTCGCGGGCCGCATGCGTACCGTAAATCACTATGGTGCGACCCGCGCAAGGAAGAGGCGTTCCCCACACGACGATCAGACTCTTTTAATCCTTAACTATAGAAAAATCAAGCATTGTTCTTGATTGTCTGATGAACATTTAGATGTGATACTGCGAGTTTCTACGTCTAAAATGGAAGTAGACTTTCCTCCAAAATCGCATTAGCTTTATAAATCTTAATAAATTTTGTACCTATTACATACAATGAGAGTAACAATATATATGGTTAAAAATGCATAAAATTATCTATATCTATATATCTTTATAGTTTTATCTCAAAAAATTGTGTTTATTAGATGAAATGTGGCCCGCACCAATATCCTTATATTTGTGGCCTTTACATAAGAAAAGGTTGCCGAACCGTGATTTACGGAATGTATTTTATCTCAATATATTAATCTGTATTTACCATTGCATTTAGCATATTTAGGCCAGTCACAGTGTTTTTGAGTGGCACTCCAGTGCAGGCCTGGTGCGCATTGCTGGAGTCGCCATATTGTGCCATCGCAGTGCAAATAAGAGCTGCAATCTCCATGCACTGCTTGGTATTCCTGTCCAGTACACGGCCGTCCTGCCCCTACACCGTCTAGTACAATTAGTAATAGATTTATTATTTTAAGATTATAATTGGCTGCTACAAAATGAAACTGACTAAATTGCCAAAAGTTTTTAGGAATTGCCAGGTCACGAGTACCCTTTACCTCAAATTACATATTGTCACGCCTGTTTCCCGTAGGGGTAGGCAAACACCACAGATCTCCATTACAATCTTCGTATACTTTCCTTGCTTCCTCCACACTCATCACTCTCCTCATGCAAGCTCGCTTGTTAAGGGTACTCTTGATTTGGACTTTCCAAAAAACTTTGGCAATTTGGTCAAGGTATGTTTCTTTAATCTTCCTCTACCCACCCTTCCATCCACATATGCAACGTAAATTTCTTTTGTCAGTCTTTCATCCATCCTCTCTTAGTGCCCAAAACATTTAAGCATCCCTTTTTTGCTTAACATGGAACTTATTTACCAGCAGTGGCTGGAGCTGCGGTAGTAGTTGTGGAGGTGGTGGTGGTCGTTGGTTTACGTGTTGTTGTAGTGGTAGTTGTTGTTCTGATAGTGGTCGTCCTCCTTGTTGTCGTGGTATACTTTGTGGTGGTTGGGGGTGGTCGAGACGTCATCGGGGCTAGTGTCGTGGTTGCTGTGCTTGCTTGACTTGGTTGTGTTTCTTGTTAAAAAAAATATCATAGTAAATATATCTGAAGATTATTTGATCGTCTATAATATAACACAAATAATGTGAAATAAACATTAAAACAAAAAATCAATGTTTATTTTTATGGGATAGAAAGGCAAACGAGCAGGCGTGTGACCCGATGGAAAGTACTAAACACTGCTTATACACATCCGCAGTGCCATAGGCATTGTAGAAGCGTTGCTGGCCCTTAAGGAAAGTGTAGGCTTGTTTTTTGAAGATTCCAAAAAATTATACCGAAAATAAATAAATAAAAAGTAAGCGAAAATAAAATAAGGAATTATCAAAATTCACTGATAAAATAATAAATAAATAATGATGAAAAATTTGGGTATGACGATCATTTATGACAAAACCCAAAAATAGTAACTACACAGGATTTTAAACCGGAATTTACGCCCAGAACTCAACTTGGAATAAATATAACAAGCTTATGTATAGTACGCATGTAGAGAATGATTTTTTTACGCACCTGTACACTTAGCAAAGCTTGGCCAGTCACAGCGACTGGCTTTTGCAGACCAGTGGAGTCCCGGTGCACAACGGTGCTTACGCCACTGTCCACCCTCACATTGTAGATAAGCTTCACAGTCTCCAGGCGCAGAGCGGTATTCACCTGCTTCGCAAGCAGCCCCTTCCACACCTGATAGCAAATATGTAGTAATTAAGTAAAATGGATTTGTCTTCTTCATCTTTGGAAAGTAAAGTAGGACTTTTGGTGACAATTTACGATTTCAAAAAAATGCAAAGTCTGACTGAAAAATACCAGCCAGTGTACCATTAAAGGAAACCATACGAGTATAATTTTTGCTATGGAAGACGTAGTCAAGGGAGCAAGTGGGTTATCGCCACCTATGGACATCATCTAAGAGACATTCTCTATGCTTGGTGTGCATTGCATATTATATATCATAGAATGATGTAAATAAGGAGAGGGAAAAGGAAAGTAATGCCAGGGGAACCAAATATTGAAGGAAGAGAAGGGAAGTTGGGTTTTCGAATCAATGTTTTCACCGTTTCAAATATCCGCATAGCTACGATCTGCAATGGCCTATGTGGAGATCTCTTAACAGGTGGGCCGTTGCAGACATAACGTGCAAATGGGGCTATACCGCACCGTAGTATGGGGGGATTTTATTGTTGGGTCGCAAGTGAGTCCATGGAGCATTTGCTCGACTACTCACAGTGCGGCGACACCTGCACATTCCAAGATCTTATCGAGGCGAATGCTATTGCCATTGCAGTGGCGAAATACTGGGCTGGAAAAATATAGGTCGAACCACTGACACGAGAAGAAGAAGAAGACCATACGAAAGGCATAAAAAAACTCCTACAATTCAACACTGATATTCTGTGTGAGAACAATACTTCTCCGATCGAGCTGACCCACACCTATCCTACAATAGCATAGTTATATCACCATTGTAAATTGTAAGATATATATTTACCAGACTCCGTGGAAGGAGTTTGTGTGGTGACAGGACGACGAGTAGTAGTAGTAGTAGTAGTAGTGGTGGTGGTGGTTGTGGGCTTTGTAGGTGTCGGCTTCCTGGTGGTGGTGGTAGCTTGCGGCCACCAGGTCATTGCTGTGCTCGCTGTAGTGGATGGTGGGCTCCAACTTGGCCATTTTGTTGAGGTTGGTCGAGTGGTTTGCTCGTGATGGTGCTCGTGGTGATGCTCTGTGGTACTAGTGATCACTGATCCTGAAATAATAATTTTGTTTGATGCAATTGCTGAAGCACAATTTTAGGTACAGTCAGCGTTAATATACAATTGAGTAAATGTTTTTTCTCTTTATTTAAGATTTAACAGCAGCATAATAATTGTATCTGTTTTTTTTGCACAGCCCTAATATTTCCCACTACTGAGCACAGGCCTCCCCATTTCTGGAGGAACGGAATTTAACCCACTACCCTTATCCAATGCGGATTGGCGGGGTTATCAGACTCGGAATATATATGTTTTGGTCAAACATTCAACAAGCAAACTGAGGTGATATGAGTACGCTAGCCTTCATTTTAAGAACCTTTATATTTCCTATTATTTAAATCAATATTTCCTCTAAATTCATCGCTGACTACTCGATATAGAACCATCATTCATCATCAATATCAGCCTATGGCAGTCCATCGCTGGACGTAGACCTTTCCTAAGTTGCGTCACCTTCGATTATACGCATTTCTATCAGCAGCGTTGCGCAAATTGTCGTTCCATCTAACAGTGTACCATACTACGTCTGCAGAGACGCGATCTCCACTACAGCACTCGTCTTCTCCAGCGGTTGTTGGTTCTCTGACAAATGAATCTTTTGCATCAATCCAGCTCATTGTCATATTTAGTACAAGGCCATATGCGAGCAAAAATTTTAAACCGTATGTCAAGTATGCAAGTATTTCACTTTTTTTGTAAAATTTAGATTCTTGCCAATTTCAATTTTTTTTATAAATTAAATAAAAAAAATGTTTTATTTAATTTATAAAAAATTCATTGTGCGCAGAATACGTAACGTTTGACATTTTGAAGAATTGATAAAAAAGATTATTTAAATAAAGAATGATTATTTTTTAATAACAGTAAGCAGGTGTACCGTCGGACTCAGCTGGAGTTGTGACTGGCGGCGCTGGCGTGACCGGTTCCGGTGGGCGCTCGCAGGCTGAGGTTGGTGGCGGAGGCACATTCCGTCCGAGCGCGCGCCCCGCAGCACGCAACAGTGGGGATGGCTCCGTGCAGCAACGGTTATTGAAGTCATCTAAGTCTACAGCCCATGCTGTTACACCTCCCAAACCTTTACGCAGAGCCCATTCCACCTATTAATGAAGTAATAAAAATAACTGAGATTAAATTTTACTTGTGTTATAGATTACATTTTACTTGTATTATAAACATACCCTATATTTATAAAACAAGTAAAATGTAATCTATATAAATAAAAATGAATCGCCGAAATGTATGTACGCACATAACTTCAGAACGACTGCACTAAATTAGATAATTCTTTTTTTGTTGTATTTTTTATTATCAGGACGAGGTTTGTATAAAAGATAATTTTCAAAAATTGTACGGAAAGACTTAACTTTTTTTATCATTATAAATCTCAATATAACTAATAGATGGGTATGATAAACAAAATAAATGTCATTTTAAATTACCCTTCATATTGTATTTTTTCCCTATCCCTATATATATATATATATATATATATATATATATATATATATATATATATATATATATATATATATATATATATATATATATATATCCCACTGCTGAACACGGGCCTCTCCATTTCTGAAGGAATGGACGTTAACCTAAAATCATGTACTACAAAAGCAAAACTTTGTTTCTGTGCTTTGTGCTATTATTTTCCCTAAGGTTTGTCTCATTTTACATTAGGTACACCACCAGTGAAAAGCCAGAAAGGTCAGCTACATACAAAATTGCTATTACTTTGTGATTCAAAGCATCATCAACACATTCAATTTAATAAAAAATAATTAATTATAACTTATATACCTACAATAATGAAATAACATCCATGTATACCTTATCTCGAATAGATTTGGGATCATCATATCCCACCCACTGATTGTTAGAGTAAGCGTAAGGTCCAGCTTGATCTTGTCTACCAGTTTTCCAGCGAAGGTTCTTAACTGCAATGGACAAACTTATTAAAATCATAAACTACTTATGTATATTGGATACATATCCAGTGTTGGACATTTATTACAAATATCGATTTTTTTTTAATCTTACAAAAAAACTAATGATGCTCTCTAAAAAGCGTTACTTTTTTTAATTAAAATATATTACTTACCTCGGTAACAAATTTCGTAGTAAGCCAACATTCCTGGTTGTTTGGTAAACTCTCCTGGCTCACCAGGACCCGCTGCAGCAGCGCCAGGTCCCTTGGGACCTTCAACATCTGCTAATCTATACGATTGCCCGTAGAAAGCTAATCCCAGTAATAACTTTTTAGGATCTGCACCACCGTCTAACATTGCTTTAATAGCGTACTCCTGAAATGAGTTATGAGATTTATTGTGACTGTTCCTATTACTAGATTGTTTGGTAATTGAATATTGTTATGTAACTTACGATTGAATAGTAAGCGAGCGCGTCTCTCTGTGCTGGCACTAGAGGTGTATGATGTGCTGTCTTTTGTTCCCATCCACCATGGTAATCGTAAGTCATAGTACTCATAAAATCGACAGCTTTCGATATAATCGGCAAATCGTAAGCTGATTCAATAACCTCCTTGTAACCAGACAACGCTACGCCTAATTCCATATCAGCTGCATGTAACGCTTTGGATAAATCCTATAAACATGTTTGTGTTTAGAACGACTGCATTCCTTAAGAAGAAATTGTTGTATTTAACAATATGTTTACCTGAATTAATTTAGCGTAGTTGGCTTTGTCCGACTTTGCCCCTTTTTTGCAATTGCTTTGCCAACAAACGGGATAGTTCCAATCCAAATGCAAACCTTTGAAGTTATGCAAGCGTAGGAAATTCACCACTTTTACCACAAATTTAGTTCGAGCAGCACTTGATGATACTAAACGTGAGTACTTATCGCCCGCTGAGTCAGTCCACCCGCCTAAACCAAGAAGAACTTTCACATCCTGTAGAGAAGTGATGCGCTCATACAAATCTGGAAGAAAAGTAGTAAGATATTAAAATTTAAAACGTGAGCAGAGAAAGAAGACCTTAAGAAAAGAAGCCCTTACTGTTTGTTATGTCTGCCCATGTATCAAATTCTTTCAGAATGAGTTCATCAGGTGATAACGAGGCGTAAGCATATACAAGGTGAGTGCAAAGACGCGTGTCGATATGTTCAGGAACAAACTTTCCTTCACCCCGTCGGTAAAACGCCCAACTTGTCATATAGCACACGACGCGCTTATCATCATCTCGACCTTAAATGAAGTACACTATTACATATTTTACCATTTACACATAAGTTAAAAAGTTTTTATCTAACAGGTCCAGAGCTTACTCTTTTTGACATCAGAATGTGGTTCAGAAATCAGTTGTTCCTTGCCCTTATTAAGTGTGCCCATTTTACTCCACTGGAATAAAAATAAATAAAATATGTTTAATAGTTATCTAAAGATTTTATACGTTTTCATTCCTGCCTTTTATTTAAATGTGCGCAACTCTTAAAAAAAAGTATTGCATACCTCGAAGTCATTTTCATACGCTTGAGATAGGAATCGCGCAGCATCTTCGACACTTATCCTTAAGCTTTGTCCTGGTATACATTTGGCTACATCTTGATGTCTATAATATACAAAATGTATACTAAAAGTTTTAAGAATTTTTGAAATAAATCAAATAAACAAGTATTTCTGAAAAATATTTTACCCGCAAAATCCTGTGGAGGGATCGTAAAGTCTCTCGTCCTCACATATCATTCTATAGCTAATACCACCAGTGCAGAAATGAAAGTGAGCACAGGATTCTTCATCTGAAGCCAAGTACGGAACATCTGCGTCACACGAACCAATCTTCAAAGATGATTGATCGGACTGGGTAGATTCTCCTGTAATAGATGAAGAGAAATAGTATTTGACTGTAATACATTTTTAATTCCTCATATTGTGAATATTTTATTTACCATTCAGGGTTGTCGAAATAGCGCTTATAATTGGGAATGGTGGTCCACAAAGACCTCGGAAGTCATCCATGTCTATAGCCCAAGCTGCAGCACCGGCGAGTCCCATACTGATCACGAATTTCATCTGTTCGCATAATATACAATTAGTATAAGGCAATGATAGTACTTATCGATAACATAAATTAAGATGTTACCTTTTCAAGAATGGTATCTGGTGTATCGTATGTAACCCAGTGATTGTCAAATACGGCGAATGAATTTCCAGCTTCATCCAATCCACTGACGCCTTTGCCTTCACGTTCTGCCATGCATATCTACAAACAATTCATATGACATTATAATAATACCCTTTATAATGCATTCATTGACAATCAACAATAATATAATATATTTTAACAAATAATTACTTTTATTCACTTGTATTTCTAATAGCTGCAATTCTGCACATATTTATGTAATAAAAATAAACATACCTCAAAAAATGCCAACATTCCTCGAGTTTGTGTATAGGGACCTTCTTCGCCCCATCCACTTACAGATGCACCAGGTGCTGGCAGTGTAGATGGAGACAATGTATAACTTCGACCAAACAATGGTACACCAAGCACTAGTTTCTCTGGAGCCATACCGTGACGTAGTATGTATTTGACCATAAATTCCTAAAAATATATAAAATCATGAAATAAAGTGATATAATTGTTGTGACTTTTTTGATTTGTGGTTCTCGACTTAAAATAGGGTCAACCCATTTATTCCTACGAATGTCATGTGAAGAAATGAGAACTATGGGAACAAATACCGGGCTTTTTTTTGAAAAATTTGAATACACGATTTAGACTACGCTCCCCTCCTCTCGACTCTATACAGGATCACTTACACTTGGCCGTGAGCATACGGTAGAGACCGAGCTGACATCAATGTTTCAAATTCTATCAAGCGTCCTATGATGTTTTTTTCTTTTTTTAATCAAATATTATCCAGAAAAAATATTTTTATTCTTCTATAAGTTGGATCATTTAGTTGTTTAAATTGTAATTTTCACATTTGTAACGGCAATGTATTGTACGTCGAGTGTATATAGCAGTCCACTGCTGAATATAACCTTCTACCACTTAAGGAAGACGAATATTTTGTCAAGAGTGGCATAATATTTGCGGGAGTCTATGGGCGGCGTTGATTGCTTTCCATCAGGTGACACGCCTGCTCGTTTGCCTTCCTATCTCATAAAAAAAGGAGAATTTGCCCGTAGTCGCCATGCTCTGCAGGCAAATGATTAGTGGGCTCTGTTAATTTATAACTCATTCTTGTCTTTTATATAGACTGCATATGCCGTTATCATTCGGTCGTCAGAAATTAGTTTGTTTGTAAATGCAACGTCATAGTACTTCGTGCGTCAGTAGCAGCAAGTACTTCAGTACAACCGTCAGTAGTAGCAAAAATATATTGAGTTTTAATATGAATATGAATACATACTATATTATCGTATCTCTGGTCCCTTGACGCCGCGCCGGGATCGCGGTGCAACGCACTATGTTGGACAGCTCTTGAAGGGGGATCATCGTTCCTCGCGTGAGTCATATCCCACGCTTGCAGGATTGCGTAATCTGTAGCGCCACTGATTGCACTCAAATCGTAACCATCTTCTATTTGATATCTAAAATATCATATATTTTAAATTTTATATTTATCATCTGGCTCTGCTGGGGCTGACCTCCATCTTCCCTTGCGGCTCGTGGGATTCACTAAGACGAATTTAATATACCTAATTTGTCGAAAATGACGGCGACGTGGTTCGCCACCCGTCACGTCCTGATCCCGTCACGTCTCACGAGGGCGAAAAGCAACGAATGAAGAGCCGTTTCGTTACGATAAACGGCAGCGGGACATAAAACAGGACATCATGATTTCATAAATCATGATGTCCTGTGATTTATTTTTCAAATATATTTTATGATGAATTATCGACCTTGAGCCTATCGTGCTTCGTACGGTGAGCAGCCAAGTTCCGGATGCCCAACACCCTCTCTCCTCGCTCTACTCCTCCCGCTCCCATTTTCACTCACATGATGACACTTTCCTTAAAGGTCGGCAACGCTTCCGCGCTGCGGAAGTCTATGGGTGGCGTTGATTGCTTTCCATCAGGTGACTCGCCTGCTCGTTTGCCTTCCTATTGCATAAAAAAAGTAAGACACAGCACTACAAGACCCTATTCACGTCAATCAAGCGACCTTTAATTTGCCTATCACGTATACACGCACATTCATTACACACACCCGAATGTATTCGTAACCAATTCCTGCAATTTTGCTGAATTTTTTTACTACAACTACAAGTTACTAGGAGCATGAATTAATTGACTTATCCCACATGCAGGATTTTCTTTCCAAAACTTTTAACTCAATTAAAATGGTACATTTTAGTTTTATTTTTGGCATCGACAAGTCCGATCTCTAGTTGCACATATCTTGTAGGTGTCAGTCGCTCTGTGCAAATGTCGCTTTTACCTATCAGAGCTAGCAAACGAGCATGCGGATCACCAGGTGTTAAATGATCAACGTCCCCATACACATCTGCAAAGCTGGAGTCATTACAAATGCGTTGTGGCCTTGTATAGTGGGAGGGAGTCCCAAGTTACGTTTGCGTAGACATTGTGTTCACTCCGGCATTCAGTTGTCGATTCTCGAATAAACGTGACCGGCCTATTGTTACTTTAATTTTAATAATATATAATTCAATTTAAACAGTATACTATTATCAAACTGCTGAAGTTTTTAAAAGGAAAGGCCAGGTCAATAGTACCCTTAACCGGTGGGCATGCATGAGGAGAGTAATGAGTGTAAAGGAAGCAAGGAAAGTATGCCAAGATAGTAGCAGATGGAGATCTGTAGTCTCTGCCTACCCCAACGAGAGACAGGAGTAACGATATGTATGTATATTTTCCTGCCCTCTGTGAATTTGAATGAATATTTTGTTACTGACCTAAATGGTGGAAGAACTGTCGATAATAGTAATCCGTACGAAGAAAACTTTTCGCGGATTTCATACAGCAGTGTTGTTAGCATTTCTTTTTCCTTCTCGTCTTTATCGCCTGCAATTTTAATATTGTTTATATTAGAATTTAAAATTTAGATACATTTCATGAGAGACTATAAAAGTGCGTACCAGCATAAACCCAATGCAGATCGAGTCCGTCGAAATCATGCTCTCGCAGAAAATCAAGAGCGCTGTCAATGAATGCGTTTCTTCTGTAGGATTCTTGAATCATTTCACTGAATAAGCGATCAGTACCGGCACCACCCACGCTGATTATTACTCGGAGACCGTTTAGACGACGTTTCAAGCCAGTTGCTATACGATAACCACCTGGACAACAAAGTAAACATTATTCACCTATTTAACACCTAATATAATTTTATATTTACAGCCTCAAAAATATAACTAAAAAATTAGTTTAACAAATATGATAATAAAACAATACAAGGGTTGTATTATTATCATACATATAATAAATTATATGCATATAGTAAATTATAAGGGGAAAGTCACCTTTAATGACGTCATAGTCCTCATTAGCTGGAATAAGAGCATATGTGTGCGGATGAATAACTGCATACGCGTAGTGAAGATGTGTGCAGGAGCGAGGAACAAGGCCAGCGGTGAAGGCCAGGGGCGGTGCTCGATAGGCCGCCCAGGACTCTAAATAGCAGATAACCAAGCGACGTGCCATTGGACCACTTGCAGTTTGCTGCATCTCTGGAAAATTAAAAAATATAACGTACACGGAATGTTAGCTTTTCATACAATTAATTGGCTTAGTGGCGAGGCTACCACTTTTGGAGACGGTTGTGGCGACTTTGATTCTCGACTTTAATAAATATAGGTATTAATTCCAAGACTAAGTACCCTGCCAATCCATCTTATTCAAGAAAATGAAGATGCCCAGTAGTGGGTCATATATGGACTGAAAAAAAGATATGTAATTTTCAAAGCTTCAATATAACCATATATTATGATTTTAATAGTTCACAGCCATGACTGTAAAATAATATATTAATCAATGAATTAATTTAAATTGGTTAAATGAAGTTAGATTATGAAATATATTATTTATTAAAAATTCCAATTGACACAATAATGGGAAATTTGATTTATAAGGTTTACACAGTAGGTACTTATCACACAGTAGGTACTTATCAGTAAAATGCAAAAGTTATGCGTCGGAATGTGGCCACGTTGGTTATGTTTTTTTTTATGGGATAGGAGGGCAAACGAGCAAGCGTGTCACCTGATAGAAAGCAATCAACGCCGCCCATAGACAACCGCGACACCGCAGGAGTCGCGGAAGCGTTGCCGGCCTTTTAGGTACTAATAGTTTACAGTTAAACCGACTATCTGCATGTAACTTATTTTATTTATTTATTGAAATTGATGAAAGACAAAATATTTTTTATTAAAAATTAATTTTAGTACTTGCCTTGTAAATTTTCGTTTCCATGTTGCAGCCTTTCGTCGGTTCGAGAACCACTGTAAAAAACGAAAAAGGCGTTTATTGGTCTGATCATCTGTTTTCTTTAGAAATGTGCTTAATAATAATGTAGAGAGCAGACGATCAGGTTGGAGGATATACACTGTCTCATACATTGCCAACATAGTCATTATCTGGTATACAAAAAATTTAAGATTTTTAAATACGCAAAAAAAATAACGAGTATTTTTATTTCTTACTTGTTTAAATAGCTAGCAGCTCCGTAATAATGTGTGAGGTCTTCCATTCCCCCAACATTTGTCTGAAAGTAAAATGAATATATAATCAAATAATACAGTTAAATAAATGTACATTTTTTTGGAACAAACGTTTGCTTGTTAGTTTAATTTTACCTCAATGCTTTTTGATAGAAATTCCGGATCAATTATAGGGATTGGCCGTTTTTCAACTGCATCTCTCAGAGGCAATCTGCCTTCACCTTCATCGCGAAGATTCCTAAACAAATCAAATAAGATAAATGAATAAATAACATGCTTTCCTATTATTTAATTATTATTTGTGTCAATTCTGGAAACAAACGCACACAAATCCATCGAGTACTTCTTAACCTTTGTTATAAATAGAGATTAAAAAAAACTGTTTTTAAACAATGTGTTGCATATTAATATGGATAATCGTGCCGATGATGCTTTATTACGCAGTGCAGCAACTGCGTAGGATGTAATAACGTACCTAATTTAAATTGTTAATACATGAGAAATTGCTAAATTATATAGTATATAGTACTTTGGAAAATATTATCAAAATTATAAAAGAAATTAAGCTTGTAAAATACTAAAAGGTTGCGTACGACATATTTTTTTTTCCACGTTGTTTATTTTTTTTCTTTATAATTGCATTGTAAATCAGCGACAATTTTAGAGTAATACAATTCAGGGACAAACTCTGTTATCACGTGCTTTAAAAATTAAATCAAAACTGTAAAGCAGCTACCACATCCCTAGTCCACAACTTGCGGATCTCCCGCTCGTGAGTCTTTTGGACGAAGTTGTAAAGTCCATAGGATTCATTGCAATAAAAGTATTTTTTTTGTAAATTGAGATTTACATAGATATTGAAGATGTAGGTAGGTAGATACATCATATAGAAAATAATGAATTGTATAAACAATTAAAAATGTTTTTTATACCTGAGAGGCACGCTTTCCACTGATGCCCGAATAGGAAGCGGAATCGGATCATGTTCTGGTATAGTCTCCACAGCGCTTCGTATAAATGAGCCATCTTCCGATCTCGGAGACGATAAGCCACCAGCGATTAGCAGTAAAACTAGAGCACCCTGAGAAAACGTATGCATTTGTTCAAACAACAGTCATTTAAGCAAGTGCTTATACACCATATTTAGCACCGGTTTTCGGGACCACTGGATTGTGTTGTTTAATAATTAAACCTAAAACTTGTTTCTGATGAATAAATAAACAGTTTATTCTGAGATTACTGACCCCGTATAAGCTTTGTGTGCTGCGTTGCTTTGTATGTACTTTTGTCAACAGAGTGAGTAACATACTTAGAGACATTCAAATTAAACTTGCGGTGCCAACCCGTTAGTTGAACAAAAACATTATCTGTGTATACTTAAAGCCTTTCTCCAGTGCTAACGAAACGAATTACTGTATATTGTTAATATTTAAATATTTTACTTAGTGTATAACCGACTTCGTATCATGTAAAAATTCAAAATCTTCACATTTATTGGTATAATAATATAAAAATACGTATTTCAAATTAATATCAATTTATAAGATCAGAAAAATGAACAGCTGAAATAATAAATATCCTTTTTGGACAGATCCTTTTTGCTAGATTTAAACATTAAAAAATTTTTGTGTACCATATAACAATGTAAAAAAAAATAATAATAAAAAGAAAAAAATGGTTATTGTGACGGACTATTGATTTATACATGTATAGGCCATAGAAAGCGAACAGAGCTAAACTAAAGAATATATTTTATTTAATAATAATAATAAAACGCTTTACAATTGCAATCCCACACTAGGATTCCCACTGACAAAACAAACAAATGACAAGGAAAAAAAACTTAGCCTCAGAATAAATAACTTAAGGCCATATACATATTTATCCTTATTCTTGAATCAAATCCGCGATCTTTGGCGCAGAAAACTAACATTTCACCTCGCGTTAAATAAGATCCTCAGATTCATTGAAGCTTGTAATCCGCACTCTTTTTAGTAGAATTTTTTTTATCTTGATCGTAAGCTAAAGCCATCGATTCGACATTTCATTTATGGTACATAAAATATTTACTTAGTTAATTTTCATAATAAACACCTAAAATCTTCCTTCTAAATTGATTGGAAACACTAATCTACTAACTAACTATC
Organism: Baronia brevicornis; assembly: GCA_031353405.1. NCBI lineage: Eukaryota > Metazoa > Arthropoda > Insecta > Lepidoptera > Papilionidae > Baronia > Baronia brevicornis. The sequence goes on along the minus strand of JASFAT010001824.1, from coordinate 543,037 downwards.
ACTAAACTGTATAATTTTACTTATTTTTCAATATATTCAATGCACCACAATGGCGTGAATGAATGAATTGTTATATTGTGAATAAGAAGTAGGTATTCATTGGTGACATCTTATTGATTCGTGTGACTTACAGTCCTGAAGGTAGTGTGTGGGTGCGTGCGGTCGGTGACCTATCTATCAAGGTATAACACTACTCTTTACATAATTTACATAACTTGACAGAGCCAATATCAATAGAAGATCAACACTTGAGACTGGTCCACGAAAATAAATTTTTACTATCTATTCTTATTTATTATAAGTGGAGTCGATGACCATCATTATTATTTACGTGGTCAGTGACTTGGCAAATATGTGAAAATTATGGACAATTATCTTTTAGTAAAATAAAAACAATTTTTTATGCAAATTTGAGGATGTCTTAATTTGTTATATGCTTATTATACATATGTAATGTTTAAATATATTGTGATAGTAATGTTTAAATATGTAACAATATCATTCCGTTGCTTTAGAGGCTTAGAGCCGCCCCGAGAGCTAAGGAGTGCAATGGTCCGTGTTTCTCTGGTTAATATGAATCGAAAAGAAGAAATATACCGAAAAACGAAAGTCATTGATATAGGCCCTTCGAGTTAGCAAGGTGAAGAGCAGTGGAAGCTTCGATAAACGTAAGGAGCTTACGTTTATCTAAGTACTGACTACTGTTGGGGTAGTCGAGTGCTCTATGTCGTCTTGGTAAATGCAGTGTGGAATGTTTCCCTAGCTGGTAGAAACTGGATGCGTGAAGTCGTAGATCGTCAAAGGTGGCGCGCCTTATATCAATCGTTGGACTGCCGATGGCTATGGCTATGATGATGATAACGTAAACTATATTTTTTGTTTTTTTCTAGAGTACCATGAAAACAATTTATGAATTATCCAGTGACGGTTTAAATATTTATTCCGATGCGGGGATCGAACCCGCGACCATTGACTCCGTAATACCTGTGGTGTTGCGTATGTCCATGGGCGGTGTTGATTGCTTTCTATCGACGGATACGCTTGCTCGTTCGCCTTCCTATATCCCATAAAAAAAAACTTTTCAGAAAGCAAAAGATTTCAGTATAGCTACCACTAACATATTATATCTCTACACCAACAAAACAACGGTAAACAAATAAATTATTTTTTGATACGGAAAACAAACTTGTGGCAAAGCAAGAAAAGCAGACCGCCTGTTGCGCTATTTGCGTAATAAATACAAAATTGATTGAGTATTTAAAGGAGATGATTCTAATTTTAAGTCTACCAGTCATAACTCCTCATTCTCGAACTAGCAATGAATTAATCATTCCACTTAATGACGGTAATATTACGGTAGTTTTTAATCTATTTCTTCGGTAAATGTATTCATATGAGGGAACTTGATCTAATAATATAAATAGCTGTTAAACGATCAACTAGTACATTGACTCGTCTGGTTCGGAAAACAACACAATTTGCATACAGGCATCAGAGGCAGGTAGCCGCAAGCCTGCCGGAGGTCATCGTCATCACCCAACCAGTCCAAGGATACCTATTTTCGCGTGACATTTCGCCAGCGATTAGGATTCAAGTTCATTATTTTTTCATTTTTTACCCCCTTGTCAGAGATAACCTGCCAATAATTCTTAAAGGACCCATGTTATTAATGTCCTCATTTGCATTTTTATGTTCGATCAAATGCATTGAAAAAATTAATGATATAAATCATAGGAACTGTCTAAAAGTTTGTCTACCTAAGATAGAAAAGTAAATATAAAGAATACTTGTTGATAATCTCTTTCACTTTATAACCAAGTTTTAGCCATTATAAAATTGTATGTTGATTAAAACTTTAACAGAGAAATCTTTTTACTATTATTTTTTAAATAGACTATAATTTGTATTTATTGCACTTTTTATGTTCACGAAATTACTATTGTTACGTATTTAACGTTATTATTAAGATATATTTAAATGAAAATTTGATTTATATTATTTTTCTGGGCTCCTCATACCCAAGTTGGTACATTTTAGTATGATTTACATCATAATGTGTGGATAAAAAGATGAAGCTTGAGAAAAATTGACATTATACATGTTCATAATATTGATTGGAATTAAGACAAATGTATGTAAACAAAAAGAACAAAAGTTACGAGTACAATACGACATTGTAGTACTTTTTAAGGCCGTAGGAGCGATGTTCCTAACGTCCTTAGCCTTCTGTGCGTGTGCTGCATATAACTGTGGGTCTTGTTGTATTTTACGGGTAATTTATTGTAACATACATACACTGTGGACATATTATTTCCAGGAATAGTAATATAAATCTTACTAAACACACGCATACGCATACATACATACATTTGTATATATATATATATATATATATATATATATATATATATATATATATATATATATATATATATATATATATATATATGACTTTAAAAATTATTAAAATTATTTTATCCTGACACAAAAGGAAGAAGACGCACTACAAATTTTAAAATACCTTTATATCCTATGTAATATTTATTCAGTAGTCTCGTAAAACTAATTTTTAAGTATTACTCTTGAAAGTGTAATTTATTATAGGTAGTACAACACGTTAATTGCAAACAAATAGTCAGACTTAGTATTAAAAAGGTAGCATGAGGGACCCACTGCCCCAAAATTTTAAATTGATTTCCATGTTCAACCGTAATGCACCATAAATGTCTTGCATATAAAATGAGCCAAGTGTCAGTCAAAAATAAAAACAAAGTAATATTGTTAGATGTGTTTTATGTTGTTGGAAGTTTTTAATACATTTGACAAATTGTTATTTACGCTGATTATATGCACATTGTTCGTAATAATAACGATCGTGGCAGACTAATATTTTTTTTTTAATTGTGTTTTAGTAAATGTCAAATCTTAGGCGGAACATAAAGTATGTTCTAGACATTGATATAATATCAAAAGGTATCGTTAAAGGTTGCCAGTCCTATTGATTTGTTAATAGATTGTATTTCTTTTTTGTTAACTGTTCATAACAAATTCTGAATACATTTACATTATATTTGTAAGTTAATTATATTTGATTTTATTAAACTAAATTAATGACAATATTTTATAAATCTTTGAAATATTTAAAAAATTATATCTTACTCACCTGAATTAATAGATTTGGCCCCATTACGGGGATATCACTACGTCAGATACTTCGAATTTATTTTATACCTGAAAAAAATATTATAATTAATATTTATACCTGATTAGTTACCAACCTTGTAATTATTTTTTCAGGTATTTTATAAATGAAAAACAATTATAATACGGGGGAATATCGATGCAAAAAAAAATATATGTCACTATTGAACGATAAGTCGTTTTTTTTATAATTGTGGATTTAAAAATTCTCTTAAAAGAAATAAACAACATTTTAATTTCCATGCGTTTACATTTGAAAGCGGCAATAATTTGTGAAAAATTCAAATTTATAAATTTATTCGCATTTGAGGTAATTCGATAACCGTAAATTCACAGTAAATATCGGTTTGCTTTATATTAATACTTTAAACTTTAAAATTTATTTGGACATTAATTCATGATTTTGTTTTGTTCAAGTATTCTTATTATTAATATAAGAATACACTTATTATTATTAAAAAAATCTAAGATATTATTGGTTTGTTATTTGTATGAGGACTAAGGAGTTTAAAATGTTATAGTTGATCAGTACCTTGTAACGTCGTTTAGTAGCAAGGGGTGCAGGAAAGTAGTGTGTAGGTGACAGGTTGCGCCTACGCCGGTCGCGAATGGCGTGCGACTGAGCGGGAATCGCGCGCGTCTCCTGGTGTTAATACCTCGGTGTCATCGAGCCTCGCATCTCGTTGCTACGCATGTGTGCTATGTACCATCTGAATTTGGGGACAGGTCTTCTTTTCCTTGCATTAATGACGAGATTTTGCCAGTTATTTGATCGAATTTCCGCAAACACCTATTCCTTTTTTACCAATTTCTATTTTTTCTTTTTACCCACCTAATCAACAATTATTTGATATAAAAATTAAAATCATATAAGTATGTATGTAATAAATAAAAATAAAGTGCTTTTGAATTATTTCATTACAAAACACGAAATTTTTGCACTGAATGCATGCACAGGCTATGCTAAAAATTTAAATCCAAACGCACAACTATAATTTTGTAATAACAAAAAGCTTAATTTTGTTATAACAAAATTGTAGTTAACCCTTAAATTGCCAAAAAGTGACATTTCAATAAAATCTGTTTTAAACGATATTTCTATCAGAACAAAAAAATCACAATTCCCCCAGTTTCGATAAAAACTATGTACCACAAAATGTACTCTGCTAACTAAAGATTTTGTTCATAATACATAGTGCTAGTACATTGGAACGGAAAAGGCTTAGATAGCAATAATAAGGTTTTAAGGTATTTCTTATTACAGACTTCCTATCTTGCCTGAAAATTGCGAAACCCTTTTTTTTTCAACAAAATAAAATAAATGACTTATGTGTACACCGTAGTTCTTTAACTCTTGCAGTATTTGCACTATATTTGAAATTCCCTTTTCCTTCTCCGGGAAAATGTCCCTGATAGTCGAAGCGAAAATTATCTTTCGACCGTATCGTCGAGGATTTTTAAGTTTTTTTGGGATTTATTTATAACGTACTTATTTATAATATTAATTGGACATGTCATCCAGCTTTAAGAATCTTTTGTAAATTTCTAATTTAAAATCTTTTAACGGCATCTTTTTTCCATCTTACTCGAATAAAAGCCAGGCGTTATTAGATGCTAACTATAACTATTCGTTTTTCATAATTATGGGCATTCTTTCATATGAATTCTGTGGCTCTTCAAAACATTCCAATATAACGAAATCAGCATACTACTACTTGATGGAGCGACGATCTGTGCAAGGCGGCTGGCAGAGACTGGATGCGTGTAGCCGAAGATCGGGCTTGGTGGCGCGCCTTGGGTGAAGACTATGTCTAGCAGTGGACTGCCGCGGGCTGATATTGATTGATATTGAAGGGTTGAAAAACTTTCACACTGTTCATGTTTATATGAATTTTTGATATACATAATTAAATTTAAGTGAGAATATGCATATACATATAATAGGATATTACTGACAGACAAGTCGAAATTCTTCATGTCTTAATTTAAGTACGGAATCTCACACATCCTTTTAATATTTGTATATATTGATGTTCTTCAATAATATTAAAAAGACTTTTAACTGTTTAAGACGTTTGCTGGCAATTTAAATAAAAAATACCTCATTTCTATGACATTAAGGAGGAAATAAAATGTAATCCTGTAATCCTATCCACTATGTATTATATAAAAAACGGGATATATAAGTTTGAAAGGCCTGTTTATCCCAAGTGTAAAGAATGTTTTTAATATATTATAGTAAATATAGTAACTTAGCTTTATTTTCCTTATTTGTAATAAATGTTGTCATTAAAGGCGTTGTATTATTAGGCTCAAATTTTTTTTAATGATTTAATTTTATATAGCTATTCGGCCAAAACGAAAAAAAAAATAAAGATTTGATTTATTGATCGCATTTACTATCATTTAGTTATTGCGTTTTAAGGATAATAAGAGTTTATTTATATGTACTTACGTTGAAGAAGGAAAAAATGGAACGCTGTAAAATTCAAATTCACTCACAAGTAAAATGGAGAAATGGCGATTCTACGCTGTATAGACAGTCATTGTATGAGAACAACCTACAACTGGAGCACATGAATTGTCACGGTTAACTATAGCTATACGCGCCTTTAAGCTTGGACGATTCAATGACTTAATGTAGACCACTCACACGTAGTACTGGGTTCCGCGTATGAACACTACGACTTCGTTGGCTTCTTCATTGCTATTCACGATGCGTTGCTTCCTTTCTTCCCCCCAATGTCACTTGCATTGTTTGTCGCCTCGCCGCACAACGTGGTCACCACATCTAACTGTATACCGACTAAGTAGACCCTGAAATTGGCATTGCCCTTGTTTTCGAATCAGCTGACCTGGAGGCGTGACCCATCCTCATTTAGACCATTTTTCCTGAGGATGTCATAAATGTGTGAAATATCGATATGATATGAAAACATTATTTACACTAGTCCCTTATTTTTGAAAATGTCCATGGGCGTTCGCTCGTTTATACATCTCTTCCATGCAAGATGAAATGCGGACCACTTATGAACAAGGAAATATTTTTTAATCATATGTTGGGTTTATGTTAAGCTATGATTCGGAATACATTTGAAGTAAATTACCATATGATGTGCACAGTCAAAAGTTTTTAATTAGCTAAGATCCGCGACAAGCAAACAAAAAAATAACAGAAAATAAATAATGTGTGTTTTTCTGCTGGATTAAGTGGATTTATTTGGAACTTAAACCAAAAACTTACCGAAAAACGGCCAGCAACTCTCCATCCACCAACCAAACACTAAACACACACTACCACTTTTCCACCTTGTAAACGATACGTGTTTCGCCCCAACACGAAGCATCTTCAGGTATAGTAGACTCTACGGAAGACAACCGAAAACTTTTCGGTTGTCTTCCGTAGAGTCCTGTCCACATAGTGATGGATTTCCGCAAAGTAACGCCTGACTCCATTAATAATACCATGTGATGATTTACATTAAACTTAACCAAAATATAACCTTATATTAATATATCTTATCCCTATATATTTAATGATCTTAGCCAAATCAAAATTCTGACTGTCCATTTAATAATAGATTTTCGCAAAGTAACATTTAGCTCTATTAATCATCAAAAAATAGCCTGCAAATTGTAACAATCCGTATGTTTTGTTGTTTACCCTGGTTTTAAATTTTAGGTAACGAAATAGGAAATTGGTTTATTATAATTTAATATTGGTTATTAATATTAATTCTATACATTTTTCATTTTTATTTTAATACATATTTAATATTTTGTTTCTGAAAAAATTGATTCGTAGAGGTACAATTTTAAATATTGCGAGAAGTTTTATTATTGTTGTTGCAATGTATGTATATAAAAAATCCCAAATATTATTAATGTTAATATATATGTATTTAAAACGCAAATAATAGAAAGTAAATAAAGAAATAAAAATCGTAACAACAATGATCCTGGTTTTCAACTTGAGTGCCTAACTTTAACCGCTACATATATATACCTATGTGTTTATTGTTATGCTATAAATATTGTTTGAAACTATAATAAATTAATTATTAACTAAATATAAAGTTCGCGAATTTTGAACCAAGTTGTAAAACATATTCGCCTCCAATGTAAAAAAGTACATAAATGTACCAATCTGATGCCGTAAGTAATCGTTATAAAGGTGAATGCAAATCATACAAATAAATTATACCAATATATTTTTAATTAAACGACACGTATCATAGCAAGTGTACTTATGTCTCCGTCCCACGCATATTTAGATCGATGGCATCACTGAAGAGCACACTGGGGATTTCGGAAAACTAATTTAAATAAAAAACCTATGATTTTATCTCATTACTAGTCGTATTATTCTATTGTTCTGTAGCCGATTGTTATTATTTTAAGAGCTTATTTTAATAAATTTAATTTTGTTTTCGGACCTCAAAAAACGGCATTGTTGTCTAATTTTAGGCCACTGTGATCTTCATTAATTTCAATTTTCTTTTAATATCTTGTATATAAATAATTAAGCTTAAGTAATATACACGTGCAACTTCGAATTTGAAGTTACTTCAAATTATTTCCGAACATTCCTTTTTCTTAGTGTTTTGTTTTTGGTTGATTTTTTCTATTATTTGACGCTAAGGGTCATGGGTTTTTAGTCACATATCTGTATAAACATTTGTAGGGCCCTATTTATTTCGATTCTGGTTGTTTGCTTTTTCCATTTTTCTATTTATAAATAGCACGCACGGCACAAAGAATCATGAGTCATGATCGTGAAGCGATTTAATTATTTTTTATTTTATTTTATTAGTTTGTATGTTGTTCATTTTATTGTTGTGTATTATTTTTGAGTAGATATAGTTTAATTGGTTAGTGATGAAGATGATTATAAACGTGTAATAAAGAAAATTGTGACAGGCAATGACTATTAGCACTTTATGCTTCCCTATATTTTTTACTAATAGACAAGGGATTATGCTTGCGAGACATTGCCTCCCTCAAAATTCAGACACCTGTCTGATTGTAATCCTAACGCTTGGGTATTGCTGATCGCAGATGGTTTTTATTCTCAGGTAGATGTTACCTTTCATCTGCTAGTATTTGTTCCCTTGTCGACTCGCATGATACCTGTGGAAACAAATAAAATAGCCTTATTTTATGCCCGAAACGGGAATTGTGCGCAGATTTTCTGTTCAAAGTGTTTTTGAAAATTTTCATTGGTAAATGTAAACCAGTATAAATAACGGCTATAAAATGTTTTTTACTATTACCCTATGTGATAAATGGCCATCTATAAATTACGTGATACGTTAAGGGGTCGGGATGGGTTCAATAAAGTGTGACATCGAGTGACAAGAGAGGGATTATATGGACAGTCAAAAGTTTTACTTAGCTAAGATCCGCGACAAGCAAAACAATAACAGAAAATTAATAATGTATGTTTTTCTGCTGGATGAAGTGGATTTATTTGGAACTTAAACCAAAAACTTACCGAAAATCGGCCATCAATTCTCCACCCACCAACCACTATACACAACACCAAACACACATTACCATTTTTCCATCTTGTAAACGACACGTGTTTCGCCCCAACACGAGGCATCTTCAGGTATAGTAGACAGCAGAAAAACACACATTATTAATTTTCTGTTATTGTTTTGCTTGTCGCGGATCTTAGCTAAGTAAAACTTTTGACTGTCCATATAGTGATGAATTTCCGCAAAGTAACGCCTGACTCCATTAATAATCTTAAGAGAGAGATTAGTTTCCTTTGTAGCACCACATGTACCTATAGATTTAAAGTCCTAAGACTAAAATCAAAACTGCACAATCAATTTATGGATGAATCCCTAATTAGACTAAGGTTTGCTAGTTGATGTTTAAAAAGGTTGCCTATCTTTTTAAATATTACTTATAAAAATTAACATGTATAGGCTGAAATTTGCATACATGCTATATATGCCACACTTATTTATGACGGCACGGAGATAGACAGACGAGCAAGCGAATCATTTGATGGTAAGTAATGAACGCCGCCTTTAAATGTCTGTAATACTAAAAGCACTGCAGAAATTGCAACTGCAAAGCATTGCTTGTCTTGCCCTTGCCTTACAAAAAAGGGGCAGAGCGAATTAAAGGAAAAGGAAAGGGGATGGCCTCCGGATTTCTAAACTTTCTGTACACAAAATGGTAATACAAATAAATGGTACCACTTAACTAATAAAGCTATTGAGTAGTACATATAAAATTCATACAAAGTATTATGAAGTAACGGTAGTAAAACTACCAGTGATAATGTATGATTTATGATATAAAAAGGGTTTTCTGTCTCATCGAAAAGTTTAAATTCCTTAAACTTGTTTTGAAACTGGATGATTCGTCCTCTGCCTACATTTAAATCGGGTTTATGCAAGTGAAGTTAATATTTGTAAAAAGGGTTTCCAGGCCTGCGGCTATGCCTGGACATGTTTGTGTTTAAACTTTTTTGAGATTATTTTGGCTAGCCTGAGTATTATATATATATGAGCTGCGTGCAGCGGCTAGTAGTTTCACTACTCTTCACTTTAAGTTTCACTTCTCTTCAACTTCTTCTCTTATGCTATTTTGTTCCGTTTTTCTTCCATATTGAACTTTAAACCGTCGCCCCTTTATATAGGTAAAACGATCGAAAGTTCTAGCATTCCAAAATTCGAAAATGTTCCAGCAAATGTGTAGTGTTTTCTAGATCTGTCTCTGTTCTGCGCGCAGCTATTTTCCATTACCTGTTCTTGTCGCGCATTGACAGACGTCTTGTCAATTTATTTTTAAAAGTTCTAATGGCATGCTTGACCAGGATTTTGAGATATTAAAATAAGGTTTTAATCGGTTTATAAAAAAAAAATGATTACTCATTGTCAGTGTTACGCAACAATATATATTTCTTATGTTTTATTAAATATACAAATATCGTAAAAGTATTCGATAATTTGGTGGTTGTTGATCTATATCATTATTAATAACATATATTAAAATGTTTACTGTATATGACATAATTCTAATATAAAATTAATTCTAGTTTGGACATGCCGCAACACAACACTGCCGCGCTTTGTATATGGGTTTATGCATTTACTCAATATATGAACAACAACATTTAATAATAATAATGTCTATTATTACATGTGAAATACATAAAATAAAATCTTCAAAAAGCCCATAAAATATGTGAGCTAACCACGCCAGCCGCTGTTTTTGTATGATAAAACTTACATGTTCATCCGTCAACGGTCTCTCAATATTTTCTCAGTTATTGTAATTTGAATGCGCAAGAAACGAAATCAATAAAATATGGTAAAAAAGTCTTAAAACCAGCCCATATACTGTTTTTTCACAATGTTTTTCTAAAGGTACATTTTGGTCAATTATGGGGCTCCGTTTGGGATTTGCCGAACTTATATGGCTTCGAACATATTTTAATTATAATATTAAGATTATAACCGTCATTTAGAGGCTTTATAAACCATCAACATTTCTAGTCGAGTGACTGACAATATATTATACTTCTTTATTTTTCATAAATTGTAAGTTCGAACGTCAATCAGACCTTAAAGCTCGAATTTTACATGTTACTATTAAATAATTAAGTTGGACGATAATAATGAAAAGATTCGAATAACAGCATATTTCATGAAATCAGAAATAATTAATTAATCATTAAATTATTCTTGCTTTTCATTCAATTATTCTGCTTTATTTGATTTATGTTCGATCTCAGTAGGTATAATATATTATAATATGGTAATATTTCATCACTAATCCCTAAATTTGTGCGATGTTTATTATAGTATTGACCGTCAAAATTCAGTAAAGTGAAGCTCGGCCAGTCATGCGATGGCTGACCAGTTTATTTTATCATTTTTATTTGCATTGTTAGCATTAGAGTTTTTGTTGGTATTTAGTATATATTATTTGGTATATAGTAAAAACTCCTAAGGGTATTAAAAAAGTTTGTAAAGACACTTAATATATGTGGTTTCTACCTGAAAATAAATAAATTAAATACCTGAAAATAAAAATATTTAAATATTATAGTGTGAGAAAATTCTAAAAAGAAGAAGAAATATTTCATGAAATTCAGTCACTCAATCTCATTACAGTTTAAATGTGCACCTATTTGTAACATAAAAGGTAAAGATCACTAAAAATTTTACGCAACCACGAAATTAATTCAATTGCATTAAATTATATACAAAATATTTATTAATTGAAACCATAATAGTCTCGTAATTTCATTTTAAGAAGAAAAGAACCATGGTTGAGATAACACGTTAAGTCTAAATTAGCAGGTATATAGAAAAGTTCATGTAACTGAAAGCAATTTTTTTTAGTCTTAGAAATATGACAGAACATAAATAACTGAGGGTAACTTCAATACATTAACAAACGATTTTTTACATCGATCTCTGTTTTTATATTTGCGTCTATCTGGCTTTTTATGAAATATGTAGGAAAACAGCACCTCTAGAGGTTTACAACGCTTAGTGCTTACTTTAGGATAAGATATAACTATCGGGGAGGGAGGGGAGTAAAACCTTTAGAAATCTCGGTCCCTGCAATCAGCACACGAAACACCGTAAAACAGTAAAATACCACCACTTAACGTCAATATTCTGTGAAAATTTTTCTGGTGTTTCCGCCCCATTTATGCCGAAACATGGTTCTACCATTATTATTGTGGACTATTTTGTTGCATGGAAACTTTTTAACAGATAGAAAGCTGGACAGTTAAATAGATGTTTCAACTGTCCTGTTCATCATCATCATCTGTCAATAGTTTTTCACAATATCCAAGAAACATTTTTATTGAATGCCACCAATGTTCTAAGTATAATGAACGTTTGCAGTCATATCATCAATGAAAATTTTATTATGAAGTACTTAAAAGAACTTCAACATACAGATTGTCACTACTGAGAGTTCAATGAAATTAGTTCAAGTTGAAGGTAATTCTAGGCTTATAGGCCCTTCAAGGACGGTCGATCAAGAACCGGTCTGGTAAGTGTTTTCTTTAACTAGGTCTCTTGAGGTATCAAGTATTTTGCTTATTTGTACTATAGGGGTATCGACCAGGTGTATACCGCATGTTTGAATCATAGTTCAAGGTGAAACGTTGGCATTTAAAAAGCGATTCATCAATTTTAACACAGAGCAGCACATCACGGCAGGAAAATTTAACAAGTAAATCAAAATTTAATATTATTTATAATATTAGTTACAATACAGTTTTCAAGAATGAGAAGTAAAACAATGATAGAGAAGCTTAGAAGAAACACCTAAGTATTTACCACCTAACATAATTAGTAGAGACAGGAATATAAGAATAAATTAAAAAACTTTTGTAACTATTTTGTATTACAATTGAATAATGCTCGAATATATGGAAAGTTTTGTGGTATTTTTACTAAAAAATTTATTAAATTCGCGTAGATGTTAATACTCTTATATACAAAAACTAATCGGTGTGTAAGAAAGTTAGCGAAGGGAGGCCGAAGATAGGGTGCAATGGAAATTTATCGTAGAGGAGGCGAACACCTACAATGGGTGGTGAAATATCTTTTACTAAACAGAAGATACCATCACCAAAAAAGACTGCTACCATTCTTTGTTGCGTACTACTCTGAATAATATTTTAAGATGAACATCACATCGAATCACAGTAAAACGCAACTTAAATACAACATATAATAACAGTTAATATGTAAAAACTAAAAGGTTTTATTTTATTCGTCGGTACTCTTAAATAAGCTCGTCTTTAAAGATGTCAGGACCGCAATCACGTATTCGACTAAAAGTATGCTGCCTGCATGTAGTTAATAAGTATATGTTGCCACGAATTTCAAAATGGATACTGCAGAAAATTGAGTGAAGTAGAGAAAATGAAGTCAGAAAGTCGAATTTGACCGACCAGACCATGAGAAAAAGGTTTAATGCCGTAAATAAATATGTATGTAAGAATAAAACCAAATTATTAATAAAAAACAAATGCTATTTTCTTGCTACTCTGTATTCGTTTCCAATAGTCGCCCACGTAAAGTTATAGACTGTTATTTTAAATCTACATTCAATACAAAGTTGACGAATACTGAGATGACGTCTACTTTTATTTTTAATTTCGGATATATTTTTTTAATATCATAGTTTTTGGGAACGTTCTTGATCAACTTCGAAAAGATGGAAAATTCATTTGTGATTTGTTTTGGACACGTAACAATTAAACACAGGTAAAATGAAATTGATTCCAAGAATTTTTTCAATTATCCTTTTTCATTCTTTGGAGAATCAAACACCTTAATTAACATGTGGCAATATTTTAATTTAACTTCTTGTAGCGCTTACAAATTTTGGAACAGATCTAAGTATATTTCTTTGCGCATTCTTAACAAAACCGAATTTTGTTTGGGACACTTATAATACTTAAAAATAATATTTATGGAATCTATGAAATATTATGTAAAAAAAAATAATTAAAAATGTTTTCGTAGTCTTGGGCAAGAATTTAAATTATTTCATTGCGGTCATATCGCCTGCCTATGGTACATTCGTTGCAGAAAAAGCAATTTGCCTGATGGCAGTCAATCAACGTCTTTCATAGATTTCATCAGTCATGATCAGCAAAACCACAGGCGTTGCAGAAGCGGTGTCGATTTTTGAGAAATGTATAGGTTTGTTTTATGAAGTTTCAATGTTGTATGTGTTCAGAAATGCCACTGAAGACTAGTTTCAAGGGTAGAACGGGAAAAAGTTTTAGGAAAACTGGTTAAAAAGAGACTCGTAGATTTAAGTTAATTTGTAATAAGCACCAAAAATATTCTCTTAATTGTCCTGAGGGGTAACAATTAGAAGGTATTTACTGCACAGACTTAAGAAATATATGTATATTAAAATCTCATTTATGTTTAACGATAGTTTAATATTATTGTTATCTAAATCCTCATTTTAAACTTTAGTGAAATATTATACGTCATAAATCCTCAGACCTCTAGTTATCTACCAAACTAAATAGTGCACTCATAATATTTAAAGATATTTTGTAAATAAATACCAAGTTGGACTTTGATAACAAGATGCATACAAGTTTAGCTATAAATATTAATGTAAAATAAAATATTGTGTATTTTAAAGTCCGTCAATATGGTTAGTCCAGTCCATATGTCCAGATACGTCAACAAAAATGGATATGGTATGCCCTATCTTATTTTTGTGACTCTCCGGCGTCACGCCAGTCATATCCCCAAACAAGACCTCGAATGGAATCCGCAGGGGAAAATAAAATGTGGGTGCCCAAAACAAACTTGGCAGCGTACTGTGACGGCCGAAGTGCAGAAGATGGGCCTATCCTGGAGCGAAGTAAAGCATATAGCCTCCGACAGGTCGAGATGGAGAAACGTCGTGTCTGCCCTATGCCCCAACAGGGGGACTTAGGACTCAGAGATAGAGAAAGTCCGTCAAATTCTTGGATATCTCGATTAATCAACAAGTCACGAAACTATTTTCAATTTTCTTTTTTAATAATAAAGGAAGAAAATCAACTAATTATATTATATAATGAACTTATTAACAAAGTTCCACCTTTGATTTATTTTTAAAATTATGAGTACATTTTAAATAATCACGTAATAGTCACGTTACCTATGTGTTTATAAAATTATAAGTATTATATCAAAACTTAATATGGACTTTAGGACTTCATAAGACAATCTTAACTCAAATTTTATTGAACAAAGCGTCAATTAGATTGCAGAATTATACAATATAACCGAACAAGATATATTGTAAAAATTTCGAAATAGACTACATCATGCTAATAAACATATTTTTGTAGGCGAATTTGATAAAATTCTTTTAGAAAATTTCTGTCGGTAGTATTAATAGACCGATTCATCTCGAAGAGTCATTACTATCAATAGAAGTAGCATCGTATACTACTGACTTCTAAGCTTAGTGCGTTTTTTTCTCAGATAACTTAGAACTGACAACTTAACCGCTATCCATTTCCTTTCCGTTGCTACCAAAAACTAGACATTTTCGAAGATCGAATGCGCTCTGGGGGAGGTTTTAAGCCCAACAGAGGACTGACGTAAGTTGATGATAATGATAAAGTGACAGGTGTGTAATGTCTTTACAGATGTATATAGGCAGGTGTAAATCAGCCATCAGATGACCCGTTGCATCGTGTGCCTAAGTCCTGACAAACTAGAAACTTACTAAGAGGGTGGCTCTTGATCGTAAATAAATATAAAAGAAAATATTTTTTATAAAGAATGTGCCCATTTTTTAAATTTAACACATTTAAAGAGGTCATTGGTATCGGCTAACGAATAACGATAACAATATTTGACAAAGTGCAAATGTTATATTGGGATAACATATCTTTTTTCTTATCTCTAGTTTTATCAGACATCTTAGGATTTACTGATATATAGAGCGTGGAGATGCTGTTAAATAAAAAGAAAGACGTCCAAATTGTTGGGTGAGATCAATACTCGGCTGAACGCTATCTTGGTTGCTGGTAGTAGTGCGTAGTACTTGACTTGGTGTAGTTGTGTGCGCGCGAGTGTAGCTAGTGAACATGGCGACGCTAGGTCGCCAGTTGTTTTTGAGTAGGCGCGTCGTTACGGAGACAGGCGTGTCAGATGGCGGCGTGCTGATCAGCAACGGTCTCATTGAACAACTAATCACCCGAGAACAAGCACGCAATCTTATACTCGAAAACGATGGAACCATTAAAGTAAATTTATTTTAAAATAAAATTTATTAATTATTATTGACTCATTTATTAATTATTATTGACATACAAAATCAATATGATTCGATTAATGATTACAAAACTGTTGTACCCGGATAGCATAAACATAAGTCGTTCAAATTTTAATACCCGTTTTATTACCCTTAAAAGTTTATACTATCAATATAGGGTATATTTTATTGACCTTAAACGCATCACAAAGTATAAATTGAATAATTAGGAACAATAGAATAAAAGAAAATACTTTACATAACGCATTTATCGAATTCGAATTAGATGGCTAATTTAAATGCCTTTTGTTCGATTCACGTGCTCATAGTGTAGTATATCAGTAGCGTCGTGTTTCCATTTATCCATAATTACACGGACTAAGCACAATAGTGTACAATATTTGTGTACATATGTATGTACATGTATCTTTTTATATCTGCGCATACTTATCGAACAGAACAGGATCGTACAGTTAATACTGTGTGTTGGCTTATCAAATTGTTTTGAATTTAGTGCAATAACAGTATATATTGTTATGAAGAGAATTTTTTCACTACCAACCCACGCGGCTCTGCTTACATTAATTATATAATTAACATAATAATTATTGCTAATTTAAAATGTCAACGTTTTTAATTTCTTTTTATACAATCCGTATTGTATCATATGTAGAACTGTGTTTATGTAATCATGAATAATATAATAGTAATGAAAAAAAATATATAAAAAAAAATTACTGTCTGGCTTAAAATGGCTGCCTGGATCGTAGAGTCTAGACAACGTTCTGAAGTGAAATGCCAATGGAGACTTATGCTTCGTTTGTTCAATTGTGCCCATCCATTGTGTGTTTAACATAGCATTCGAATTCTTGTCTTATCATATCGAAATTCGGTACCCTTAATGAAATATTAAAAGAATTTAATATATGTATTTAAAAAAAATATATGACCAAATTTTTTTACAGCCGAACCAGCAAGAAATGTCGTTTAATGAGTATTTAATCGGGACAAGTCTAAACGCGATGCGACCCTTGGCTTCTTTGGTGAACGTTTATCGGTAGATTTAGTCTCCTAGAATAATTTCGCCCTATAATAAGTAGGTAACTACAACTGTTCAATTATTATGCCCTGTTAATTAATATTATAGTATTATAACAATCAATGACATCAAAAACAACCTCTGTTACAATCATAAAAATTACAATAATTTCCGTGGATTATGATGAAGGACTTTACATCAAAAACCATTACTATTTTTTTGGAATCAATCCGTCCATTTGTTAAATGCTCTTTTCTTAAAATAATATTAAATTTGGCAGATGATAAAAAACGAGCATTATCTTTAAGTAATTTAATGGGCAAGATATCTGAAGGAAAACAAAAAACAACAACAATATTGCAAACACGTCGATGCATATACTCATTTATATCCATATAACATTTTATTGATTTTCTGTCTCAAGTTGATAGTCGTGTTTCTGTAGAAAAGGTAACATTTTATGTTTATCAACAATATCACGTCCCAAGTCCTATAAGCAAGGTTATTTTTTGTGAAGCGATTCTTACACAGACTTTTAACAGGTGCCTACTTTACAACTATTTATGTATAAAAAGTAACAAATATTTGCCACTAGCGGTATTACATGCCACCGCTGTTGCGTGACGAGACTCGTGCCAAGTTTTTTTTCACTCGCATTTTTAATAAACATTTGGAACACTATCCGACCTGAAATGTTTGTGGCGTTAAATGTGCCGAATAATCCTAAAACCAGTTTGTCATAAATAGATCATCGAACCCGAAGTTCTGTAAAAAACAAATAATAGTAACGATGCTTTATAATTTTGTTGAATATATATTTCATTACAATTAATTTAAATCTTCAACGGCATGTATAAATTCTTCTATTATGTCGAAATTAAAAAGATTATTATATTGCAGGACGTATAAATTGGCTATGCATAAGTAAAACGAGTTAATCTAAAATATAGTCTTTATTAACTTACTATAGTTGATGAGTTTGTTTAACAACTGACTATCAAGGATACTAAAATGTAACTGAGAAATTAAATAATAATATGTATAACTATAATTATTTTCTTTCCAATATGTTGGTTTTGCGTTAATAAATAATTGTTTGTTTTTTAATTATTATACTATATTTTATTGTTTCATTTATAAAATATATCTCCACTACAAAAACTCATCACGGTCTTAATTTACTAGTATAGAATAAAACGCCATATATACAAATCATTAAATATTCAAATTTCAATATTTTGTAGCTTCCATTATGCAGGATAATACGAGTACCTACTCTAAGTGTATTCGAAAATCTGTAAATTACTCTCTCATTCCTAGTAAACAACACATTGAATATGTATAAATAACAAATAGGCACCCGAAATGTAATTCAGTTAGTGAATTAAATATTCGTTTTCTTCTACAATTTTGACCCAATTAGTATCTAAACTAATAAGATAAGCATATTATAATAGATGTATTTTTATGTTAGGGCATATCCAGGCCTTAAACTTAATACAGCTAGAAACATCATATAACCTGACGAATAAAGTAATATAATATATATTTTAATTTTTAGAATTCTTCGTGTCCTCCATAAATTTCATTTTTGTTTAGAGCGGTGTAGTATATACTAATGATAGATATATATTCGATAGATTTTTTCTTAAAATAACTTTGTATTATGTGAAATATTCTACTGCGTACTGAGATAGAATGATTCTCCTATACTATGGATATTTTTAGCAATACAGGAGCCGAAACCATACCATTCTCTCTGTGTGGGATCATTTGTTCATTACTTTATATTTATGACTTTAAATGTATTTATATATACATATATATATATATATATATATATATATATATATATATATATATATATATAATTATATATAGGTTTATATTAGGTATGTATAATTTTATATTTATGACTTTTAACGTATACTTTGCGTGTGGTGGTTGCCAGCATTGAATAAGATCAGCCCATTTCTTCTCGTGGGTGTCGCACGAGGCGACTAAGGACTACTGCCCATACACACACAGACATATTTAATATATCAGTGGATGAGCAGTAGTGTCTGTTTAAGTAATAAAATGTATCGCGATCTCCAATACCCCCATTAAGTATAAGGGTAAGCGCACCCTTCATTTGTAAGCGAGAATAATTTTTAACCGACCGTTATGACTCTATTGATTGATTGATTTTTTTATTATTTTGAGACTTAAAATGTTTTCTATATTATTACTATAATTCTTGTTAACTATTCTAAGAGAGCTAATAGTGTTTTTATTAGGAAATGGTCCACATCAATAGTCTAATGGTCAAATCGAACCCACGGCCTTTGATTCGTATTTCTCACTTAAAACTTGATTTGAAGGTGTAGTAATTTTTTGGCCTCTGATTATGCTTCTAATTTAATGTATTATAATAAAATATTAATAATATGATTAAATACATTTTAGTTCTAACTGCATATAACTTTAATAAATGATAGGCTTCATAGACGCAAGGAAAGCAACTTGATTCAATGTTGTGATACATTTGAGAGCAGATTTCAAGCAATGATAAAAAGATTCAATTTAATTTAATAATTGTTTTGGTTGAATATTTAGAACCTTGTCTTTGAAAAATGATTTTAGAACATATGTATAATAGATACGTTTATCTTCAGTGTTATGGAATTAATAGTACTGAGATAAAGCCTGAGATAAACATGAATAATGAAAAAGAAGCATAAAATATTGTTAGCAACATCAGCGTCTTTACATCGATTGTCAGGCATTACCCATTCCATTTCTCACGAAGTTACAAAAGCATAGAATGTATTGTTCTCTATTCTTTCTTGTATTAGATTTCAATCTAAAATATCAGTGGTAGTGGTATTTGTATTAGATTTCAATCTAAAATATCAGGGGTATGGTAGTGTCCAGCTTATTTTGGTCTTATATACTTAACAATTAAACAAATAAAAAGCAAATAAATAAATCTGTATTTTTATCTAAAATGAGTCTAAAGGACTGTGTGTCTTAGAAACAATAAGGATCAATCGGAAAATTTTATCATTATTATAGGTGGTGGATGGTGGCGAATTGGCTCTGATGGCTGGAGTAGTGGACTCCCACGTCCACATTAATGAACCTGGCAGGACGGCTTGGGAAGGATTCCGCACAGCTACCAGTGCGGCCGCAGCTGGAGGCATCACCACCGTTGTGGACATGCCATTGTGAGAACAAATTTATAATATAATACAATTTACACTATATATGTTTTATTTTATAAGACTATATGTTTTAATAAGACTACCCTTGCTTGACGGGATATTAAAAAAAGATTCAATTCTAAATTTTGCAAATAAGCCATATGGTATAAAAATAAAAACTGACTAGCTACATTAAATAATATTATACTCCTTACACAAAATTTCCAACCCCATCATCGGGATGGCTGGCCGTTCATTACTGCGCGATCTAGTTGCAGTTTTCAGCAACGAACTGTACAAATGAGGAACGATTTACCAACTGCGGTGTTCCCACGTAGATACGATATAGGGTCGAGACGAGATGTCCTTCAGCGGCAATGATCACTTACCATTAGGCGTTTCGCTATAATATCTCCGGCAGGTCGAGATGGAGAAACGTCGTGTCTGCCGTATACCCCACCGGGGGGACTTAGGACTCAGATATATATAAATATACAATATAATTATTTGATTAAATAAGACGATAATAACAATTATCATCATCAGCTGCGTCCTGCAGCAGTATCGACTGTTAGACGTTGACCTGTTTCAAGTCGCGCCACCTAGCTTGATCTTTAGTTTCACGCGGCCATTCTATTGCCAAGACACGGCCTTCACTCAGTTATCAATTCTCCAAACTGTCAAAAGTGACCAAGCCATTGTCACTTCAGTTTGATCCACCAAAGAAACACCAAACATAACTCTCGGAGAGCTATTTTCGGTGTTTGGACAATCATGTGCCCATGTTTCAGCGACGAGACGAGACACAATTTGTGTCTCGTTATTGTAGTCTAGTGCTGGACATGGCCTCTACCAATTAGAGAGGATTTGTGACATTATAATCAACATCCATCTCGCCTTAGTTACGCTATTGCTCGTCTCTGGCCTATGTATATTTATAACTAGTATTGTATTAAGAAATATGCTGCCATCAGTCTGAGCCTTGTTTGTTGTTGAAAATATCCGATCGTATTACGTGTGATTGATGTATTACATTTCTGCATATTTTTACCAAATATTAATTGGTTGCTCAAAAAAATATGATGATAACAAAAACTAACTGTATGTTCGATATGAATACATAGGTATGAACTAGATTTTACTATATTTTTAATACCTATTTTGTCGATTTCAGAAACTCAATTCCTCCAACGACGACACTGGAAAATCTTAAAATTAAAGCTTCTTCAGCAGAAGGCAATGTTTTTGTTGATGTTGGATTTTGGGGAGGTGTGATCGTTGGTAATCAGGTATGGCACAGGATTACTGTCTTGAATAAATCTAGCAATAATAGAGGAATAATAAATAGCGATTTTTTTTCATAGTCATCAGAAGTTTAAACTCTAACTAATCTTAAAACGCGTTGAAGATGGTTGACTTTTATGATTAAATGATTAACTCAAAGTTAAAAATAAAATGTTGTTGCTTCTTAACATTATTGCAGATTTTATTAAAAAATGGAAAAATGTTATGAATTTTGCTGGGTATTTTATTTTGTTTCTTAGTTGTAATAAACTTGTATTTACAAATTAAAATCAATGAAAATACAATTTATTAATAAGATAAAAATATATAGAAGAACGTATATTAGATAAAAAGATTTTAACAAAAAAATTGTAATACTATTTTCAGGACTCACTCCGTGACTTAGTAGATGCTGGTGTAGTAGGATTCAAATGCTTCCTTTGTCCAAGTGGCGTGGACGAGTTCCCGAATGTAGAAGCTAAAGATTTAGAAAAGGCGTTTGCTGCTCTTGAAGGAACTGGATCTCTTTTGGCGGTATTGATTATATTTTTACCGTGCCATACATTGTTATTGCTTGATACGCAATAATGAGAGAAACTTATACAGTGGTTGCTGATTTTTTTAATAAATACAACTGCATTGAACCAAATAATACCAAAAATCAAAAGTAGGAAATACAGAAGGTAAAGTAGAGATTTTCCCAGGGTAGATTTTGTCATTATTGTCGAACCTGCTGCTAGAAATATAAACAACTGTTGCCACAAGAAGCGAAATAATTTACTTTAGGCATCCTGCGAAGTACGTGTATGTATTATGCTTCTATAGCAGTTGTCCATCCTAAAAATGATCGCTTATAAATTACCTTATTTTATTGATTTTAGTAAATGCAATTGCATTTTCAAAATTAACAATGACACGAGTGAAAAGAATTAAAACATAGAAAATAAACTTATTTATATATCTCATCATAGATAAATATCGTTTTAATTTTTTTGAAACTGGAAGATACTGAAATATCACCTTTACATTCTCTCTTAATCGTAATAAAAGGGATATTATAATAGAAAATATTTCTTATTTTATAGTTCCATGCAGAGATCGAGGAAGACAGCATTAAATGTGAAAAAAAGATAGCAAAAGGTATACAAATAAACGATAACAATATAGTTAGTAAATACTGGCCATTTTATTGAGATACATTCTCCATTTATATTTATTAAAATTATTTATGTAGCGTCGAAAAATAATTAAGTATCATTATTATATTACAATAAAATTAGCACATTTCAGAAGCTAATATTTTGACATAATTTTTCGATATGTGGTGGTTCCTTAGGCCAGAGAAGAAGCGGAATTTCCCGCAGGTATTGTCTTTTGTATGTTTGTATTGCAAGTTGACATATATGGCAGTCACTCAAACGTTTTAATGGGAAATGGAGGACTCGCCATAACTATAAGAACATACCTTGAAGCATGACTTACCTAAGCGTATTCTATAAGGAAAACCATTAGCGCGGATTTACTGATAAAAAAATGACAGTATACAAATCAAATTAAATCTAGAGACCGGAAACTATTTTTTATACAAATTTCAGTTTTGACCAGGTTGTGAACCTTTGGCTTTAATGTGGGGTGTTCTGACCACTGAACCAAGCTATGTATGTCCTGGTACTATTTAAGTCATACTTTATCTATTGTCAATATTCTAGACCCCGAGGACTACAGCACATACTTGGAGTCGCGTCCTCCAGAAATGGAAGTCAATGCTATATCGCTTATTTCGAGTTTTCTGGATAAAACAGAGTAAGATTTTACTAAATTTTAGAGAATGCATGCCAAATCAATATTTTTTTCAATCTTTAGATTACTATTTCCAAATATATATTAAGTACATATATGTGAATACGAATTTAAAAAAGAAGAAAGCATTTGATGCTCATCTCAATTTTTTCCAATTATATTATAGGAAAAATTTGAGTTGAGCGTGCAGTTTATCCGAATGTATATATGTACGTCTACATTAAAATATTTAAAAAAGTACCAAACGTAGATAGCAAGGAAAGATGCATATCATGTTTTTACTTCAAGTAAACTGACACGTAGCAATTATTTAACACACTATTATATGAACCTTAATCATAACACTTTTACAAATAAAGTAATATACTTACATATACTACATAACTTTATAATTACTTAGATTAACCTAGATAGCAAGCAAGATGTAGTTACAATTATGATAACTCAAACTACTTCCTTTGGAACTAAAAACTACAATAATTCATTTCCTTTAAATCGTTTATACAAATGGTATTCATAATTTTAGAACCTAAAGTGTAAATGTAATTTATTTAAATTGATTTTTAGCCTAGGGTTGGCCTAATGCAAAAAGTCAATACCAAGTAATATAAAAAAAATTAAAACCAATTAAATTTTAATAGTAGGAACTAAAAAAAATTAATTAATAAATTATTATTTGAAAAAAACTGTATTAATATTAAATGTTATCCATTACAAGTTTAAAACAATCCTTACTTTTCATGCTTTTTATTTATTCACTCAAATAAAACTTGAGTGGAGAATAAAAAGTTTATTTTAACCGAAAACTTTCAGGTCAATGGTTTGACCTGAAAGTTTTCAGTTTTTAATATATAATAAATTAATACTAATTTAATGAATATGCAAATAAGTAGAAATATAAAAGTATTTTAACTATATAAGTTTATGACGATAAAATAATTATTATATGAATGTCATTTTTATGAGAACAGCGTTCGTGTTCATGTGGTGCACGTCTCTTCGGCGACTGTGGTGCCAATGTTAAACCAGGCGCGAGAAGAACGCATTGCGAGGGGCAGTAAGTCCTGGCGTGGTGGTGTTACAGCCGAGACCTGCCACCATTACCTATCTCTGAGCGCTGATCAAATACCACGAGGTCGAAGCGACTATAAGTGTGCTCCGCCCATCCGAGATTCAAACAACAGGGTAACTTTTTCTGATAATAAAGAAGTGAGAGTTAAATTCTGTGTACCACTATAAAAAGCCAGTTATAATTCCGACGTAAATATATCTGAAAATGTAATTTTTTTATAATTTTAAAAACGTCCCTAAGACTAACTTAGTATTGGTGAAAATCAAAGGTAACTTACATACGGAAGAAAATTTTCGAAAGCATATATAGGATACCGATTTGGAGTACAGTATAATGATATAATTATCATCATTATACAGATTTCACCTGTATCTACTTCCTCTACCAGAGGCTTGTGCTTAAAAGTAGAATGTGGTTTGTTACTCGATATAATTGTAATTTTTTTTCAAATGCCAAAAGCGAATGATCCGTAACCCGTGTTAAACATTTCTCTCAAGAAATATTATTTAGAACCGGTGGTTAATTTTATTATTCCTTAATTAAAGCGTTCTCTTAGAGCTGATAACGTTACAAAACAATAGAATGTTTATAAAGTAGAAGCGAAAGCTTATTGGACGAAATTTTGTCTGTGAGATACATATATTTCTAAGCCTTTTTCTTGTTTAAATTATCCTTAACGAGAAAACGGTTTCGTCGAGCAGTATACTGTATTACTATCGGTGGGACTTGTAAAGGTAAATGTATTTTATACTTGAATCATTGTGTGATTTTTTAAATATTATTTCTAGGAAAAGCTGTGGAATTATTTGTTAGAGGACAAATTGGACATGGTCGTTTCTGATCACTCGCCCTGCACGCCCGATCTTAAATGCTCTAATAATTTAGAAGCCTGGGGAGGAATATCCTCCGTGCAATTTGGTAAGGTCATTTTCTCAATAATTATCAACACAGAAAAATAAAAAAGTTTTGAAGATATCCTTTCCAGGTTGCGCGAACTAATAAATATAATATTAATAATATATATTTATTAGTTCTAGTAATATCCTTTATGTTTCTCATTTATTACATTTAACTTTATATAAATCGTAATAGATCTATTTAATATCAAATATAAATACATGTGCACGTGTGTGTAATGGTAGTAGATAGATCGTTTCGTTTGTAGAAAGTGCGCTTTTGTAAGTATTAACAGTTGATTTTCTTTGCTATGCTACTTCAAATACCACAGCAAAGAAAATCAACTGTTAATACTTACAAACTGTGTTAAACTCTATTCCGACGCCTGGAAGTGCGACTGGTCGATGTTAAGTAGCGAATAAGAACATCATCATCACTCTATGGCATCATATCAAGTTAAAATTAAAAATATTCATGAAACCAGTCGAAAATTCGCGTTATAATTTCAAGTAAAATACGGGGATAATATGTATATACGATTGCTATTAATAAATGAATTAGGCTCACCGAGGCAAGCTTAGATTAGTATTGGTATAGTGTGCATCAAAATCACAAATATCGTATTCGAATCACTAGTTTGACGTTACTCTCTATTAGTTATCACTCACTGCTCACTGGCATAAGAGTGAGTGAGGACGTATATTTTCCAATTACATTATTTGGTTTTTGACGCACATGATCTGCGCGCAACGACAATTGCGTATGAAAAATACGTTCATCATCACCCTATGGCATCCTATCAACCTAGGCAATCCACTGCTGGACAAAGGACTTTTTCAAAGCCCGCCACCTCGACCTTCGGCCCTACCCATCAAGTTTCTCCCAGTCGCTCTGCATAGATCGTCACTTCATCTAGATTTCTACTACGTTCGTCGCGACGCTCGATATTCTAACGGATAGCCGTTAAGATAGACGATCGAATACTCGGGATCGTCGGCGAATTCAGCTTGGGTTTCGTTCTTGTTTCTTGTATTTTTCTACGGTGTCAATAACAATTAAGTTGCAATATCAGCTATAAATTATTTTTGTCTTATCTTTTCCTCAGTTCCTTACTGCGATATAATGTGTCTGTAGAACTAAGTAAGATTTTTCATTACTCCATGGAGAGGTATCAATAAACATGTTCCCCACGAAAAATTACTAACTAGCTTACCGAACAACAGCTTATATCCAGCAATAGATCGCTAGAGGCGGCTGATGATTAAAAAAAATACATATGTTTGAACTATTAAATAAAAAGGTATTAGAAAAGATTATTAGATATAATCTACATAATGCCAATATAATGCCAACGTTGAATTACACGTTTGTAAAATATTGTTTGAAAAGCATATGACTTTAAATAAAACGTGCGCGCGTACTTGACATTATTGAATTTGGGATCAGTACGACTAAATTTTGGTAACAATTTTTCAATGGATTTCCATCCACCACTTTTCTTTGAAAATATCATCTAAATAGAGAACAATTAGAATTACAATAAATTTTTGTTTTTATTTTATTTTTATTTAATAACTTATTATACACAAAACAGGAAATACAAAAATTAAAAGGAAAGAAGATGTATAAGGGCGACCTTATATTTCATATTATTTTCTTTCAAAACGAAGCATAGTAATTTTTTAATATTACCAACTTAGCTAATAATGCTTGTGTTGGAAAAATATGATTTACTAATCCAGCGATGACCAACCAATGGCAATGAAAAAGTAATTTGGGTACGTCATTAATTATTGAGTAGTTTATTTTAGGTTTAGGTTTGGGTGGGCCTTAGCCTTAGCTTTTTCCCTCCAGCCCCCCACACCGATTGCCTTTAAGTCGTCCTTGACTCCATCTAGCCATCTCATAAATCTACCTCTATATATCTAGTCTAGTCTCCGTTCGTACCACGTGCCCAGCCCAACGAAGATGTCCAATATTAATGGTTCAGATGATTATTGTATAAGAATGAAGTTCTATTTCTGTATACAGAAGTTACTAAGTTCAGATTATTTTTGAGTACGTCATAACCACATTAAATATTCATTTTGAAAAAAAAATTTTGCACATTTATGTGTATTGGATCGCCGTCCCTGGACCAATTCACTTGTCTAGCGGTAAAATAAAAGCTACGACTTTAGATCCTAAGCGAAACCTAACCAATTGTGTTATTGCTGCTTAATATATTTTCATCTTCAATTTATTTGACATATTGAAATTGAGACGACGCTTTCACGCTTGACGATTTTTTATTTCTTTTTTGTTTACAGGTTTGTCTCTGTTCTGGACTGAAGCTAGCGCACGTGGCTTAGATCTAACATCTATTTGTAAATACATGTGTATGGCCCCGGCTAAACTTTGTAATCTTGAACATCGTAAAGGCGCTTTGAAGCCCGGCCTTGACGCCGATCTCATTTTCTTCGACCCTAATTCCACGTTCACGGTCACCGTAGACATAATACGCCATAAGAATAAGGTTAATTTTAATTTCTTATTCTTACATTCTTACATAACAACAGTTTTAATATGTGGACAGTCAAAAAAAGTTTTACTTAGCTAAGATCCGCGACAAGCAAAACAATAACAGTACATTAATAATGTGTGTTTTTCTGCTGGAAGAAGTGGATTTATTTGGAACTTAAACCAAAAACTTACCGAAAATCGGCCATCAACCACCATACACAACACCAAACACACAACCAAAAAGTGTCAACACTTTTCGGTTGTCTTCCGTAGAGTATACTGTACCTGAAGATGCCTCGTTTTGGGGCGAAACACGTTTCGTTTACAAGGTGAAAAAGTGGTAGTGTGTGTTTGGTGTTGTGTATGGTGGTTGGTGGGTGGAGAATTATTGGCCGATTTTCGGTAAGTTTTTGGTTTAAGTCCCAAATAAGTCCACTTCATCCAGCAAAAAAACACATTATTAATTTTCTGTTATTGTTTTGCTTGTCGCGGATCTTAGCTAAGTAAATTAACGCCTGACTTCATTTATAACAATTTTAATTTTAAATATAATTTCATATATATTTCTTTTCTATATTATATTTATGAGAATACCACGTACCATCAGTCTGTGGAACCAACTACCTACCTTCAGCGGTATTTCCGAACCAATGCTATATGAATTCGAAAAATAAGGCTATACAGATGTATGTATCTTAAAGGCCGGCAAAGCTTCTGCGATGTCTATGTTATGACAGATGTCTATTGACGACGTTGATTGCTTTCCTTCAGACCATACGTTTACTCGTTTCCCTTCCTATCTCATAAAAATAACTTTTAATTTACTAAAAGAAATATTATATTTGTATCTTAAATGGGTACATAGGTATGTGATTTTTAAATGAATATGATATAAATAATAATCACTTCAGAGGCTAAACACTTATATTTCGAGATAATTTTTTTTAGCAATTACTTTTTTAACCTCTTTTTGAACATATCACATATTGTGATATGCTCAAAAAGCGGTTTAAAAATCATAGGTTATCATCACGTGCTCGTTTGTCGCTATTTATTTTGTCAATAGATAAAAGCTCGTAGTGATAAGCAAACAAAAAAAATAATTGTATACATCATTACAAAATGTATTCATAACTATGATTTGTTTACGGTTCTGTTTACAAATTGAAATACAACATAAACTCTATCTATAAACTCTAACGTAACGAAAAGTTATATCATTTGAAGAATTCTTCAAGTGATATATAAACCATTTCTTCTAATTTATAATAGAAGCATTTAGAAACCTGGCATGTAAGCGTACATGTTTGAAAGAAAAAACACAAAGAATTAAAACGGACCTAATTACAGACAATATTATAATATACATATATGAATGTACCTATATATAAACAAATACGTATTATTAAATTTTATCTCTTTGTTTTTTAATTCAGATAAAGTTTCATCATTTTTATTTTGTTATCATAATGTCAAAATTTGATTTTTACAGTTGACCCCGTATATTGGTAAGACCTTGAAAGGCGTAGTGAAAAAGACATATTTACGTGGACAGCTTGTATATGCTGATGGAGAGATTGTTGGAGAACCAAAAGGAAATTTATTATTAAAAAATAAATTTTGAAGTCACGTGTTTTTTCGTTTTTTTTAGAAGATTTTTAGAAATTGTTTGAAGTATACATTAGTTTTGGCAAATAATTACCTACAAATTAAATGAACTAGAGATCGTCGTCGATATTTACAAAAATGTTATCATGCCATCATAATTATATAATATTGTTATTTTATTTTAAACTTTTCAAATTTATTTAAAGGCTACTTTTTATTTAATTTTATTTAGTTAATTAAAAAGTATAGTATTTAAACAATACACTTGAATATAAACGTATAAAAATTAGTAGAATTTTATTTATCTACACGTACATACAAACTTATGTTTTAGCTTTGAGAAGAATATAATACTTTCTCCTTATCATAATGAATACATGACAGATTCAGAGAGGAAGAAAGAGGGGCATTTCAAGTATAAATGCTACGAAGCTTATTAAGAAATAACTTTTGTAAACGAATCAAACGGATTGGAAAAGTTATTTACTTATTCCGAGGCTAGGTACCTGACCTAGACTCGGAATAAATAAATAACTTTTAGTCCTACATATATAATATTTATCTCGTTGCGGAAATTGAAAGCGAACTCCGAAAGCGGTAGCTTCTTTACTGAGCCAATTAGTTATATAGACTAATTTTATACTACTATAATGTAGAGAGATAATAGTATCTAATACATATATGCTACAATGAAGTGCTCGCAAATCAAGCAACGACTGCGTGACGTAACGTATCACGTGTAACATTTTTCCTTCGCACGCACGGTAGGTACACATGTTGCTCTTAATGTGTCATAAATGTCTACATTTTAACATGAGTGCCATAGATATGGTTTATTTACGCATACCGAATGTCAAAACAAAACAAACACAAACGCACTTTGCTGTTATTTCTTACGGGCTGGAGATGAAAGTATGCGCTATTACATTCTGTTGCTTTAACTTTCAACTTCACCTTTATTATCCGGTGTATCCTGCTAATAAATGAATAAAGCTTCCGCCTACAAGAGCAAAACCAGTTTTGTTGCTACCCACGACACCAACAATCACAGGCACCCCGGCTCTAGCCGAGCACGTAGAGTAGGGAACACTTCTACACCGGCCGCTTACACGAAATTCTCTCACGTACCCTGTCGGTTCTCACCCCCTAGAGGTTAGGGTCTATGGGACTAATAGGGACTATATTTACTTAAGTTCAATCCTCCCCTACATGTTTAACGTAGAATCATTACGAATTTAAAATCAGCACACACACATATGCGTCAGGCCGATGGAGTCTGCGATTTGCGCAGATTCCCAATTATATTTTACTTGCCCGCAGGATTCTAGGCCGCGGGCCCTGAATTTGATAAAGCTGTTAAAGCCAATAGGCTACCAGCATTAACATCTTCGAATCCAATAATAATAGTTTTGTTGGTCCCGAGGCGAAATACATGCAGCAGCTTTTCGTGGTCATAGACTGGCGTGAGTGAAAAAAGAATCAAAATCTATGATTACGAAATTCCTGATACTGCAGTTATCAATCAGTTCAGACAGTCAACAATTTTAATATTTTATGACAATGATTATAAAGAGTTTTAGGCGTGATACGGTTTCACCCACGTTCATAATTGTTATTTTAGTTTCAGTTATAATTACATTTATTTTGTTTTTTACGATACTGAAATTATTCCTGAACCTCCTAACGTCTCAAGAAAGTTCTGTACAAATTGATACAATTGTTTCCAAGCTTGGCCTAAAGAAATAAAATAAAAAAAGTCATCTGAGTTTTGATATCCTGCCAAATAAGGTAAAAAGGGGGTATTTCACAACAATAGACACATCAATCGTTTTCATATGAATATATAATCAGTCAACAGTGCAGTCTTCTAGTGCTAGAAGGTCAAATCACATCTCTTTATTTCCGCTTTCAGCAAGTAGACAACATTCGGACGTGTGTACATCTGTTGATGGATACACACTAGAGGAAGTAAATCAGTATAAGTACCTCGATACAATAATTAAAAACCCGAAATCGCTCGTAGTTCCTTCAACAAGATGAAGCGTGTCCTTTGTTATCGCAGCCTCAAACTTTCCTTGCGCATTAGAATGCCTCACTGTTACATCTGGCCCGTTCTTCTATATGGATGTGAGGCTTGGACGCTTAAAGAAGACCTCAGAAAACGTATAGAAGGGTTCGAAATGTGGGCATGTGTCTATATGCCCACATTTCAAACGCTTTATGCTCGCTATTAGTTGGACTCAAAGGGTGGCCAATGACGAAGTTCTCCGACAAGGCAAAAACGTGAACTTTTGCAGACCGTCAAAGGTAGAATAGTTGCTTACCTGGGTCATATCATGAAACATGATAGGTACCAGTTGCTGCAACTGATCATGACGGGAAAAATCGCGGGCAAATGACAAGTTGGTCGAAAAAGAAAGTCGTGGCTACATAATATCAGGGAGTGAACCGGGATAGCGAATGCTCCAGAACTGCTGCACCTCACGAAGGAGGAGGAAAGTTGTGTTGAATTGACTGCCAGCCTTCGCAAGTTGGAGAGGCAATCTTAGAAGAAGAAGATTTCAGCTATAATTTCTAAATAAATACCAAAAAACTCTAATTAAGAGGTTTAATTGTACAAAAATTTTCATTCCGCCTCGTCGACGGCATAGCTGATCTTAGTATTGACTCATCAATGGTATTAAAAAATGCTCTGGTACATAAGAACAGAGCGTTTTATTTGTGTGGTATGTAGTTAATATTTGGTAACATATATCAAGTAAAATCTACAAACGTGTAGATTTAGGTCAATCGTTCATTTGTGTGGCTTTTTTATAAACATTAATTTTTTTACTACTTTAATTGAGAAAAGTTTTTTACTCCATGTGTAATATTAATTAAATCACCTAATAACCGCTGCGTGATACCTAATCCGATAGTAAAGAAGTAAATTTGCCAGAGCATGTTTACACATAGGTATCCAGATTTTATTAAGCATAACTCACAGTACAATAAACTCAAATCACGGGTAAACTAGTTTTGTGTCATAACATTATATGTTAATTGTTTTATGATTTTGTTAAATATGAAAAGGCTTGATAGTAATCTAATCGCCTAGATATAGTTTTATTTCAACAGCCTCTAGTGTTTACACTAAAATCTTAAATGTCATTCATTCTTTTGTGATGATTTAGTATTAATTTATGTGGCAAAAAATAAGATAAAAAAGCTTTGCGACGACACGGATGTGCCGGCTCGTGCGAGGAAACATTTAAACAATATAAAAAGTAACTAGTTTGGTCTGCCCTGTAATGTTATATATTATTTCTGTGAGAAAGCAACAAAAGCTCAGTTTGTAAGTATGGCACTTACGATCTGAGGTTGGCCATTCGTATCTTCTATTGAACTATTTGCGTACAAACATAGTTGGAATTGTTGACAAGAATTATATTATTAATAAAAAAAATTGCTTGTCTTATTTTTTAAATAAATAAATAACAACCGGCTTTAAGAAGTAGAATTTTCAATGTTACGCGTATAGTAGTGCCGATGAATTACTGTAAAACATATGAATTATATTAATCAAAAACACCCTTTTTTCTATATATGAATATGAAATATTCCATTATAACTCGATAAACTTTTGAAACCTGTCAGATAATTGTATTTAAAACTGGGCCACGATTGATTTATCGATATCAGTTGATTGTTATTTTTTTAGTAAACTGGAGTAACAAATGGTTTCGATATGACAGGCTAAAGTGAATGATTACTTTTTTACAGTAACATTTTGTTAACATAATAATATAATCCATAGTAACATAATTTCATAAGTGTCCTGTGCATTCTATTCCTTCCTTATCTCAACCGCACTGATTAACCTCCTTTGTGTTTTTTCCCTTCTACGTGACATTGGCGAAATCATCCGTGCTAGTGTGGCACTATTGAAAGCCATTAATTCAAATGAAAGAATGAATGAACTCTTTTATAGTTTTCATATACAACATCTTTATAAAAATAATAATAATATACGATTGCATATGAATTCGATAAATAAGCAAATAAATTATAGCCGGATAGCGTTAATGTACCCTTTTCTGTTAGTTACCCCTTGTACTGAGATCGTAGCAGACGGAGATCTGTTTCCCGTTGGGGTAAGCGGAGATCACCCGCTTACCCCAACGGGAAACAGACAGGGAACAGGCGTGATGATATGTATGTATATATTAATGAAAAACTATTTGTGAAATTGACTCTGTTGCTTAAATAAACTATACTACTAATATTATGCATATTTTATTCCGTCCTTTCTTTGTAAACACCCACGGTCTTCATTTCAACAAATGAAATGAAAAATACTTTATTTTTCAGTCCACAATATATACATTAACAACAGTTTATACAAAGGAAACATATAATTTTTACTATCACGGAAACATGAGTTAGAAACGTGGCAACAACATGATCATTAATCTAATCTCGGATCAAAAGTATTATCTGGGCCAGAAAGCAATTTCGTTTTTGCATCAAATTTATTTCATGCCACGCCTCTATAAATTACGTCACTTCGTTAATAAGGGGTGAACTAGACAAACGTTGTTCTATTATAAAAATAATAGGAGTTAACAGTGGCTTAAAGAGCCTGCAGACGAAAGTTTTTGACTAATTGTCTTCCTCTCATATTATGTTATCTCAACGGTAGCAGTGACTATGTAAATAAGGCTACAGACATCCACAGGCCCTTTGATTATGACTAACGATAATATAGTGACAGTTTACTACGTGCAAATTATCACTATATTATTGCACCCGTAGAATAGGGCCGCACTATTCCTTTCCGTGAGTGTCGCCCGTGCCTAGAACTTGGTTATATGTAGGCGAATATGGGTGCACGTCAGTAGATGGACAACAATGTCTATTCTCATACACTGCTCAATTTTGAGGGTGGCCAATGTCCAGCAGTGGATTGTTACGGCTGTATCGATGGACAGTTCAGAGAAGGAGATGCAATTACTATTCTTTGAAATATTTTAATGGTATTTTTATTATAAAGTATCATAATTGTATTCCCCAATTCAATTTCGTATGCTATAATTAGTCTATTCTAAATAGTAAAGATATACATAGAATACGTTATATTCTAAATAAAAAATAAAATATTGTATTTATGAAAATTTTTTTGATAGAATAGATTGAAAACCTAAAGTAGTCGTCAAACGGAATTATTGCTGTTCGTGTGGTAGGTCCCTAAAGTTTAAAATAAAACGGTTTATTTGGTATAAACACAGACTCTTTTGTTTCTTTCCTGTTAGTTTATAGGTAGTACGTTATTAATTTCCTAAGCTAAAACTCGCGAGTTCGAAACTGTAAATCGTGTACACTGAATTTTACAAGTATGTACAAAGAATGTGTAAAAGTTTTTAACTTAATTATCGATTCAGAAAGAAAATAAACACTAAAGACACTACAATTTCCCTTGTTGTGAATGTCCTTACAATACACACATGTCATGGACAAAGACTCAGACTCAACCTAGAATATTAATACATTGTTTATCGACTAAAACAAATAAAAATACTTTTTTATTCTCATTTTTCTTGCGTTTGTTTATGTGTTCGTTATTACAAAAAGGGAATTCTTTGCAAAATTAAGAAAGATAACCGCTTTTGAGGGCAATTGACGTGGGCTAAATTCCCGTATAGCGATAATATATAATATAATAAGATAATACATATTTATCGCCCACAGGTATTTATTTTGAGTTTAAAATGCCGCCTTAGAAATGCGTGGCAGTTTAATGTCAGTTCCTTTAGAAATAAGGAGGACCCGTGCCTGGAAGTTGGAAACCTAGGTATAATATATGGGCTGTGGTAAAAAAATTGGACAATTTAAATTATACGTTGTGACAGGCAACGTTTAATTTAAATTGTTGTGAAATTGTTTAATGTAGGTTCTCCACATACATTCTACATTTTAGTGGTAGAGCCACGCTGCAGACGAATACTTTGTCAAGAATGGCCGGCTCTCTCGGGGAAGTACCACACTCCCGCAGAAAACCGGCATCTGAGTGGTAGCTTGTCTACCCCTCTTCGTACGGTGAGCGGTCTGAGTTTCGGAGGCCCAACACCCTCCCCTTCCCACTCCCACTCCCCCTCCGATTCCCACTCCCCCTCCCACTCCCCCTCCCACTCCCACTCCCATAATTTCACTTTCCTTTAAGGTCGGCAACGCTTCCGTACTGCCTATGGCAATGCGGATGTCTATGGGCGACGTTGGTTAATTTCCATCAGCATCATGACACGCCTGCTCGTTTGCCTTCCTATGCCATAAAAAAAACTTTTATATATATAATATTTCCTGTTTTTTTTTTGTTGTAGTAGAGCTGGCAAACGAGATGCGATTCACCTAGTGGTAAGTGGTGATGACTTACCACTAGGTGATTCGCATGTCGCTTTCAATAGACATCCGTAACGTAGGAAGCGTTATGTTTTAAATTTTAGAGATCAATAAGTGAACGATGAACAATAGAAATGGCATAATAAAAATCAACAACCATAAATTTTGTAACATTTCTGTTTCATGCAGAAATGATCTTCCAAGATACTATTTTTTAAATTATTAAAATATTTACATCACGATAGTTTCATTAATATATATGTATGATGTATATAGGTATTACACAAAAATAAAATACACTTCGAATATTAAGACAGTAGTTTACATAAAATTGTCCTTTATTTTATAGAGAACCATGTTATTTTTGATACCAAGATATAGAAGTTTTAACCAAGATATTTTTGAAAATATAAGTACAGTAGATGGTAGATGGTGTGACGGGCTGATTTCCGCAACTCGACGTCAACATGCGCCTATTTTGCGTGTCTTCAGAATGGATAGCTCCTATTCTATCCACCCCAGCTCCTCAAAGAACTGCAGCAGCCTCTTCGGTCTACCTACAGCATCTTCAAGGGACCCAGGTGCACCCAGGTGTCTGGCCCGGTAGTTGGCTACTCCTCTGCACTGAAGCACGATGTGAGCAGCCGTCTCCTCCTCCTCCATGCAGACCCTGCATAGTGGACTATCTGTAACACCTAACACAAATAGATGTTTGTTAAATGGACCATGTCCAGTTATTACGCTGGTTACCACACGTAGTTGCGCCTTTCCAAGTTGAAAGAGTTTTCTTGCGAGGCCATGATTGATTGTAGGCATGGCCTCTTTGCACTGCCGACAACCGCTGCTGTTGTTCCAGTGGTCATTGAAGCTTTTGTTCGTGTGTTTCTTGATAAGGGTTAGGAGGCCATCAAAGGGCAATGGTATTATTGGTTCCATTCCGAAAGCTGCTGTTGATGATGCCTTCCTTGCAAGTTCATCTGCAGCATCATTGCCCCTTGACCCACTATGTCCCTTTATCCATTGTAATGTAAAATATAAGTACAGTAAGAATCAACGTTTTGAGTTTCTTTGTGACTGATGGTGCATTTTCTGAACCATGAGTTACGTATTCGGGATTCGCTTGGTATAAAACAACTTGTTATTCGAGTTTTATCCTCACCAACAAATTAATAAAAAAATTCCGACTAATATTACTCATACATCTTCAACCGTTTACTCATAAAGTTGATTAAAGTTTAATCAATTTAAAGAGCATTGAAAAGTTATAAACGTTTGTTTTCGATATCACAATCCATTTTTAATATAAAATTAAGAAGAAAATACAAATTGTATTAATTTCAGTTGAAGAAGTTCATGATTTGTTGATCACGAACTTATATAATATAATTAATATATAGTCACCTCAAGATAGTACAGATAGTATAAATATTTGAACAAAAACAAATAATTAAAAGGAAGTTGATACATATTATATCAACTGTGTATCATGTTTAGCTATTTATTTATTGAGATAAGGATTTTGGTAACATTTTCATAAATAGATAGATAATTTTCAAATTTTTATTAAACTTTAGAAATTTTATCGTATTGTAAAAGTAATATATAGAAAATATATCTAATATTAAACACATCTAATATTCAAAATTGGTCGTTTGTATCGTGTGAATGATGAACAACACATTAAAGGCGGTTTCCACTTTCTCCTTTTCTAGATCTTTTAAAATTTAATTCACAAGGAAGAATGGAAGAAAGTATTAGGTTGACAAGAAAGCAATTTGGGCTTGCACCAGAATTTTTTTTCTTTTAAGATTTCGTAGTCGACACCTTTAGGTCGCTATAGAAACCAATTTCTTCTCTATTAATTTTGTTAACAACTGTCAGTTTACGGTCAGTTTTAACACGGAGTGCAAAAATAAGCATTTTCGACACATTTAACTTTTTTATTTTTACAAAGGCAAAAAAAACGGCTGAGGCTCACAAAGAGATATGTGAAAATTATAGTGTTGATTGTTTAATGGAAAGCACTTTTCACAATCGGGTTAAAAATTTTCGTTCTGGACATTTCTCACTGAAAGATGACCAATGTTCTGAAAGCGATAATTGTATCGAATCGTCACATAACTTATGCAAGAGATTGCAAAACAGTTGTATGTATCACACACAACAATTGAAATCATATAAGACGTCTTGGACTTGTTAAGAAGATCGATATTTGGGTTCCGCACGAATTGAAAGAAATTCTTTATTTGATACGCATTTCAAAAATAATGCATAGGAAAGCATTCCAAAGTTTAATTACTGATACCGTAAATTAATTGGAATATTTTCTTATATCTAATAAGTGTTAGGCTTAAGTTACTTGAAGCTACTATCTCTTTTCCATATTTTCTTTCTTCCTCTTTATAATCAGTAGGTACCTAGTTTGTATGAATGGACTGCGTTTACGTCCTTTGTATATGCCGCAATGTTTATTTTTTTATGAGAATAGCTGGTTCCACAACGTGGTAATACGATTTGGATATGTTGATATAATATATTTACGTGAGTAATATTTAGTTTCGTGAGTAATATATTTACATAGTCTTCATGTGTCTTTATTTATTTTCCGTATATGTGACATATTTATTACTTATTCACTGTCAACTTGCGATATTAACTATAATAGAACAAAATAGTAAGATAAAATAAGTTATCTTAGCTTCATCACGTCGAAGCTATTACATAAGTTAATTTAGTTTGTCATGTGATAAATAATGGTATAATAAATAATATACACGCCCACTGACGCAATCTGATTGAATTTATCACGCGCCAGTAAATGACGCGGTGGCATAGTGAACAAAGCGTCTGTCTGTTAGTCACGTCACGACACTGCGATTCATTTCTTTTTTTAAAAGGCAACAACTTTAAGGTAAACATGTAATGACCTCCTAATCGTTGGCTTCTACGAATCTAATAAATTTATTGCATAAAAATATACAATCGCCTTTTCTTATGCCATAAGACATTCTATACCAATAATTATTCCATACGATCGCAACGGAATATCACAAAAAAATATATCGTTTACTGAAAAGTTATAATACCTATATATTTATGGACAGACTAAGCAAAACTTACATCATCATCATCAGCCTACGACAGTCTACAGCAGGCATCTCCCAAGACGCGCCTCCTAGCCCGATCCTCGGCTACACGTATCCAGTTTCTGCCAGCCGCACTGCGCGGATCGTCACGCGATCTAGCTGGGTGACGCTCCACACTTCATTTTTCAAACTGCGAGTTCCATTCTGGCTCTCGTGTAGACGATAACTGTCGGAGCAGTCCATTCAGTCTGGCTCATTTTCACTTCAATTTACTACGAGTAAGTAAATTTATTTATGTGAGTGACTCTGGATCTCCGGGGATTTTCTTCATTTCAAAAATATCCTCTGTTAACAGTATATTTGTGTGAAAAAAAAGTAAATGACTGATCTCGCTTACGGATATTCATGTATGTACATACATTACACAGAAGGTGCATTAGTTTTGATACATTACGTTATAATTCTAAGCAGGAATGACTCTTCACTAAGACAATGGTGTTTCGAGTGCTTCTAAGCAGCCGTAATAAATAAATTTGTCATGGTCAAATATAATTACCTCCATAACGTGTATTACTCTTTGTTATTTGCTTTGGAAGTTTCGTTATGAAGCACGCGATATTTTAAATAGAAATGACGGCCTTTGTATAATGGTTCAGTAATGATGCAGAAGACTTGTTCAAAATATTTTATTGCAGACTTTCCAACGATGTAGCTACTACCCCGACACACATTCCTTGCTTCCTTCACACTCATCCATCTTTTCATCTATCCTTCTTCTCACATTCATCGTAGCGAAACGGCTCTCCGTTCGTCGCTTCTCGTCCTCGTGGGAATCAGGACATCTCGGGATGGTTGGCACACTTACGACTAAGCTCGCCCCTAGCCACGTATCCTTTGGCATGGCAGACCTTGGATTGGCGGAGAGGAAGGAAAAAGGATAGAGAAGAAAGGAGAAGGCAGGGGAAAGAAAAGATGGATTTAGACAGGATGATAGGGATATGTTAACGCAACGGAAGATGAGGAGTGATACAGTAGTAGCTCGAGAGGCCGGGGTCGCATACCCGTGTACCAATACCATAAATACCGGACAAGCGGCTAGGCAATGATACTCTCTGACCTTCGGTTGTTAGAGTTGTTTACATGGCGGTGGTTAGTGACAGAATACATGTAGCAGGAGATCGAGCCAGGTGACGCGCCTTTAGTTTAGCTTATTTCCAGTAGTGAACTTTCATAGGCTGATGTTGATGATGGACAGATTTCAATGATGAGGACATTTTTCAATCGTCCGAGTTTTCATCTATTTATAAAAAGGGTGTGTACTGCACGCAAGTAAGAATTTCTTCCATCAGGACCATTGAATGGTATCGTAATATCGTAAATCGTAATGGTGTGCTTCACTAAAAATAAACTATAACACAAATATAAAGAACTGAGTTAATTTTTTAAAAGCATATGTAATAAAATATTTAATGTATGTTAAATTCGCTAATTCGGAATGATACCGTAAAGGAATTATTATTATCAAATGCAATTTTATTTACATAAACGACGTTCAAATATTTAATTCGTGATAATAAAAACAGTATCCATATTAAAATATAACAAAATATCTTCAATTCAAATTATCTATCGTTATTCCATCATAGGCTATCCAAAGATAAAGCTCGGTAATCTTATCTTTTGAAATATTAAGGGCATTACAAACACAGGTCGAATTAGTGGTAAGTGTATATAACTTCCAAACCAGGAGTTCTGGGCAAATATTTTTATCCCCTTCGACAGAAAAAGAAGTGACGTGGTATTGTCAATGACACGGCTATCCTACCATGAAATTGCCCAGACCTTTAAATATACATCGAAAGGAACTCAAATGGCATTTGAAGCGAGGAGGCTATCCTGTTATCCTGATGTAATCGGATAGTTATTAAAAAGAGAAAATATCATCATCATCATCATCATAGAAAAGTATGATACTATCTAAACACTGCTGTCGGCTGTGGTGGTGGTTGTCGGTTCTCCGATTGACTAGCTTATTGCCACTTCACTTTGCTAAGTCGAAGAATCATGTCAGTGATTATGGTTATCCGGCGTATTTTTTTATTCGAAATCATATCCATTACAGAAACTCCAAGCATAGCGAGCGACTTATTCCGGATAATAGTGATTTGGAATGGTTTGATATTCATTTGGACATATAGAGATATTTTTAACAGTATTTGTTCCAATTAAATTGACTGATGCCAACTAATTGGCTCAGTGACGGGGCTACTGGTTACAGAGTCATGGCCACGGGTTCAATTCCTGGATTGGGATAAATATATGTACGGCCTACAGATAATTATTCCGAGTTTGATTACCCCGCCGATCCGTATTAGACAAGCGTGGTGGGTTAATGTCCGTTCCTTCAGAAATGAAGAGGCCCGTGCCCCGCAGTAGTTGTGAAGAAAAATTACTAACATGCTGAATACATATAGCCGATATAGATTTTATCTCAAATATGTTGTTAGATAATAATAATTTATTTTCCTTCTATGTCGTATATGTATATTAATTTGCATATTATCGAGACGGTAACCGGTTCTCAAATTTATTTATCCGTATGCATGTTGATGAACTTTTATTATAAACTTCTAGAATTCAAATCATATTTTGTATCCACGTTTGTTATGTCATTAAGATCCTTTGCTCAAAAGGTAATTTTATTGTATTCAATTGTAATATAGTGAAGCAATTATAATTTTTTGTAATTACTTCACTATATTTTGTGAATAATTACAATAGTTGAATATATTGTAAATATTCACAAAGATTAATATTATATTATTTTTAAAAAAATAGGAGCTAATTAATAAAATTGTTGTTTTAGCGTACTGACCATTTTGAATTAAAATTCAACTTGCATACTATAGGATTTCAGAGTGAAACTTCTTTTGCATGAAAGAGTGAAGAATAAAATATAGAATGTAAAATTGTTATAGTAATTTGATTGTTCGACTTTCATATGTTTTTATATTCTACTTTTAAAACGAAGACGGATGTCGCGAAACTTATGGTAATTTTAGAATACGAGTTCCGATGTTCCACTAATGTAGCAGAAACTGCTAATGAACTCACCCTGCGTTTTTGGTTTAACCTGCTTTCGAAGTGGAAATACGACTTGGATACCTGCTTAGCTAATAATGAATTAAATGTCGTGATGGAAGCATCGTCTACGAATCGTCATATCAAACTACCAAGGAATTAGCGAAATGGTAAATTTAGCATACCTACAATATTGACCCACTTGTGGCAAAGCGGTAAAATTAAAAAACCTGTAAAACGAGTGTCTCTTGATTTGACTGATCTGCAGACAGCAGCGCGCATTGAAGCTTACCTTACATTGTTACAGAAATGATGGGATGTTACAGAAATGGAGGAAAAACCGGTAGAAATTATGGGATTTTGGACCGAATTATGACGTGTGACGAAAAGTGGATTCTTGACAATAATCGCAAGTGTGCAACGGCTCCCCCCAGGTCAAACGCCACAACAATCCCCTAAAGCTAAGTTTACCCATAGAAAGATTATGGTAACTAGTTGGTGGTCACTACATGGTGTAAATAATTACAACTTC
Source organism: Baronia brevicornis (assembly GCA_031353405.1). Classification (NCBI taxonomy): domain Eukaryota; kingdom Metazoa; phylum Arthropoda; class Insecta; order Lepidoptera; family Papilionidae; genus Baronia; species Baronia brevicornis. Next base: position 500,598 of record JASFAT010001824.1, on the reverse strand, counting down.
TTTAGATCCGATCAAGCAATAACAGCTACTCTGTAGAACTCCAAACAATGATAGCGAGACTCGCAGCAAAATAGCCCCGACTAGTTAATCGATATTCTGCATTATTACTCCATGATAACACAAGACTGAGAGACAGTTTTATCACTATAGGAGCTGTAAATAGAAACCATCCGTCATCCTCTTTTCTCACCGGACCATGATCGAGCCAACTACGATTTCTTCCGCGATTTTGACAATTTTTTTGAAGGCAGAAAATTGTTTTTCTAGAAATCAGTACAAATTGCCCTTACACAGGTTGTGTAGTCCAGGTCCCCAGAGTTCTATCGCAAATGTATAAACAACGCCTGTAAATATTTTGACAAAGTAAATGTATTTCATCCTATAAATAAGTTTTATTTTCCAAATTATTGGTGAGTGTTTTTAAAGGTAAATATATACTAACAAACATAATTTACATGTGTTTATAACGAAACAAGTTGATTAGAAATATATAAAGTGATTCAATTTTTACTTTCTTAAAGAATAGTAGTATACACAAAATATTGTGTTCAGAAATATTAAATACTACTTTCTATCCCTGAAATTATTTTGTTTTAGATAAATTTAGGTTAATTTTCCATTTCAGATTTCATTTCGTTTTTATATATTTTGCATTACACCCGGTCCATTTTCATTTATTTTATAAACATTAAAACTTTTGACATTCTTATGTTGTACCTTAACATAATTATGTTACCATTAACACTAACATTAACATAAAGGTAATATGTACATCTAAAACTATTATTGTCTCTTTGAACACAATTTACAAAATCCTTTTTTTCTATTTGATGATATATGAATCTAGACATACAAATGTAATCAATATTATTGGTTTTTATCAAACAATATTACTTACAGAACTCATTTTGTGTAATAAAATTAACAACAGTTCGTGATACATAAATATATTCCGATTGCTATTTTTGATTTTTGTGAACGTTTATTTCCGAAAAATTTGTTTCATATTACGTATTGCTAGTCGACGACATAATATCTTACGCTTATTAATGTTGGTGCAAAACATTTTTCAAAGTCGTGAACTATCAGTTAGTTTCAGCGTGCGACCAGATACGAACGTCGCACAATGGCGCTCATCCATGCCTTAGCTACGATTACACTCTGTATGGATTTAATAAACTTTTTATCTTTCTTATGTATTAAAATAAATATTTTCAATAATCAATTATTTTAAAAAAACATTTTCAGTAACTGTCCCGTTTGTTTCTTGCCGCTGGATCGAAGTGACAGCAAACCATGATAGTAAACAATTATTTCTTAGCCGAAGAGTAGTAACTGAGACCAAAGAATTCGATGGAGGTGTGCTGGTGGATGAAAGAGGTATCATAGAGGGCGTACTTACAAGAGAAGCTGTCGATACTGTACTTGCAACTAAGGATAATAATATCAAGGTATTTAGTAAAAAAAATGCACTAATATAAAAATTGTATACAATTTTATACATTGCATGTTCTTGATTTCATTATATGATTTATTGTATCGGCTTGTAAGTAAAGTTAAATAATACTTTTATGGCACATATCGTATTGGTCATCGTTTTCTGCTTTTTAACTAAAAACTTAAAACTTGAAAGTCGTTGAATTCAAATTTAAATATTATGTCAGTATTCGTTTTTATTTTAAAGTTAATATTATATATATAAAGTTAATAACTCTTCATTGTACCTGAAGTCACTTCTGCAATGTTTTGGGCATTTTATTCTTACTGACTTCTCTTTGACTGAATTTGTCTTCTCATGCCATTAAAAAAGACTTGAAACAATTTTTCAGGTCTTTTTTAATAAGGATTTGAAAAGGTTAGATTTTAAGCTTCATTAAAAAACTTAAATAAATCGATTAAAAATGATGCCTGTAATCTGTCGCGGATTTAACTTTTATTTGTCATCACAGAGTATTCGTTAATGAGACCTGTAATTATGGTTCTGAATTAGTTTTACATTTAACATGATACATTTGTCATAGATCATCGATGGAGGAGATTTAGCTTTGATGGCTGGTATTGTTGACTCCCATGTGCATATCAACGAACCCGGACGAACAGCATGGGAAGGATATGTAACAGCTACCCAGGCCGGCGCAGCTGGAGGAATTACTACGATTATCGATATGCCTCTGTAAATATCCTTCAAAATTACTGTAATAATTTAATCAAGAAGAGTTTCAATATTTCTCTGTACTTAAATGCCATGTACAATTCAGTCTCAACTAATGTTACTAGGGAAGCTCTATCATGGAAAATACGTTATTTTCTAAAAGCTGATTTATTACTATTAATAGAGACTTCATTATTTTGTTTCATATTAATTAGCTTTGATTGATATTATAAGATGTAAATAATACTGGATATTTTTTGCAGAAATTCCAATCCTCCCACAACGACTTTAGAAAATTTAAGAACAAAAGTTGCTGTTGCTAAGGAAAAAGTATTTGTTGATGTAGGATTTTGGGGAGGAATTATTCCAGGAAATGAGGTAAATACACAGAATACTTTATATAACCATTATCATATTGTTATATGTGAAAATAATGAAGTCAGATTATCTCTATTTATATATCTAAATCTCGTCGTTTTAAAATTTATAATTTCTACCCGTTACTCGTATAGTCATAATCAATTCAAATTAAATATCCGATCAAAATGAATTTATCATGTACCACAAATTCAAAGCATTGATTATATTTTTAAAATGTAGGAAATAATAAAATGGCTTTTTGTAGAATTCAATTGTTATTGACTTGTAACACGCAGTAGAACGTTGTTTAACAAACGACACTATTTGCAGTTTAAGATTACAACTAGTAGGTACCATGTTCTGAACGATGATCCCAGTCACACTTAATATTATTATTATTAAAATTTAGATTTAATTAAATAGTGCACAATACAATAGTTTCCGATTCTAAATTTTCGATTCTTTTATGCTGGCTGAAAGAAATTACTTTTATGTATGAAATGACGTAAGTGGCTCCAAGGCCCTTCCAATGCTTTTAAAAGACTTGCGAGTAGGAGTGTGGAAAGTTGCATTTTAAGAACAACAACGACGACAATAAAACGCGGCAACGAAAGCCTCAGTCTTAAAATCCTTCTTAAACGATAGAATATGCAACCCGAAAGCAGGTGTAAGGCTTGGAGCAATCCAAACGTCCCTCAGGTTAGGATAAACATGGCTTGCGCTATCGGAGAGATAAGAAGAGAAAATCAGTTAAAAATGCACATTAGTTAAAAATAGAAATTTCTCTCTAAATGTAAATTTATGTTGTTAAAAGTTCATACCAAGTAAATGGAAATCTTAAAGTAATTGTTAATAATTATCAAATGTATTTTATAGATGGAATTACACGACATGATTCGTGCAGGCGTTGTTGGTTTTAAAGGTTTTTTGGAAAACAGTGGAATTGATGAGTTCCCTAGAGTAGACGAAACCGAGTTAGAAAAAGTATTCCAAGTTTTGAACGGAACTGGAACTGTTTTGGCTGTAAGTATCTTATTAAACATAACAATAAAAAAATATATTTTTAAAAACAAAGTTTCAAATCTGAAAAACTTATTATTTAATTTGCAGTTCCACGCCGAGTTAGATATTGGTAACACTACACAATGCACAGGTGCTGAGTGTCCAAGTAAGTTATATCAAATTATTTCTTTGGTGATCTTCATTAATAGCCTAAACTTTCCCTCTATTGTTATATTGAGGTATATCCTAAATAGGATTTGCCATAATCACCACATTGGACAAGCGGTTTGGTGACCACAGAATCAGCTACCTCGCACTGCTAACGCTACTGTATTTTACCGAATTATGTATATTCATAGTTAACCTTGATTATTGGATTGACTTACAGTCACACATAAGAGCCTTTTTACTATTTAACAGATTGCACCGTGTGTAAGTTCGGTAGACGGTTGAGACCAAAATATATGATTGTGTCTTTAAATCCCATAGAAGTCTCATTATCGATCAATATACCCGTAACAACCCACTCTAGGATGTTGACCTTCCTTCTCTTTTTCTTATTCTTTTTATAATTATTATTCTCCATCTACTAACTGTTTGCGTCCATATGTGCCACGTCCGGCACACGCAGAAAGAAATGGGGTGAGTCTAATTTATGCTGGAAAACACATAACAAAGGCATATATAGACTGTTGAGATGCAATCAAACAACACTATTTAAATGCTTTCCTATAAATAATAATCTATTCCACAAAAAAAATCCATAACTCACCTATATAACCTGTCTTTTATTCCAAATTATTGCTGAGTATGTAATTTTCCTAATGCTTATATAATAAATGTAATTTTTATTTTAAATTATTTTTAAATTAAATTATTATATTCAAAAATTATAAAAGACGTATATAGAATGTATAGGTAAAAAAAATAATCGTTTTCATGTATATTCCTAGTCAATAATAATTTACTAGTTTAATTTATTTAATAATTTTTAGTGAGAAATCACATGCATTCGTCAATAGAAATATAATCAATTAGTCTCTTGTAGGAGTCTCTATATGGTCAAATATTTCTTCACAGGTCCAGAATTGTACAACACTTATCTCGCTTCTCGACCTGCTGAAATGGAAACTGCAGCTGTATCTTTAATAGCAAAATATTTACCTAAATCGGAGTAAGTATGTTTTACAAAAAGGCTTAGTATTTATAAAATAATATTAAAAAACGCATGTTTCACGCATTTTAATGGAGACTGCGTTAGAAAAAACATATGTATTGTGTAACCTCCCTTGCCTCGATTGAACACTGATAAACGCAGGGCAAGATAGAGCTAGGTGGCTTATTTCTTTTATGGGATAGAAAGGCAAATAAGCAGGCATATGACCTGATGGAAAGTAAGAGATGTGTATGCTCATGATGATGGTAATGATTTTTTCTTCTTAATTTTTATTTATTTCATAAGTAATTCTTGACCGGCATGCGATACAATGCTACTTAAAGTAAATAAAGTGTTTCTTTTTCATACCTTAAAGTCACATTCCCTTAAGTTTTCAAAAACCCCGGCGTTAACTATAATAATATATTTGTACTAACTCAAAAACCTTAGTGAATATGCGAACGACAACGCACGAAAGCTTCAGCGTAATCAGATTAATGGGTAGATCATATAGCGGATAAAAAAATATATAAATATTTGTTTTTATGTGTAGATTAAACCAAGTTTGCCTTACAGAATGGCTTTAATATGAATTGGTAAACGGGGAAAATTTATTTTATCGTAGAATACAATAATCAATGTTTATCAAAAAACCTTATAAACTCTTCCGTTAATTGATGAAAAATCAAAGACATTTTGCTTTACTGTGATTTTCAAGTAACTAAATTAATTATAATTATTTTGTAGTTCGTAGTTTACATTTGTGTATTTTAGTAGCACTTAGCATTAGACTTCTGGTCGCACCATATGACTTGCTGCTCAAGCAAATATACGATGTACCCTTAAATAAATACCTAACTATTTACGACAGCATAAGAATGAGTGTTTATAATTAAAATACTAATTGTTTTTAGTGTACACGTTCACATCGTCCACGTATCGGCTGCGGGGGTAGTTCCTATCTTGGAGAAGGCTAGATTGGAGCGCATCCACGCCGGTAACAAAGGATGGCGGGGTGGCGTTACTGCGGAGACATGCCACCACTACCTTACTCTAAGCTCAGAGGAGATTCCACCTGGACACAGCGAATACAAATGTGCTCCACCCATCAGAGACCACGCTAACAAGGTAATCTTACTTAATTAATAGACGATGATAGTATTATAGAACAATAGAGTGTCCTTTTAATAAAACAAACCATATTGCTAAATAGTAATCTCTATTACTATTTTTTACTTTTAATATTTTTTTATTGAGAATTTTATTCGATATTGATATTTATTTTATTGTTTTATTTGATGTAAAACACGTATAATTTCATTGATCTTCCATATTTTACGTTCCGATTATTTCCATATTACAAATTTGTAAATATGACTTGATTGCTTGATAGATGTTGAAAAAAATCGCAAATGTTATAACTGATAATTTTTCACACCCCATATACACATGTTGCACTGTTGGGAATGGGTCTCCCCATTTCTGGTAGAATAAATATCAATCCCACCATTTTCGACCAAGAAGGATTAGTGGGGTAATCAGAGTTGAGATCTTGATAAGGGAATCAAACGTGCGACCACTGATTCTGAAAACCGTTCTTTATTGCCATTGAGCGAGTAAAATACAATAACGAAATAGCATTACTTTTTTTACAAAAAAGTTTATTGGGGCAAATCCATTGGAACTCGCACATCTTATACATTTATATATTTGGTTATTGTAATTATTTATTTTCAAACAATATTTCAGAAAAAATTATGGCAATACGTTAAAGAGAACAGGCTAGATTTAATTGCTTCTGATCATTCACCAAGTGTTGCTAGTTTGAAATCAACAAATTTCTTGAAGGCTTGGGGTGGAATAGCATCAGTTCAGTTTGGTGAGTTTATTTCTTTAACGATGATGAAACAAGTTACACTATGCGGTTGTAGATTGTATGAGTTGATGTATGAGTATGTATGTAAGTATATAGTAATCGGTAATCGAATCAGCAGTCGCCACGGCGCCAGTTAAGTCTTCAAACCAAATGGACTAACATTAGAAATTATTTGTAGTCGAAAAAACCTTAGTGAAATTTTTATCATAGTTTAGATTGTTGTTATGTAGATTTCACTAATCTCCATATTTTGGAAGTCACTCTTGTTTTAATATTACAACATTGTTATTACAAGAATAACTATAATACAACTACTATAATAATCTGGCTCTTTTACGTAGTATATTTTGCAATATAAATAAAAAAGAACTTGCATGCTATCTATGGTAATATCAAGTGGTTGTATTAATTTGAAAACCTTCCGAAGCGTGTCAGCAACAACTTGCCAAGGATTAATCGCAATTAGATGAATAACTTAGAAGCGTATACAAAAAATCAAATATTCATTTTTATATACATAAATTTAGTAAAGTATAAAACACAAATGAAGTTAGTGTATATTTAAATGACCGCTTAGCTCAGTAGTTAGTATACTATACCTACTTCTGAGCCAATAATTCTGGTTTAAATGGTTTAAAAACCTGTTACAACTGAAAGTCTTTAACACAGACATAAGGTTTCAGGTCCCATTGTGTAATTTGTGTATCTATGCCTTATGTGTGTTAAAACATACTGCACTCCATTTATCTTCGAATTGTATCGAAAATAAAATCGATCCATTGGATAAAGAAGGATTTAGATGAGATAGTGACTTCTGTGTTAAAGCTCACACGACACTTAAATATGTATTTAAATAAAAAAGTTTCTGTAATTTTTCAGAAGTGTATCAACTAAAATATAACTTTTTTGCGGTGGCCTATTCACCTGCTGACTGTTGCGACTATGAACCATCTCTTTTTGGGAAGGGCCCACATCCAAGAGTAGACTCATAACATAATCTTTTGATAACGATGATACATTTAGGACATTAAAATAAATAATTTCAAAGTTCTTTTACTTTTCAGGTCTTTCCTTATTTTGGACCCAAGCCAAAGCTCGTGGACTCGGATTAGGCGATGTAAGCCACTACCTGTCAGCGGGTCCCGCACATTTGTGCGGTTTACAAGAGAAAAAAGGCGCAATCAGACCAGGCCTTGATGCTGACCTTATCTTTTTCGATCCAAACGCATCTTTTCTTGTCACGCCTGATATAATCTTATATAATACAAAAACAAGGTAATCTTAGCACTGAATACAAAATATGTATACTTAATATTATTAAAAAAATTATATTATTTTTATTTATGTATTAACTACATAAATAAACTTAATATAATTTTTTACACTTTTAAAATTAATTAAATATACACTACTAAATTATTTTATAAGAGATTTAATATATTTTAAATATATTTACAGTTAAGCCCATACATGAACAGAGTGTTGAATGGAAAAGTAATTCAGACATACCTAAGAGGTCAGCTTATATACTCAGAGGGACAGTTGGTTGGAGGCCCTAAAGGACAATTACTTCTTAAAAATGGTCATTAGTTATGAAGTTAATATATTAAGTGTTTTATGTTATAATTGTTGTTGTTGTTGTTATATGTCTCTGTGTTTTATTAAACTAACTGTGGATCAAATAAAATAACATACTATCGTATTTCGCTTATTGTGCTGAATATGTATAATCATTATCAATCCGGCTTAATTTCAATACATGAGTTAAATTATTATTCTATAAAAATACTTTACAATAGTCCGTTGAATCTAAATAAATTAATTTAATAAAATTTTTAAAATTTATAATAATCATTAGGTGCGCAACTAAGTTTTCACTGGTTTTTTGTTATGGTATAGGAAGGCAAGCGAGCAGGCGTATCAAATGGGAAAGCCGCCCATAGACATCCACAGTGTCACAGGCAGAAACGTTGCCGGCTTTTAAGCAAAGTGTCATTATGGGAGTGGGGAGGGGGAGGAGGATTGGGAAGCGTGGTAGCTAAGCTACCATTCAAACGTAAATTAAGTACTTCCTTAAATTGAGGTACTTCCCCGGGCGGGCCCATTCATGCTACATACAAATGATATGCCATTCTTGACAAAGTATTCGTCTGCAGCGTAACTACCATATATAAATTTATTATTAGATAGCTCCAGCAGTAAGCATTGGTCGATTTTGACATATCTTAAACGTTTAAACGTTATGAACCAAGCTTAGACATATATGGTAAATAAACTGCTCTGACACTTCGTTCAAGGGCACATGATTTCCGCACACAGTTCCGCTCATATGAAGACATCGAAAAATGGCCTCAAAAGACGAACACTTTTATTGTAACGGTATTCGAGCAAGGCCAAAAATATAGGCAAGGGTGGTAACTAGCGATGGGTTATACTTTTAATATTATATATGTAAACATTTTTGCACAATTAAGTTACACTTTTATGAAATAAAAAAAAACAGCGAGAACTTAGTTACGCACCTAATAGTTAAAATATCTTAACGAAAGTGAAGTTCACAAAGTTTCATTCCTTGTAACTATTTCATTTCTATTAATATTTTAAATTAATATGCAGTGTTGCTATTTTTATTATTTAGGATTTGTAATTTGAAAATTAATAAAGACTAAATAAAATTTTGTGCCTTACAGAAAATGAACTTTTGTAAAGGTAATATAGCATATCGTCGGCCTAATGATCAGAATTCATAATAATTTTTTTTTAAGTTATGAATTCTGATAATTAAGCTAACGATATACTGGTATGCTTTTAAAGGTTTTCTCATTAAGGTTAGGAAATATTCATCAGATATATGAATACGCAAATATTCAACAGTATAAACTAAACTCCATTAACGCTTTTGCTATCCATTACCAGGGGATGATGTTGCCTTATTATCACCCTCATGGGCCAGACGAATTTTTCATGAAAACATCAACACAATTTTTTCGCTTCGGCTCGATGTATTATTAAAAAACGGCTGTCAACAAAATTCTTCATCTCTTCAATGCTGTCACTAACACCAACAACATCAAATACACAGTACTACTTTTCTACAATGTATACGACACGTGTCTCGTCTCAACACGAAGCATCTTATATTATATATTGCTTTACAATGATAACATCACACTAAGATTCACTTTTGTCACGGGTTCCATTACAAATAAACAAAATATATGGACAAACACCATAATAAATAAATGTATGCTACACAAAAATTGAACTGTAAAAATCGAACCCATGACCCTAAATTTAGAAAGCAAATAATTTGCTTTTGCACCATTTGTAATTTAAAACTGTAATTAATCATTTTTTATTTAAATTAAAAACATAATAATAATAGAAAAATGAGATAGTGATTACGTAGGTAGGTTTATTCAAAACTAATTCAGCTACAGTAACAGCTTTTAATAAACCCTAGGAGTGTAAACAACGCAAAATAAATTATAATTTATTACATGTAATATGTACTTAAAGGTGCTTATTGTACATATGTGCACCAAATAGAGAAAGCATTTTTTTTCACAAATATCCTTTAATTAATGGAATGAATTTTCGCGACAACGACATGATAGAATATTTGTTAGTTTTCACCGGTGCTTGAACTCAACATCCTTGGTTAAGCTAAGAAAAGTGTTTTCCAAACTTAATAACATTGCTATTAAGTGTCAAATAAAATAGAGATATTCCTTATTTATTGCAGGAACAGACGATACCATGATTTTTTGAGTGACGCAAAAGGATTAATCTCAAGTGTCGCCTCATGGTAGCAGAGGCGACTATAACACTAATTATTAATACATTACACACTAACTCACCAAAGACCATATTAAAAGAGTTGAATGCTGTGAAGGACGGATAGTAGTCTACTCTGCCATTCACGGAAATAAGTCGATTTATGGTCAACTATAAATAACTAATTAAATACTATTAAAGTATGTTGAATTTTAGTAAATATTTTGTATTTCAAACGGATGATTTTATTTTTCTTTTCCCCGTTTAATTCCTTTATCCTTTTGACATATGCATGTTATACTTTAGACTGCTATTTGCCCTTCACAACACAGTGTTTATATATGTTTTATATATTTAAGAAGTACTAACCCAAATAAAATTATAAATCTATAGGTTAGTCAAAATTTAAATTATTGTGACCTTGTGTATAAACATAAAATAACGTCGTCGTCGCCGTAACAGTCCACTACTGGACACTGCTGGCTACTCCTGCTGGTTTCCGTCAAAATTGAAGGGTGTTACCGTAATTCCTTCACTTTTCGGGTGAATTGAGGATCAGATTGGTTTTGATTCGCAAACAGACGCTGATAAAAAGCACCTGATGAAAAGCAATTAACCCCGCCTACAGACATATGCTACACCAGAGGCAACACAGATGCGTTGCCAGCCTTTAACATATGAGCAGACTTGTTTTTTCCATTTCGTATCGGTTCGAAAACATCGCCGAACGCTTATTGCATTCAGGGCGGGAGGCTGGTTCCAATAGCTCCTCTAACAAACGTTTCGTACGATTTGTACATCAATACTTGTACACCCACAAGAAATAGATGTTCCTTTTCTATGTCACAAACCAATTGAATAAAAAATTATCAAACGTTTTCCTAATTAACAAACCATACTATTATAAAACATATTCATGACGCCAAGGTACATTACATATGTACATATCAATAAATTACATACATCCCTATGAATAAAAATTTTTGGCAATATCAAAAATCAAATATTTTAATAAAAGTTAGAAGATTTTTTTAATAATAATATTCATTAGAATCAACGCCGGCTTTAGAGGAGATAGGGCCCCGTGACGGGGCTCAGAGTGATGTGCGCGCTTTACAAAAACACTAAAAGAGATGAACAATGTTGGTCTGAAATTAATTATAATATTTGAATGTTTATAATACTTAAACAATTCCCTAAAAACTATTATTTATAATACTTTTGGATTTTTAAAAGTGCCTAAAAAAGCTTCAATTTTCCAAATTTCCAAATTCAATTTTTGTTTTCATTTTATGTAATATTATACAATAAGGGCGCCAAATGAGTGACTCGTCCGGGGCGTCGTGATGGTTAAGGCCGGCTTTGATCACCATGTTTATTAAGTACCAACTATAATATTAAGTAATGAGCGATTATCTTGTCACTTTAAAAAAAAGTCATTACTGCCTTTTATCGATGTGTGATAATTCTCTCACTACTTAATATTCCAACACTCCAATTGATAAAAATGTCTACAGTTTGTCTGAAGATTTGAGTCAGTAAGATTATATAATTATACATTTTGTCGTGGATGGAGTATAGAGTATATATATACATACATATATACACACACACATATATATCCTAAGTGTTCAGGAAGGTCTTTTAGCAGTTTTTCCGATGAGAATTCCAATCGAGCATACAAACTGTTAAATAAAATCAGTGAATATGTATGACAGTGAATATAATAACTTAGTAATTAAATTGGTCAATGACTAGATATTTTAAGTCTAAATCGTTTAAAAGTGATCCTTTGAGTTCTGCCTCATGGACATTAACAATAAGTGAAGAGGAAGAGTATGGCAAAAGTGAAAAATTATTATTTGATATTTGAACTAACATATAATTTCATACCTAACTAATATAAGTTGCAGTTTTAAACTGATCGATTCTACTTTCACCCACTATTTCATTATTTTTTCTTTTACTAAATATAATATTTTCTTCTAATACAATTTTTGTTTCTTTAGAATTTAATGGAAACCTAACGCATATTTCCAAGACACCGAATGAAGAAATTCCAAATATTCTTGTTAAGGCATCATTCAATTTTACTCAGGATGTGCATACATCAAAAACAACACTAAAGAATAACACAAACTCAGAACATGAACATAAAAATTCATCTTGTCACATGTCTAAGGATGATAATGAAATTGAAAAGGAATCTTATTCGTATGCAACGAGCGGGAGTAATAGTTTTAAAAAGGAATTAATGTTAATTGCTTTAATTCAATTTACGTGTTTTATTTATAGATAATTTCTCTTTTGTGTAGTAAATGAAGTATAAATAAAAACCAGTGTATTTATTTTCTCACTTTAATGCTTAAATACAAAAATTTAACTAGCGTATTTTTATCGAGAGCTAGAAATACAAATGCCAACAACATTGATCGTTGTTGTGCTACTAATTATACTATTTGTAGATAAATATTCAGAACTCGGAACAAATTAGGTTAAAAATCACTTAAAGCTGATAAATGACTCGAAGACATCTCTTTTACTGTTACTTTTACTTCTAACTTCTCTTTTTATCTTTGGCGTAGAGGAGATAAATGAAGAAACCATATTGTTGTAATTTATAATAGTAATTTGTGGGTAATATTGTTATATTTTTATATAACTTTAAAATTAGAATTAATAGAACAGCCTAAGAAAGCTTCCATATTCTATAGAATTAAAAAGTTTACTATTAAGTTTACTTAACACTAGATATACCAAACCAGTCAAAATGACTGTTTTCGGTATTTCAATTTAAAATTCCTACTAGGTGTAATATTTTTTTTTTGTAATGATATCATGACTTTTCTAGTTATAACTAAAGAATTAATTTTATAAAGTTTATATTACTGTATATATGTTGTTAGTAAAAATAATTTGCGTTTTTGACTGGTATATCTAGTGTTATCGCTGGTGTATCTAGTGTTAATAATATTATATTCCTTTATTTACATATTTCTCTCTTAATAACAATATTATTAATATAAAACGAAACATCTTTAAAAATTATATTATTGCTAGGGTCATTAATCCTTTGTGGCGGGATAAACCAAGCACATGAAGGAGTATGCATCCAAGGAAAGAAACCTTCTCACGATTCTAGCCGTGCACAATAAGGCTGCTTTTTAAATTTTGAATTTAACCCACTTCACAGAAACCAATAAAGGGTACAATGACAGTTAAATTAACGTGCCACATGGTGGAAATCTCGTGGGCGAGATTTATGTATTTTATTTGTTTATCTTTTTCCGCTTAGATGAGATTCTCGTCGTGTGGTGCACTAATATCAACTATCATTGCCTAGCATGTAGTTCGATCCACTATCACAATATTAGGCTTATTAGCAACAACATGCTGATCCGTGATAATGGATCGATCCTAGTATGAGGTTGCACGACTGTTTTCGAAAACTGACTTTGGATCGTATTTATAATAAGGCACCTCCTGCTCGCATAGGTCGTATTTAATGGCAAGCTGTTAATGCACAATTCTGGTTACTAGGTTATGTCTGTACAAATACTCCCCGTTTGATAGCTGGGAACAACCTGAATTTACATGCCTTAGAGACTCTCCCGGATGGTGGCACGCTCGGCATATATCAGCCGTGCCGTCTTTCAGGATGTATTTCCGGTAGTTGTGGGTTTTTGTAACTTTGTCTTGTATTGCACTTATTAAACCATCGGTCGCACCGAAAAGATCACCGAACTGTAACCAATGTACATACCAATGCAGGTTTGTCTACATCAGCACTAGTTAGAACTCGGCGACCATGCAGCTGCTTGCCACACTCCATACACCGACACGATCTGCATTGCTTATTAAAGGAGGTATTTGCCAGTTCTCTGCGGTCATGTTAAGCGGAGTTAAGGATTTGTCGTTGATGATTACGTCGCCGTGATGTCAGGAGGATTTTTGTTTATTTAGAAAGTAGCATCTGAGATTACATATTTCACGATTATGAATATTTTAATGCTGAGGAGGCCTCTTTTAGTCTCATTAAAAACGATCGTTTTTGATTATTTAATTATTTTATTGTTGATACACAATCCTTCCCCTATATCTAGGTATTTGTATGTTTCATATTCCAAAATGTTCAAATTGTGTCTCAATATTAATTTCGAATAATTCCGATTGTTGTATCTTACCTCTAGGTAAGATAGATGACCGCACATTTATCAATACATTCCTATATCAGTACTAAACCGATATGTTAAATTTAGTAAAGACATAAGGTTGGTTTCATTCATTTAAAAACTTTAGATCATCCATATATAGCAAGTGCGAAAGGGGTAAGCTTACTTTATGAAGTTTGAATTCCAACTCCAAATCCACAAGAGCAGTGTTAAGAGGATTCAATGCCAAGCAAAACCATGCTTCACTCAAACTGTCACTTTGGAAAATACCACGCTTAATATTAATACAGTCTACCGCACCATTTGATTGCTGTCCTAAGGACTGTGATTCATACATTTCTCTACAAAACAGCAGATTTTAGAATCAATTTTATATAGATGTAATACTTTTTTGAGCCAAAAGTGAGGAACAGAGTCGAAAGCTTTTTATAATCCACCCAAGCAGCGACAAATTTTTTACGGGTGCGATAGACTTGGCGGCAAACAGTCGCATCTATTAGAAGTTCTTTAAAACCACGACATCCTTTACGGCAACCGTTTTGTGATGTATATATGGTTCTATTTTATACATATTATTATTATTGAGTTCACCAGGATAACTTAAGGCGAAATTAGTGCATTCATTTCGTGAAAATACATAAAATACTTATGAACTTTGACTGCTTGATTGCTCAACCTAATCATAAGTGTCTATACCTATATTTATAATACTAATGATAAATATAGGTATAGGTACAGTGAAACCAATTTAGCATTTTCAGTATGATAGCACTCGTTCAGCCTTAATGTTAACGTATCGCAAACAACGCTGTAAAATATTTGATGTTGTTTTATATATGTATATTATACTATAGAAAAAATATATATATGTATATTTGTTTTGTTTAAGCATACCTAATATTAATACATTGTCTGTCTTACCGATTATCTGCTTTTTTTTATTGCATAATACGTTGAGAAAATAATCTAAAACGGTTTGGCTTCTGGTACTTGTAAATTTTAGTATAGTTACAGTTTGATTATAGTAGCCAGTACTCATAAACTGTAGCATATTTTTAGTATTCCTTGAACCAAGATTTAGCAAAATATTTATTTTTGGACTTGGCAGCATTGTATAAATAATGGCAATCACTAGCAGTGATGCCTTCACCTGACAGAAACCGTAGTCAGTTATGACAGCAAAAAATAACCTTTTATTGTAATTATTTAGTAAAACCCAGTTTTTTAATGTGCATGGTTAAATAATGTTTTTAGATGCCAAGCATAACAAATATTGTTGAAAACTCTGGACACCTAAACAGCATTAAAATGCAATTGGAATGTTTGGAATTAGCTGGATGCACACTAGACCGGTACATAACCGCCGATAATTCCCGCCCTTCCTTTTTAGAGGTTTGTATTTTTATTTATTTATTTATGGACCATCAACAGGAGTTACATTCATTATAAAATATTCTAAATTGTATTTGAAGTATATAATTATACCTAATTCTAAATTAAAGTCTAAACGAAATATCGTTAGCTTAACATGAAAAGCGTATTTACGTAAAATTGTATTAATAAATGAGCGTATATGATAGGTTCATCGATTGTTTTAGATTCCCTTATCATTTTATATTTATAATATCTTTATGGTTAAAATATGTTCTCATTTATTTCTATAATATCAATGAATGATAACTAAATCTGTATCGTTTATGTAGATAGCTGGAATTGCTGCACAAAGAAGTCCAACATGCAGTGGATTAAATACTGGAGATTACAAAAACCTTGCTGCTCTATTGAACGACCCAAATTTATCCCAGCTAAAGATATTAAACAAAGTTCCGTTGCCACCAGAAATTATGGAACATTTTGCCCGTATCCTTTACATTTAATATATATAGAGCCTTCCCATATAATATATATAGAGCCTTCCCATTTCTGGAGGGATGAGTACTACCCACCATAATTGTCCAAAGTGGGTTCACCCCTAATGGGAACAAATACCTGTGGGGTATATATATGTGGTAATCTAATTATATATAGAAGAATTTCTAAAAAGACATTTTATTGAAAAGTTTTAGTCACCTTGCTCAACTCCTTTTGCTGGGATAAATGTAGCAGTGGATAAATTGAATGAAGTTGTCACTTATTATTATTTTTTAGTTACAGAGGAAAAAATCCTAGTCAGGTATAGAAATTTCCTTATCAGTTTACTTCAGATATGCAATGTAATTGTTTAATGGGGGTTTTTCCAGAAATCAGTAGAGTATGGTTAGCAATTGATAGTAATATATACATTTGGGCATTTGAACATGGGAGTGATGTTGCATACTTTGATGGTTTAGGTGAGACCATTGTCAGTGTTGGCCTTGTAAAACCTAAATCAGGGGTTTTCCAAAGTTTTGTAAAGTATTTGCTTGTGTTAACAACCACAGTGGAGATAGTAGTTTTAGGTAAGTATTTTGTTTTTTTATGCTGTTGTAATGCATCACCTAAACTTATTTTGGAAGTGCATGTTAAACATGTTAACTGACAAAGTAAGGGAACTAAAACATCTCTTATGGGTCTTTCATTTAGTATGGTGATTAATAATGTGTGTGTTTTATTTAAATAACATTTATGATGTTTTATACAAATATCTTGTTTCAATAGGTGTAACATTTTCTGCTAGCAAAAATGATGGAACTGGAGGAGAGTTTCAGGAAATTCACTTGGTGCCAGAACCCGTGTTTGTTCTGCCAACAGATGGTATATCTATGATGTGTGTAAAACCTACAGCTAAAGGTCGAATTTTTATGGGAGGCAAAGATGGGTGTTTGTATGAAATAACATATCAGGTAAAAAAGTACTTTAGCATGATTCATAAAAAAATTGTGCAATAAAATATAACTTTGATATTAAATGTAACTGCAATGACCTGGCTGTTGCTATTTTTGTCAGTAACATTTAACTTTTTTTAATTACACGTCTGCAACAGCTATATCATGATTTGACAGTTTACCTCCAAAGCATGAAGGTTAGCAATGTCACAAAATAAAGCAGTAATGTTATTTTATTAATATATATAAAAAATAATACTTGTGCTTTGAAAAGCCTCATAACAATTGATTATATAGAAAGTAAAGCAAATTCTCATCAATTTGGGTATTATCATCATACTTCATATTCATGCTAGTATAAATGAGCTACCTCGAATTTGAAATACCACACTGACGAACGTTGGTGTCAAGAGGTAGCTTTATACTCTGTTACTGCTTATGTATGGTGAGTGCAGGCACTTTGGGGCCCAATACCTTTCCCCTTCTTTTACTCTTTCTTTTTTCCCCTTCTAACTAACCAACTAAACTTTCTTGATCCAAACTAGATCTTGACCTCCGAAAAGATCCATCGCCACCGACTGACTTGTCCACGGCGCCACCTGTCAGTCCCCATCATGTCTCTCCAGCGGTACCTAGGGCGCCTCACAGGGCACTGTTCAGTTGAGCGACACACATATGGTCTCTTGACTACGCGATCCTCCTCCATCCTTTGAATGTGGCCCAGCTAACAAAGTCAGTGAGCCTTAGTCTCTCTGATTACATTGGGTAGGGGCACCAGATGCTCGATTTCGGCATTTTTCAGTTGGTGAAATCAAACATAAGCCAAAATTCTTACCCTTATATTACTTTCTATTCCTCAATTGACCCTGCCTATTATTATTCACATCCTAATCCTAAGTTAGGCGAAGCATCTATAGTGCCCTAATACTGCAGTTCATGGGCGACCGTAGTAGCTTACCATTGTTCTGTACCAGTGATTCTCTTGCTAGTTTGTCTACAATTTTCATATAAAAAGAAAACAGTGTGCAAATATAGATTTTAATCGTAATATAAATGGGTACATAATAAGCGAGGGTTATTTGCATTTACTGATTAAGTTAGTTTAATAGTGGGCCTTAGCTTGTTTCAGTAAATTTTTCTAATGGGGTCTTTCCTATATATTCTACCCTTGACTCCACCTGAGCTTGGTCCTTACACAGCTTCTAGGACCATCTGGTTAGCACATGGTGTGACAGTAATCAGCTATTTCATTTTGTTCCTTTCCATATTTAATATATGACGTTAAATAAATATTTGTTTTTTTTAAATAAATTACTGTTTGTTCTTTTTTAGTATTAAAATATAAATTATTGACTATTCAGATATTTTCTGTATGTGGTCTCTCAAAATTAAGCAATATTGTACACACACTTTATAAGCCAGATGATAAGATATTTTTTCTAGCCAGCCAAAGATTCTTCTTTTATTGTTTTTAGTTTTAGAGTTAAGAGATGATTTTTTAGTAATGTGCATTAAAATTTTCATATTGTATATGCAATAAACATCTTTATTTATTATATTTCAGGCCCAATTAGGATGGTTTGGTAAAAATTGTAAAAAAATTAATCACTCCACAACAGCTTTATCATTTTTGGTTCCATCCTTTCTTAATGCAGCTTTCTATGATGAGGACCCAATATTAAAAATTGAAGTAGATAATTCGCGACAAATTTTATATACACTAAGTGAAAAGGGTTGCATAGAAGTATTTGATTTGGGTAGTGATGGAGATAGTTTAAGTAAGATTACAAGACTGACACAAAGTAGGATTGTCACACTAACTGTAGATATTGTCAAGTAAGTGAACATAACATTTTCTACAAATAATTATCGACAATTATGAAATTAACTGTTAATATAAAAATTGAACTGTTTTAAAAAATATTTCAAAATTTTTATTACAAATTATTTAACTGTAATTATTTAAATATATTACTTAAAAATTATCTTAGACATCTTTTTTACAAAGAATTGGGTTTTTTTACAGAACATTAGAAGCTAGTAATTTTAAGCCAGTTATAGCAATTTCTGCCGTAGATGAATCTGAACAAGTAAATCTTGTAGCTATTACACAAACTGGTGCAAGATTATATTTTAATACTGGGAGTGGAGAGTAAGTTTGTATTCATTAAAGTCAAGATTTATTAAATGCGAATCAGCAAACTAAACAACAAATCTGTTTTCAGTGCCCATCAAAATGGTACTCTAAGGCCCCAATACCTTGCTTTGATCCATGTAAGACTACCACCGGGTTTCACACCTAATTCTTCCGTGATGAGGCCCAAGCAAGTTCATACTGCTGTATATGAAAATGGTAGGTTAGGGTGTTCTAATATAGCATACCTTAATTATATGACGTTTAAAATAAAGATAGCAATAAATACAAAATAATAATAAAAACAAGTTGATATATTCATCCATATATATGTACGACAGAAAATTTATTTGCTGTAGGTAGTGAATGACGTTTTTTGATTTTATACACCATATTGTCGATATATATGATATATGATATATACATATTACATAAATATATTATACACTAACTGTATTTATTTATCTAATGTAATTTAAAAAAAACACTCCAGTAAAATTATAACTGCAAAGTAACTTTTCTATTAAACAAACTCGTTTCAGTGGCTTTTAATGTCAAGATAAATATCATTGTAGAAATTATAGCCATATTTATTCTTGTTTCGTGACAAATTACCTATGTAGAAATATTTTAATCTTCAGGGTCGTTGGTTATGGTGTGTTCGGCGGGTGGTGGCGGTGAAGCGGAAACCCTTTGGTGTCTATCTAGACTTTTACCGGGAGGTGCCGGATTTAGTGAAGTGCACACTGTACTCGCATTAGATGGTCCTGCTTGGGCGCTCACCGCTTTGCCTTCTAACAAAGCAGCCCATCTATCACCTGCTCTTCTGTCTAAACGAGGTTAATTTAATTCTTTTACTTTATTCAGTTTAGTGGATAGTAGTAGAACCTATAATACAACAGATGTATTGTTGGTCTAAAATGTTACATTACTAGGTAATATGGGAATTTTGAACAGGACAAAAGGTTTCATTGCTCCTAGTTTTTTTGACTTACTTTAACTAGTTTTCATTTTCTCTCGTGTTTATGACCCACATGAAAAAAGAGAGAACTACCAATACAGAGGAGAGTAGACCAAGGAGTGAATAAGAAAGTGATGTGATACAATGTAGTTTATTTATTTATTCATTCATTTGAATTAATGGCTTTCAATAGTGCCAAAATAGCACGGATGATTCCGCCAATGTCGAAGACAATGTTGTTTATTTTTCTTGTCGTTGACGGCAATTTTATAACTACTTCGCCAATGTCAAGTAAAATACGATAATATTAAATCTCTTGAAATGTAACTTGTCACCGTGTTGCGCTTTAATTAAATAGTAGTTATTTTACCAAAAACTTATATAGACTTTTTCCGTCAAGTTAAAAAGTCACGATACACTCATTTATTTCATATGACTTGGCTTATACCCCATAATCGAACTATATTGCATAATACGCCACCAAAATTAAAACAAAATAACTATGAAAATAAAATAAAAACAGAACGTCACTGATGTTGTTTATTGTTCTATTTTTAGAGGTGTGGTCATCATCACGTTGGGCGGTGGTCACGGGTGCAGGCGCAGCCATATTATCGGCGGGGGCAGCGCCTGATTTGTTGCGGACTTTACTACGTGACTGTAGAGGACCCGATGCACAGCCTGTTAAAGATTTTTTTCAAGTACTAGAATTTTCTTTACATTACTAATTTACAACCATTTTTTGAAATATTATCATACATAACCTATGAATGACTAAATTTCTTGTTAGTTCTCAAAAAAATCAATTTTCATCATCAATCATCAAATAAAAAATATATATATATAATTCACAACTTAAACTTTATATTCAATTTAAATAAAAAAGAATATGAATGTAATTTGTTTTTCTTATTATTAAACAACTAATATTTTATTCAGTTACAATTTTTCACAACTAAAGTACTGTAAACTCTAAATGATTTACATATTTTTTTCTTGTAGTCTTAATTTTGGTTGTATCTTACATTAACATATAGTAATGGCTATAATAACATAAACTTAACATTTACGTTATAAATTTCATCATATACCATATGTTAATGTTGTATACACATATAATTACCAGGAAAGATATTTTATATCTTTGTATTATATAATAGTTATCATCTAAGTTGTTTTTTGTTGTTGGTGTACCTATTTAAATAAATATTAATTATTAGTCTAATGAAGTATTACATGTAAATATTTTTTATTTTTTTTTTTTAATTAGCTTCATGTCTTTCATAATCTAAAAAAGTGGGTTCGCTGCCAATCAACCTTTGAAGAGATATTGTTGTAATTTTTGTCTCGAAAATAACTATCATATGTCATACTTACAGTTACACAGTGTTGAGCAGGCTTGTGCATGCGCTTTGTATTTGGCCTGTGAAGAACCAGCAAGTGGCGACTTAACCATAAGTGAGTGGGCAACTCGTGCATTCTTCCTTTATGGCAGTCATGTTAAATCTGTTCCTGCCTATCATCAGACTTCTCAAATGCCTTCAAGCATAGGTATGTATTTAAATTAGATTCTAGAACATAGTGATAGTATGTGTAACATGTTTATTTATTGACCATCCTTTACAGTTTTCAATTTGTGTACACAAAAAACGTTTAGTTATTTTTAAAGCTCCTATCTTATATTTGCAAATGTTTTTAATATGTATAATTCAAGACAAATTTTCACTCAGATGAGACTTTTTAGATGATAAAAGGCGAGATTTTTTTTAAAGGAAAGCAAATGTGCAAGTGAGTTGACTGATTGTAATAAATTTCCCCTAGCTATGGACAAGTAGGGACATTTATAGGTGGGGTGAGAGGTTGTACTTTAAACATGCACTGAATGAAGATTAATAGCAAAGCTAACACAAAAGCCAATATTCTTTAAAAGTAAAGTATTTATTATGCTATTTTTTAGGTTCACCAAAGTTTTTGCCTCGGCAAATGTCTACACCAATGTCTATAAGAGGTACACAAGAGCAAATGAGGGCAGGTCAAATTAATCAGTCATATCAGCAAGGCCAAATGAATCAATCGCTGAGTGGTCCACAAAACCAAACAATGATGTCTCCTCAGTCACCATATAACCAGAATGTGATGAGTCCAACTCAGTTTAATCAGTCAACATTTTTTGGAAATGTCACACAACAAAGAGATCCTAATTATCCAAGACAAGTTGAATACAGCGCGAAGCATAATGGATTGTATATATATGTGGGAAGAATTCTAATGCCAATTTGGAATTTAAAATGTGTATCAATTTCGCTTACACCAGATAAAAAAGAGTTCGTAAGTATTTATTTCACACATAACATCTAGATATTAGCAAAAATTGTGGAATTCATAACAACTTTTATCTATTTAATAAACAACTTTTATATTTTCCAGCTAAGCAGTCGAGTAACCAGTGAAGATTGTGCTTATATAATACATAAATTACAACGCGTGGCCGCCTTCTTACAACGACCTTTGGCACCTCCACACTCTGAAGAGCATGCTTCTTTGCATGCATTGAAGCTTTTCACAAGTATGCAGTAATATATAAGCTATTTAATCATACCAAAATACATATATAATTTCGTAAGGAGAACTAGCTATGGTGTTAATAATATGCGCCATCGGACTATTGTCTGTTTCGAGCTCTAATGTTACATCTAAGAAAGAAGAAGTTTGAAAACTATGAACGACCGTGTGTGTGTGTGTGTGTGTTTAGTTTCTTTTTGTTTTATAAATATTTTAAATTTGTTTTACAGCAATGGCCATAGAAATGCTGAGCCTTTGGAAAGTACTGTGCGAACATCAGTTTCACGTTATAGCTGCGAGTCTTCCTTCTGACCAGCAGAATGCTTTACAGGCAGCCAGTTTTAGGTCAGACTCGAACTTTGCATAAAAAATCATTTACAATTATGTCAACTCATGATCATAAAGTGTTATTTTTTAAAAATCGATAGAACACAAAAACTATATGCAACACCTATAGCTTTTTAATTTTTTTAAAAAATAACATACAATTCTTAATCATTTTCGCAATATATTCTAACTAAAATATTATCTACTTTATCAACTATTATACAGAGTTTTGTAGTTGATGTACTATAGAAGCAATTATTTATAGATGGGCAATAGCATCTATCAATTGGGTATCAACCCAATCTGCCTGTTTAACAATCGAGTGACTATGGGAACTCCCGTCAATAGTTGAAGAAAGCCAGATGTCTTGCATTGGACTGTTATAGATATTATTAAAGACGCCGAGCTTGCGGACGTATCAATCAATCAATTCAATTTAATATTAAACTGCATTACCACTCACTGACTGACATGTTATTTGGGAAACTGTATGAGATGGAATTAAGTTTGTTTTTGTTCTAGGGAAATGTTCGGATAGAGCTTAAGGCAGAGAAATTATATCCAAACCTTTAAAATCTGAACATGGTAAAAAGTTTCCTTCGAATCGCCTTCGAATAAAACATGGTGACAATTGCGAATACGTGTCACGAAAGAAAAAAATCCAAAATGACGGTAAACCTTTCGGCCGCCATAAAAAGCTAAATTCGTCATTTATGAATCTATATCGAAAGCAGAAGAGTAGTAAGAGAGATAGAGTAGAGTAAGAGAATACATCATTGATGATGATGATTTAATGATTTGTAGTATTTTCGTTTATCATAACTATTTGAATTATCTATATCTATCATATCACACCTATTTGATAACAATATTGAGGGAATATATAACGATTGACGACCAATTGGCTCAGTGGCGGGGCCCTTCACCCGCGGGGTCAATGGTCGCGGGTTCGATTCCCGCATCGGAATAAATATATGTATGGATTACAAATACTTCTTTCGAGTCTGGTAACCCCGCCAAACCGCATTGGACAAGCGTGGTGTGTTAACGTCCATCCTTTCAGAAATGGAGAGGCCCGTGCTCAGCAGTGGAACATATATGGGCTGTTAAAAAGAATATATAATGATTACACTTTGCTTGTTTGTATATTTAACGTTTAGCTGATCTTTTCAGGGAATTACTGGTAGGCGGCCAGGAGGTAGCGTGTTTGCTACTGGGGTCTCTAGTAGCTGGCTATCTTAAAGATAATGCTTCTGTAGATGGCATCTCACAAAAACTACGACAGCTGTGTCCAACATTGTATAGACAAGAAGACGCAACCTGTTCAAAGGCAAGAGATTTTTTTTATAATTAAATTATGAAATATTTTTTTATAATTAAAAAAGAATTGAATATACCTTGAACATATGCGGTGTATACATGGGGGAGGAGGAGATAATAGTGTAAATCGAATTCGCGTCAGTTGAGGTACAAATATGAATATAAATATTTGATTATGTCTAATGAAGATTTGAAACTAAAGAGAACAATCAATTCAAAGATAATTGTGTAATGAGATACATATACTTATATAATATAAATTATATTACTATGTTTTGCTATAACGTAAACCGAAGATATCAAAGATTTTTCCTTCTTACGCAAACTGCACTCGTTAGTATGCGCTCTAATTTTTAATTTAATTTCCACAATGCGATTACACAGAATACAAATCGATTAAACGATTTAAACATCTTAAAAACTTTAATATGTTAAAAGCAATGTAGTAAGTATTTAATATTTTGGTGGATCTTAATAAAATAAAAGCTTTGCATAAGACTGGGTAGAGTCACTCGTTGTTTCTGTACAAGTTTTTAAAACAAATAATATTATACTATAAGTAGTAATTAAATTCTTTTTAAGTTTATATTATCTCACATACTACAGTTTTATATTATAGCTTTCTATTTTGTATTTTAATTAACAGGCCAATGAACTACTCATATTTGCAAAACAACAAAAGAATCCAGTTGAAAGAGAAGAAATGCTCCAGCAAGCCTTAAAATTGTGTAAGGTAAGGAAAATATATTTGTGGAATATTTAAAGTCACCAAGCAGCTATTGTTAAGTGTGCACTGGTAACAGTGAGAACTTTGCCTTATTTTTTGAAAGCAAAAATTTGTGGGCTCATAGTTTCACATTAGGAATTTCAGTTATATGGGCAAATGATAAACAGGTATATGACCAAGATAGACACCAAGACTCCAAATAAGAAATATTCGGATATATGAATCGAACTCATGAACTTTGGTTCCAAACACGAAAACATGGCAGTTGTGCTATTTATGTCGTCAAGTACATATTGTATTTTATGTTGAAAAACTTAAACTCTCTTTTTCAATATTTATATCCATTTATATTTCTAAATGTCTTTAATAAATAAATAATCTAGTTTAAAACAAGTACATTTATGTTATTTGTACCGAATCTTTTTAAAGAAAATTTTTATATGTTTATATTACCAGTAAAACAGTAAATATATGTATAGAACTTTAACTGTTATGTTTAAAATTGTAAAGTAAATATTGTTTTATATATTATAATTTATTATACAAAGTTCATGTCGTGAAATGAAATAATAAATGTATGAATTATTTGTAGGATGTCGCTCCAAATGTGAACCTGCCCTTAGTTTGCTCTAAGCTGATATCAGCGGGATTTTATAGTGGAGTCGTTGAACTATGTGTAGCATGTGCGAGTAAGTTGGATCCTCAGGACAAGGCCTTACATTATTACAAGAGTGATCAACCCTCACAGGATAGGGAGGGCCACCTTATGTACTATCGAAGGTAAATGCACTTTATGCTGTAATTATTATATTTCAGCTTTTGTTTAAATTTTGACGATATTCGTTTCACAAGTATTTTGTGCCAATGAACGTCATCAATATTTTTACTTCTACAGGAGGTAGATTAATGCTTATATATTTGGATTCTAAGAAAAATATCAGTTTACATATTAGTAACAACTATTTAAACATGCAAATTCTTTCACGCAAACACTCGACAAATCGAAATATTGTCTATATGTTGAAACTTATTCATTATTGTTGAAGACAATCATGTAGGCCCGATTTTTTTTCACAGCTTATATCGCCCCAATGCTGAGCACGGGCCATTCTGAAGGAACGGATGTTAACCCATCACGCTTGTCCAATGCGAATTGGCGGGGTTACTAGACTTGGACTAAATATCTGTAGGCCATACATATATTTATTCCAATACCGGGATCGAACCCGCGACTACTAATTCTGTGAGCGGGGGACCCCGCCACAGCAAATGCGATTTGAAGTTTACCTATTAATATATACATATTTAATTGTGCTCCTGTGACGTTGTAAGGTTTGTTTTTATTCTAAACTAAGTCCGAAAAGGTACAAGTACTTGTCTATTTCGGAGAATTCGTTCAATAGTTCGAATTTTTTTGTTATCCTCTTAGTATTACAAACCTCTCAACATTTCGAACTCTTATTAATTTGAAGTTGAATAGACCTCAACTTCCAATTATCGAGAGTAGACTGTATTAGTTTGTAATTGTGTGTTATTTTGAAAAACTATTTATTTATGTTTTCATGTACAGAATGGAAATATACCGCGAAGTGTGTGGCGCTCTCGAACGACTTTACGAACGCAGCGCGGAGTCCATCGGCAATGAACACTCACCCTTGCGGTCCAATGCGCCCAATGCTGACGTGACTCTCACCATGTCACCGGCGGACGCTAATTATCAAGTACGGGACAAAATATAATTACTACAAGGACTATATTTATAAAGATTTTTTTAAATCTCATACTTAATTTTGTAATGAAGCTACTGCGTTTAGAGTCAATGGTTACGGGTTTATTTGATAATAAGTATGTGGACAGTCAACAGTTTTTACCTAGCTAAGATCTGCGACAAGCAAACAATAACAGAAAATTAATAATGTGTGTTTTCCTGCTGGGTGAAGTGGATTTATTTGGAACTTAAACAAAAATCTTACCGAAACACGGCCAGCAACTCTCCACCCACCAACCACTATACACAACACCAAACACACACCACCACTTTTCCACCTTGTAAACAACACGTGTTTCGCTCCAACACGAGACATCTTCAGGTATAGTAGACTACGGTAGACAACCGAAAAGTGAATCCACTTCATCCAGCAGGAAAACACACATTATTAATTTTTTGTTATTGTTTGTTTGTCGCGGATCTTAGCTAGGTAAAAACTGTTGACTGTCCACATAGTGATGGATTTCCGCAAAGTAACGCCTGACTCCATTAATAATGATAATAAGTATTCAACACAATGCAGATTGACGATCAATTAGCTCACTGGTGGGGCCCACGGAGTCAATAGTAGCGGGTTCGATCCCTGCATTGGAATAAGTATATGTAGGGCTTACGGATATTCCGAGTCTGGTAACCCTGCCAATACGCTTTGAACAAGCGTTTTGAGTTAACGTCCATTCCTCCAGAAATGGAGAGGTTCGTGCTCAGTGGGCATATGTATATGGGCCGTGATAAACTGCAGATGATGAATAATAGGGGGAGAAGAACGATTAAATGGGAAGGGGAAAAGTTAGGTTAACTGGATTCTCTGTACGAAATAACATACGCGATAAGACGGAAAATGCTATAATCCTAGCACTTAACGGACTTGTTCTGTGAAGATCTGCTACTTCCTCGGTAGAGCTGGCCCATTCATGCATGCCTCAATCACTATTTCATATGTGGTTCATTGTATTACGTTGTATTGCATTGTATTAAATTTAATACTGTATTATCTTACATATTATTTACAGGGAAGAAAATTAGTATGGGAATGTCTATCGCGTGACGACGAATTGTTACATGTGGCAGTATATGAATGGCTTGTGTCGAAGAATTTGGGTTCAGGTGCGTATTCCAAGTGTGTCGGTTTCTTGCAATAGGTCACATAAATTAATGCTTATTGTAAACGTATATCTTGATACTAATTATAGAAATAATCGTAATCACTACTCAGCTATTACTGCTTATTTAGCGGTATGTGACTTATTAAAATATATATTTACTTGGTCACGCCATAGCTTGAGAACGACTTTACGGACTTCAGTCTCCTTTTTTTTATAAGTTTCTTAATACTTTGTAGAAGGTTCTTAAAAGAAAAAAAAATAGAAAGTAGTGCAGAAACTTGAAAATTTTCAGAAGATATAATGACTATTGAAACTTTGCGCATTTGACAGTTCGCTATGGACTTCGCGCGTTTGACAGTTCACTTTTAACTTCGCGCGATTGACATACATATGTAAACCCTATGTTTTTGAAATAACTTTTTAAATAAATTAATGTTCGAATTGAATATTCAAAGGTAAGACAGGACGTCTGTTGAGTCAGCTAGTAGTAGATAAAATCGATCGACTTTATCGTCCTCTAGCCAGGTTATTGGTGTATCATTTGTGTTGTGTTACAGAGTTAGTGTCGCTCGGTACGGCGCCCCCCGCCTCCCTCCGCACGTACTTGCAGCGTGCCGCCCGCGCCGCTCCCCCGTCCGCCGCACTTCACCTCCTCGATCTGCTGTGGAAGGTCCTCGAACGAGCCGGAGAGCACCTCGCCGCTGCCAACGTTCTTGAGGGACTCGCCACGAGGCCAGGGTATGTTGAACGTAGAATATAATGTATCGTGTAGATTTTGTTCACAGCCCATATGTAGCTCATACATACTTACATATCTATTTCCGTAGGGGTAGGTTATATATATTACCTTATATATATTACCTTTTTTTTACCAAATGACACAAAGTACCACTGTGAAAGTTGGCAGTAGGATAAAGGTTCTCTGTGTATGTTCTTTGTACCACAGCAGCCTAAATCACGACAGCGTAGTCGCGACATAAGTTGCTGTGCTCCAAGTTTTATTTGTTTACAAAAATGATCAAAAATAAAATGTATTTTGGACTTTTCCCACCTACTTACATCAGTGACGCTGTACTTTTATTTTATTTTCATTATCTTATATTATTAACAGTTATATTGTTTAATTGTGGTAGCGTACTATACAATATAGTTCGTTTAGGCGTATAAGTGAAGTGATATGAAATAAATGCGTGTATCGTGACTTTTTGACTGAAAAAGTTTATAGAAGATTTTGGTAGAATAGCCACCATTTTATGAAGACGTAACGTAACAAGCTGACTAGTTACATTTCAAGAGATTTAATATTATTGTATTTTACTTGACACTGACTCATTCCAGTTATACCTAATTGCCATCAATGAACAGAAAAAATGTATTTTCCAGATCCGGTGCGACGCTTGCACAGCGCATGGCATGGCTGTCAGCGGGCGTGGTGTGCGTTAGAGGCGCGGGCGCGGCGGGCGCAGGGGGCGGGGAGCTACTGCGGCGGCTCGAAGAGGCGGCAGAGGTTGCTCGCGTGCAAGCCACCGTGCGTGCTGCGTTAGCCGCGCGCCGCCCTCCGCCGCCGGCGCCCCTGCTGCAACGCCTTGATGACGAGCTGCTAGAAATCACGCAGGTTGACTGCCCTACTATTATTCTATCTTACAGCAGGTTTCACAATCATTGTTTGGAAGAAATTGCTATTAGCGATATGATTATCCTTTCCCCTAAGCTACGCGAGCGTTTAGGGCTGCCAAATTTCAGCGAAATCGGCCTATAAATGACGATTTTAGCTTCGTATGGCAGCCATCTTGTTTTCCGCAAATTAGGATATTTTATCCTATTTATATTATATTATCGGGAGCGATCCCTGTAGGTATTACGGTTCGGGCGGGCCGTCGGGTAATTTTTACCAGCTTTTATATCTTCAAGATTTAGAAATGTTTCCTCTGCCTCAAGGCCTATTCAACCATTTCCCTAGTACAAACAAACTTACCCTCCACCGTCTTACAATTTCCCTAATAACATATCAATGAGTCAGTTAGTGGTAACGCATATTGAATTGATATGACAGTTGCATGACTTTGAATCTGGTCCTACTTATCAAACTATATTTGGATAGCCTTTTGATAATAAGAATGATTGTTTTAGTTGTATGAAGAGTACGCTGATCGCTACAACTTGTGGGAGTGCAAACTAGCCATAGTACAGTGTTCTGGGCACAATGACGCACTTCTTGTCGAGAATATTTGGAGTAACATCCTCGCCGAAGCGGAAGCTGCCTCGAGAACTTTGTCCACGCCAGACGAACGTCTCGCCTCTGTACTCATCAAGCTAACCACGTTGGGGAGAGAATATGTCAATACTGGCCATTGCTTCCCGCTTTGTATGTATTTCTTTTATACACTTAAAAAAATTCAAATTCTTATTTTTTTATGGGACAGGAAGGCAAACGAGCAGGCGTGTCACCTGTTGAAAAACAATCAACGTTATCCATAGATATCCCCAGTGTCATAGGCAGCGTAGAAGCGTTTCCGGCCTTTAAGAAATGTGTAGGCTTGTTTTTTGAAAGTTCCAATGTCGTATCGGTTCGGAAACATCGCTGAAGATAGTTGATTCCACAGGGTAGTGGTGCGTGGAACGAAGTTTCTGGAACAATGCACTATACTGGATTGGATCGCCACTCATCTAGATGAGGGGGATGAAAGTTTTCCTTGTGCGGTAGTGGTATATAGCGGCTAGAATTATCCCGAGTAATTCCTCAGAGCACTCCCCATGGTAAAATCCATAAAAGATGCTGAGAGATATGATATTCCACCGCAGTTCTAAAGGATCTAGCCGTTCGGTGAGATCTTGGTCATCGACAATACGAATAGCGTGTCGTTGTGTGTGGTCAAGTGGAAGAAGCTAATACTGACGTGCCCCGGCCCAGAGATGAGAACAGTATTTAATGTGCGGCATTATTTTGCAAGAGTCGATGAGTGTTATGAAGGACGTGCCTAGTGCTTCCTAGCATGAAATAGCATGTTTAAATCTTTTACTTAGTCATGAATAATGCTCGTTATGCGGTATTTGTAGATTTTTTTATATTGCGATCATTTCTTTTTACTGGAAGGTAAAATATTTTTTTTAAATTAAACTTTTGAGTACACATTTAACTACAACAAATAATAATCTTTTAATGTTTTCTCTAAAATGACGATTAGATCAATGGCGATATTACTGCGTTCAGAGTCAATGGTTGCGGGTTCGATACTTGCACCGAGAGAAATATACGTATGGCTTACATGTATTTATTATAAGTTTTGGTGTCCGGCCAATTCACTATGCGAGAGCGTGGTGGGTTAATGTCCATTCTTCCAGGAACGAGGAGGCCATGCTTAGAGCAGTCAGACATACATATGTATGTGGTTAAAAAAAATGTTATTTTAATTTGAAACGCCTAAATAGGAAAATTATTTTCTTTTTATTACAAGCTACCACTCCTAACTTCCTAAGACTTAAAGATTTTTGTATTTTTTGAAACGGGATATGTAACAACCCTGGGTTTTGTTTTCAGATTTTATAGTTCGTCAATTAGAAATTTTGAGCTGTAAACTGCAAGCAGATAAAAGTATGGTATTTAAAGCCATACTCCAAATTGGAATATCTTTAGAACAAGTACTAGATATTTACATAAAGTGAGTATTATATTTATCTTTTGTTAAGAAACTTTATCAATGTTTTTAATAAGCTGTTTGTTGCCGATTTTTCTATGAATGTTAAGTAGTGGTAGTACCGATAGGCTGGCTGGACTGGGGAAGTACCACTTTACTTTTTTACCGTTTTTCGTACGGTCAGTGCATGGATCCGAAGACGCAATTCCTTCTCCTCTTCCTCTCCTGTAATTCGCATCCTTCCCTCAGGGTAAAGATATGATTAATAGGAAGGGAAGTAGCCAAAAGGCAAAGTAGACAACACATTTGTTCTCTTAGTCCTACAGATATTCATGGATGATTGTTTTCCATCGGGTGATCTGTTTGCTTGTTTTCCTAACGTTAGAGTGGTTAGTAAAAACTACTCTCAAAAGGTCGCTGGTTCTATAGATCCGGCTTGAAAGACCACTTGTTGACAGACGGGAGTGTGTTTTAATATTAATTTTGTAAAGCAAACCCTAACGCTTTCAAATGTTACGTTAATGTTAAACGACTAAAATGTTAAATGCTAGAATGCATCCGAACACGAAGGTTACCAAAGGTGCACTGATTTGTTAATTAATTATGGTATAATAATTTATAATGGTCGACCTATTACAAATTATAATACAATAATTTGTGTTGAGTCGGACCAGGTGGGCCGGCCACGATTCACGTGTTCGATGTCAGCATGTAGCATTACATCGAACAGTAATGTTAAAAATATTTTTTTGACGTTTGTTTTTTCATTATTTTTTCAGACTAGTGAGTGTAAACGAGCGTGTGTGGTTGGGATGCGGTGACGAATCGCACGTGTGCGCTGTGGCTGCTCTGTTGTTGACCGCCGCCCGCAGCGAGCTAACGTCCCTACCCGCTGCGCCGAGGCGGCGAGCACTCGCGCGCTGTAAGGATCTACACGAGGCGGCGCTGTCTGCGTTGCAGGTATACTTTATAATTCATGTTGGGTGGGCAGTTGCTTAGCGAAGACCAATACCAACGTATATACATCATATTTGCCACGCCTTGCCATCGCTCGGTGCCGATCACCTAGTAGGCCGCGCGCAGACAAGCGCCAACGCGTATAGAACTCATTTGACGTAGGTAGGACGATTGCGTGCTCTTTCACGCTCGCGCAGCCGACCGGCACCGATTGTGAAAGCCGCCCGTTCTATGTGAAACAGCTTGGTCGGCTCCAGTCAGTTCCAAGCGTATAAACCGCGCCGGTCTATGTGAAAAGAAAGAGTACCGTCCGATGCTCTCCGAGCCGATCTGTGTGAACAGACCCTAAGAGAGATGAAACGGCGCTAGAAACTCCTTTTTGCACACAGGCCGATTGATCATTTTGGTAATTTGCAATTTAATAATAAGCTTTACTTCATAGTCATTGTAATAATGTATTTTAATAAAAATATAAGGCTGATATTGAACATCGGCCGGGTGTTATTCGTGTATAATCGTTTATACAGCCGTAACAGTCCACTGCAGGTTATTGGGTTGTCACAAAATTGAAGGTTACGGTAACACATAATTTTCACGCTTGGCAAACAGATTGGGGAACATCGATTTGTTTATATCCTCAGGTAGACGCTGCTTCTTAATTGTTTTAATTTTGTGGCATTAATCGAGCATTGTCTGTTTCCAAAAAGTTATTGATATTCCATTCTATATTTGTATATTTTTGCTTTTTTTTGCAGTCCCGGCCAGACACACAACATCTCATCGATAAACTGACAGTGGCGCAGGCCCATTTAGATCGAATGGATTAAATAATATTAATTTAGGCGAATTATTCCCGTATAAGTTGTCATTATCATTCTTTCCATTATGTGATTAATTCCTTTATATATATTTTTTTCTTTTTTTGGACATATACCACATTTTTTTTAATTTGTTACTAGATTTAACATTTGTGGCAATTGACATTAAACTCCCTTTAATATAAAATATTATACAAATGTAAGAAATGTGTTTTCAATTATATCAAGACATTTTTGTAATAGAAAGAATTATGAATTGCTTTTGTTACTTTATCAACTCAAAATTGTTCTATATCATATAATAATAGGTAGTAGCAGTATTTATATATATTTTTTATTAAAAACAGAAAAAAATAGATACTCAAACAATATATATATCCATTTCTAATTGTCCTTACTTTTATTCCTTAATGTATTGTAATCCGAATGATAAATAAATAAATAAGCGCATGAGCAAAATTCCGCATCTGAAATGGTATTAAACGTTTCTATTTTTGTATATAAAATGATTGAAGTACATTTATTGTTTCATTTGTGCATATATTAATTGCATTTGTTTAAGACCTTGGTAACATTGACGTAATATGGCCCATGCCTAGACTAGAATAACTTTGGCCCAATTCATAAATTTGGTCGAATATACATAAAACTTGTGTGTATAACACCGGTATAAAGTACACACAGAAACTTACGTTACTAAACGTATTACTTGAAATGTTATGGTGAGTCTTCGAACGGATTTGTGTTAATAGGGTGACCCTGATTATCGTATTCTGGATATGTGTACAGACTATTCTGCGTCCCACTTATGGTCGGTAGACCCACTGTGTTCATTGGAGATATAATAACGTTTTGGTGTTTCACTGCTTCCTTCCCAGTGGAGTTTTTCCTTTTAATGGTTGTGTATGTCGGCACAGACTTTGTTGGCATATCTTTGATCCTTGTTGCCGCACGATAAGTGCCAAATTCGTCTGGCGGAGGCGGCAATGAGAATCCGTCGGTAGTTTCAGTTATTTCCGACGTTTCATCGCTGATTTCCTTCACTAATTTATGACGCATTTTCCTTGGCATTGTATAAAATGTGTTCATCTGAAAAAATGTTCCTCTTTAATAACTTCATTTAAATTATGATAAATTAGTAGAGATATTGTCAAGAATTCGTCCATTGTACTTACATACAATACACGTATAATTTTGTATTGTTATGTAGTAACTGCGGCTAAATAATCAACTTCTGTAAACTTCTTTACAGATTTAAATTTCTCAAAATTTGTGGTTATAGTACGATATCTTATCATTGTGAAAAAAATGAGAAAATATTTTTATTGTTTAAAAAAGCTTGTTTAAAATACGTAGATGAGGGTAGTTAAATTTAAAATCGTTACAATTATATATATGGTAATATTCTTGTATTATTATGGCCCCTTAAATTCGGTCACCAAATCTAGATTTTGGTCATTTGACAAATATAAAAAATATTGATTGTTTTTCATCAAGTGCCGAGTGCTTGAAATTGTTGCCTGCACCATTGAATGTCACCTTTTGCAACTAGGTGCCGGTTCTAACCGGTCGATCGATTCGGCCACCTTTTTTGGGCTGTTCGCTCAGTCTCCTGCAATCAAGTTTTTTAGATGCACCTAATCTCGCTATACCACTATCTAACTAGTTACAGACGTGTACGAAGCACACCCAACTTTGTTTATTTCTTATTTCTTCTTCTTTGATAGCTATTGGATATTAACTATTATACCAACGCGTATGCATTACATATCTTCTGATATTTGCTCCCATACTCGCTTCGTACGACAACCATAACAAGAAATGGGTGCCCCTATTTTATGCCGGAAACCATACAGCAAATGGTTGTTGTAAATGAATGATATCTTACCGGTTTAGAAACCTTGTAATTTGTTTCAGGCGGTAATTGCATAACTAAATGATCGCAAAGTACGTCCATATCCCTTTTTCTGCTGAGATTTTGCAATGAGTGCACTCTACAACTAGCGCTGTGCCGAGACGTGTCGCACTTGTGAGTTGGGTCTGGTATGTCGTGCGCGTAGCGCGCCGAGTGGAACGAGCCTGTCCGTCTCACGTCGTAATTCCTAGACGGGTATCTGGATATCGCTCGCCGAAACGACTCCGTGCGTCTCACGTTGCACTCGCTGCCGTCGTCGCTATCGTGGAAAGTTTCGCAGTTGTCTCAAAATGAAGAAGAAAAAATAATTATTCCATACTCCACAAAACAAACAAAAAACCATACATACATACACATAATACATAAAATAAAAATTATGAAAAAGATTGCT
This sequence comes from Baronia brevicornis, assembly GCA_031353405.1. Lineage (NCBI taxonomy): Eukaryota > Metazoa > Arthropoda > Insecta > Lepidoptera > Papilionidae > Baronia > Baronia brevicornis. The sequence goes on along the minus strand of JASFAT010001824.1, from coordinate 464,678 downwards.
TTTTATTATGTATACAAGTATAACAAATAAAAGTAATAGAATAAGAGAAAAAAAAAAGATAAAAATACCAATCATAATAATAGTATCTTGTGTTATCTATACTGCAGTATGTATTGTGAAAAGGTATATTCAGCAAAAAGCCGCGGCAAGCCACAGCGCTGACTTTCAGTGTGGCCTAATTGTTTAAAGCTGGTAGTGCACGGATATACATAAGTTTATAATTTAAATATATTGAATTAAAAATGCAAGCAAGCATATCACCTGACGGAAAGCAATTAACGGCATCTATAGACATCTGCAACACCAAAGCATTACAGTTTCGTTGCCGGCTTTTAATATATGCGTAGGCTTGTGTTTTTAAGGTTTCAATTTCGTATCGGTCCGGAAATACCGCCGAAGGCAGCTGGTTCCATAGCGTGGTGATACGTGGAATTAAATTTTTCAAAAAACGTACCATACTGGATCGCCACTCATCCAGACGGTAAGAATAAAAGTTTTATAAAAATGAATTATTTTGCTATATCGAGTCGTAGTTATATAGTATAAGTTCATATAGAGAAGGAGATATGTAGAAAGATAAAATATTAAAATTTTAAAGAAAGACCGTCGAATGTCGACCACTATGAAATTTAATTGATTTCAATTTTAAATTCATTCTAGGGCTTCTTAGAGTCGCCATACAATCAACTCAAACTCTGGACTGTAAAAGATGGAGGGTAAGTTTGTTATACATTAATAATACTTACCATACCGTAATACTTACCAGGGTCGCAACTAAACAAAAAAATGTGAGAAGTGCTAATACATGGGGGAGAGAAAAAAAATTAAAATAGCGGAAAACAAGATGGCCGCTATAAAAAGCCTAAATTCGACATATAAGGGCCAATTTCGCTGAAATTTGGCAGAAGGCTGAAACGCTCGCGTAGCTTTATGTGGCCCCGGAAAGCTTATTTCGTATATAAAATTAGTACCTTCAGTATTGTAAGCACAAAGTGGTGGGTCGGAGTGGCCACGGGGTAGGTCGAGCCGGGAGCCCCGCTCATGTGAACACAGCACAAGCCCACACGCCAGCAGCGCCAGCAAGAGTACGCCGCCGAACAACGCCAGCGCCAGCGTCGTTATATTTGTGACCGCGCTCAAAGTATGTTCTGCACCTTCTGTTTTTAAGAATGAATATTCACCCTTTTGCTCCGACGGGCGTAAATAATACGCTCTCGAAGAATAATCATTGATATACGAAGAGCTTACATACGCGTTCATACCATTTATTTCATACTTTACATGAAAAAATTTTGTTAACCGAGTATCTGGCAACGCTGCATGCCTTAAACAATATCATTATAATAATAAAATTTGTCGTCTGCAGTAAACTTAGAAAAAGACGTGAGTCGAGGTACTATTTATTGTTGACAATGTGATGTTGGGAGAAGTCGATAGATATATTTAATATTGTATTTTTAGCAGAGTAGCAGAGTAAATTGTTATTATTAACAGAGTAGGAAAACGAATATGCGGGTAAAAGCGGTGCATGGATTTCACCACAGTTTTCGATTTAGAGTGTTAAAGGTATAAAATGGTCTTTCTCCACTCATACTAAAATGTCGGTTTAAAATTATGTTTGTTTCAAGACTCAATACACATTTTTTTGCAATAACAACTCTGCAAACCGTGACTATTTAACCATTATGAATTATTATTTTTATTCTACAATTTTCATTTTGATTTAAATTATTTCAATTGCTTCATTTTATTTTCACTTAACTTTTACTTCTTTTTAGCTAGGCTATCGAATTGTATAGGCAAATGTGTTAATCCGCTACTGGCCAACTGTCTGGTAATATTTACTACTACGAAACTACGTTTTGAACACATAACATTAATTAAATTTACTCCTACTTCTGACTTCGAGCCGACCCATTCGTGCATGGCCGTACCACCATTCAATATAAAATACAAGAAAGTATCGCCTTATTATAATTTTATAAAATTACATTACCTTCATTTTCGTCAATAATGCTATCTTTTTTTATTTCCACTGTTTTGCTCTCTCCTTTGTCATTGAAAGCTACGATAATGAATTTATAATTTTCCTTCTTTGGTTCTTGAATCATAAATTGTGGCTCCTGGTTAATTATGGATACCAATTGTTCGTCAGAGTCTGTCGATGTTACATTAAATTTGAATTTCTGCAAAAAAGTCATTATTATAATATAATAATTTATAGACTCATTTTGGTGCAGTTTGAAGAGAACGCCATATACTTGTCTAATTAATTCCACTACTACCAATTTGCTGACTCAATAACCCAGAGTGTGTCGTGGCCTCCTAAGTACGTAAAAAGATTAACGGACAATAAGCACATATAAATATAATTCCATTATATCCCCCGAAAAACGCCATTAAATGGTAGCATTTGATTGTGTTTTCTCAAGGTTTCGTGTTTAGTATTTTGAGTGAAGGGATCCGAAGGTTCTAACTTCTTTCGTCTACCTTTTCTTGTCTGCTCCCATTTATTATTTCCTTCTCCACCTCCCATAATTCACATCCTACCTAGATTTCTATAGATAGCTTTAATTACCTATCTACTTATTATAAGATGACTTGCTCTTCCATAAAGTCTACATCTTCCATAAAAATAAAACATAATTATTCAGTTAGTATATTACTTACTCGTCAAGAATCGATCTAAAGATAAGTACATTGCGTGTATATAATTATTTTTATTTCATACCTGTTGCAAACCGCCGTCATGTCCCCTTTCGCAAGTTATTGTAATTTCACTGAGTTCATTTTTCACCGCTACACACTTCATTGGTGGACGGGGTACTGTCTCGTCAGTTACAAGGAACGAGCACTTTGTTTGTGGTAACTCACTTTCGGTCACGCTGTTCATACCCCAACAGTACACTAGTGCTGTAGCCGACAGAAAAAAACGATGTCTACATAACTTACACTCTTGGGTATATAAACTAACCTTCTTACTAAATTAAATACTACTATTTAAAAAATAACTTGCAACTAAAGTGATAGAACGATAACAGTACGAATGGGTTGGCCCGGCCGAGGAAGTAATTATTACTTCCTCACGTTAAGTGTTAACATTTTACTGCGTTACATGAGAGCCGATATCCCGAAGCCCTTTTTTCTTTATTTCCTTCTTCCCCCAAATACTTCCTCCTTCCCATATAGTTTCAAGAGCAATCGAAATGTTATCAGCACAATCCATTTTGATTAAAGTTTTTATAGCATGCTTCACCAAACTCACTCACCGATCGAAATTCGGTATAAATAACGAATTTTTTTTAATTGACTAACAAATTACGCTAAATTTTTGTTGTTGGAAAATATGTTGGAAATATTATCCATTATTATGATGGATATTCTAGGAAAATATGGTTCACATTAATAATGGATCAATGGTTGATACACAATTACGACTTCAAATCATAAGATTAACCCTTATCAACTGAAGTGAAGTTGCTGTTTACTTATAACTAAATATATATTTATTTATTTATTCTTAATGTACATTTGGTATAAAGGAGGTCTTAATGCTGAAAGGCATTCTCTGCCAGTCAATCCTTGGGTTGATGGAAAAGATTAAAGTTGGTACAAACACTATATATATACACACACACTATATATAATATATTTGTGTGTGTGTGTAAAAGCCTTAATTTACTATGTTATAAGTAGATATAATATACATAACAAGTTCTGCTGAAGGCTCTACTTACTGTAGGATGTATCATTAGGCCTTTTATAACTTAAAGTACATTCTTCAGTTTCCACGTTGTACGTGTGATTATTGTGCATTTGATTCTCATCTGTCGTTTCGCTGATAAACATCCAGCGGAACGAAGTGGGCTCCGGGTTAGCTTTCACATTGCACGTTAAGTTTACGGACTCATTTTCCGCGATACCGTACTCAATTGTGCTCTCGTCTTCACAGTATGGTGGATCTGTAGTGAATAAATTAATTCAACTTTAATTTTAATTCTGCATAGTATACACTATAAAGTAACATGACTATTTACGTTTTGATCAGGGCCGTCTTAAGCATATTCCGCGCCGGGGTGCGGGTAATCAGCCCGCGCCCCTGCTGTTGTAAAAAAAACGCAATTTAATCAAAAAAATTTTAATCTTTTATTTTTAATAAGAGTAATAATAATAAGAGCTATTTCAACTTCCACATTGTGAGCGGTATGACACGTGCCGAAAGCGGCATTGTTTAAGTGTATTTAATTTATAAAATAATTGACTACTGACTGGTACCTATATTTTTATTATGTACGTGCATTTGACGTAACAATGTGTACGAGGCGGTGCAATGACGTTGACATTTAATGAGGTCAATAAAATTTCCAATTTCTAACATTCGGCGCCCCCTAGGACCCCGCACCCGGGTGCGACTGCACCCCTTGAACCCCCGGGTAAAGACGGCCCTGGTTTTGATTATCTTATGTTTAAAGGTAACTTGGCTAACGTTTGTGTATCATTATCATCTTGTCTTCGTAGATAATCTATCGTTTTACATCATCATCATCATGTCTTTCTTGGCAATCGTATATATCATTATCATATTATACTATGACAGCTCTTGCTGTACGTAAGAAGTTCTTCTAAGAATGTTTCCCGCAACTTCACCCCGCTCCCAATTTAAATGTAATTTTTAATTTTCTCCTTGAAACCCGAAAATTTTCACGGGCTTAAAGTATCCTTAATTATTACTTACAAAGTTCAATATTTTCTAGCGGTATTATCATCAAAATCAGTTTATAACCGCTGTGAAAAACGAATAGACAAACATGAATAATTAATGCCTGTTCATGTGTATACGCATCTACAACAATATACCTCATGAATTAAAACGATTGAACACGACATTATTTTAAAAAAGGCTACATGAATGGCTAATAGATGCCAATACTTATAATATTAAGGACTTTTTTACTTTAAAAAATCGATCAAATGTATGTAATAGATAAACAAAAGTGATGTATAAATGTAATAATAAATTATAATTTTAATGATAGATAAACAAAAGTGATGTATAAATGTAATAATAAATTATAATTTTAATGATATTATAATAGTTTAGTTATGTATTAAATCTGTAATAATTTTTTTAATAGTATGTAATAATTAAAGAAATTTGTACGCCATAAGTGGCAATGTGATGGAGCTTTTTTCATCTTGTAACACCTCACATTATACAAATAAAGAATTATTATTATTAAAAAACATGGTTTTTGACTTTCGTAATCGTGCAAACAAATACATAAATCAGTCTATTATTATTTTTGATTAATGAAAAATATCATACAAGTTACGTCAAGGACGATAGGCTCGCTGTATGCTGAACCCTCATTGTTCGTCGCAGCACACACGTACTCCCCCGCGTCAGACTCCGATATGGAACGCAACTCCAAACTAGGTTGTATTGATGCCGTGTCGTGATCGAAGTTCTCGCTCAATAAATCGTCCTGTAATTGACCTATTATCTTAAAATCGATATAAACTCCCTTACAAAAGAAAATAATATAATAAAAGATAGAATAATATAAGAAATTAAATAATATAAGATAATATTAATATAATATTTTTAATATATCATTATGGCTTAGATGACTAGAAATTTCTTTATTCTTTTTTAGAATTTTATTGTATATTTAGAAGTAAGTAAAAAGTCACAAACTAAAAAAAGAATCACTATTTTAAAAAACAAAAGCTTGAATATGAAACACCTTTTTCATATCCAGATTTATTAAGTGCTGTTAAAACCTCTTTAGAACTAAATTATCACTAATAATGTAGAAAAATCAAAACCGCCCGTTTATTTTTGTTAAGGAGTGTGTGTATATTATTATTACAACTTAAATAACATACGACTAATTTTTGAAATTTGACTGTGTTTTAATTTAATCTTTTATTTGATATAATATCATGATTATAATTGACTGTAATTGACATGACAGTGATAAATGTTGCTAACGATATAGAGCTTTCTTACATATTATAGTCATTTTAATGTTAAATAAGCGTGTAAATTGTAATAATAATAGGACAAAGGTCTCCCGGCGTAGAATAGAGGCCCTATTTATTGTAGGTGTAATACAAGGCGACTTTTGGAACAAACGCCAGTAAAAGGGCAGCAGCGTGAAGGTACCCGAATATAAAAATTAATCTAAAATTCCCAATCCGCCCGCTGAACGTAGAGATTAAAACAACAACCCTTCATTTTGAGAGAGGCTAAGGTCCAGCGGTAGATTGGTATTTCCATTGATTGGCATTTGATGATGATGATGAAAATGTTTTATTTTTGTATTAATTACTTAGTTATTTCAGTCATATTATTTTTATAAATAAAAGTCATAAATAAATAATTTATATTCCTTAGAATGATCGGAAACTATAAAGCCAACTAATATTTAAAGTAATTTCATCTTTTATTTTTAATTAGATCATATAATTTTTCCAAGCAAAGTTTAAATAAGTTAAGTGCAAAGAGTTTGAAAGCTATATAAAAAAACCTATAATTGAAAATTATATACATAGTATGCACTTACGCCATGAAACCAAGTTACTTGATACACAGAAGGATTGGCTTTGTAGCTACAGTTGATCATCAAACTTGAGCCTTTCACAACTGTCAGTGTATTGTTTTCTAATTTCTCCTCAATAACTATTTGTAGTTGTGGTGGGTCTGTAAGAAAATAAATATATAATTGTTATATCTAGCTTAGTTTAATATATTAGTGTCCGTACGAGTACCACACTAATGCTGCACTTAACGGTCTTTTCTTTTATGGGATAGGGAGGCAAACGAGCAAGCGTATCACCTGATGGAAAGCAATTAACACCATCCATAGACATCTACAACACCAGGGGCATGCCTGTTGCTTTTAAGATATGCGCTTGTTTTTTGAAGGTTTCAATGTCGTATCGGTTCGGAAATACGCCGAAGGCATTTGCAGTGGTGGTGCGTGGAATGAAGTTTCGGTAAGAAAGCACCGTACTGGATCGCCACTCATCCAGATGGTGGAGATGAAACTTTTCCTTTCAACGAGTTGTACTACGGTGGAATTCAGCGGCAGAAATTTTTTATTCTGAATATTTCCTTGGAGCACTCTACATGGTAAAAACGATAAAAGATGCTGAGAGATGAAAATCTTGTAACGGTGCGCACGAGGAGGGCGAGAAATGGCGACGGATTGTGAAGTGACGCGCGCGCCCATTTGGGCAAGAGTGCGAAAGACTATCTTACAGAGAACGGTGAGCGGCATTCCCTCGGCGCACACGAACTGTTCCTGTTCGCGGTTGTTGGTCGGCGCACAACACGTCACTCTCGACTCGTCGTACTCCGCAGTGATGCTCAATAGGATCTCGCTCACCACCAGACGCTGAGTCGGCTCCATCTATTGGTACATTGTGAACGTGTATTCCAATCTAAAACAGAATCTGTTCTACAAAAAACGATGTTTTTCTGTGTTATATTTTATTTAAAAAATTGTCTCATGTGACATAGATCGAGTTTAAAAAATGTCAAAAAATATCCTAGTGTCTATTAGTCGTATCGTTGTACGGTATGGGTCATGTGTATTCCTGTTCCTTTGTGTATTCCTGTCGACGGTTTAATATGGAAGTTTGATTTATTTGTTAATTGTAAGTAAAATAAGTAATGTAAACAAAAATACTTATAAATATTATAATAAAAAATACTTTCATCTCTTTAGTTACTTACGAAGGAGATAAAAGTATTTTTAACGAAAATGATGAATTAATGAAGGTTGCTACTTAAGATATTATATGAAGAATTATGTATTCAATTCAGTGTTAAATTAATTTACCATAACTTAAACATAAAACAATTTAATATTATACTAAACAATTTTAATACTAAATTTTATAGTTATTTTTTTTGTTGTTTATTAAAGCGACAATATGGCCCTCATTTCTCTTCTCTATCTTGAGGAGTAAGGGTTGGCTGAAAACCAGCGCTCAGGCGGCATATTGCTAAGCCATTGCCTTTTGCTGAAAATTTGTAACTTTTGATTGTTCGTTACTTATTTCAATTTGTAAAACTATCGGCAATAAATAGTTTTTTATTTATTTATATAAGTAACCAATGTTTAGTGTTACCGTTATATTCTGCTCTAGATTATGTAGCAGTGAGTTGTTAAGCCGCCATATCACTGGAGGTAGTGGTCGGGCTCCTAGAACGCGACACTGCAGGGTCAGCAACTCGCCAGCTCTCACCCTTCCACCCAAAATCACGTCCGCTACGGCGCTCGCGACCCGCACCGACACCAATTCCGGGGGTACTGAGCCACATAAATAAAATTAAAAAAGATTTAATTTTATCAATAAAAAATCCAATAACAAATACATATTTTAAGAATTCATAAATATATATATATATATGTATATGGTAAATATGTTATTAAATGATTAGAACATTTTTACTATAAAGAACTTTTTTATTATTTCTTAAGTACTTGCGATATGCGATTTTTTACATTTTTACTTATAAAAGTTTAAATGAATCAAGTAACAATCCTAATATAGATTTCATATACTTAATATATACATATTTATTTCTATATTCTAACAGTGGATATATAAAAAAAAATAAATTTGAACATAAGTAAGGAACTCACAGAACATGTCAATAGTGATGTCGATGGAGAGCGGTGGTGTTTTTTCATTGTTCTTAGCAAAGCAAGTCAGCACTAGGCCGTGGTCCTCCCGCCGCAAGGGACCATACATAAGGTCGCTACGCACACGCTGTTCGGATAGTGGCGTGCACGTATTTTTCAGCAACCTTTGTTCAGCCCACCAAGATAATGATGCTTGTGGCTTGCCTAAAAAATTTTAAAAACCACAGATAATGCAGATTTATGTTTTTCCAATGTTAAGATGTTAAAGACCATAATATCGTCTAGCCTATTTTGCCTAAGCCTATTTTGGGTGACAGTCACACGTTCCGGATGCGGCTCATCTTGTGCCAATTAATTATGTGGACAGTCAAAACTTTTACTTCGCTAAGATCCGCAACAATCAAACAATAACAGAAAATTAATAATGTGTGTTTTCCTGCTGGATGAAGTGGATTTACTTGGAACTTAAACCAAAACTTACCGAGAAACGGCCGTCAGCAATTCTCCACCCACCAACCACTATACACAACACCAAACACACACTACCTCTTTTCCACCTTGTAAACAACACGTGTTTCGCCCCAACACGAGGCATCTTCGGGTATAGTAGACTCTACGGAAGACAACCGAAAAGTTTTTCAGTTGTCAGTAAAAGACTTGTTTTGACTGTCCACATAGTGATGGATTTCCGCAAAGTATCGCCTGACTCCATTAATCATCTGCCAATTAATTGTTATATTTTGGCGTTCGGTGCTGTCATTTCACTTACTTGGATTGTAATGTGTTAACGTATTGGTGTGGTTATACATTACACGTGCACACAGGGGTTTTGACAGGTTCGAATGTAAGGATATCATATACTGTTATTATTATCATCCTCATCGTAATTGAAAAAAAAATTCTCAAATACGTTGCGTGACGGTAGGATTTGTGATCTCAATACTATACTTAAGGAAACAAAAATGTTCAGACAAGGTATTTAGACACTTTACATTTGGTAGCATTTTTTTAGCCACCTTTTGAGTACATTTACTTATACCTAGTTTTTTTTAACTAGGAATACAGCTTTCCGTTATAGTAATATTTTTTATACAGCCCATATGAGCCTCCGCATTTCTGAACGAATGGATATTAACCCACCAAACTTGTCTAAGGTGGATGGGCAGGAGATCTGAACTGCAGAAGAAATACCTGCAGGCCAAAGGTATATTTGTCCCCATGCGTGAATTGAACCCGCAAACACTAACTCCGAAAATGATAGCTTGGCCATTATAGTCGTCTTAATTTAATTTGAATGTTTTGCACTGCTTGACTTTGATGTTCAATTATTAAAGATAATTAATACCTATTTAAAATTCCGACGACCGATTGGCTCAGTGGCGGGGCCCTCCGCCCGCGGAGACAATGGTCGCGGGTTCGATTCCCGCATCGGAATAAATATTTATATAGATTTATAAATGTTTATTCTGAGTCTGGTAACCCCCCAGTCCGCATTTCCTTTCCTGCCCATCCTTTCTTCTCTATCCTTTCCTTTCCTCTCCGCCAATCCACGGTCTGCCGTGCCAATGGATGCGTGGCTAGGGGCGAGCCTAGTCGCAAGCGTGCCGATCGTCCTGGGGTCGGGCTCCCCCGAGGACTATGGTGCCTTACCTCAGCATGCAGGGCTCTGCTGGGGCTGACCTCCATCCTCCCTTGCGGCTCGTGGGATTCACTAAGACGAATTTAATATACCTAATTTGTCGAAAATGACGGCGACGTGGTTCGCCACCCGTCACTTCCTGATTCTCACGAGGGCGAAAAGCGACCAATGACGAGCCGTTTCGCTGCGATGAATGGCAGCGGATGGAGCTCTGTGGTCTCTGCCAACCCCTGCGGGGGATAGGCGTGAATATATATATAAAAAAAAAATTCCGGACAACTAAAAGGCAAATACCATTATAATGTTCATAATTCCTTTACAAAGCCGCAATATTTTATTTATTACGTTCGCAAATGCTGGGTTGCATCCACCATTGAACCGTTGACGTAAAACATTTAAGAATGGATACCTCGTCTTCATTTGTAGTTATACTAATATTTCGTATTCATAATAAGTTCTCATAAGTATTTGTTAAAGACAAGCAATTTTTTTTATATTCATGAATTTTTTAATTAAATAAATTTAGGTTGTCAGTAGTAAAAACCCACCTCCAAAAGCAACGCAAAACAAGTGCACTGTATCACCGACATAGTAGGGGCCGACGTTCCTGCTATTGTTGGAACCAGCACTTGCGGTGGTCACACGAGTACCATTTTCATGTATCACCCAGAGCCGTTGCGGAGGTTCTGTGAAGAAATTTGTGGTCAAAAGAATAGTTAGTGTCCAGTTTCCCTCGACAAATATAAATATAAATGCATTATAAAATTAAACAAAATTGAAATCTAAAAATTGAATTTATTAGGGTTAAACTTCGACCACTAGACGACTTATAAATTATCATTAATTAGAAACATGTACTAACGAATTCATAGAACGTACTAAACTAGTAAACATTAAAGATGTTGATTGATAAACAGTAACAGGATTTGATGCGGAAAAAAAAGGAACAGCAATAGTCTAAATCGAACTGTAATAATATATTAATAATAGAAATGGCACGTCTTTTCTACTGACAGGGCTGACTCGACCTGTGTCTATCAGCACTTCCTTATGGCATCTACGCTGTGTGGCTACATAAATTATCTCCTTTCGTGATTTGTCTGATAAAATAATATGTTATAATAAATATTTGCAGTGTAAAAAGTACAAACACTCTTTTAGAACACTATTTATTTTTATTTGCGATATTTGTTTATTAATGTGCGAATATATTATACATATAATATTATATGGTTTTCGAATTGGGGGAGGGGGGGGGGGCTAAAAAGGTATTGTGCCGTGACCGCGCGTTAAACTCGTTACGCCACTGAATAAACGTTTTAGAATATAAATGTTAATGTGACAAAATGTTTACGCCGCGTAATTGTTGGCAAACAAAGTGAATTGTTCCGGCGTTGTCAGCTTCCTCATTAAACCCACGAACTATTTAATTGCAGCTACGGGAGATCTATTTTAGAGCATAACTAAATGAGGTACATGATTTCTCATCAACACATTTATTTGAATTTAAGCAGGTCACAACTTGAAAATCGTCGACGTAAATGGCTCAGTGGCAAAGCTACCGCCTCTGAAGTCAATGGTTGTGTCTACAACTTTTGCTTAGTGACCTACACACATCAATAAATAATAAATTAATCAATCCGCCTTGGACAAGCACGATGGGTTTATATTGTTCTTAATGTAAAAAGTGGTTTAATTATCAGCTTATCATTATTAATGGAGTCAGGCGTTACTTTGCGGAAATCCATCACTATATGGACAGTCAAAAGTTTTACTTCGCTAAGATCCGCGACAAGCAAAACAATAACAGAAAATTAATAATGTGTGTAAATCGACACGTGATTCGCACCAACACGAGGCATCTTCAGGTATAGTATACTCTACGGAAGACAAGACTTTTCGGTTGTCTTCCGTAGAGTCTACTATACCTGAAGATGCCTCGTGTTGGGGCGAAACACGTGTCGTTTACAAGGTGGAAAAGTGATAATGTGTGTTTGGTGTTGTGTATAGTGGTTGGTGGGTGGAGAATTGATGGCCGATTTTCGGTAAGTTTTTGGTTTAAGTTCCAAATAAATCCACTTAACCCAACAGAAAAACACACATTATTAATTTTCTGTTATTGTTTTGCTTGTCGCGGATCTTAGCTAAGTAAAACTTTTGACTGTCCATATATCAGCTTATCAGCTTTTTTAAAAATAACGGCCGACTTAATTAATAATTAAAGGCAAAAAAGTGAACTTGTGGGCGATTGTTTCCGTACAGAATTAATGCATAATAAAAGTTTGGTCCCGTAACCAAATCAATGACTTACAACAATATCATAAAAATTGCGATGAAAATTGAAATACAATAAAATAACATTTTAAAAAAATAAAGGTTTCATGTTATTTTTCTTTTTTTACTAACCAATTACTTCTAGTTTTATGTAAGTTTTGTGGGTAGGGCTTGATTCAAAGTCAGCGACACATAGGTACTGGCCAGCATCTGACGGACGCACGGAAGGTATTTCCAGCTTGTCCAAACCCTCGTCCTCGGACGTCACCAACTTGTATCGGCTTCCAGGCGACAACACCCCATTAGTGTCGCTACGCAGGTCGCGACTGCTGGTGCAACCAAAAGTAAATTTCAAACATGAATAATTGTCGGGAAAATAGCAACAGAAGCATTCTTCTTCTTTTCGTATCAATAGTTCAAGCTATATTTTTCCAGCCCAGTAATTCGCTACTGCAATGGCAGCAACATTTCGCCATCATCGCCTTGATGAGATCTTGGAATGTCCAGGTGTTAGGGCATAGTGAGCAGTCGAACAGATGCTCCATAGACTACAAGTGACGAAAACTAGAACCCTATAACCCTAAAACAACTACTTTCTAACCCTTGGTGTGAAACAGAAACCATATGAAAGCAAATAACAGTAGACAATTGTATTACCAAACATGCGCATCCCGTGTCATAAATGGTATGACCCATTTGTGGCACGCGACAAAAACAGGTCAATCATAGCGCCTTCATACCTTGACTTAGTGACAACCGCTCCAGTACCTACATGATTTGGATCCATGGATTGGATTGGATATAGTCTGTAAAAACTAATTACGGATTTTCCCAACTTCGGCTATATACATCCAATTTCTATCTGTCGCCTTGGTCGGTCGTCAATCCATGTTACCATTGCGGCAGCTTCCTTCACAATGTTTGACCAAAATGCGACCTCCGCCAAGTCCCAACCCCAAGCCCATCTCAAGTTTCTTACCCCGTTTAAAAAAAACCGTAGATCAAAACTGCGACAAGCAATGTCGATGACTTGGGTTGTACGTGTTGTCATCTTCCTATCAAATACCCCAATATTTGGAATAATGTTTTCAAGGACTTGAAATCTCTTGACCCCACTTTCAGTCCCAGAAGCTCTATTGATGTCCGTCGAATGAGGAGAATTCTAAGCCTTGCAGTGACTTATTAGTTTTACAAAATAGTGTTATAAAATTATTATTAATTATTTATTAAAGTTATAAAATTATTTAAGAAATGTCTAATCAACAGCATTTTAGCAAAATATGCTACAAATAGTAGTAATAAACTGGTGCATAGATATTGACATGTCATTTTTAATAGGTGACAGCAACTAATTGTATTGAAACGTTGTGACGAAATCGAGAAAACAAGAGCAAGTATGCAAATATAGTCTAGTACGTAATTCACCTATAGAATGCGGTCGTCGATCCATCTCTATACCAAGCAAGTATCTTAAGAACATCGTCTTCGTTTTCCGCTGTCACGTTACAGGGCAGTTCGGCGCTGTGACCCATCACGGCCTCAACTGCAATATGTACAAAGGTCATCGTTATCTGAATTCAAGCTAAATCAGTTAAAATAATAAAACTTCTATATTTATAAATATATATTTATAAAATAATTGTTAATAATTTATAAATCTCCCAGTCAACCCAAGGGGTGGAAAATTTATGTACCAATTATTTAAAATATATTTTTTTTACAAATTAATTTACTAAATCACCAAGTATATATACAGAATATATATATATATATATATATATATATATATATATATATATATATATATATATATATATATATATATATATATATATATATATATATATATATATATATATATATATATATATGTATGTAAATGCATACCCATAAACGCACATGCTTAAACGAATATATTTATAAATATTTCATTTTTATCTACATACAAACTATTATAGCAAAAAAAATATTTAAAACACGTTATAGAACTCGCGATTTACGTATGAGTAATAAAATAAGTTATTTAATATACCTACAAAAAATACCTACTTCTCCATTTTGGAGAATAAATTATAACGGACACACTGTCAATAAACTATATGTAAAACATGTAGGTAATAAGAACCATTAACTAAAGAACAGATTACGCTGTCAGACAGGGGAAAATGCATTAGATAGAGTCAGCAATTGAAAGCAATAATAAATCACGTCATTTAGGACCCTCCAGTTTGCAAATTAATCCCATACCTGTATATTCACCTGCAGTATTTATAGCTTATCAATAGGCTGTTTATTTAGACTTTGTTTAATTTTTAATATTACTTACAATTTTATTCAAAAATAACCATTAATTAATCACTTTACAAGTTATATTGATTAAGGTCATAAGAGGTTACGATATGTGACGAACATATGATCAAAAAGAAAATTACGTTGTTATTAAAATCTAACAAATTTAAATAAATGTTTTGATAAAACTTATATTAGAATAACGAAAGTAAGCTTGAAAAAAACAAAACACAAGAAATGAAAGAATACGCAAGTGTTTTGTTATGTTTATAACACCTGTCAATCTATTTTATATTAAACAAAAGTGAATTGTTAGTGGTAAACTGAGAAACCATATAAAACTTTACATAGATTTTGAATTTTAAAAAAAAAATATCAGCTCTAATCATAAACAATTATCAATTGAAAATTAGCTTAGTCTAAGAAATGGTACTTTAGATTGAGATAAAAATGAAACTTTTCTTGTTTGAAAAAAAATGTTGTTACAATTAAATGCTGCAATATTTTATTATTTAATATATTATCAAGTTTTACTAGAAAGCTGTACTTATGCCTGAATTAAGCCTTCTTATGTTCAATACATTATAAAAATTTATTATTATAGAAATGAAAAAGTTCTAATTGATATACATATATTTTTAGAATATAGACGTATAGTTTATATTTAAAGTTTATATTGTTTATATTGTTTCGATTTTTACTTACCGGTGATAATTTCTTCCTGTGCATTTAAAACTTTAAGTAACATAACCGACACAATAAAATACATTAAATAAACCATATTTTATATATATGAACTACAACAGAGGCGATAAACTAAATGCAATTTTTAAAAACTGTCCACAAGTTGGCCGCAAATGTTGCATTTCGGCGCGACAGTGTTCCGACTGGGCACCGGCGACGGACACGCGTTTCAATTGGCGCGCTTGGTAGCAATAAGCGACACCGTCGCTCCAGGGACCGCGGGACTCCGCTACCGGCGACTCCCGGTTGCTTCCGGAGCGCCCGTTCTCCGGTGTGACGTCACACCTGCCCTCTACCGCTCAAACAATACTCGATTGTGGTTCAACAAATAGTATGGTGGCTATACTCACAGTGTCATAACGGATAGTCTTGTGTAGTCTTTAATGTCCTATTAGCGCTATGACTTTATTTTAGGTATATGTCGTTAGATTTCAGTTAATTTTTTGAACATGAACGCAACTCCAAATTGTTAACAGCACTCGCAACCCTCGACTTTAAAAGCAATCCTTACCATTTCGGTGGGGTCGAGTATAAAAAATTGTTGGATTCGAAGATGTTAATGCTGGTAGCCTATTGGCTTTAACAGCTTTATCGTATTAATATAAAAAGTGTGTTCCCTTTCTTTTATATATAGTGATAGAGCCACGCTACAGACGAATACTTTGTCAAGAATGGCATAATATTTGTCTGTAGCATGAATGGGCCGGCTCGCCCGCGTAAATACACACTCCCGCAGAAAACTGGCGTCTGAGAGGTAGCTTATCTACCGCGCTTCATACGGTAAGCGGCCGAGGTCCGGAGGCTCAACACCCTCCCTCTCCCATAATGACACTTTCCTTAAAGGTCGGCAACGCTTCCGCACTGCCTATAGCGCTGCGGAAGTCTATGAACGGCGTTGATTGCTTTCTATCAGGTGACACGCCTACTCGTTTTCCTTCCTATCCCATAAAACAAATCTCTCTTCCCTTTCCATTTCTTATATATTACTTTAAGATGTGCAACGCACTCTACATTGACTTTAATGTTACTGATATCCATAGGAAGATATAAGAAATGACTTCAAACGCTACGATAGACAAGCGGATTTGCTAGCAGAACCAGGCTTCTTCCGTTAGTAACGATACTGCCTGAGGTCAACGTTACGTGGTGATAAATGTATGACAATCTTAAAATCAAAGTTAGGTAGCTTTGATTTTAAGATTATCATATTGTTATTGACGTCTCAATTGGCTCACTGGCGAAACTACCGCTTTGGAAGTTAATGGTACTCTAGATAAATACACTCGCTTCCAAAAACAACGGGCGGTTTTGTTTTTTCTACATTATTGGTAATAATTTAGCCCTAAAGAGGTTTTAATAGCCAAACTATGGTACTGGCACTTAATAAAGAGTTTGGGTATGAAAAATAGTTAATTTCAAATTCGAAACTTTTGATTTTTAAAAAATAATCCATCTAAAAATTTTAGTTTGTGACTTTTTACTAATTTTCAAGGATTTGTTGTTAGAAGGTTATCAGAACTAAAACAAATTTATTGTTATTTTTAGTACAAAAATTTATGTTTGCCGCATCATCCTGCCTTATTGTGACAAACAGATATCTTTGTGTCTATTATAATGGCAGAAAAAACAATAAGAGCTAGTAAGTTTATAACGCTGCTGGAAGAGGGGTGTTCCATTCAAAGAAGGCAAGTTTCTGGGAGAACACATTGCACACAACACGAGCGACCACTTTTTAGTGATTCGGGTGCTGAGAAACCGGAAATGCAGTTACATACACCTCAAAAGAAACCTTGAAAAGGTACGAGTAGCACAATGTAGCAGATGGACAGTGGACTGGCCAGCGCCGAACCTGTGATCTCGGCTGAGTGAGAACACATTCCATAGGGCCAATGGCCGTAAATGCTGCAAGGAGAGGTATGATAGCTGTTATTAATTTTTATTTTTTTTTAATGACTTTTTTATTAAAGTATCTACCATTAAAATACTAGTAGCCTTAATTTTACTATACCAATAAAAATGTCCATTTTCACAATGATTTCTGTTTACATTGTCTAAAACACTAATTCTTGGATTTAAGTGTTAAAAAAAAACTTAAAAAGAAATTTCTAGTCATCTGAGCCAATGACATACTAAACATATTAATATTATATTATCCATAGAAAAGCGAATGACTGTAAGGTGCCCGTTTTTTTGTAAAGGAGTTAATTCCGTGTTTGGATGCACCGCCAATACTTCTTCGACACGCATGATGAGTTAGTGTCTACTTCTCCAGAAATGGGAAAGCCCGTGCCCAGCAATAAGACACATGGTGTGTGAAATATGTGTGGGAGTAAATATGGAGGTGGGAGAACTGGGTGATAGGTTGAATAATCAGTAAATGCATGCTTATTGATTATTTTCTGCCAATATTGAGAGAACATCCTCGCGTCACGCCTCACACTGCTAGAGAGACCATGGAGCATCTTCGTGATTTCTTCCTTAGCGAATTAAGAAGCTGTTTCGGCGATATCCCCTGACAACCCAGATCGCCGGATTTCACCCCTATGACCTTCTCTGTGGAGGTGCCTCTAAAATAAAGTATATGAAACAAACCCAATCTAAGCACTAAAAGAAAATATCGTCCACGAGGTTAATGCCATCGCACTTCAGCGAATGGCACAGAATACTGTGACTAGATTCTAAGAGTGTGTCCGACAGCGGTCAACATTTAGAAGACATAACTTTGAAAAAGTAAAACCAATACTTCTCTTTTTCGTAAAAGTTATTGAATTTTGTTTATATCCTTTGTTTTATATTTTTTTTTAATATTTATTTTTGTAAATAATTCTGGCACCGGAGACCTATACATAGGAAAACCAGAGTATCAGATGCATTTATAATATCAGGATCCAATAAAGCTAAGTCCTACATAAAAAAAATTAAGTATTGGCAGTGTTACCATTTACTTTACACTTTTTAATTGGTGAGGTCGAAACAATTGGGTCGCTTCGGTCGGATTTACTTAGTGTGCAAACTGGAAAACGATCGTGTTTATTTTGCAACGTAATTTCGTACTTCCAGTTTATCTGTATCGTTTGCATCTTTTAATCCGTATCGTGAATAATATCGATGTAGTCTAATTTTTGGCAACGTAAGTTTTTTTAAATTAATATAAAACATGACTACCTAATAATTGGCTCAGTGGCTAAATTATCACTTTCCAAGTCAATGGTAGCGGGTTTGATTCCTACATCGGGATTACTAAACGTGTACTTTGTCTAAATCGGATTGCTTAGGACGTGAGATAAGATTTGATGTTCAATCTTCTTAAAATAATCATTTCGTTAGTCTCCTTGTCCTAAAGTAGGATATATGGGCTGTAAAAAATGCATTAATGCGTGATGTTTTTTGTTAATTTACCTAAGCGCAAATAAGGGACTGAGAAAGCGAGATTACATCTTGATGTTGTTGGCAACATCCACTGCAACTGTAAATTACTCATCATTACTTATGTCATAAAAACAAAAAAAAATTATACATTGGCGAAATCATCCATGCTATTCCCTCCAAATTCAAATAATCGAATGAAGTATTTTGCATTAACAGTTAGCACCCACAATCATGTTTATATATGTACATATATGAATGAAATAGCCAAGGAATCAAGAAAATTATTAAAGTTAGCATAGTTACAAACGAAAAATATTTATTTATTAAAATTGTTCAGCATAAAAAAAGTTTACTATCATGTGACAATTATGCATATTAATACTCTTTTAGCGATTTTACAAAAAATACTGCCAATACAGCTATAGCCACACTGCCAGCTGTTCCAACTAAAACCTTTTTCTTCTTTATTTTCTTTGATTCTTGATTGATTTCCTGTGGAAAAAATATATCCTTTAACATGTTCAGTGCCATCGATTCACCCTAGAAGTTCAAGTTAATTGTATGCCGGCAAGTTCTGTGTTTTTCGGTTCTGTTAACAGAATCTACAGATGGGTTTTGGAAATATGTATTACCAAAAAAAACTGAACTCGCCAACACTGGAATAAAATTAACTTAAACTCGCAGGGTCTCGAACTCGTGAGTCAATGGCACTGAATGTGTTAAAGAGATACTAAATATATATTTTAAGAATTATAGAATTCATTAATGCTTATTTTAACTTATACTTTCTTATTTTTAATACTTTATGCCATTTTATATTATTTATTATCTCTTTTAAATATATGTTTATATATGTAAGAACATTTTTTGTACTTTAAATTTATGAATACTTTGATAACTGCACAGTATAACTTTAAATGTACAATATTATTCATTTATGAATTCGGACTTTTTTTTAAACATTATTTATGTTTTTGTTAATAGACTACCCCTTCAAATTGAGTTCAATCCAAATAAATATTGTTTGTCATATAAAATTTTGTTTTCTTCATCCAAAATCTTCTCTAATAGTATTGAACAAATTCATTCTATGCATGAGAATCGAGTCAAGAGAGTACCATCTGTTTGTTAACACATTATAGGTACTAAAATATAAATCTTTCTTCAGAGAGCATCAGTTTGCCTGAAAGATGGCTTTAAGCCATAAGACTTAATAGACAATAGCTTTTAATATTTACCTTGAAATGTGTATGCAGTGTTATATCCATAGAATTTAAAATTGTTGTAATTTCACTCAAAGTTGCAAGAGCTATATTTGATGCATATTTGTCTTTATACAGAAGACAGTCTGATATTTTCTTGGTTTTTTTCACAGCCAATGTATTAGCTAACATACTCAAATATATTCTATATAGATGTTGAGAGCTTTCTTCTAAGACATCAACTATTTCTAAAGGCCCCAAGTTAGGACAAATTTTTCTACAATAAAAAGCATTATTGCCTGTTTTATATTTTCATACCAAAATAAAAATGTAAACATTTTATCTAGTAATATAAGAAACTCACAAATTTTGATTTGATTCTTCATAAATTGGTAATACCTTAGCTTCCTTAAGCAATTTTTTTCTAATATTTGAATCATCCACTCCCAATTTAATCAAATCTTCTTCTGTTAATTCCATCAGAGTACACTGCCCAATATTGTTTTTTCTAAAAGATAATATCTAAAATTGTTTTATTTTAATATTTAATTAGTATACTTCTTTTATATCTATTAGCAATTTTGTGTAACATACAAATGTTACCCTAAAAATCATATTAAAGTCATCATTCGAGCACCTAGAATGCTATCATATAGACTTACTCATACCCATTAAACACTTTAAGGAAGCTAGAATTTTAAGAAAGCCTGAATAATATGAAGGGGTGACAAGCAAATATTTTAGAAGAGCATATTTAAAAATCTTTTTAATGATAATAACAGTGTTTGTTATATAAAGCATTTTTATATGAAGTTTAAACCACTATTAATTGTTTGTTGGAGATTAAACTGCTAATTATCAAGTAAGATCTATTGTATGTATGTACTGTTATATTGACAGACACCGAGATTTGGTTGAGCGCCTTTAGATCCCGTATAGTTCATAGTATTATATTTTTTTAATACGAGATAAGATTATTTGCTGATTGTAGTTGGCTTAGCTTGATGTGAATCAAGTAATAAACTTCATTTTTGGAAATAATATTACCTGAAAATATCAATATATTGTTCAGCTTCTAATCCTATCAGTAAAGCATTCATAGTAATATCAAATTCATTCGGATTTATTTTATCTACTCTGGCTATTTCAGAACTTATATTACTGTCATCCATCTTAGTTGAATGTAGTAATTACAACTTCTATTGTATCTGAATTATTATAATTAACTGTCCTAATTGAACCTGTCATTTAACAAAAAATGCAACAATTCATTTCAATTCTGTTTATGGCGTTCAAAACAAAATAAACTCCGAAAATATGTGACAGTGACACTGATGCATTCGCTGTCTTATTTGCGTATCTATGTATATCTCGACAGATGTAATTTAGGCCTATGAATAAAAGATTCATTAAAATGTAGTTGGCTATTTTCACTATGATAATGAACTCTTAATTAAATGTGTGCAACGCAACTCAATTTGGACTAAATCTTAAAAACTAAAACTTATAGATACTTGATATTATTTTATAATATCAAGTATCTTGAAATTTACTATGATCACGTAACGTCTTTATAAAATGGTAGCTTTTCTAGCAAAACCTTCTATGGACTTTTTCAGACAACTTAAATAGTCACAATTCAGGCATTTATTTCATTTCACTCCACTTATCCGCCATAATCAAATTATATTGTATAATTCGCCACCACAATAAAACAATATACTTGATAATAATATAAGATTATGAAAATGAAATATAAACATAACGTTACAAATGTAAGTTGGCGGGAAAAATCAAATTGGTACTTGATCAAAATATAGGTAGTATTGAAGATATCTTTGCTATTTCACTATTCTCTTTGCTACTTTATATGTCTGGTGTTCTTTTTTATTATTTTGTTATTTTTCTGTGGATTTAGGATACTGTTTCAGGTCCTTCGCACAATTATTAGGTAATATTTGTAAATACAATTGCAACGGTTTGCGTAAGTTAATTAATAATTAACCCCTTGCCGTGCCATTTAGCTCGACGAAACTCAGGCCCAAGTGTTACGCGTCAACGCGTGGTAAACACGTCGTACCTTCCTCTTCACTACTATCTTCTATAATCATACGCCTTGGACGCTATTAAATTTCAATATATAAACTATTTTGTAACAGCAATTATGAGACTCGTGACTAACTCTGGTGGCGTACTGATAGAAAGTAACATTCAATCACGACCCAGGCTCGTGATGTTTATGTTTGATCCGATTATCTGTACACGTCCTCGGCTCGTGATGTTTACGTTTAGCCTATCTATTTACGAGCCTGGCTCGTCATATTCATGTTTGCGTCAACATTTTCATCATAAATCAGACTCGTTAAAGCACGTCAAGGGGTTAACTACCTTTTGCTGTATATTTTCTAGTTATTTGATATTGACACAATTATCACAAAAACTTAATATTGAAGTTCTCACTATATCTTGCCTACATTCTTAAAGAATTTTTACGAACTTTATTCAGAAGTAGTAGAGCCACGCTGCAGACGAATGCTTTGTCTAAAATGGCATATTATTTATCTGTACCGTGAATGGGTCGGCTCGCCCGTGGAAGAACCACACTCCCGCAGAAAACCTGCGTCTGAGCTACCGCTTTTCGTCCGGTGTGTGATTCAGTTCCGGAGGTCCAACCATAATGACACTTTCCTTAAAGGCCAGCAACGCTTCTGCACTGCCTATGGCACTACACTATGTATGGGCGGTGTTAATTGCTTTCCATAAAGTGACACGCCTGCTCCTTTGCCTTCCTACACCATAAAAAAAGAATTCGACAATATATTATATATATAATTCTAGATTCCAATATGTTAATTGACTTTGACAGCTTTATCTAGTATAATGCCGCGCGTATAATGCGCACTAACTACTTATATTTGCAAAGACATCTGATTACCATTAGTTCTCATTTTACAAAAAATCAACTTACTACCAAAACTAAAACTTTTGCTATAGAGTATGTGATAGTTCGATCACATACTAAACTTGTTTTTATGCCTATATATTACATAAATTTATTTTCTAAATAATTCACAAAGTTCAATTAAAGAAAAAATGTAAATTTTAAAATCACTAGTTATTTATATTTTTTATTATGACATGAAAATAATCTAGTATTTATTTTAAAAAACAATAAATAAAGGTTTGGTTTTCAAAATGAAATATTTGATTTCCCTGCCAAATTAAACGTATGTTTGTTAGATAAGTAAGTACGCGCTACATTTATATTTGATATGTTTTATAATTGATATGTTTTATGAATAATATCCATATTAGGCTTGAAAAAGTATGATTTAATGGGGTGTTTAAATATTGATGATATGTAATAATTAATAAATAAAACTGTATGTGTAAAACTGTAATGTGTACCTATGTATATCGATAAAACCTATCTCTATATATTTTTTTAGCTGTGTAATATATATACGATAAAACCTATTATCGTATATATAGGTATATATTTAAAGAACTTACAAATGTAGTTAGCCTTATGGTTCATTAAATGATGATTATTTGCTGGTATTCGTAAAATTTAAATAATACTGTATGTTTAAGAAATAACAGAGCCCGAAAAATATCAGAAAGTCTAGTCCTACTAACAAATACATGTTTCCTAAAACTTTATAACTTTTTGGAATAATATACTCCAAAAAGTTATAAAATTAATCCATATTAAATTGGTAATAAATTTTTGATTTTGATTTGGAGAATATAGTGTTAGATTTTCACACCTCTAGGCGTTTTTGTATCAGTGAGACACTAAAAACGTAGGCTGATATGTAGTAGGTACTTAACATTCAAATAGTGAATACCTCACAAATGATCCGAGAGTGCTGACTGTATTTTTACCGTTCATCTTAATCTACACTGGCCAATAGTTATAGTACAAAATACAATTTAATGAGAAACGTATACAAACAAAATTTATTATTAAATTAATTGGTGTACTATAACTCGTAATTAATTTTTATAAGTTGTTTAGGAAAAATTGTGACCATATGTTTTTATTTGCCTAGAAAAAAGCATTATTTACATATATCAAGAAAGCAAATTTTATATATTTATTTTTGGATTACCAACTTAACGCGCATTGCAAATTGAGAAAAAAAGACATATCAAAGGAAACAATTAAGCAAAATGTTACACTATAGAGAACCCAGGAATGCATATAACAAGAGTATCATAAAAAAGCACTTATCACAGACAAAATAAGTCGTCATTATTATGTTTATATTGTCTAGACATTTTTTAATGAACGTGTGTGAAACTTCAATTAATTTTAATGGTACAAAAGAAAATTGTATTATACCACAAATTTAAAAGTTAAGTAAAATGTTAAACTGATCACTTTTTTCTTATTTTCACATGTAGCAGCATAAATTACATCGGATCTTAAGTCGAAACTAACAAACTGGAAAAGCATTTGAAATTGTTTTTTAGATTCTGATTATTGATACCTACATATTTGAAATGACTCTTGATATTTATAATAAACTTCTATCACAATTTACCTTTTTTTTGTAACATTTTTTAAAATCGAGTATTAAGATTCGAAATTAATCATATTATTATTAATCATATTATAGCATTTTAAAATTTAATGTTTTACTATAGAATAATATAGAAAGTATTCAAAATAACTCTTTACAGAGTTTTTTTTACTGTAAAAGTCACATAAAATCTTCTCAAAAGTGTTCGAGATAAGTTAAAAAAGACGGACTGTCTAACATAGAAAATCTTTATTTTCGAACTTAATAATGTGCAAATAAATATATTAACTTAGGAAAAAACAAGATTTCAAATTAAAAATAACATTTCAATCTTATTTATATAAATTGATGAAAAAGTTTCTAGAACAACCTTATCAGGAATTCCAGTTCCAGGTATACATTACTATGTTACATTATGAAATGACACACCAGTTGATTACTGACTATTTGAATATTTATTTCGCATCAAGTTTACATTACATCGGTATTAAATCATTTTCCCCCATTAAAATGAATTATACAAAACATTTATAAACTACTTAGCAATAACAGTCACCACGCTACGAGGGTATCTTGTTTCTAATTACATTTTAAATACATCTTTTTTGAGCAGATTCAGATTCTAAATACGACGCTGCTTATATTTACCACGGTATACATTACAAATAACTACATTGTCTAATAATACCTAACTGCAACAGGAGACCACCAGTTATATTACACTTTTTGTCCTTTAAAGTCATTTTTAGTAGTTTCGACATTGAACGCAAAAGCTGAAAATTTCCATTATTGAAAATTTTGAGTTCGAATTTTTCTATTCAAATGCTTGTCTATTACGATACGTTTAAAGGCAGAAGTGTCATAAGTGCAGCAGTCTTGACTATGCATATTTTTTTAAATGCAGAGTTAAAACCAAGGTAGTTCTTGCTCAATCTGCAATATAATTAACTTTAACCAGGTCTTAAGTTATATACTATTGCCTTTACCGCCTGCCAAGTCTCACGAGCTGTAGATACTATTTGAGATCCTGGTAGTAAAAAGCCGTAGGGCCCAAACGAGTCACGCAGATCAACGTGGTAGGAGAATTTTATGCCAGCTCGTGCCTTCGCCCAATCATGAGACATGCCCGAAGCCGGTTGACGAATCTCCGCAATAGTTCCAACCTACAATAATTTAATATCATAAACAAATTTTTTAATTTATAAGTTGTAGTTCTAAATAATATTATGAAAAGTTCAATTATGAAAGTTTCGCCTTGAAAAGACTTTCTAGAAAATATCTGATGTATTTGTTAATAACCAAATATTGCATCAGATTATATACTAACAATCACTGACGAATTTACGTTCAGGTTTCTTTTCATTCAACAAAAAATTCAAAGTCTCAAAGTAGAAATCGCATATAAGTAAGTAATGAAACAAAATGTAAACTGGTTTTATGCCTACATACAAACATTTTCAATATAGTCAACCATACACAGTTACTTCGACAAGCTTCATGAGTATCAATCAATAAACTGTTGTTTTCTTCGAGGAAGTCGGCGGTCGTCCAAACGCGGGTGGCGTTAATATCATTAAAGTACTTAATAGTAATAAGTACTTGTATTAAAACATAAAAACCATACCTGATACTTAGTCCCGTACATATCGGCTAGAGCAGCAGTAGCCATTTTCCCCATCTCTAACATGATTCCATCATCTGCAGACGTTGCAAGCGCATGAGAGCTCGGTAACAACCAAGCTTGTGAATAAGCGTGTAGCGACAAGTACACCTGAGAAATATATGTAATTTATTTCTAAACCTTATAAGTAACAAGACATATAAGTAACAAGTGTCAAGAAATCCGTCAGAAAACCAAACCTGTCGACATAGCTTTTTGACAATCGCTGGATTAAATCAGTGCTTGAGTGGAGACTACGTCTTGGCAAATGTAGTGTGAGACGCTCTTGGGGAGATGAAACGATTATCAGCTAGAGTGGCTAGAAATTTAATCTTTGTAATTTATTTTAACTATAGTAATAGAAGTAACAAGTGAAATACCGATGCGGGGATGAATGAAACCAAAATTGACAACTATTAAAGCCACTCCAGTTTTTCGTTTAAGGTAGTGTACGTTATTTAACATCGATGACGCGGCAAACAATTCATTATGGTAAAACTAAAACTCATTCCATATTATACTTCCTAATTATAAATGCTAAGGGAAAGGTACAAAGATTTTTGATGAAAGTTTATTAGAAAATATTTTGAAAGTGAAGATGTTGGAGAGTACTGTATACCATCACAATTTCCCCAACGTCATGTGGTTAACCGCAGTCTCGAATGAATAATAATTTACAATCTGGGCTGTAATAAAATGAATTACTTGTAATGCTTTGACATTTGCAGTATATTTCATAGCCCTCTATAAAATTCTACAATTAAGTAGCACTATATAAAGTGCCTAAATAAATCCTATGAATATCGATAAAACCAAAGTTATGGTCATTTGGATTTACAACTGACTATCGTCAATAGTAAAGCTTTTGAAGTAGTACAGGAGTATATCTACCCCGGCCAGGTCATGCGATTGGGGTTAGGTGGAGAAAATTATACATATATAATTAAGCATTTCGTTTAATTGTGGCGCCGATATGTATTTGTGCTTACCTATATTCCAACTTTATTACAATATATAAAATAATACATACAAATAAAATGTATAAGTGATCGTGTAGTTTTTATTTTACTTCGATTTCACTTGTAACACTATTTTATGTGGTTTTAGTTTTATTATCAAGAGAGTTAACCTCTGACATAATAAAAAGTTATTAATGTTATAACTGGCACATTATCGAGAAGTTATTATTAAAATCACCCAGTAGTTAAAGCGCCAAATTTTATTAGTCATTATACAGTTGATCTCGCATCAGTGTAAAAGAAATTCCCACTTGTAGTTTATCTCGAAAGGAATATTTTTACAAAATATAACTTTTAACATATTATATTTTTCCTCATACACAAGTAGTAATATTGTTCCAGACAATTACAAACGTGTCGACAATCTGCAACCCCGAGAATTGGACAATGAACTCCATCATGCTTCTGATTTAAAGATGTCATGCTTTTACTTTATTTCATACTTTCGAAATATGGATAGTCAAAAGTTTTACTTAGCTAAGATCCGCGACAAGCAAAACAATAACAGAAAATTAATAATGTGTGTTTTTCCGTTGGGTTTAGTGGATTTATTTGACAAGATGAAGATTTGATAAGACAACCGAAAAACCCTTTTCGGTTGTCTTCCGTAGAGTCTGCTATACCTGAAGATGCCTCGTGTTGGGGCGAAACACGTGTCGTGTACAAGATGGAAAAGTGATAGTGTGTGTTTGGCGTTGTGTATAGTGGTTGGTGGGTGGAGAGTTGATGGCCGATTTTTCGGTAAGTTTTTGGTTTAAGTTCCAAATAAATCCACTAAACCCAACGGAAAAGCACACATTATTAATTTTCTGTTATTGTTTTGCTTGTCGCGGATCTTAGCTAAGTAAAACTTTTGACTGTCCATATAGTGATGGATTTCCGCAAAGTATCGCCTGACTCCATTAATAATACTTTCGAAATGTTGAGTTCAACTTTAACATATCTCGATTTTTATAGATAAATTATTAAATTAAACAAAATTTTAACAAAGTTTTAAAATAAAATTTGTAGAACATACATTGATTTTTTATGTTAAACTTTATCTGTTATTTTTTATACAAGAAAATGAACATCTGGAATATATATGTATTATTTATTATGTGAGAATTGTTATTAGAAAATATTTATAGGTTTCCAGATATTTCCATTTTGGCACTTTTTGCTTTGTTTGCTTCCGTTAAAACCATACCGTTACACAGAATTGTAAAAAAAAATAATTTACTTGTAGCGTCTAATTAAGATTCACCAGCTTTCACACAATTCTAAGGTATACATACAATAAATACATCAATCTTATTTAAACGTGTTTCGAAAGTTAGTAGCAATGAGTTTTGAATAACGTAACTCTACTAAAATTAATTATAATTTACAGTTCGTGGTATTATAAATTTGACAACTGATTCCATAACGAATATCTATACTTAAATTACGATTACAATAAAAGATCGAAAAAATGAACAAGTAAAGCAATGAAATAATTTTGCATGATAGTAAAATGTACAGACGCTACAATTATTTGAGAATTGGAGTACCTATTTCGTATTTCTTTCTTCCATATGGAATAACTATTTTTGATAACCCTTCTAAACTAACCCTCCTCTTCTTCTACATTTTTAAATACATACAATTTTATAATATAAAAAGCCTCACTTTTATTTGTCCTCTGTGTTCAGACAGGAATTCCGATACTGCACGTGTCTCTGGTTCACTGAAAGGATGAGGTCCAGCGTAGTTGTCTGAGCAAGGGTCACTTGATGAGTCTTTTTGCGACCATTGGTAGTCCCAGTTTCGATCTGTGTTAACGCCAATACACTCCGTGCTGCCCCAGTTCCACGGAAACCTGGACAGAATTTTTAGAAACCTGCTAATATTCTATTTGGCTAAATACACACACACACACACACACACACATACATCGCCTTGACATGCTTTCGACTAGGCTTTTGATGGCGTCCTGTACAACGTGTTCCCACTCGAGATCCCACACACACCTTCAAGAACACACCTTCAAGATCCCTGATGTTTTGTTGAGGTGGTTGGACAGATTGTACTCACCTTTTTAGGAGGTTCTAGATGTGCTCAATGGGTTAAGGTCGGGGCTCCGTGCTGGCCAGTCCAAACGACGAATACCAACCTCTTGCATATAAGCATCTACGTCACCAGAACGGTGATCCTGAGCATTATCATCAATGTAAATAACATCTTCACCAACTACAATCAGTGCGGGTTGTGTATATTTACAAAGGATTTGTGTTATGTACCTCTGCGCATTTAGTGAGCCATTTTTAATGAATACTATCTTGGTATTATAGCTGGAAGTTACGCCCGCCTAAAACATAACAGATCCTCCATCATGAGGGGTGATTTCTTAAAAACACACATAAGCATAGTGTTCCCCTGGTCTTCGTAGCACTCGCCGACGTCGGTCCTCACCATGCAGACATTCTCATCAGAAAGAGTACGCTACTCCAGTTACCTAGTGTCCAAGATAAACAGTTTCTAGCGAATCTAAATCGAGCAATCTGGTGCCCGTGCTGGTCGTTAACGGCGTATATTAGCCGCTAAAAGCCTCCTCTTCATAGTCCATAGGCTATGTATTCTTCCAGAAAGGGCCTTCTCAGAACGGAACCTATATCTTGGTGTCGAGTCCAGGTTCTTTAGACTGTTGTATGACTAACGTTTAACCACTATGAGACGGAACATTGACTACACCCCTCTTCCAGCAGCGCTATAATTTTACTAGCTCTTATTGCTTTTTCTGCCATTATATTAGATACAAAGATATATTTTAAGTTACAATAAGACAGGATGATGCGAAAAACATAAATTATTGTACTAAAAATAACAAGAAGTTAGTTTCAGTTGCCTGATAACCTTCTAACAAAAACCCTGTGACAAGTAAGTAAAAAGTCACAAACTAAAAAGGGATTATTTTTTAAAAAACAAGTTTTAAATTTGGAATTATTTTTTATTTTTATTTAGTGCCAGTAACATAGGTTGGGTATTAAAACCTCTTTACAACTGAATTATTACCAATAATGTAGAAAAATCGAAAACCGTCCGTTATTTTGCAAAGGAATGTATATAGTGAAAATAAAGTACCTATGACATATATTAAAGCAATATAATCCGAAACGCTTGTCCTAATAACCCAGTTAACAACTGTTGTGAAAACGTATAATATTGTATTTATATTCCATCTTTCAACGACCTCTGCCCATTCCCACTTTTAATTAATAGCTTATTTATAGTTAATAACAATATTCAAGAAGTTATTTAGTTTTATCAATTTTTTTGCTTTACCATTTAATCCGCACCTGCATACGCTATACTACTGCGAGTTTCTGTCTGCCAAATGACGATAGTGTTGAAACAAGGTAAATTATAAATAGCCTTCTCATTCATCCCCACAACCCTCAAGGATTGTGACAAGCAATGGTACATCATGCTGTTTTAGCGCAAACTGCTCTACGACAGTTGTCCCTCCCACGTATCACTCGCAGCTATCTTCATGGATATCTGTAGGGTGTCGATTATTTGTTCTGCCCATCACGTCGACCTTCGGTCAAGTGGTATACGGCCTCTACCCTCCTTAGAATAATGTTACGTTCTAGGTTTTCGAGCTCTTTACCTATGATATGGCCAAAGTACCTCTGCCAAAGCGCCACAAGTGATTAAGGAAGTCAGTTTTTCACAGATACCCACGTCTTCGAGTATTGTTTCATACGTTTCATTGCAAAAATTGGTGCAAAGTGCAAACAAATTGTTGTCAAAACACTTGCACCAGCGTTTCGATTGGTAAAGCTTATTATATTGTCTATGTAAAATAAAGCACAGCTATTAGTTTACTAATGATGATGATATTTCAAAGTAAAGTAAATTAATATTTGCCCATAATTTCTCACAATAATATAAATGTAAAAAACATTACAAATTTTTCACTTCAACTTTCACAGCAAAGATGCCCTTCTTTACTATCTCAGTTAAACAAGAAGATAAGAAGCAGTTACGTCCGGCCTGGACAGTTAACTGTAGCTATTTATAAACAAAACACATATTCCGTGACACAAAAGGACATGTAACAAACCGAACCTACAGCTTAATATGGATCTACTGCGATAAGAATATTTATTTTCAAAGGCCAGCTTTCTCGGCGATGCGTTTATAATTTTCCTTATTTTCTAAATACCTACCAGCCTACATAGTAGTCGTTGGAGTGATCGGGGAGACGAGAACGTGTTTTCATCCACAGTCGGTCATGAGTGTGCGTATGCTCATAGCCATCTGGATTCATTATCGGGAGGATATAAAAATCAGCTAGTTTAAGCATCTCATAATCAGGTCCTGTTGGAAAAGTAAGTTTCTTGAATCATTATACATTTTTATTATTATAATTTACATTATACATTACATTATTATATAATTATACATTATTCATTACACATTTTTAACATCAAGTAAACGTTAAAATAATAGAGATAGCCAGTCAATTAATACCGCCATAACAGTCGACGGTTAGGTTCGAATCCATATTTTAGTATTTGAAAGTATGACCAGCTTGCAGCTTGCTTTATAAGTACGATTTAACAATTACACATTCGTAGTGACTTTCTATTAGTGAAAGAACTTTATTTAATGTATGCTATATAAGCTTTGTTAAAATGATTGACAAGAATTTTACCAATTATAGTTTCTCAAAACAATACAATGTAACTAGTAATCAAATGTTGTTTATCTCAACATTTTCTAATCTAATGTAACAATAAGAAATAGTTATTTATTATAAAAAACATCATAAGTTACTGCTTAATAAAAATTAAGTACAAAACAGAGTATTTAAGATGAACGAAAAGGAATTAATTCAGATAGTTTGAATACCAATTATGTAATCGATAGATAAAATAAAATATTACGTTCGTTTCTAGTGAAAACACTTACTAAAATAATCTACTCTATGAGTCATAGAATAGAAATTTTGCATAGTCATAGACTATGAACAAAGAATTGAAGATCAAATATTCTTCAAAAGTGGAATAAATCATAGGATAATACTCGATCGTCTTAAAAATTGCTGATTCATTCACACACACGAAAATTTTATTATGTCGAGAAATTTCTACTTAATTTCATTCATCTCACCAAATTATAGCGGATATGAATTTAGATGTAGCGAATTAGAAATTTTTGGTGGTATTTTTGTTGTGTAGTTCCCGACGTAGAATAGATCTACACTAGCTGTAGCTCTATTCTTAGCAGTAGCTTACTTCCGTGGATATAATTTGTATCACCAGTGCCTTGTGGCGACTGTGGGAACAAATGTCAGTAGATGGACAGCAGCGTCTAATATGATTAATGAAAACCAATCTGCGATCTCTAATCCACCAGCCAAGCCTGGGATAATGGTAAAACCACCTTAATTTTGAGGGAGGCCAATGTCCAGTAAATGGGCCTACTACGGCTGTATTAATTGGCGGTGTTACCACCACCAAAAATAACTGAAGTTAATATTTTATAATGGTAGAGTCATGGTAGCACGAATGGGCCGACTCGACCGCGGACGTACCACACCCTCACAAAATATCGGCGGCAAGTGGTAGCATTTTGCTAAGTTTGCATTTCATACGGTAAATACAGCGATTCCGAAACATTATTCCTTTCCGCTTTCTCTATTTCCTTTATGCTTCAATTACTTCCTTTTTTCCTTCCATTATTCACCCTCGAGTAGTTTTATTTACCAACAAATGAATTGCTTGCTCGTTTGCCTTCCATAAAAAATTCATCGCATATATACCTAACCGCATATATACCTAAACCTTTTTCTCCTTCAACCAATGCGTGTAACATCCAGGTAGCGACAGCAGGCGCAATCCATTCTCGAGCGTGCGCACCGCCATCTAACCAAATTGCTGGTTTCATATAAGATTTGAGCCTCCATTTCTTGTATCCTTTACTGTCTATATCTTTGGCTTCCGTATCATTTGATGACAACGATACCTAGGGAAAAAGTGAAAATAAATAGTATTCAGTTACTATGGGAATATTGAGATTAAATTTCAATGCAGATGTAGAAATACCTTAACAGCAATTAATGGAAGTCCTTCGGATGAGCGACCTAAAGGCACTAGTTCTACCACATCAGAATGTGAATGTTGTAAATATTCTAAATAACGCAGAATATCAGCGTATCGATGATACCTCCGCCAAGTCATCGGGTGGCCTCGTAACTGCTCCAATTCTATCCTTTGTTTCTTTGAAAGTCTTGGATTCTCATAAGATATAGCTTTCTATAAACAAATAATCTATTAAAAATGTCATATTTTTTAAAATATATTGTATAATATGTATTAAATGTAATAAGTATTATGTACCTGTAAGTCAAAAATGATAACATCGAATTCAATTTTATTTGAGTTTAAATGTTCCCTTACGTCTTCAAGAAGATCAGGCGGAACAAGAAAATCTGTGGAGCCATTCATGGATGGAGGCGTCCACCACATCAATCCTGAACCTTGACCATCCTCTTGAAGATCAAGCATTTCTTGAACTTTCCACTTCACATCTGGATATGCCCGCAGTAGCTGATAGCCCTTGTAGTTTTTCTTAAGAGACTTTTTTTTTAAATTTTTGTCTAAAATCATCAAGTGTGTAGCGTATTTAGCAAGCGTGAACAATAGAAAAATGGAAAGTTTACTGGTTGTTAAACTAGGATTATATTTTACCAAACTATGCAAAGATAATGCTGCAATAACACGGCACATTAAAAGACGTTGTAACGATAACATCTTTGGATTTCACTTTCATTTATGAATGTACGAATAAGTACGTTAGTATATATATCAGTTTTGAATTGAACTCACATGAATTGCTGGTGGGTGATGTCTCTTCATTTTCCTCAGAATTTAACATGATTTGAAACCAATTATTGGTAGAAGTTGTCAGGGGCTCGGGGGTAGTGCTTGTAGTTGTAGTGGTAGTTGATTTTTTCGCCTGACCTTCTTGAAACCACCCTTGAAACCAGGATACTCTAGATCCCCACAGCCATTTATATAACCTTTTGAAAATTCCTAGAAAAAACATTTTGCTATAATTACTAATATTGTCATGACTTGTTTTTGTCTCAGTCGGTGCTAAATTTTTTTTTGGTAGTCAAGATTACGGTTTACATTGCATTTGCAAACAATTATTAAGAACCAGTGCTAATTAGATACATATAGTAGTACTAATGACCTAGTAATGGCAGCATTATGAAGCTTGTGGTAACATGCAAGAACTTTACCAATGTAAGATAATTTGCTCAGCGATCACATATTCCTTGTTTTGAAGAAGCCTATTTTTAATAATGAACTATAGATATTTAGTGGTGATGATAATAGTGATGTAACTTATATTAAAATTTCTATCATTTTCTGAAATCCCAAAATTTGTATCGCTTGATTTCTAAGTTTTTCACATTGCAAAGGCATAAATACAAATAAGCATGCTAGCCACAATTTTTTTTTAAATTTGAACAGAATGCAAATAAAAATTAAATTTCTTTCTATCTTATTAGTAAAAAAAGTCTGAAAACAGTACTTTTAATTCAATTGTTTTTAACTGTTATAGATAATCAAAACTAATTCGCAAAAATTGTTGTAAATTACATTTTTCTATATTTCACGTGTTTTCTTTATTTCATCTTTCACAAATTAAAGGCATGGACGTTAGCTGGATCAATTATAAGCCTCGATTGTTTTTAGAACATCTTTAAAAATCACACTTGTTGTTATTAAAATAATAGTTCTTTAATGAAAATGCAACAGGAGCAGGAGCGAAATAAATACTTTGAATTGTACAAATAAAGGCAAAACCTACGACATACAATATAGGGTATCGTGAAAGTTCCTTCAATCGATTAGAATTCTTATAAGGAGAAACTTAACAAGTTACTGGAGCACGTATTGCAGGTTAGTTGCGTCTAACAAGCTTGAGGCAATGACCGAATGGCAGGGTGTATAACCATGCTTGTAATGCTTATAATTGTAATGGTTTTCCGCATCACTGTGTCATTTAAAAATATCAATCGTATTCAACGCTTTCATAGTTGCAATTCCAGCAGAGAAGTTTCTGCTTCCTTTGAAGGCAACCGACTGGAACACTGGCTGGAACTTAAGGCTAAATTAACAGTATAAATAAAAATAGGTTGTTGTGTATTTGTTCTTAGGGGAACGCTTATGTCCAGCAGTTGAGTGCAGTTGACTGCAGCAGGCTGTTGTTATTAATGTAAAAATAACTTGAATTTACTAAATTATAAGTGCCAGGTTAAATACATACTATTTTGCTTATTATATCAGTACTCTGTCGTATTTTGTTAATTTTTAATGTAACATACATCTTTAATTTATTCTATGATGCAAAGCTTTTTTTGTGAAAATCGGACGTAAAAATTTAGACCTAATTATTATATAGGTATTAAATATTTATAAAAATTATTTGAAATCCATTAGAAAGCAAAATAACGAGTATATTTTCTCTCTTTAAGTGTAACTGACAGTTAGTAGCTATTTAAAAGCAATTATTATCTTCCTTAGAGGAAAGCTGGCTAGGTTAAAATAACCTATATATAATTATATTTACATTATTATGATAAAGTAAATTCATGCTTGAACGCTTCAAACTCTCTCCGTTATAGTAAATACAAGAAAATATTCATGTTCCTTAGTTATATACAATATATATAGAATATTATCAAATAAAAATATCTTAATGATAAAAAATCTTTAGCCATCGGTATATCTGCAGTTTTTTTAACAATATTTATGTCATTGATTACGTTTTAAGAAGTCATCACATGATTGCTTTCATTATCAAGAGCATTTAATCATGGATACTTTCTACATTGACAACATTCATCGTTATCCGTAATTTTTTACTTTGAGAAACATTCCGGTAGACCTTTAGCTCTAGCACAATAATTAATTTTCTTATTACTTAATTAACTTCGAATAATTTTTACCTGCTGGATGAACTGGACTTTTAATACTAGTAGTGTGTTTCGATGATATATCCATAAATAAAATACTTAAAGTTGTTTATAATTTCATAACAAAACAACGTTTGGTGGATGGTACCCATTCTCACTAAAAGATTTAATCTACATCTACGCATGGTCATCATCAGCCTGCGATAATTCATTACAGGACATAAATCCCCACCAAGGCGCAATACTTAGTCCGATCTTCAGCAAAACGCATCCGATTTCTGCATATTATAATTGAGAACAGTAATGTTAAATTTGATTTATATTTTTATATATATATTTAACCTTATTATATATATTACATATACTTAATCATGTACAAAATCATGCACAAATCATAGCTTTTCAACCTGGCATATAATCCTGCAGAATTGATATTAAGTAAACATTAGTTTAGTAGCATAAAATAAAATAAATTAAACACACTAAAAAACACACATCAGCGCCGCACCAATGGTGATTTGTAATGTAATTTTTATTTTTATTTTTTGTAAACTATATTTCTTTTTGGTTTGTATAATTTATTTTATAGTTTTTAATTATTTATATCAGTCTTTATTATCTAATTATATTAAGTATAGCAATTAGAAGGGAACTGTTTACCGTAGAACAGGTTTCGCCCTAGTTCGGCAGGCAGTGAAACGAAATTGTAAACTTGTTAATGAGCAATAAATATATTATTATTGTTATTAATATGTAAATACTGAAAAGACTCTATTGATTTTCTTAAAAAGAAAAGCTATTCATATCATTCAGATGTCTCCATAACATTAAAAAACTACAATAATTTGACTCCGATTTACTAAATTTGAATTAAATTAATTATCTAAATCTGACGACGTTGGTTCTTGCTGAAAACCAGCGCCGGGTGCTCCAATAGTATACCCGGCATATGCTGAACAAGAACCATTTTATGACACTCGTTAGATTAAAATTATTTTCTTTTTGTTTTGTGTATTTATTTGTATAATATTATTAAAGATTTAATTTTAGTTAAATATAAAGTTTTTCTATTCTATTCTATTCTATTCTAAATAGTTGTAATTTATTTATCTAAGACACCTGCCGAAACCTTGATTTTCTAAGACATTTTTAAACCCAATGTTGATATTATAAAAAGAAGACCTGATATGCAATACATCTTCATACATTCAACTAGCACTAAATTACAATATTATTTATATAAAAATTAAAATTATATTATTATTTCGGTCATTTCTTTAGGATAGTTTTTGAATTCTTTCTAATCCAAATACTTTCTTATAATTGGATGTGTATTAAAGCCGCTTTCTGTAAAACCTTTAAAGCAACTTACCCAAACATAATTCGGACAGATGAGCGTCCAAATGTTTACTATTATAATAAGACAATTATAGTGGGATCAACAAGTTACAGAGAAGGATCAATATATTATATTAAACTTCATCTGTTTTTACATTTTGACTTCTATAAGATCAGACTCATTCAAATATTTGACTATCGTGCGGTACATGTATTTCGTTCCACTATTACGATATTCGGTTTATTCTCAAAAACATATGCCCATCCGTGGCAATGTATCGATCTCAGTATAATGTAATAAAACTTTATATTCATATTTATTAGGTTCATATTTATCAAATAAGGACATGCTCACACAGGACGGATTTAATGGCACCCTGACGTAATAATAATAATGAAATTGTATATAGGAAAAGGGATTACACACACCATACTAGGTTATACGAAGTAGGAGGCGGATACGTTACTGA
Organism: Baronia brevicornis; assembly: GCA_031353405.1. NCBI lineage: Eukaryota > Metazoa > Arthropoda > Insecta > Lepidoptera > Papilionidae > Baronia > Baronia brevicornis. Next base: position 426,526 of record JASFAT010001824.1, on the reverse strand, counting down.
GTTTATTATAATATTGAAATAAATATTGTTAAATAATTACTGTGTCATAAATGCCGTTATAACACATGAACATACAAATGACATCAACGAATACCCAGACTCGAAATAAATAACAACAAATCATACATATCTAAATGCGTGAATCGAACGCGTTACCTTTTACTCCAAAAACAGACGCCTTGCCGCTCATCCAGTTAGGTTCAATCAAGCCATTTAGGTCTATAAATAGAACTTTTTGACTCACCAAAATTATTAATGATTCAAAAAATTGACATCACTATTGAATAAAAGTTGTAATCCACCTTGGTTGTTGATTTAATTAATAATTATATTAGGTATAGAAAATTAATAAAGAATATTTCACTGTATTTATAAGTTTGCTATACCTAATAAATTGATTTAATATATTTAATAATCACAACTCCTATAATATTTATCTTTGACACTCTAATTTCAGAATACACTTCGAGACAATCAAATATTTTTGAGACAATCAAAAACACCTGACAAAGCATTGGAGTATATGGCAAACCACCATATAGTCTATCACCTACCTACAAACCAACCTGCTTTATCTTCTTTTTTGGGTGATTTTTTAAGTTTGTTGTCTTGGAAAAATGACGAAAAAAATCCAGCGTTTTTAGGTGGACATGTCGTTTTCTTGACTGACGGTGATTTAGTTTTTTTGGAAACTTTATGCGTCGTTGTTCGTCTAGTGCTTGAGGACGGGCGGTGTGTCATTTTTGTAGGTTTACGTGTAACTGTCGCCCGTCTTGTGCTTATCGGACGTCGGGTCGTCGGTCTTTTCGTGATATTACTTCGCTTCGTCACCACATCCACCCACATGGTCTCTTCATTATTATCCACATCGTCATGAACAGGTCGGTACGGAGAACCTGCGTCCGCACTGATCTTAATTTTTTTAATAATCACCGGAGGTTTCGTAACTAAAAAATTTGTATAACTCTCTATATTAATACTTGTTTTGATCACTTTATTTTTATCACGTTTGTTTTTCATATTCACATTTGTTTTGGGAGCTTTGTCTTTTAGTATCACTTTGGCACTGGGTTTTATAGAGACTACGTCAAGGTGAGGTGTGTTCTCATCAGAACCGTAGTCCCAGGACGCGATACGATGGACATTTTCGGAGTTTTGGGGCGGGCGGTGTAATGCCACCGCGAACGCCAAAAGCGCGAGCAGCGCCAGGCGACGCGCCATGTGACGAACGTGTGCGCATGGCGAGGTGCGAGCGCACTATAGTCAGTCACTGTGACAACGGCACACTCAGCAAAGCAAGCACCTTCTTACCTTCCCTGCCACTGTCATTACGCTACGATGTCACTTTCAACTCACCCGCTACTACTAGGTCAGCCCGCCCGTTCCAGTCATATATCCAGCTCTCCATTTAACTATTATGTTTAACGTCTAGTATCATTAGTAAGTAGCCTTCCTTTCTCTAAAACACCTATCAATTTAGTGGCTTGTTATCATTTTGAACATTGAACATATTGTTCGCGTTTCTGAATATTATGAGCACAAAACCGATTGTCTTTCTCCTTTCGATTTATTATACCACTAGCCTTTGCCCGCGGCTTCGCTTCGCGGGGAATAAATATATACTTTTTTTAACTTAATTTATGGTTCACAATTTTGAACATAGTGGCTTCCACATAAAAGGGAGATATACTGTCGCTTTTATTTAGAACTATTCAAGACAAACAATCCTACGGTATATCATCTTTGTGTAACTCCAGTGGTTTAGGCAGCGTACGCCAAGATAGTACTCAGAGGCCGGACTTTTTTCCGACTTAATTGACATGTATCGTTATATTACGACCAAAAAAATTACATAAAATTATTACAAATTGTAGCCTATATGTTATTCCTATGTATAACCTATATTACTGTAAAGTTTCATCCAAATCCGTCCAGTGGTTTTTTCGTGAAAGAGTAACAAACATGAGTACGTAGGTCACAAATTTTCGCATTTATATTAATATATATATATATATATATATATATATATATATATATATATATATATATATATATATATATATATATATATATATATATATATATATATATATATATATATATATTATACCATTTTAAATAACATAAGCAAACATCCGCTACATGTACAAGTATCACGTTAACGCTAATAATATCACGCTCTTCTCCATGACTTCGATATTCATTTTAATTATATTAAAGATTTGACTTCTGAACTATATTTCAAAGTTGCTTTCATGTGATTAACAAGCCGTAATAAGTTTTCAATTCCGTGAATATAATTTGTCATTCAAATGAAACTGCCTCGAGATAAGAATGTCATTCTATGCTAAAAAAAAGAGCGAATGCTGACTCACTACATCCCGAAGCAGAATCATCGAATATGATTTTTTACACACTTTATTAGATTTCTGTGAAAATAATAGTAGAATTTTAACTGCTGTTATTAAATAGTCGCGACAGCTAACTGCAGAAGAGCGGGGAGGGAGGGCAGACACACACTAACTGAATTCTAAATACTTAAAATGCTAATATATAGCTTAATTTTATTTAATGATATTGTAGTTATAACTGAATATGTAAGATGTAGTCCGGGCTGAACGGTCCGCTGGTCACAACTGATGTTTATATGAACCATAAGTTTATACACGTACGTTTTTAACAAAGAACCTTTTCTATGTGGTATAAACAACACCAATATTAAATAACGTTACACTTAATAACCGCTCTCTAGACTCTGTATCTATCTTGCGGTACCATTGCAATAAACAAATTCCATGGACAAATACACAGAATCGTACAACGTTAGTAGGTAAAGTCAAAGTCGTGTTGTTTGAATCTATAGGCCGTTGTGTCTCTTTTTATGGGACAGGAAGGCAAACGAGCAGGCGTGTCACCTGATGGAAAACAATCAACGCCGCCCATAGACTTCCGCATCGCCATAAGCAATGCGAAAGCGTTGCCGAGCTTTAAGTAAAGTGTCATTATGGGAGTGGGAATGGGAGGGGGAAGGGTAGAGGGAGGGTGGAGGGAGTTGGGCCCTCAGAACTCGGCCGCTCACCGTAAGAAGCGCGGTAGCTAAACTACCACTCAGACGCCGGTTTTTGCGGGAGTGTGGCGTGTCTTAGGGAACGTGAGGATTTTATATTTAAATTAACGCTATACACCTATGTATATCCCCACACTATGATTTTTCTGAATAAACATCAAACATAACATATAAATGTCATGGACGAATACCCACACTCAAACTACCAACTCAACCTTTAAGTCATGCAAATATTTAGCCCTGAGCGGGAATCGAACCTGCGACATTTGGCTCTGAAAATAAATTCTTCGCCATAGAGTCATTCAATCGTAAAATTTTAAGCCATATATTTACGGCTAATGTGTAACTTAGTTTTGCAGTTTCTTTTTTATAGCCCCTATATATACCACTGTTTGGCAAAGGGAAAATTTCTAAGGGAATCAGACATTAACCTACCACACTAGTCTAAGGCGGTTAATAGAGTATCTAGACTCGGAAAAAGTTCTGTACGTCATACATATGTATGTATTTATTCTGATGTGAAATCGAAACCGCGACTATTGATTCCAAAAGTATAAAATATAAATAGTAAAAACTTTGCCATTGAACCGTTTAAATCGTGAATTGGTTTTCAATTTATTTATAATAAGTCTCTTGCACATTAAAACAGAAAAACTTTTTTCAAACGTTTTAAGTGTCATACACAGTACAAGTATTACAGTTGCATATATTACTAACATATAAAAATCTCGTATCGTTGTTGTTATCGAACTCCTCCGAAATGGCTTGACCGATTTATACGAAAAATTTTTTGTATATTTGGTAGGTCTGAGAATAGGTCGTAAACTATTTTTTATGCCTATACCTATACCTAGAAATAATTTATATGACAAAACGACGTTTCCCGGGTCAGCCAGTAATATTATTAACTTCACGATTCGTAATCGTGTATTTGTATCTACTGTGTTCTAACGGCGAAATGAGATTTATGTTTGCCTTATTAAACACATCCGGACTGTGAGTGGATTACGTTACGAGTATGTCATATAATAGTATTCTAATGCAATGACACGTTTGTATTGAAAGAAATAAACGCGCTTAGTAGCGCGGCTCATCATCATCAACAGTCCACTGCTAGACATAGACCTCCCGCATGAAGCGCCACCTAGACCGATCTTCGGCTTCACGCATCCAGTTTCTGCCAGTCGCCCTACGCAGATCGTCGCACCATCTAGCCGGGCGGCATCTAGCCCGATCTTCGACTTCATACATCTCGTTTCTGCCAGCCGCACTGCGCAAATCATCGCACCCGGTGGGCATCCTACACTACATTTACCGAGACGTGGTCTTCACTCCAGCAGTCGTTTGCTCCAACGATTGTCGAATCTTTCAACAAACGTGACCAGTCCATTGCCACTTCGGTTTGCTAATTCGAAAGGCTATGTCGGAGACTTTAGTTACTCTGGTGGATTTGTTCATTCTGAATCATATAAAGCGTGGCTCACTCGCTGTAAATAAGATTGCCGTAAAATATGTATGTCATGTGAATAGGCTCTTAAATTTGAAAATGATAATAAATAATACAGAATGCATGTTTGGGCTAAGTCGCGTGTTTGGGAGAGACCTACGAAACAGTAAACTCAACATAAGAATACATAGGGTTTTCGGTGGCAGAATTATATTTTCAACCTTAATTACTACATTCAAACACGGATAATTCGACCATATTTAATTACATTAAAGGTCGAATAATCCTTGTTTGATAGTAGTTGTTAAGGTTAAAAACATAATTCTGCCACCGGACTCCCATAAGACTGTAAACGCCGCCTAATGGAAAGCTATCAACGCCGTCCCCAGACATAGTGAGGACTGCGATACGGTGAGGTCTTGGTCATTGATTATTCAAACAGGCTTTTAAATTGATGTGTTAATCAGTTTCAAAGACACGTTCGAACCATTTAACATTTGAGTTCACATTCCGTGAAGTCGAATATTGGACTAAGTAGAGACTAGAAGAGGTGACTTTCCCCTGGTAACGGATCGGTTCTTATTTCAATTAATGTGTAAAAATCTACGTAAATGTTGCTGAGATAATAGACTCCCTAGCTTAAAGTACCTTAAACCTTAATAATTTCTCTATCGTGTCATAAATCTTGTAAAATAAACCCAACCTTTCCACGATTTGCACGGATAAACGCAGACGTAACAACGAACTGAAACGTGGATAAAATTGTTCACGGGAAAATCTCTAATATTGTAATATTATAGATTTTCTCATTGTTACATGGGTAATAATATATTTTCGCTACACTATTCTGGCAATTTTAATCCATCAGTTTCATTTTATTTTAATTTTTTTGCACAGCCCATATATGTCCTACTGCTGAGCACGGGCACCCCACGTTTGGAACAACGGACGTTAAACCCACCATGCTTGTCTAATGCGGATTGGCGGGGTTAACAGACAATACATAGAATATCTACAGGCCGTACATATATTTATTCCGACGCGGGGATCGAACCCTGTCGAAATCTTACAAAGGAATTATCCGATCGCCAGTGTCTCGTCTTATATGCAGTATAGATACTTTGTCAGATTGACTATTGAACGCAAAGATAACCACATGTTTGCACTTCTTTATAACCCAATTCATTAGAATCATGATAAATAGATAAAGAAATTTATACAATCATCAACATATCTTGTCACATTATTTTACAATAATTTAATATTTATTTAATATTAAAAAAGCGTTAAAGTTTATCCTTACATCGATAGTGTGTCACCAGGTCACACCAAATATCTACTATCAAATTGTTATTAGCGATAACTCCGCTCTTTGTATATACATATAATTATAATTAATTATTGTATATATTTGTTTATCTATATATCATGATTCTAATGCATTGATTTTTAATAATTACTTATTTTAATACGAGTAAATACATTCCAATTGAAAATAACTTAATTGCCATCATAATTTTATTATTATATTGTTTTCGATACTCTATATATATATTGACGTACATATTCGCCTTTTTAACCTACATGTATATTATACCGCTATAAACAAATAGAATTATTTTATTTTAATTTCGTTACCTTGCATCTTTAATAAGTGAATTATTATCCTTTGAGAGTCAGGCATTCTTTGCAGAAATCCATTACTATGTGGACAGTTACAACTCTCACTTAACTAAGATCCGCGACAAGCAAACAAAAACAGAAAAATAATAATGTGTGTTTTGTAGCGGAAGACAACCGTTAAGTGTTGATACTTAACGGTTGTCGTCCGTAGAGTCTACTATACCTGATAATGCCTCGTGTTGAGGCGAAACACGTGTTGTGTGCAATGTGGAAAAGTGGTAGTGTGTGTTTGGTCTAGTGGTTGGGAAGTGGACAGTAGCTGACGGCAGTTTAGCAGTTTTTTCGATAAGATTTAATTTAAGTTCACCGTAAATCCACTTCTCCCGGTAGAAAACACACATTATTATTTTTCTATTTTTTTTTTGCTTGTCATGGATCTTAACTAAGTAAGAGTTCTAACGGTCCACATAATTTAAAACTGATTGACTTAACAAATTAAATGCAACTTCTTATGATTTTATTCTCGAACAGATATTTGTTCAAATTGATTTAGTAACAATTTTACTAAAAAGTAAGTATTATTCTAACGCTTCGAAAAGTTCATTAGGTAACTCCTTAAGTTACCTAAACATGTTGTTTTGATTTCAAATAAATTTGCATAAATTTAAAACGTTCACACCTTTAACAATAGCGAGGACATGTCAATGGAATTTAAATATAATTATACCTAAACAACGTATCGTAATTAAATAATGCGGGCGAATTGACCGCGACAGCTGTGTCGCTACACAACCGGGTCGTATTGAGTGTTAGAAAGAGTGCAGACGCGACCGGTCGCGTGCGAGAGCTTACAATAAACTCGAACTTGCTTAAACACTGGCTTTGACTTTATAATCATCCCACATCAGTGAACTCGCTCATGGTTATCAAGGCAGGGGCCAAGAGAGTTCACTGGCATTAACGTCTTGGGGACGCGATCACTGCCGTGCAACCGGTAAGGTACCACCAATACATTTCTCCGTAATAAGACCTTTCCCATCATTACTTACACGTTTGATTATACGAACATTTACAGATCACAATTTTGTTGATCATTTTGACCATCACCTTTATAAATATATATTTTATCTTGATTTCTTTTAATGTTTATTTTAGACGATTATAAACTGCTTACTTTCTCTGTTTCTGTCTTAAATGTAATAGAAGTACCATTATAAAAAATTAGATTAGTTCCATCATTGACCTTACTTTGGCATTACTACAAGATTAAAAATAAAAAGTATGGAATTTATGATTGACAGGTGCTATTGAGTTGAACCTGACGAAACGAGGTTAAGTTCATAACAGAGTAAAAGCTTACATTGCATACAAGCTTATTTTTGTAAAATTAACAATGAATCATTTTTTAAGTTAATTTTTTTTTATAATGTAAATGTAATAAATATAAATATCTATTGAAAAATGTATTAGGATCTTAAAACATCGTATTATTATACATATTTAGTTAAATAAATTATTTGTGTGTATTATACTTTCTTTATTAATTCTGACCTTTAATAAATGAAAGGTCAGAAACAATAAGGATACACAAATATCTTATTAGGTACGTACGTACGTAATTATGCCATTTTTATAAAACTTTTTCTGTATTAAAACTACTTAAACCTGTTCTGTAAGTTTTGTATGCAACACGTTACTTATATTATACAAAATACTTCAGTTACATTCCGTAACGTGTTATATAAAAATAATATGTTATAAACATTATTTTTGTATTGTTGTATTGTGTTTTTAGTTGTCGTTATCGAATAGTAAATTTTGCTTTCCATTGCTTTAATGATTTTTATCAACTTATTAGCTTAATTCTCAAAATTATTTCTGTTTAAATTTAATAGTTTTATATGGATCAGGGTCGCTACTCGTTAAAATAATTATTAGCATCTACGTTTTGTCATAAATTCTACAGATATTCTTAAATGATAATGATATTAGCAAAATTTAAATGCAAGTCTCGTTTTTAATTTTTCATCTGGAACTAACATAATATGAAAACATGTATTTTTGGCTTTCAGAAATATCTTCTTCAAATTCTATAATACTTAAACACAGACCTTCACACTTAAACTTTGAATACTTTTGTCAAAATTTCAAAAATATAAACTAGATACAACAATAATAGAAAAATAAATATTTGATATGTTAAAAACTCATAACTATCTACTTCATTATGATAAATGTAGTTCTGTATATGTTCAAGATACCTCCTTAGATTATACTCCGCCATACAGGTTAAATAGTGTGACCTGAATATTAAATTAACACACACTAGTTTGAATAGTAATGACTACAATGTATCTTTTTTAGGTATTGAAGTTTTACAGTTATACGTATGTCCTTTGCTTTATATCTTTATCTAATTTATGATTTGACTACTTGCATAGACCCCAAATTAGAATACGAGAAACCGACGTTCCTAGGTCGCATGTAACGAATTTTCCTGCAATTAAAAGTAGCATGATGGGTTTCACTTGTGTAAATTATATACCTTAGCAAATTCATTTTCACATTTCATTCATCTAATGAGTTCCGCGAATAAATGCAAGAGTCTATCAATTTTCTTGTGCCGTAATTCTAATTATTTCTACAGTTGATCCATTAATTTTATGTAACTATTATATATGATGAGTTGTGTAACTTTTCTATGTGGACAGTCAAAAGTTTTATTTACCTAAGATCCGCGACAAGCAAAACAAAAACAGAAAATTAATAATGTGTGTTTTTTATGCTGGATGAAGTGAATTTATTTGGAACTGAAACCAAAAAAAATCGGCCATCAATTCTCCACCCACCAACCACTATACACAACACCAAACACACATTACCACTTTTCCATCTTGTAAACGACACGTGTTTCGCCCCAACACGAGGCATCCTCAGATATAGCAGACTCTACGGAAGACAACCGAAAAGTTGACAACTTTGATGGCAGATTTTCGGTAAGTTTTTGGTTTAAGTTCCGAATAAATCCACTTCATCCAGCACAAAAAACACACATTATTAATTTTCTGTTATTGTTTTGCTTGTCGCGGATCTTAGCTAAGTAAAACTTTTGACTGTCCACATAGTGATGGATTTCCGCAAAGTAACGCCTGACTCCATTAATAACTTTTCTATTCAAATATCCTATATTTTACAGTTTTCCACACATCAGTAATGCATTCACTAACCACCGGATTGAGTTTGATGTTGATAAGTGTGTGCTGTGTTTTTACGAATCATTTAAGAATAGTTCTAGCTGGACAAGACGTACCCAACGAACCACTAGTTGTTAATGCTGTGAGTCTTGAACATGATTCTGATCTATCAGAGTCCACTTCAAAACAGGTAAATTTTAAATTTATTTTAATTTAATACGTAAGTATTGCCGTGTGGTTCCCGGCATAGAATTGTTTTTTTACATTTTTTGATTAAACCAGCAAAGAAGGAAGTTTACCTTATACTCACAAATACATATCACTTGCATTCTTACTTTATGTCTATGTGCGTAGTGATTTCTTATAGTGATAATAATGACTCATTAAATTATTTGCGTTAATGAGTTTCAAGGCCCCGATGTTAAAAAATTATATATTTTTTGATAAGAATGTTTATTTGACAACTAAATTAGATTAAAAGTTATCAAGGTAATGTTTCATTAAATCATAATGTTATTTAAACAACTTCCATCAAAATTAGTTCTTTATTTATCATAAAGTTGTTAGGGTACCTACGTAAATTTTTACATGTAGTTACTTACCAGTAAATTTCAATGTCCCCTCCATAAAGCATTTTATTTTTTGCTAGCTCTCATCATATCTTGCTTATGCTTCATCTCTCCATTTGATAGTTAGAATCATTTCAACCTTATAGTCACACTAGCTACATTAAGTTATTTCCGTCGGTAAGAAGCTTGAGCGCAGTAGCAAATTTTTGGGTCCATTTGGTGGTATGCGGTGAGATGCAAAGGCCCTTCTTGGATCTGTCATTTTTTACCAGATTAGGATACTTAAGCGTCCCGTCATCACCGTCAGTCATAATTCGTTATCTATTTGTCAATATTCGTTTTTCAATGAATTTTTGAACGTTCTCAAGATCAGTGCCGGCAGGAATATGCTTTTTTAAGAAGACTAACAATTTTTTTTTTTTAATATTATAAGAACTTGTTAACCATTCCAACTAAGCAAATAATGCTTGTGCTAGAATATGGTTCACATCAATAATCCAATGGAAGATACGAACTCACGATGTTCATGTCGTAATACCGATTCTTGCCGACTAAGCTATTTATTACTGTTTACTTATTAACTCTTCTTTAATGCCCTATTCGGCGTACCGAATATCAGTTCGGACTTTTATTCCTTCGATGGTATTTTGTTTTAAATTTTTACCAAAAAACACATGTTCGATAGCTAGACGTGTTGATTTCGATTTAAATATCTAGTTTTTAGTCATTGTGCAAAATCAAACCAATACACATACGAGTATACGTATAAAAATGCCTTAATAAAGGAGTAATGCGTCGAAAGGTTCTAAAAATAAAAAAAAAGTTTGGAAGAAAGCGTTTCGCTGGACTTAAAAACAATTGAAACTACATATTTAAAATAATCTTCATTAAGTGCTATTTAAGTTTAAGTATTAAGATTAAGTGCTATTTTTTATTTTGCTTTCAAATTAAGTTATTATATAGAATATAATATACAAAATTGCAAAATATTATTTAAATTATATTTTACAACACGCGGCGGTACGAGACTTGACCTACCGCGGTCCGCCGGTTGCCGACCGTTGGCCTAAAGCTCCTCCAAATCCTCTTTTAGATGTACACCTGTCTCAGGAATACCTAAGTTACAACATGTACCAGTGGGGTTGAAAGTTGCGACACTAATCTCGGTGACCTCAGCAGCAGCAAATATTTAATTGCAGTTTTATCATGTCAAGTAGTTAATTTTATTGTAAAGTCCGAGGGTACTTTTTTTAATATTTTCATAATCACTCAATTGGTACTAATAGAAACTAATATACATATATTATGCAAATTTTATTAGAGTCGAATCAGATTGAGTGACACCAAATTCCAAACAGGCGAAACCGCGTATAACAGTTAATTATATAATAAGTATATTTTTGTTTTAAACAATTAAATCATAATCATACGATCAGGTGGCTTAGGGATGCAAAGAGAGTCTCTTTTTGCTTCCCTTATATACTCAGGTATAAGTTTTATGGTTATGTTTAACTTGATGCATAATATATTTTGAAGGTTAAACATAACATCAGTGTAGTTGACAATGAATTCGTACTGGATGGTAAAGTCCTTCGGATAGTCTCGGGTTCATTACACTACTTCCGCCTACCTGCAGCTTATTGGCGAGACAGGCTACGTAAGCTAAAGGCCGCTGGGCTTAATGCTGTTACAACGTAAGTTATATTCTTCTTTTTGATATGTTTAGTTATACAACTGATATAAAAAATAATTTTTAACAAGGTAAAAAAATTGGTGAAAATTTAGAAAATTAATAAATAATAGTCTTTGGAAAAGAATGTACTGCTACATATTCTTATGCAGCCTATATATTTATGTCCCACTGCTGGGCACGGGGTTTTGCCATACATAGAGGTATAGATATTAATCCACTATGCTATACGTACATTTATCCCTTTGTGAGAATCGAATATACAATCATGATAAGATGATGCGTCTCATGTCATCACACGGCAATAGTGGACTACCGTAGGTGTTGTACGGTTAATGTAGTGTACGGTGGTGGTGTTGATTGTGATAATTATAGGTAATTTATTTAAAAACTGAGTGGAGTTTAGTTATCATATGGTATAGAATTACAGAATCATAACTGATATTTGTTGTGATGTGTGAGACAATTTTTTAAAAAACTTATCAGAACAAACACTTGCCTTTAAGTAACTGCAATGGTACATTTGCTAATGCTATTTCTTTCCTTTAAGTAGCTACTCAAAGAAAGAAAGCATTTGTCCTAATACTTTTATAAGCGTTTGTTCTAAAGCAATTAGGATAATAATAAAATAAAACTTTTACTATAAACCACTGTTTTTTTCTTCTTTAATTTCTATATGGAATGTGTAAGTATATTGTTTAATTAAAAAACACGTGTTGTGTATAGGTATGTAGAATGGAGCTATCATGAACCTGAAGAAGGCCAATACTTGTTTGAAAACGACCATGACGTTGCTTCCTTTGTACGAATAGCATCGGAAGAAGGATTATATGTTTTGTTGCGACCAGGACCTTACATATGCGCCGAAAGAGATTTGGTGAGAACAAAGAATCTTAACACCAATATTCTATTAATAGTGTTTGATATCATAAAATATAATTACTAATTATAATTGTTTTTATAATTCTCAAGTTACAGTACAGGACAGATGTATATAAAAGGTTTAATATCAACTTTTTCTTATAGCCCCACTGCTAGAAAAGTTTACCTCGGAATTTAAAATTAATCGGTAGTCTTAGACGTCATTTTCAGAAAAGATTCGTGATGGTTTTCTTCACCACAAAGTATTTCCAGTCAAGTATATCCGTCAAGTCTTATGTACAGTGTTGTATTACAGTAGTGTCTTCTACTCTGTGTTCATGATCGTGTCTACTGTAAAATTGATTATTAACTAAATTAACCAATCGGTATACTATAAGAAGAATATTACGCAAAGGAAATATTTTATTGCAGCTTTATCATGTCAAATAATTATTTTTTGTGTAAAGGCCAAGGGTACTTTTTTTAATATTTTCATAATCACTCGATTGGTACCAATAGAAACTAATTCACATATATTATGCAAATTTTATTAAAGTCGCATGTTTTGTTAGCATGTTACCCTTGCTCTCTGACGTAATAGGTATAACAGCTTATTATCGTACAAGAGAGTATTCGTAAGAAAACAGAGTTGCTTGTTTTTTGATTATGCTATATTTCAGGGTGGACTTCCATATTGGCTCCTTGGCAAATATCCTAACATAAGACTGCGAACTACTAACAAAGGTATTAAAGATCACTAAAAATATCCATTATTAACATTTTCCAACATCAATCAATGAATTAACATCCATAATCAAACCAATATTTCTAATGATGTTATGTGATTCAAATACTAAAATTATCTGTTTCAGATTTCATTTACGAAAGCAATAAATGGATGGAAAAACTGTTTCACTATTTGACACCGTTATTAGCTGGAAATGGGGGCCCGATTATTTTAGTACAGGTATGAAACAGATGCTTCAAGCAAGACACGTATGGAACGGACGACACATATGGAAATCACAGCCCATAAATTTAATGCTTTATTCCCGCAAGTTTGGAGCTAACCGAATTTGTATTGAATTATATATATTTCAATAGTTATAATATAAACTATTAAATACATTCTATAAAAAATGAGAAATACAAATGTATTTGTATTTTAAATTCTTTTTTTAAAAAATTTAAAAAATTAATGAAGTACGAAACTCATGAACACAGACATAACCGTCCACGGCTGAACATTGACTCCCTCACAAACGAGGCGTGTTTTCTTAATCTTTATGCGTATATGAATATCGTTTTTTTACAGATAGACCACTAGTAAGAGACCATCCATATATTACGTTACACGGTAAGGGGGAGGGAGGGGTCAACAAAGTGTGATATCCTGTTCCCAACAAAGTGTGTACCAGGGGGGGATGAAACATAAGTTTCGTGACATCACATGTACACATGAATAAATCTAAAAACCTAAAACTCTAAACTTCAGTTGGAATGTTGCCTTTAAGCAGTCTGCTGTCGTACTAATTAAAGGGAACATTCCAACTAGCGACAAGTCTATATTCAGCAGCAGGTTAATAAGACTTTTAAAATATTATTTTTACGTTTTAGGTTGAAAATGAGTACGGCAGTTACAGCAATGATAAAAATTATATGAAACAAATCCGCGACATGATACTGAAACACGTTGGTGATAAATCAGTTCTTTTCACAACAGACGGAACGTACATCAATATGTTTAGAGACGGTTCAGTGGAAGGAGCAGTTACCACTATTGATTTTGGTGTTAGTACGTATTTTATTCGTTGTTTCATTTTCATGTTATGTTTTCCATCTTCACACGATTTTTTACATGAGTATCATTTTAATGTAAATTTATTTATTAAATACACTTTATTACCAATGATTAGAAATGATGAATTCACGGTATGCTTTGACAAATGTGGGTTTTGAAATAGTGAATACATAAACACAACACTACATTAATATTTGCGTTCGCTCTTAAAAACAATCCTTATAAAACTAAAATAATTACTGATTTTTATATTCCGCTCTAAAATACTGACAGTCTATCTGCTTCGCAAGCTCAGAGTCGCTCAGAGAGTTATGGAGAGAGCTATGCTCGGAGTTTCTCTGGTAGATATAATTCGGAATGAACAAATCCACTAGAGAACTAAAGTCACCGACATAGTCTTTCGAATTAGCAAACTAAAGTGGCAATGGGCTGTGTTTCAAATGACCGATAACCACGAAAAGCGGTGTTTCAAACGACCTTTAGCTTCTACTTATTTGTGAGTGTTTTGTCGTTGCTGGGCCTAGAATCTTTACAACTTCGTTGAATAGATTCGCAGGAGACCTGCAAGTAAATACGATAACTCGATGACCTGCAAGTAAGTACGATAAACGATGGGATTCAAGGGGATCTAAGCTAAGAGTCTAGATCTAAGAGTTCAGGACTTCGTCTTGAACCGTTAACAACCGTTACCACCGTGTTAGCTATTATATTTTTATAATCCTGTTAACTGGGATAAATATTTAATATCAGAAGTTGGATAAAGCCATATCCGAGATTTCTTATCGGCACATGACTGCAACTTTAAAGTGATCTCAAGCGTTTGCCATACATGTATCTGTACTTAGTTCTTAATTTTCATTCGTAGAGTCAAACAAATGTGGAAAGAACTATCAGAGACTTTCGTAAATATGTGCCAAAGGGACCTCTTATGAATTCGGAGTACTACTCGGGATGGTTGACGCATTGGAATGAATCCTTACAGCAGGTGTCAAGTGGCGAGGTTGTCAAAATGCTTCGCAAAATGTTAGATAAGAAATTCAATATAAACTTTTATATGTTCTTTGGAGGCACTAATTTCGAATTCACTTCTGGTAAGTATTGTAATTATGCAATTTTATGATCGTAATACACATTTTAGATACAAACGTGAAATATTTTAAAACAAATACATAAGTATTACAATACATTTATGATACTGTCATACATAAGTAACACACACACACACATATATATATATATATATATATATATATATATATATATATATATATATATATATATATATATATATATATATATATATGTGTGTGTGTGTGTATGTATATTATATACACTAAAGAATAAAATTATTATTAAGGAATAAATTAAAACTACGATATTTCTTGACTTGTATTTTGAAAATATTTTCTGTAAGTGTTACGTACAGATATTTATCATATTCATATTAAATAAAGAAATAATCAAGCGAATTATTATAAAAATATTACATATCACCTTTTACTTTTACCTTATTTTTCATGTTTAATTCAGCTATAATTTATAGATTGCTGTGGTACATTAGTTTTGCTTCATTTCGTAGGTGCCAATTATGGGAAGTCGTACCAACCAGATATAACGTCATATGATTATGATGCTCCCCTAACTGAAGCTGGTGATCCAAGTGAAAAATATTATCTCATACGTAATGTTTTGGCAGAGGTAACTATTTTTTTTTTTTTTTTTTTAACGGCCCATATACGTCCCACTGCTGAGCACGGGCCTCTAACGGTAACTATTTAAATATTCATAAATATTTTGTATAAATTGTAAACTGACAATGTTTTGAAAAGGGCCAAACCGGTTGGTTTTTAAAATCAATCATAAAATGAAAGACTAAACTGCATTCTATCGTTATTTTTTTTTAATTACTGCAAATAATTGCGATTTGCAGAAACTACCTGAAAGTCCGCCCTTTTATTACACTTACTTTTATGGTACGTAATTTTATACCAAAAATACAGTTTTAAATAAAAACAAATAAATTTTAATAACAACGCCAAATATTATTGTAAATTTTTATCGCGCGATAAACTTCATAGATAATATGGGTAACCGAGATCAATTTAAAAGAATTTCCAGATATCTGTATTTTCTTTCAGTATTATCCAGAATTAAACAACATAACTGCGCCTGTAGCATCCAAAAAAACGGCATACGGCGAAGTTACATTAAAATTTAAAACTTCCATTTTAAGTCCATATGGTCGTAAGTGTTTAGGAAAGAAATATGATGATGTCACAGGTACCAGGCTTCCCACATTTGAAGCATTAAGACAACGAGGAGGACTTATTTTGTACGAAACCACATTGAATGATTCTGACGCAGAGCTAAAGATTTTGAAGCCTCATGACTCCGTGTATGCCTTTGTTGATGGGGTGCGTATATTTACTATATTTTATCTGACCACGTTTATAATGATCTTGAATTAAAGTGAACTTAATCTGAAAGCGATAATTTTTTTATTAAAAAATTATAAAATGGACGAAGACTAGAAGAAGCAGGTTTAAAAGTTCAATTACGTACTACTATACTTCTAAGCTAGTGAATTAATTTATACTTAGTAATGATTTCCAATGTTAAACATCTTTACAAGATTAAAAAATGTATTCCAAATATTTTTATAAAAAAATTGTAGGTTGAAATACAAATTCAATTAAGCCAGTTGCGTTTGACAAAATTTTTGGCGAAAACACCATTCTTACCAAGCAAACTTTTACTTAGAAATATTTTTAACAGAATTTTCCTATTTCAGGAACTCCAAGGAATTTTATACCGAATGTGTAAGCAGTATACTATAAATATAAATTGTAAGCCGGGGTCTACACTCTCTTTGTTAGTGGAGAATCAGGGTCGAATTAATTATGGACCTCACATTCATGACTTTAAAGTAAGTAAATATTGAACAAAATAATGCATGTGTAATCAATTAAAATTAATCTAAGCCTAATTTACTGATTTTTACGGTAAATAAAATTATATTATAAATAATTGTAATTCTTCTTCTAAGAGAACCTCTCCGACTAGTGAGGTGCAGCAGTTCTGGAGCACTCGCTATCCCGGTCCACTTCCTGATATTACGTAGCCAAGACATTTTTTTTTCGACCAACTTGTTTTTTGACATTCAAGACATGGAAAAGTATATTTGGAATTTATAGTTATTGTTCCCCAAAAAAATTCAAAAATGTATAATCTTAACAAAGATAAGATACTAACATGTTTGGTCCGAGCGTTTAAATCTTCCATATGAAGTAAAAGTTGATTATAGAACATTTAAATTATAATATCCGATTGGCAGTTAAAAATTATATGTATCTCCCTATGCTTTTTCGTACATACAAGGAAAACCTCATGAAATAATAACCTGAAACTTTTCTCAATTTCAGGGGATCTTAAGTACAGTAGAAATAAACGGCAAACCTCTGAATGGTCAGTGGTCAATTACAGGATATCCACTAACATTCAATAGCATGGAGCTCCGTCAATCAAATGAAACGACGCGAGGAAGTCAACTACCACAGTTGTTTGAAGGCTCTTTCAACATTTCTACCAACAAACGTTTGGACACATACCTGGATACTACTGGTTGGGGAAAGGTAAACAGAAGAAATAAAAACGTAACCTTAGTATATATTTTTATGGGATAGGAAGGCAAACAAGCAGGCGTGTCACCTGATGGAAAGTAATCAACGCCGCCCATAGGCATCCGCATGCCAAAGGCAGTGCAGAAGCGTTGCCGGCCTTTAAGGAAAGCTTAGGCTTGTTTTTTGATGGTTCCAATGTCGTATCGGTTGGAAAACACCGTTGATGGTTGGACCGCTGATTCCACAGGGTTATGGTGCGTGGAAAGAAATTTTTCTGGAAAAACACACCGTACTGGATCGCTAGTTATCCAGATGGTGGGGATGAAACTTTTCCTTGTTGCGAGTTGTGCCGTAGTGGAACTCAGCGGCCGAAATTATCCCGAACAATTCTTCGGAGCACTCCCCATGGTTAAAACAATAAAAGATACTGAGAGATGAGGTATCTCTCCGCAGCTCCAAAGGATCTAGCCGTTCGGTGAGATCTTGGTCATCGACAATACAAATAGCCTGACGTTGTATGCGGTCAAGAGGAAGACGCTTATACTGCGGTGCCTCGGCACAGAGATGAGAACCATTTTATATGCAGCCTACTATGTATACAAATAAACTTTCCCACAACAATATAATTTAGTGGTTTTCTTAGAATCTAATCACCATATTAAACGTCATGAAGGACAAAAGTATTTCTTTAAATCTTCGAACTTGCTTAGCGGAGCCTCATAATGGATTCAACAAAAATTTTACAAATAATAAATAGGTTTAAAAAAAGGTTTGGGAACTAAATTCATCGACATAAAAACTTAAAGCTTTTAAAGTAAAAGGTTTGCCACATTAGTCAAAATCCCGAAAATAATTAGAGTGGAAACCGCATCTCAGCAAACTTAGTATGAAATCCCTCTCCGATGAAATGGAGTGGCAATCCACGCAGGGTGATTGGCAGACACTGCGTGGAATAAAAAAAGGCGTAGAAGAAACATAAAAATAGAGAGAAGGACAGTCAAATTTACTTTGCTAAGATCCGCAAGCACAAATCAGAAAAATAATATTATGTGTTTGCGAAGAAGTGTATAGAGAATTACTTACCAAGAAACAGTCATCAGCAAATTCTCCAACACCTCGCCATGGTCACTAACGTTGACAATGTAAAATAGTTGTCTTTTGTAGAATCTACGTAGAGTCTCGTATTACACCTAAGAATTCCTCATATCTAGATGTAACGCCTTGTGTTTATGATGGAAAGTGATATTGTGTATTTGACATTGTCAATGTTACTAATCATAGCGAGGTGTTGGAGAATTTCATGAGAGCTTTATCAAATATCTCAGTGTTTATCTGTCGCGTTATTATCAGTCACGTGTTGCACCAAATTAACGATACATTTAATGTTCCAGGGCTACATTTGGATCAACGGACACAACCTCGGTCGATATTGGCCCAGCGTTGGACCTCAAATAACGTTGTATGTGCCAGGTGTTTGGCTAGTTCCAGGTGTTAACCACATACTTGTCCTAGAATTAGAAGATGTGCCGATTGAACTTAAAATGGAATTTATTGACACATCAGTTTTAAACAGAAGAGGAATGCTATGTATAGTGCCATAACCATAGACATGTATACTCTGTATTCCATACTAAAAGCTTTTTTAATAATTATTTTATGCCGTTTTAATTGTTAATTAAATATAATTGAATAATATTTTATTATATTAGAATGGGTAATATACATGTTATCGTTGATTAAATTATTAAATTCGTAACACCAACAAATCATTTTCTTTCAAACATTCTTTTCATTCCGACGCCATCTAATAATTAATCTTGAAACGTATTCAAAAACACCTCTTTTTCTAACATAAGTAACAATGGTTTTATGAAAATCTCACAAACTATGAATAAAAATCAGTTTTTTGTTGTTCCTGTAAAATTTATTCATTTGAACTTACGAATTCTGATAAATAGGCCATCGTTACACTACTTTAAGTTGACCTTATTCAAAATGAATTTAGGTAATTAGGTATTAATATTTAGGTGTTATAGAAATCAGGCAAAATAAGTTTACAAAACGTACAAAAATTCTCACCCATCAAAAAAGAAAACTACACCAGAAGGCAAAAAGAATAGCTAGGAGGTATTCTTCCTTTATATTATAGACTTCAACCCGTAAACATCCTATGAATTCTGCAATCATGTTTCATTACTCACAAAATCCCTTTGCCCAGAGGAGTATATAAGTTATTAGGTACTTTAATTCCATTACAATTTGTTCGTCGAAGCCTCCTTCCTAAATTGTAATACGATGTTTCGCCTCTAAGTAAAGTACAAACTTAAAATTGAGTGGGCTTAGCCGGGCTCACTTAATTATTGACAAATATTTTTAACTATTCGTGTAATTTAATAACTTCTATTTTCCTACTTACAATAGTTTATAAGATTATTGTCATTAACCTAATTAAGTATGGAAAGTTTGCAATAAAAAAAGGTTTTTCGATCGATGATTCGAAGATATTAATGCTGGTAGCCTATTGGCTTTAACAGTTTTATCGAATAATGGGCCCGTGTGCTCGGAGCCTGCAGACGAGAAATAAATTAATATAGTGTCTATTAGTAGTGGGATACAATATATATATGACAAGTTATATGTGAGCCATTCAATATATATTTTATTTATTTTTGACTCAGTTTTGAAGTTATTAATCTGAACAAGCAAGATCTGGTCATAACTGTTTGAGAACTGAGAATCGTTACTACGAAATTCAGTACCTACCTATAGAACGTCCCACAGCTAGATGGCGTTACACCATCCGCAGAGATTTGATGGTCGTAACTGGATGCATGTAGCCAAAGATCAGACTAGGTGGCAGTACTAAATCTACTAGTGTATTTTTTCTTAATTTAAAGACCAAAGCTGAAGCTAATAATAATAATATACCCAGAAAAATAGTGAAAAGTTTAATACAGAGGAAGAAATCTTTTATCAGTACAACCGAAATTGTGGATTTACAATATCACCTGATAACCTGGATATGTCACAAATATTTGAGAAGTTATTTCGTCATATCATCCTACAATAATTTACTTTTATAAAGTAATAACGTGTTGTTATTTTTTAATAATAAAAACATATTGGTGTACAAAAATTCTAGTTGGTTTTGTGTGTTTTAACTGATAAAGGTTAAAGAGGTATGTTTATATTCAAATTAAAAATTATTTTACATAAGAAATTAAATTTCATTTATCAAGCGTCAGTCCGCAAGCAATCTAGCTTTTACTACCATTTCGCAATAAAGTTTCTTTGGTTTTTTTAACGGAGAAGAAACGGCGAAAAAAACTCCGCAGGTGTCCCCTTTATTTGTATTTTTTTTCTTCTCTTAAAATATTGCAATGTTTATAGATCAAACTTTATAGTCTGACAGATAATCAGGAGAACGTTCGGTTATGCTTATGTAAGATTCAAATTACAAAGATAAAAAATGACTGTATGCGAAAAACAGGCCCGGGTAGACCAGTCTCTACGAGAAGCACCTCAACCATTTTAAAGGGAAGTGGACAACCCGTCACACAAAATCAACCTAAACAAAACTCTTTAAGCGAGCATGACTTACCCAAGACCATTCAACAAAAGGATAATTCAATTTTTATACGAACATCCACCGTAGTTACCTGCACTACAATCAATACAATGTTGTTAGGTGGAGAGTTGCTTGCGGCCGTTTTTTGATAACATTTAGTTTAAGTTCCCTATATGGACAGTCAAAGTTTTACTTAGCTAAGATACAAGAAGCAAACTTGCTTGTCGCGGATCTTAGCTAAGTAAAACTTTGACTGTCCACAGAGTGATGGATTTCCACGAAGTATCGCCTGACTTCATTAATAATTTTAAGTTCCCTGTAACTCCACTTCATTCAGCAGAAAAACACATTATTAATTTTCTATTTTTGTTTGTTTGTCGCCGATCTTAGCTAAGTAAAAGTTCTAACTGCCCACATAGTAATGGATTTCCGCAATATAACGCCTGACTCCATTAATCACCTTGCTTCATAATTTTCTCTTAATATTTGTTTTAATTTGTAGACAATTTATGTGTATCCTCACAAACATTGTTGTAAAAGCGTATACATTGCCCCATAAAAGAGTTACTGACTTTATCGAGTCGCGTAACTCGTAGGTACATGAAAGTATATGACGGTATATGTGCCTGTACTATGATATATCATCACAGCGCCATTTGTAAAAAGTATGATATTTTAAAAAGTTAAAACAAAACATTAAACTGAAAATTGGTATTTTCAGTAAATCTATCTAATATCTTGTATGTACCATGTTCATTAACGACTTTTTTCAACTCGCTAAACATACAAAATCGAAAGAATGGAATTGTTATTTTATGTTTGGCTCAGTGGCTCTCGAATTTGACAATCAACAATTCGAAATATGTTGCATATGCGCATCTAACTTCTGACTGTTAACCAACCACCAACCATACACAACCATTAAACATGACATTGTTCTATCTTTAGTTCAAGCCAATGGTCTAAGTTAAGTATTGAGGGAGTGTGACAAAATATGCCAAGGTCAAATGTGCGAGCGAGAGGATTCTTCCATAAATTGACGCTTTGTGATAAGATGAATACGGAATTATGTCGACTTGTTCTGTTCATTCAGTTCAGTCGTTGCGGAGACCGCGACTGTGACGGACTGTGTTTAACAGTCTTCGCAGTAAACCACGTGGCCGGCAGAACCTAAAAACTTAGTAAGTATATTACGATGTTACGTACGTTACAAAGAATATATCTCCAATATTTTCACTTACTGTTATTTCTTACAATACCGTGTGTTTTGATTGCAACAGTCAATTATTTGGTTTTTATTCCAGTGTTGTCTAAACGTAATATTTGAAACATATCGTGTTTGTTTCCGTATATGTATGTTGTTGTTTTTAATAAGTGTTTCAGTTTAAAATATTTCTTTGCGGTGTAATATCTAAACATTCCGTCATTGTCACTCCCTTATAATTGTGATTATTTATTACATTTTTTGCTTATTTAATATAATTCTCAAATATTCACGGCTCGCTTCGTTTGTTTTTCTTCCACTAAATTAAGCCTTAAGAAATAAAAAAAAAATACACTCAATAACACTATTATGAATATCCTAACAGAAAATAAATAAAATCCAGCCTCACATACATACGAGTACATACTTATGTATAAACCTATACATTACGAATCGATAATCGAATCTACGTCTCTTGGCTATACATCGGAAAGATGTCTCTGGTACGGTCACGTTACGTACCAGACACATCTTTCTATATGTTTGGATGGAGGAATCATCGGAAAAAACAATTGAAGTCTAGTTTATTTAATTAATTCACATATTTTTTCAGCGGGTGTCGTACGAAGACTAGGACCGATACAACGAAATCAAGCCTACAGATTTCTTAAAGGCCAAGAAAGCTTCTTCAATGCCTATGATACTACGGATCTCTATGAACGGCGTTGATTGCTTTCCATCAGTTGACACGTCGGGTAGATTTGCCAACTGACTTAGCCTTCCTATCCCGTAAAAAAGATCACAAATATCAATGGCTAATATCAATGGCTGGGTAGTAGTGCCTATCTGAGTAAACAAATCAAATCTACGATCCCCAATCCACCTGCCAAACGGAGGGATTACGATAACACCTTCAAATTTATAAAGAAGGCAAACGTCCAGCAGTAGATTGTCCTGACCGTGATTTATTGTTCTCTTCAAGGTACTCTGATTTCGAACAGTATTTGAAATTAATTTCCTTGAGGTGTACTCGTATGTATATTCAGCAACGATAGAGATTATATTTTTAGAAGTGACGTTCAAGGAATAAGACGTTCAAGTGTCAACGTAGTAATATTTACTAAAATGTTACTAGTTAAAATAATACAATAAAATTACAGGATAATGACTAATAAGGAGCTAACGTGTGAAATCGGCCCGCCATGCAGCCTCGTACTTGAGGACGGTTCGATTTTTCAGGGTCAAAGCTTCGGTGCTACCGTACCAGTAGAAGGCGAAGTTGGTAAGGTTTTCCATTTTATGAATAGAAAAAAATAAATCTTCTTTCTGTGTTGTTCCCGGTATAGAAAAGGTCCATGCCATTCCACCACATGGATGTCTTACAGGGCGGTTATGGGTTAAATACCAGGATGGGTTAAATGGACCTTATTAATAAAAACCTATCTATCAGGCGTTTACCTCATTAATAAAACCTATATACGATTCCCAATCAACAAAGCGCGGGAATTGCGACAGCAACCCTGAATTTTGAGCGAGACTATTGATATTGATTGATGTAATGAAAAAACTTATGTATAGAAAAATAATATTTTAATTAGCATGTTATTACAATATAGCATCATTAGGATCTCGTCTAATGCACTACTAAGAATATATATTTTTAAACAGTAAATAAGGACGTAATAAATAAGTGTTATTTGAGTTTGTGCCTGAAAAGAAAAAAAAACTATTATCAGACTGTCCTTCCTTCGCCGTTCTTACGTGTTCTTCGAATTCGAATTCACGGAGCTCAGAAAACGAAGATTTCGCCACTGTGCCACTAGGGTCGACGATGAGTTATATTTATAATTACACACATGCACAATTTCAACTAACTAAAATAAAATAAGTGCAACCAAAAGGAACCTAAGTTAAATATTTTTCTGTTTTTCACTGTATTTGTCTTTACTTTTCTTTGTGTTGTTGTCCACATATGTATTGTACATCCATATATATACGGCTTGCGGACTTTTGTATATAAATATAATAGACACAGTATTCAATTGTCATTAAAAAAATATTTTAATAGTGTTTCAGACGGGCATGGTGGGTTACCCAGAATCATTGACTGATCCCTCTTACCATGCACAATTACTCGTGCTCACTTATCCCCTAGTCGGTAACTACGGTGTGCCTGATGAGGAAGATCGTGATGAAAATGGCTTACCTAGGTAATCTTTTTTTTTATTTGTGTTTTGTATTAGGATCGATGCCCGCTTACATCATTATGCTTCAACGAATAATTTTCGCCTGCCGGAGGTGCATCCTACTAGTCCACAGACGAGATTGTAGCAACTGACTAATGGCAATAAAAATACCCTAAAATCAAGGCAAAAATAGTCCAGTCCAGAGACCTACAACAGGATTACTGAAGTATTTCTCTATTTAAATACATATACATAAACTTAAATTTGTCAAAATAAAACTTTTTCTAGGTGGTTTGAATCCGAACAAATTTGGGCAGCCGGGTTGATAGTAGGAGAAGTTAGCACTCAAGCTTGCCATTGGCGTGCCCATCGCTCCTTAGGCGCTTGGTTAGCTACTCGTGGAATTCCAGGCCTCTGCGGAGTTGACACAAGAGCTCTAACACATCGCCTCCGTGAAGGGATCATATTAGGGCGCATTGTACACGGTGTGCCACCTTTTCCACCATTACCGCCTCTGCAAGATCCAAACATAAGAAACTTAGTTGCTGAAGTATCTACAAAGGTCTTTGAACTATTTATTTGTCACTTAAATTTTATATAAATGATTTAAAATTATCATATTATCGATATCGTTTCTAATATACTTCATTAGTTTGTTCATTTGTATGTAAGGAGAGATACTAATATTATTGGACCAATGCAGTCCCACATTTAACCATTTACCGCAGGATATATGTATGTACATATATTTAAGAGCCTTAATGTGTGCACAAACACAAAAGTCATTTTCTTGTTTGCAATCTCCTTTTGCCAGTGCCATTAAAATTAGAAGAATTTGAACCCTGTGTCTTCCAGTTATATATCTAATATCAAGTACATATAATTACACCGAGAAACCCGAAAGCTATATTCGTTTTTATTATAACAAAAAACTTTTTTAACATGTTTAAGTTTTTGTATATATGTCTTTCGTAGACAGTAAATATTGCAATATGTGTGTTTGTAGAAAACCAAAACATTCAATTCGAATGGACAAGTAACTATATTGGTTGTGGACTGTGGGCTAAAATACAATCAAATTAGATGCTTAATAAAGAGAAATGCTAAAGTCATAGTAGTTCCATGGGACTATTCGTTAGATCCAAATAGTTATGATGGCCTGTTTATAAGCAACGGCCCAGGTGATCCTGTAATGTGCAAAAAAGTCGTTGATAATTTGAAAAAAGTTATTGAAAACGAAAATAATGTGAAGCCTGTATTCGGTATTTGCCTCGGTCACCAATTGCTAGCAACTGCTGCTGGTTGCAAGACTTATAAAACGAGGTAATAATAATATCACTCAAATACATAATATTGTTATCACTAAATATTAGGTCAGTCCATAATTTCGTATATCAAAATTTTGCATCGACGTTCTGAAAAATCTTGTGGACTCAGAGCTAAAATTAGCAGTGAAGTCTTTCGTCATTTAAAGGAGATTGGGAAAGTGTTCAAGCTAGGAAAGTGGGTACCGCATAAGCTATCCGAAGCCAATTGCCAGCAGCGAATAAACACGCGCTTCGAAAGAAAGTTTTTAGACCGTTTGGTAACGGAAAATGGATTATTTATCATAACGTCAGAAGAAAAAGACAGCGAACAGATAAAAATAATCAATTTCAACAGTAAAGGTCTTTACATCCTTTTAAGTATTTGGTGGGATATGTGTAGTGTGATTTATTATGAACTATGAGAATGAAATCAAAGCATTAATGCAAATGTTTACAGTGAACAACTTTATAGTTTAAACTTAGAATTGATTATAACACGTCCGCGATTGGTGAATATCAAGAATGTGTTGTTTCATGAGAAAGCGAGACCACGCTCAAACAACGCTGCAAAAAATTAGTAAATTGAGGTGAAATTGAGAGTTTTTGCTGCATATTGCTTACTCCTCTAATGTTTCCCCAAGTGATTTTCACTGATTTCGTGCCTTACAATATCTTTCCCAGGAGAGAGTTCAAATCAAAACCGAAGTCTTTCCACAGCAAAGCAATTTAAAAGCTACCTGTAAAATGGCGGGACATTGTAAATAATGAAGGAAAATATATCATTGATTAAAATAGTAATTAATTTTTTATTTAAACTTTTTAAATTTTTCCCAAAATTTCGCACAAATTTTTGGACTGACCTGATATGATATTTTCAGAATATATAGTGATTTTTATTATTAAATATTACTTGTCTAAAATAAATTGAATTGTTTCTTATATATAATAAAGTTTTTATATTTTAGATATGGTAATCGTGGTCACAACTTACCCTGTACGCATAGTACAACCAGAAGATGTTTCATGACTTCGCAGAATCATGGATTTGCTGTAGACACTAATACATTACCCGACAAATGGAAAATTTTATTCACTAATGAAAATGACCAAACCAACGAAGGCATCATTCACAACGAATTACCTTACTTTAGCGTACAGTTTCATCCCGAACATACCGCTGGACCAACAGACCTTGAATGTCTTTTTGATATTTTCATAGAAGCAGTAAGGTCATACAAGCAAAATAAACATCTTTGCATTGACGATATGATAACAGAACAATTAAAATACACTCCAACTATACACGAAAGGCCGAAAAAGGTTTTAATTTTAGGTTCCGGAGGACTTTCTATTGGCCAAGCAGGTGAATTTGATTACTCAGGATCTCAAGGTGTAAAAGCAATGCAAGAAGAAAAAATTCAGACAGTTCTGATAAACCCTAATATTGCGACTGTTCAAACATCTAAAGGATTAGCGGACAAAGTGTACTTTCTACCTATAACACCAGAATATGTTGAGCAAGTCATAAAAGCTGAACGACCAACAGGTGTCCTACTCACTTTTGGTGGTCAAACTGCGTTGAATTGTGGAGTTGAGCTACAAAAATCAAAAGTTTTCGAAAAATATAATGTTACGGTTCTGGGAACTCCAATACAATCAATTGTTGATACGGAAGATAGAAAAATATTTGCAGAAAAAATTAATGCTATCGGGGAAAAGGTAGCTCCTAGTGCAGCAGTTTCAACTATTGATGAATCTCTTTCAGCAGCGCAACAAATAGGTTATCCAGTTATGGCTCGTTCTGCTTTTTCTCTAGGAGGATTGGGTTCAGGTTTTGCTAATAACGAAGATGAACTTAAATCATTGGCACATCAGGCATTATCTCATTCTGAACAATTAATTATTGATAAATCATTAAAAGGATGGAAAGAAGTAGAGTATGAAGTTGTAAGAGATGCATTTGATAATTGTATAACTGTGTGTAATATGGAAAATGTTGATCCTTTAGGTATTCATACAGGTGAATCAATTGTCGTTGCACCAAGTCAAACTCTATCAAACCGTGAATATTATATGTTACGTAATACAGCTCTTAAAGTTATCAGACATTTTAACATTGTCGGTGAGTGTAATATACAATATGCTTTGAATCCCAATTCAGAGGAATTCTATATTATTGAAGTAAATGCACGATTATCAAGAAGTTCAGCATTAGCTAGTAAAGCAACAGGTTATCCATTGGCATATGTTGCAGCTAAACTAGCGCTTGGAATTCCATTACCAGATATTAAAAATTCAGTCACTGGGGTAACTACGGCCTGCTTTGAACCAAGCTTGGATTACTGCGTCGTTAAGATACCCAGATGGGATTTAGCTAAATTTAATAGAGTGAGCACCAAAATTGGAAGTTCAATGAAAAGTGTCGGTGAAGTTATGTCTATAGGTAGAAATTTTGAAGAAGCCTTTCAAAAGGCGCTACGAATGGTAGATGAGAATGTTAAAGGTTTCGACCCTAATTTAGAGGAAGTTAATGAAAGTGAACTAAGAGAACCAACGGACAAACGCATGTTTGTATTAGCGGCAGCACTAAATGATGATTATACCGTAGAAAGACTTTACGAGCTCACAAAAATTGATCGATGGTTCTTAGGGAAATTTAAACATATTATTGATTATAACAAAAGCCTGGAGGCAATTTCTCCCGGATCAATTACTTTTGACATATTGAAAAAAGCTAAACAAATTGGATTTTCTGACAAACAAATTGCAGATGCAATTAAAAGTACTGAGGTCGCCGTGCGAAAACTTAGGGAAGAATACAATATAACCCCATTTGTTAAGCAAATAGACACAGTTGCCGCTGAATGGCCAGCGTCTACCAATTATCTTTATCTCACTTACAACGGTAGCACGCATGATATAGAATTCCCCGGTGGACATGTTATGGTACTAGGGTCTGGTGTTTATAGAATAGGAAGTTCTGTTGAATTTGATTGGTGTGCAGTTGGATGTTTAAGAGAACTGAAAAATCAGGATAAGAAGACTATCATGATCAATTACAATCCAGAAACAGTTAGTACTGATTACGATATGAGTGATAGATTATATTTTGAAGAAATTTCTTTTGAAGTCGTCATGGATATTTACAATATCGAAAAACCTGATGGAGTCGTGTTATGTATGGGTGGCCAATTGCCAAACAATATTGCAATGGATTTACACAGACAACAAGCAATAATACTAGGCACATCTCCAGACATGATAGATAATGCTGAAAACAGATTTAAGTTTTCACGTATGTTAGATCGTAAAGGCATAATGCAGCCAAGATGGAAAGAACTGACGGATCTCGAATCTGCTCAATCATTTTGTGAAGAAGTTGGATTTCCTTGTTTAGTTAGACCGTCATATGTGCTTAGTGGTGCTGCAATGAACGTAGCCTATTCAAATCAGGATTTGGAAGCATACCTAAAATCAGCAAGTAAAGTAAGTAAAGAACATCCAGTGGTAATATCAAAATTTATAATGGATGCTAAGGAAATAGATGTCGATGCGGTAGCAGCGGACGGTATCATTCTTTGTATGGCTGTATCAGAACATGTAGAAAATGCTGGTGTTCATTCGGGTGATGCAACATTAGTAACACCACCACAAGATATAAACGAGAAAACTTTAGAAAAAATTAAAGATATTGCCAGAATTATTGCAGAAACTCTAGATGTGACTGGCCCCTTCAATATGCAGTTAATCGCAAAGGACAACGATTTAAAAGTAATTGAATGTAATGTAAGAGTTTCAAGATCATTTCCATTTGTGTCAAAAACTCTGGATCATGATTTTGTCGCAATGGCGACGAAAGTAATTTTGGGTATTCCAGTGGAACCAGTAAATGTCATGAATGGATGTGGAAAAGTAGGAATTAAAGTACCTCAGTTTTCGTTTTCAAGGTTATCTGGTGCAGACGTAACTCTCGGTGTTGAAATGGCATCCACTGGTGAAGTAGCATGCTTCGGTGAAAATCGTTATGAAGCTTATTTAAAGGCTTTAATGAGCACTGGATTTAGAATACCCAAAAAAGCTATTTTGTTGTCTGTCGGAACTTTTAAGGTAAATAAAAAAAATATAATATATCGCAAACATTCATTTATTATTATTTATGTTACAAATAAATTACTTTTTTATAGCATAAAATGGAATTATTACCAAGCGTAAGAATCTTACATAAGATGGGCTATAAATTATATGCCAGTATGGGTACCGGAGACTTTTACACGGAACATGGAGTCGAGGTAAGTGATAAATACAAAATTTTCAAATACATCTTACATATAAATTTAAGTCATTTTTTTTTCAAATTTAATTGAATTGACTGAGCTGGTACAACATTTAATACATGTTTGTATTGAACAATAATATAGGTGTTTAATTTAAATCAAACTTTATTATAATTCTGTACCTGGTAATAGCAGCCTTCTATTTAGCTCCTATTTTATTTAGCTTGAATCTAATTCTTTTAGGTTGAAAGTGTTCAATGGACCTTTGATCACATTGGTGATCCAGAGGATGACAGGTCCGATGGAGAGTTAATGCACCTGGCTGATTTCATGGCGAGACGTCAACTGGACCTTGTTATCAACTTGCCAATGAGAGGTGGCGCTCGCCGAGTTTCTTCTTTCAGCACACATGGATATCGCACTCGACGACTGGCCGTTGATTACGCTGTTCCCTTAGTTACAGATGTAAAGTGCGCTAAGCTTCTAGTCAAGGTTTGCTTTTTTAATCTCCTAGTGCTATTGATATTAACGAAATAGTTTTACTTAGTCATATTTTTACATTTTATAAAATCAACGATTTTCTAAAGCTCTATAATTTATACATTCGACTACAGAATTACATCAAACGCTATTTTTATTAAGTGCCTATAATCCAGCAGACTAAAAGTAGAAGATTTGCTTATATCTGACAGACTAATGGCACCTACACATAGTACATGTGTACTTATATATTGTTATACTACTTGATAAATTACATTAATTTACAAGCAAATATTATTATGTTTTATTAATAAAATATGTTAGAAAGAAAAACAAGTTGTTAATTAAAACAATTCAAAATATATGAACCCTAAATAACGTTCATTTAAAACTTATAATGAGAAAACAAACTCACCCCATACATAAGTTTGTATAAAACTTCAAATATTAATGCGGTATTCGAACGCTTAACAAAAATACACCAGTAACTAATATTAAAAAAAAACATTTTTATTTCATTCAATCATTAGCAGTACTGTGGTGATAGTTTCATACTGTCTTATAATGTCGGGTATATAATAAGGTCACGTTTATTTTTTAGGCTATGTTGCAATGTGGTGGTGTTCCGGCAATGAAAACACATACAGATTGCATGACTTCGAGAAATATCATTAAATTACCAGGGTTTATCGACGTACACGTACACGCCCGCGAGCCAGGCGCTGCGTACAAAGAAGATTTTGCATCGTGCACAGCTGCTGCTCTTGCCGGTGGCATTACTTTGATTTGCGCTATGCCGAATACGAACCCTCCTTTGGTCGACCGTACATCGTATGACTATGTCTCTGCTTTAGCACGTGTTAGTGCTCGTTGTGACTACGCACTATTCGTAGGTGCATCCTCTGCAAATTGCGACACCGCATATGAACTCGCTCCACAAGCAGCAACTCTAAAAATGTACCTAAATGAAACTTTTACAACCCTAAAACTTGATGACATGACTATTTGGCAACGACATCTTCAAAACTGGCCAAAGAAAATTCCAATCTGTGTACATGCTGAACGAGCACAGTCGGGAGCTGTAATTCTAATGGCTTCTCTACTTGATCGCCCGATCCATGTTTGTCACGTTGCCAGAAAGGAGGAGATTTTAATTATTAAAGCAGCTAAAGAAAAAGGTTTGAATGTGACTTGTGAAGTATGTCCACATCATTTATTTTTAAGCACGGCTGACATTGATCGCATCGGTGCCGGCCATGCTGAGGTACGTCCCGTTTTATGTAGCCCTGAAGACCAAGCAGAACTATGGAAAAATATGGACATAATTGATGTTTTTGCCACAGACCATGCCCCACATACAATTGAAGAAAAGAATTCTGAAAAGCCACCGCCAGGTTTTCCAGGCTTAGAAACAATTTTACCTTTGCTCCTTAATGCAGTATATGAAGGTCGTTTAACTATTGAAGATGTTATAAACAAATTTCATAGAAATCCTCGTAAAATATTTAATTTACCCGAACAACCTAATACTTATGTGGAAGTTGATATGGATTATGAATGGACAATACCAAGCGCTATGGAATTTTCTAAATCTAAATGGACGCCATTTTCGGGAGTAAATGTACGTGGTGCAATACATCGTGTTACACTGCGTGGAGAAATAGCCTATGTAGAAGGTCAAATTCTTGTACCTCCAGGATTTGGTCAGAATGTTCGTGACTGGCCTACCCCAAAAAAGCAGCTTTACCCTCTATATTCTATAGAAAAAACAGAAAAAGAATTAAGTAGACCAAATTCTGCCCTTGATCAACATGTTTCTATGGAGTTAAGTCGATTTAATGATTTTGATATAGATCAGATAGAATCGAATAAGCTTGAAGGACAAACTAAACTCAACGTTCATTTCAATGAAGGAACAGGCTTAAGAAGTTTGTCACCTTTGCCACCCTCAACAGTTACGAGGCAAAGATGTGATAGTTCATCATATCCTACATATAATCCTCCTGCAAGTATGATAACTCAACGTCAACGTAGTGACTTGTTTGGTAAAAGTATTATTACAGTGGATTCCTTTAGTAAAGACACTCTTAATGATGTTTTCAACCTTGCGCAATTTATGAAAACTAGCGTAAGTAAAGGTCGATACTTAGACGATATGCTGAGAGGAAAAGTTATGGCTTCAATATTCTATGAAGTAAGCACCAGGACCAGTTGCAGTTTTGCAGCTGCTATGCAAAGATTAGGAGGTTCAGTTATACATACTGATGCCACGAGTTCATCAGCCAAGAAAGGAGAGATTTTAGAAGACAGCGTTGCTGTTATGGCCAGTTATTCTGATGTAGTTGTATTAAGACATCCAGAACCAGGAGCTGTTGCCGTAAGTTGATTGACCTTTTCACCATAATTAGGAATATAACATTTACTTAAATAATATTTTTTATTAATTTTTTTTTCAGAATGTAGCTCGACATATTCGAAAACCTATTATAAATGCAGGAGATGGAATAGGTGAACATCCCACACAGGCATTATTAGATGTTTTCACTATTAGAGAAGAGATTGGTACTGTCAATGGCCTTACTATAACGATGGTAGGGGATTTAAAAAACGGACGAACAGTACATTCTCTAGCTAGATTATTAACTTTATACCAGGTTCAATTACAATACGTTAGTCCACCGGGTCTAGGCATGCCCAAACATATTATGGATTATGTAGCTTACAAGGGAATACCACAAAGAGTGTTTGAAAAACTAGAAGACGTCTTGGCAGATACACACGTTTTATATATGACTAGAATTCAGCGTGAGCGATTTGAAAATGAAAATGATTATGAGAAGGTAAGAAAATAAATGTTGTGCTTGTAAAATGTTTTATTTCAACGTTTATATTTATTAAAATACAAAATGATTTAGGTATATAAAAATATAAAAATATAATATCAATGTTTACTTAAAATGGATTCCATATATCGAGCAAATAACACTGTACAGTGAATAGTCAAAACACAGAAATAAATATGTAATAAACACTAATTAATGTACACAATAATTTAGAAACATAGTTTAAATAGTTTAGCTTAAATGTAATACTCCAGTTATACTTCTAGAATTTAATGTACGAAAACAAAATAGCTATATAATTTTAAGACAAAGTTTTATGTTGCTTTAAATAGATGCGAGGATTGCTGGTGGTTACTCCTCAATTGATGACGCGAGCGCGGCGTCGCATGATTGTGATGCACCCGCTACCAAGAATTGACGAGATCTCACCTGAATTCGATTCAGATCCTCGTGCTGCATATTTCCGTCAAGCTGAGTATGGCATGTATGTACGCATGGCATTACTCTCCATGGTTGCAGGAGTAAACCCTCTAATTTAACCATATTTAATACCTGTTGCTGTCTATCGAAGAACAAACTTGAGTGAAGTGCCTTATTGAAAATTTAAGTTTACAACATAATTATGCTTGACACCACGCTATTTAGTACCTGTATATCGTGGAGCATATATAATAAATAAGCATATTTAGTTCATTATGTAAATTAACTATAATTTAGCATAAAGTTCAAAAGTCATGACAGTCGCTATTTTTGTAACTGAAGATAATGGTGGAAATAAACTAAATGAAGACATCTAAATTGCATTTTTTAAACATTATTACTATCCTAGCCCTAAAAATATACGAGATTCTTTTTATTTTAAACCTCTGTCTCTGAAATTGATTTTAACAGTAAAAAATTTAACTAGCACATTTTCCGACATCAAATTACTTCTTATCAAGAAAATTATCAAAATACTGTATCATTTCTTACTTTAAATTTTTAAAAAATCATTGAACTGCATCTCGTTATAATTTTGACTCTTCTGGGTCCAATGCTACTGTTATATTTTTGACTTCTCTCTTATTGTCGTCCTCAATGTGCACGTCAACAAATGTAAAAGGTTCAATTCCATTTCCATCAATAGGTGAATCTTGATTTACTATTTGTTCATATTTTGGACGATGCTTGCGAATCACTCTTGATTGAACAGAGCGATCGGTATAACTTTCTACACGTGGAGGTAACTTGTATCCAACTTGTTTTGCTAATTTACGTTGGCAATCTATAAGCTTTTCTCGAATAATGCCTGAATACTCATTGGCCGTAGCATCTCCAGCAGGTTCTTCTAATAAAAGACGACATAATCTTTGAGCTTGCTCTAGATAAATAACTGCTTGTTTTAAAGCTTCAAACTTCTCACTGGAACGTGCCATCGCTATAAAATGTGGTATGAAAAATTCAAGAACCAAACGTCTACGTTCTGTTTGCATTTTCGCAGGTAAAATTATCTGAAACAAATATTAAATATTTTGTTATCCATTGTTTTATATGTAAATAAATCAAGTAAAATCAATTACTGAGAATGAGATTAAGACAAGTGACTTAATAAGTATTAAATTTTACATATATACGCACAAATAATGTAACCTTACGTTTTTATTTATCTCTCGCTCCTCCTTGCCCGCACTTTTTAATTTTTTGTTGTTCAAATTTGCTTTGCGGCGTTCTTTTAATTGCCTTTGTCTCTCTTTTTTCCATTGATAATGTTTGTCATGAGCTTTAGCTTTATCCCAAAAATTTATGTTATCATCATCGCTATCAGAACTGTCCGTATAGTTTGGAATCACTTCAGGAATGTTAGGATTTAAAATATGTAACGGGTTTTTACATGTTAATATTTCATAAAGTTTATGCACATTTAGTGTTGGATAAAATTCTTTTTTATGATATTTCACTTTATCTAGTGCATTTAAGATATGCATTACAGGAGCTTCTAATATATCTGCCAACTTTCTTTGGAGTTTTAGCAACAAAGGTTTTGGTATACTTTTAAAATCATTACAATTTTCAATAAAATAATTTGGAAATCTTGATTGACCAAAATGAACATAAAAATTACGCAAAAATAGCCTTAAAGATTCACCTAAACGGTCTTCGGGCCATTTAGCATAATTATCTTCACATTGCCAAAATAAATGATTTTTTATATGACTTGCATCAAGACCAATTTTAGACGTTTCATTTTCCATAAATGTTTTCTGTAACGTTAGTGCGAATAAGTAACAACGCATATGGGAATGTGCTAAGCAACTTTCAAGATAACGTTCTGCAGCTGGAAACATAATTTTCCATTGTAATTTTTGATCAGGATTAACGCCTCTTTTAGGTCTAAAACCAATCGGAACAAGAAGACATCCAAAGCCAATAGCTTTTCGTACCATATATTTAGTAGGCCATTGATAACTAAAGTTAGTTCTAGGGTTTTGAATTATTTTTCTTTCTCGTATGATCCATTGGTTAGCTGCATTTGGCCATGCAGCCAATAGTGCAGGATATACTTCGTAACTTATTTTAGTTCCATATTTTATTGTTTCACAATAAATACTTGCTCCTTGTGTTAAAGCACTATTAATAGCTTCTTGTGTAAATCCTAATCCAGAGCCTAAATTGATAATAAAGCTATCCACAAAGTTACTCATAAAACCAACTGAACTTAAATAATGTTGGGTTTCATATAAATTTCTAAGTAAAGATTTCCTGGGTAACTTAGTTACTGTTTCGTCTTCATCATCACTCCAATCTACAGTACGTACGTCAATAGAAATCCAACATTCATTCGGTAAAACACCCAAAGTTGTTAAACCATTTGGGCATAAACTAAGTTCTACTTTCTTAGGTGTAGTTGATTCAGTAATAGTCGAATAACCATAATCAGAGTCAGTTTCACTGGACTCGTTGTGCCGACTACTTGAATTGGATCTATATCCTGATGTCTCCGTATCTTCAGCTGCAACATTTTCTACAGATACTGCACAACCATCGCCATAGCGAGTTTTATCCTTCAGATCTTTTTGCATCTCACTTAACTTTCTTGCATTTTTTAATATTGATTTTCGAGGTCTATCATCTACTTCATCGATGTTATAATCATTTTGATTATAACAAACGGCATCCTCTGGTAATCTTAAATTTATTATTCGCAAAGATTCCAAATTAGAAATATTACTTTTCTTTGCCTGTAAACTCAATTCCTTTGTTGGCCCGCTAGGTCTTCTTCCCGTAAATTCTTGCGTATTTAAATGTATATGCAGAGGCCTACCTTTAGATAATGTTTTTATCTGTTGACCTTCAGTAACTTTTGATTTAATATTTTGTAATAGCATTTCTCCTTTACTAGTGTAAGGAGAATCATCAGAATCATTGGACTCTTTTTCTGAATCAGTATATATACTATCATCGGATTCTATATTTTTTTGGTTTGATTTCCTTGAATTGATTTCATTTTCCCTAGAAAGTGAACTTTCTAAAACTTCTAACTTCTTCAATTTTACGTAACCTGAAAGAAAGTAAAATATATTTAGAACGGTGTTGACATTTAACATAATAAAATGTACAAATAATCCTTACCTGATTCTTTACAATCCTCTACGCGGAGTTTATAAAATGGTGCATCTAATACTGCACAATAATCAGATGTGTCTCCAGGTTCACTGGCTTCCACGTTGTCATATATAATGAAGAGTCTTGGAGATGTTAAGGGTTCTGCTTGGTCCCGCTGCCGTTGATAATATACGTGCTCTTGAACACATTCTTGCAGTCTATCCGCAAAAAACACATGTTTGTGTCTTCGGACCATTTCTTCATCCATTGCATGCTCTCGCTCATTTATAGGATTATTTTTCATATGGTGTATTTCCCTGAAAATAATAAATACCATAATAAGGTCGATGTTTCTAAGACCTAAAGTTACGACTCATTATATGGTTGTAGCAATAATAAAAAATATACATTTTTCTTCTATCAAAATCAATTCATTATTATCAGTGATTAACATATAATCCCTTGGCTAAATGTGATTTAATTTCAATTAGTCCTTCACAAATTCAATGATAATCTTTTCAATTAGGAGAAAATACATATTTATATGGCATAATTATAATAAATAACGAACACTACTGTAATTACATTATTTAAAAACGATAACTATACTAAGGAATATCTCATAAAATTTAACTCATAAACTTTAGTGATGATGCCAAAAACTAGTTATAATAATAATAATTCTTTATTTGTATAATGTGAGGTTATAACAAGATGAAAAAAAGTTGATCTTTAACTGCAAAAGTCGTTGCTTCAAAGTAGTCCAATGGTACAGAATTTTTTTTTAGAGAAACGTTTCCCTTATTTAAGTCTACGGACGATTCAAAGTAGGTTTCTATCGCCAGTTTTATGTACTGTTTATTATCCAATAGTGCATATGAGCGTCACACGAAAACGGAAAAGAGACATCCACAGCTTATAGGATTCTACTGCTGGACATAGGCCTCTTTTAAATAAGTAAATATTGTCCAGTCACCGCGTTGGGCAGTTAGAAAGATACAGCCAGCCACCTCGTACCGGTAATGCGTTATCAATCAAAGAGGCTGACTTTCAGTGTTTGACATTGTCTTTTGTCAGCCACAAGCAAAGATCAGTCAGCCGCAGGCTAGTTAGTGCCTGTGGCTAACTTTGATCTTTGTCAACTGAGCTTCGTTTGATATAGGGCGGGATACTTCGCAAGAAAGTGAGATTGACGATTGCAGTAACCTTTAATACTTTTTTCTCTTTGGTTCTAGAATAGAGATTAATAACGCTTCCGCGACTCCTGCTGTGTCGCGGTTGTCCATGGGCGACGTTGATTTCTTTCCATCAGGCGACACGCATGCTCGTTTGCCCTCCTATACCATAAAAAAAAGAGCCACCCTAGTCACACAAGGTGTCTTAGGGAGCAAATAATAGTAGAATGACAACAACGTCTAACTGAGCAATAAAACCAATCTGCGATCCCCAATAAACCTACCAAGCATGGGGATTCAACGCCCCTCATTTGATAGTTAGGCCAATATCCAACTGTAAACTGGTATGGCTGAATCGATGATTAGTTCAAAATGAGGCATCATTATGTCAATCAGTTACTTGATTCCACGAATGACGATCGCTAAATGTGACAATCGTGTACTTAATTTGATAGTGTTATTTCATAATAACGATTTGTATTTATGATCCTGCATGGTCCGTATGATCTACACTATCTGAATCGTTTAAAACGTTTTGCCGCCTATGTACACACGCGACCGCTTATCATTAAGCATGCATACATCACAAATTAGGGAATTCAAATCGACGCTTCACTCCTCATGGGAATAAATTGCCTGATCCTTGAAAAACGATTTAAACGGTTTAACGGTAGGGTTGAAATGATAAGTAATCGTTACGATAAACAGCGAAGTGAGTACTCCATCGATCGTTAGTTACCGTAGCGATTAAAAGTATTTGACACAATCTGATTGAAGATTCGCAAGCAAGAAAAACTACCTTTACGTGATTTTTTTAATCAAATAAAAATCACCGCTGACGAGGTACACACGATAACAATATCTAAAGGTTCTTGAAATTTTATCGCGGATAATAATTTTATTCGTATATCATATCTGCTAATTGGTAAGTACTTGTCGGAAAGTTCTTTAAATATACTTATGAATAACATAAATCTATGAGTATTTTATCAACAAAACGCACAAATACAATTATCTATATAAATGCAATTTCGTTCAAGTGGTGCAGTATGGTACATTTCATACAATACAATTCACGCAATAATGTTTTACCTACTAATATATAGTTCTAAAAGTACCGACAGTTAACTTATTAAATTTATTGCTGTATATCATATAATTTATAAAGTAATGAGATATAATATAAATGGTATAAAAGCGATGTTTTATTACAACGGATTATTATAAGTACCTATGCAAATAAAACAATAATCTGAAGTAAATATGCGGATGACGAATCAAGTGCGAGTGCATGAAGATTACCGAGGGTTTGTAAAGATTTTTGATATCAAGTTCTGATTTAAATAAACAAACGATTTATATAAATAAATATGAATGTCCATACGTTATTTTTCAAAGACTGCTTGGCTGGGTGGTTAGATTAGTTTGACTTGTAAGCCCAAAGTTCCGGATTCAAATCCCGGTCAAAGCCAAAAAAATAGTTTTAAAATACAAAAAATAGTTTTTGATATGTGAGTAATTTATGTATTTCTAATATGTGCTTCGAAGACACTGAATTCGAA
This sequence comes from Baronia brevicornis, assembly GCA_031353405.1. Classification (NCBI taxonomy): domain Eukaryota; kingdom Metazoa; phylum Arthropoda; class Insecta; order Lepidoptera; family Papilionidae; genus Baronia; species Baronia brevicornis. Next base: position 386,473 of record JASFAT010001824.1, on the reverse strand, counting down.
TTCGCCTCCAACTGAAAGGAATAAATCGTTACATTGGATAAACGAGGTACACACTTAAGGCATATGCATTGATATATCTTCTGAGATGGTTGATACTTATACTGGCATTACTCAAAAGAGACCACCGTAGTCGAATCAGCAAGGACAATATATAATATACAGGGTCACCTGATAGTAAGTGCATATCGCCCAACACCAATTTCATAACGCGTCGCATTTGTATAAAGCCAATTTTTATAGATAACATTGCAAAAGTCAAATTGTTTCTTTATACTTCTTTAAATAACTTTTTATGGAATACATACGCAAATAAGCAAGAGGGTTATCTAAAGGAAAGCAACCACTAAGGTACGTACCGTTTAGTTTAGATGTAAATTATGGGAGAAGGAGAATAATTCAATGGTAGAGGAAGAAAGACGCGTAAGGTTATTGTGAACTTATAGATCCCTGCACTCGCCGGACAACGTAGTAAGACTTACCTTCGTTATTCTGTGAGGATGTGGTAGTTCCTCGGTCGAGTCGACCCATTCATGCTACTATAACTCTGCCACTATTAATATCTAACTTAATTATATTTGAGGATCTATGACCCTTTAATTTATCAGGAACATGATTTACTTACTATCGTAGAGAATTTAACGGAAATTAAATTAGTCTAATCCCTTTACATGTTCGAAAGAATGTAAATCGGATAACTGTGGTGCAGGCTACTTTAAAACTAATTTACTTGAACCAACTATCCTGGTATCTGTCACGATAGGGCACCATTATGTATGTGATAAAGTTCATGTTCATAATAATATGAAATGATTATAGGTACAACCTTTTGATAATATTTTTGAACACTTAAACCACTCCTACAAACGAGGTCGGTTCGCGGGTCAACGAATGACCGCCTAGGTACGATTTTCTTCGATAACGACATGAGTCGCGAATCCGGGTGAAATACAACATACATACACATAACGATGAAATGAAACGTGACCATGAAATTAAGTTTGGTTTCAAGAGGAAGTTATCAGCAACCGTACCTTAGAGAGCACCGGCTTCTAGCGTGTGGGGGACACGAACCTAATAATTTTTTTTCTAGTTAAATTCCATTACGGATCACACAATCATTGTAAATAAAAACCTACCAGACATATTTATATAAAGAACTAAATGAGTATAGTAATAACTGTGAACTAACAAAAAAGAACTAATTATAAAATTCCAGGAGTTTTCTTTATTCTTAATTAAGTTCGTATTTTATATAATTTGGGATAAAAACAAAACGAGAAAAAATATTTAATTTCACTTGTAAACGTTGTTTGAATAGCAAAGAGTAATGTCAGAAATAAATCCAAAAAAATCACTACATTTTTGTAGCTATGTATAGAACAAAAGGAAACTACGTTATTTTTTTCCCTTCAATTAGATTAAACCGATTGCCTCAACAGCTATTTTTACTTACCCGTTATATGCATTTATGATACATTGTACATTTTTCGAGCATCTTTCCGTGTAATATTTCCGGATATTTAAGAAAAATATTTTCAAAATTACAGATATTAAATAAGTATAACTATATTTCCCTTGCATTTGTAAAAACATATTTAAAATAAAAGCAAACGCTTATTGTTGCCTTCTAAGTCTACAGGGGCTCTAATACAAATTTACTGAGCAATCGCCTCACTACATAATTGGTTTATAATTTTTGTGGTAGCACTGTTTTATGTCCTATTCACGTCATTGTTTGTTGATGTATTTATACTTTCCAGTTTTATAAATAGAGGGCACTAAGTGATAAATTTTATTAATTTGCCTAAGAACTTTTTAAAACTACATTATATTATTTATATAGTAAATTCGTAGTAGATATTATTTTGATATTTTCGTTTTTTATATTTTTATTAATCAGCGTTACGTTTCTTTACGACACGTTACGTTTCTAAATATTCGTGTGTAGATATGAGTCATTTAAGAAGTACCGATTCCAAGGATTATTTTACATTCTATTAATCCCAAGAATACAATAGTATTGACACAAATATTAAGCTTAAGTTCTTAATGCTATCACATTAATAAGTATCCACTGATTAATCGGAAAAATGATAATGCCATTGCGTTAAGCGATTCGATCCGCGGAAATTCTTTGAATTGAAGGAAATTGAGATATGTAAATCCTTTTTTAAAAAACAATAACATTATTTAAAAAATATTTAAATAAATTATTTAAACAAGCTCATCCTTACCTATATATTTAAAATAAATTTATATTAATTATAAATCTTACCTTTCATAATTCTCAAAGAACTGAATTGAAAGAAGAATGTTATTCAATAGAAAAGCATCTGAATCGTTGTGAAGTTGATACCGCATGCGATCGATGGCTTCATCATCGTATGAACGTATGTTAGCAGGAGCAGGTGCTGGTAATGGCATCGGTGGTGGCAACGCTGAAGTAGGGGTTATAGGCGGTTCTTTCACCGCCATTCTCTTATTTGCTGGATTAACATTTTTTTTCTTCTTCTCTTCTCTTCTTTGTTCCTTCCATCTCTCACGTTCAAAAAATTTATCTGGCTCCTTTTGAACCTTTTTTGATTTCGTGTTTCCCATAGCACACAAATACTAACGATATGTCACGAGTTATAAAATTTAATACATCTTACTTTTAAAATTTACACTCAATACTCGTGCAAAGGAAATAATTTTATTCATGCAACTTAACGTCTAAAATAATATGTATCATAAGCACGCAACAGAGAGAGGTACACGTATGGTCGTTGTGGAATTCCAAACAGTACTGGAAAAACATTAGCTATACATTTAATTCTGATAATTCTTATCTGTCGACGATTAAAATTTTGATTATCATCGTAGCAAATCAAGTGCGGCTGCAATGTTTGTACCTTGAATATAGAGAATACGTGATGGTGTTCCAGGCGTCTACAAGTGACAACAACGGAGTACAAAATTATGCCGAAATGCAATTAGCAACCGCACCGGCCCGCGTTAATCTGAAAATCACTCGATCAAAACAAACACATTCCAACACCTCAGGACTTGTTGTAACACTACCATTACGTAACTTTTAATAACATAGTAACAGCTAGCTGTTCATACCTAATAATATAACTTTTCCGGTTAGTAGGCCACGCATAAAAAATTGTATGATATTCTCTTTTATAAAGAATAGAGATGGTCAACCGGTAGATCGCAGCTATTATTCCAATCGATTGTGGCAAGGCAAAGAAGAATATAATTTTAAAATACAACAATAATTTTATAACGATATAATTTTAATATAATGATGGTCGATTTTTGTATTCTCCCTTTCTCTCTTTTGTTATGGGATAGATTTTTTTTATGGGATAGAAAGGCTAACGAGCAGGCATCTCATCTGATGAAAAGCAATCAACGCCGCCCATAGACATCCGCAATGCCACAGACGTTGTGGAGGCGTTGCCGATCTTTAGAGACAATGTCGTTATGGGAGTGGGAATGGGAGAGGGAGGAAGAGCGAGAGGATGTTGGGCCTCCGGAACTCAGCTGCTCACCGTACGAAGCGCGGTAGCTAAGCTACCGCTCAGACGCCGGTTTTCTATGGGTGGTACTTTCCCATGTGCGCCGGCCCATTCATGCTACGGACAAATATTATGCCATTCTTGACAAAGTATTCGTCGGCAGCGTGGCTCTACCACTATTATATAAATATGGCATACGATACTGATTGCTTAATTACACAAATCAGAACCTACTACTCTACGATCTACTAAATATTTGAGACTAATAAGTAGATAAAAGATCTAAGATCTAATCACGTTGGCCACTCCTGATATAGAAGATTTATGAATAAAATATTATCTATACCTTGAATACATGACCGTTCTCAAAGCACCCATTGAACTGTACGCACACACAACTGTTATGGCATGAATTGACTTATTCTTTAGTACTCGGATGGCTATTCAAATTAACCATGATAGACTAGACTAAATAAATAAAATTTAAATTATTTATTTTAACCGTCACAGGTCATATTTTGTTGGTAGACATACACACTAATCTAACTAATCTAATCAAATGCCCTCAGGATTCCGTTGGGACTATGAAAAAACAGCAATCAAAACTGAATGTCAATTGATGTCCTCTAAATATGTATATGGATTTATCTTAATTATTGTAAATGTTAAATAGGCGACCCGATTAACTCAGTGGCGAAGTTACTGCCTTCGGGGTCGATATCGGGCATTAGATTCCCAAATTGGGATAAATATATGAACACCCAATAGGCATTTATTCCGATTCCGAGTGTCTCGCCAATCTGCATTTCATAAGCGTGACGACTTCATATCTATTCCCCCAGATATAAGGAGATTCGTGCCTAGCTGTGAGACATATATGAGCTGTGAAAAAAACACAAATATTTCATTGATTTGCGGTAAACGGTAAAATATGTTTAAAATAGAATCAGTTACATAAACATTATCACAACGTTTTGACTTGAAACTTTGCCTTGCCTTGCCCCTAACACGAAAATTCCACCGTGGTGGAAACAAGATATAATATAAGAAATCAATTTTTTCCACGCACCACCACTCTGTAGAACTAGATACTTTCAGCAGTATTTCTGAACCGATACGATTTTATAAAGCCATGAAAAACCAATGCTGTTTTAGATATTTATGGGTTGCGTTCAATGTTTTCCATCAGGTTACACGCTTGCTTCCCATAAAATATATTTTGAAATGAAAGATTTTTATGATTTATTAAATAATATATTTTTACTCTTCAGTGTAATTATTGTGGATCAGTTTCAATATACGCCCTTATACACGCTATAGCTTCTTTGATGTCGGTTTAAAATTAATGCTACCGATTGTGATTAAGATCAAATGATTAAGTCTTTGATAAGGACAGCGATTCTAGTGACTGATTAGATTAAGTGATTTTTTTGCGATTTTAGATAACAAAGGAATGTAAAAAAACACAATAAAAGCGGTTTTCACTTCCTTTCGCGATTAATTAACTTTTTTCCTTAATTTAGGGGTAAATAATAATACTAAATTATAATATATCATACATGATACATTACCAATTATATTCTTAATTAGTTATTTAATTTAATTTGAATTCATTCAAGCTGTGTGTGCAAAAATAAAATAAATATAATTAGTAGAGCTTAGATTATTAAAATGAGCTTAGATTATTTCTTATCAGACTAAATTCTTACATAATAGAATAATTTACTACTGCCATAGTCGACGTAAAGTTCCAAGGTAAAGATGTTAATTTCACCGCAATCAAATACACATAATCAATGATAGTGAGGTATCAGACATTGACTCATTCAATTTACTAAAAGCTAAAAACCAAGCGTCACTTAAAGTGACGTGTATAATGAACTATTTATATGTATTTAACATAATAATTACCATGTTACCAAAATAAGCCATGACAAGTAATTAAATAGAAATTGTCATGAAATCCCTTGCGATAACTACGAAATTTCTACTTAAAAAAATTAAATACAAAAAATTCTGATAGTAAAATATTTACAAAATATAAAAAAAATCTCACACACTAAATTAATAGCGCTTGCACTAAGAAAATATAGTTTACATTAATCATCCAATAAAAAAATCAAATACAAGATCTGAGAACGTAAGAGTAATGTTTACCAATTGAGTTATTGCTACTTAGAAAATGTTGAAACATTTTCTAAGTAGCAATAACAACATTTAGTAAAGAATAGCCATAAGACAACTAAGTACATAATTTGCCAACGTGTTTATGATTGATCCACATAACGCAACCTCACAGCCATAATTAATTACCTTTCAGTTTTTATAATAATATAATATTATATTTTAATTGCTCACAAATAATTATTATATTGTCAATTGATTTTTGTTTACGCTTCCATAACAACAGATATCGACTTAAATAATCACATAGACTAGCAATCTTTTTATATTACTAGAATTATTGTTAACCATTCAACTAAGCTAATGATTATGTTAGGAACATATGATTCACATCAATAAATCCCGTAAAAAAACTATTGCTGTTTAAAACAGCATACAATTCTGAGGTGTATGAAACACAAGATATTTACATTATATTTTACCATAAAGCTACTTCTGTGTATTTATTGTAAGAACATATTTATATAAAACACTTCATGACATATCATTTTTTTATTAAAAATGTACAATGACAATAAATCATTTTTTTATTAAAAATGTATGGAACATGTCTTTGTTTAATAGCTTTTAACTTGTTTTGCTCCAATAGACATCAATAGACTTAGTCTCCATCCTATATGAATCAGTCTAATACTTGGGCAATGGCACGCCGTATTATGCTCGCCCAAACCTGTTTGATGGGAACGCATGGTATGATTGGCTTAATATAACATAAATTTGAGGAAAACTGATTAATATTCAATATCAATTAACAACATGGTAGAACGTGTAAATATTATTAGATATACATATGTGTATATCTTTTTAGTGCGAAGTGATATTGATGACGAGTAGCGAATGCGACTCATGTTGCGCCATGAAAGTAAACTTAATACCTACTACTGTTCTTAATAATGCATGCATGTCTCGTTATTTATCTTTTACCCATAAAATATACTATCTCTTTATTCAGAAATGTCAACTTCTTTATTTTGATCGTCCAATTCACCACTACAACTATGTCAATCTTTAGTCTACATTTAATAGTGGCGTTTTGATGTGAATATGTCCTTAAAATTTGCTTCCACATTGGGAGGCAATCAAACAACTGATGATAATAAAATCGGGGGATACACTTTGGTGTTGCTGCAACATATTTATCTTCCGCATCTACAATTTATTTACAACACTTGATAGCTAAAGGATTAAAGAATTCGTTACGTTGAGTTAGGACTGTGACACATCGCACGCGATGTAAGGGGAAGCGCCGCCATTTTGAAGTCGTTACGTATACGTAAAATACACGTTCATATCCACGACACAGCTATACACCTTGTTTTTTTATGATTCCTTCTTGCTTACTATAAATTTAAGATCTTTACTGTTTTATAAATAAAAAAACTTTACTAATTTATAAACGGGGATGATCCTACTAAACAACAGAAAAGGCTCTGACGACAAAATAATTGTAATTTATTCATCTTATAACCTAGGTTAGGCTAATATTGTGACAGACCGATAACGAGTGGTACGAAATTCCTGGTCCACATCATGGCAAATATTCTTCCCAAATTGTAAATTGAAGTTCTTAAGTCTAAAGATATAGCAGAGCAAAGAATGATGAATTCCAGACACTTTGATTTGTCATCATATTTATAAAGCCCCAAACTTGAATATAAAATTCAAGTGACACTCATTTCTTCACTATCACTATCTCAAGAACAACAAAACTTGGATTCTAAAATTTATTATGGATATTTTTTAATACATGGATGCAATGTATGAAAAAATAAGCAATTTAAAAATATTTCTGTTAGGGTATTCTCCACAAGTAATTAATGAAATGTGTATGAGCGTTAAAATAAATAAAGTGCACCAATATATATTTTTATTAAATATTTCACCTACAAATTCACATTGGCATGAACATTAAAATAAACATAATGAAATAACAATTATTAAATACAAGAACAATGTTAATATTTTTATTATAAAAATAATTTACAATTAAATAATACAGTCTATACGTGTTTTTCCTAAGAAATTATTGATAAAAGGTTTAATTTTCGTAGATATGATGATAACAATTTTAAAAACATGTTAAAACAAACGTAAAAAGGTTTTTAATAAAATATAATTATTTATTGTTATAATAAAATTATTTATTGCAATAATATGTAAAATATTTGTTGATTAATTAATTTGTCGTTGTTAAGATTTATATACAAACTATAATTAAAAAGTCAGATTTTGATTGCAATTCAACATAAGTAATATTTGTGTATTTAATATATTTATCTATCTCATATAAAATACAAAAAGCTAAAGGCGATCGTAATTGACGAAACCAAATCTACATAATCAAATTATCAATCATATCTATAAAAATATATTTTTTATCAGAACTACACCTGTTTTGTCATATGTATACATTTTTTTCTTGACTTAAATATTGTGCTTAATTAATCTATGGTATATTTCGTAATACGTCTATTGAAGGCGCGCTAAGTCCTGGCTCCTCCATATTGTTGACTATGCTGACCACGTCGCCTTGGCGATGAGAAATGACGCGTCGGTGTTGCTTCCTTCGTTTGACTTCACCCAGCCTCTGGTCTAAAATCCGTCTAAAATATATAAATGTCATTGCTTGGGTAGAAAGTTCACCTCCTTTTTCGCTCAGTAACGACATAATTTAGCAGTAGCAGTAATAACGACAACCACCTGATTGGCATGGCATAAATCAAGTATGTAGAAGTAAATTTATCTCCAAATGAATATAAACTATGAGAAGAACGTATGGGGGGTGATGCGATGTATACTCTGATATCAGTATAATAATGTCTTTACTTGCAATAAATTGAAAACAATGCGTTCGTTTAAATATCCAATAGTAAGCATAATGATAGTGATAGAGCCACGCTGCAGACAAATACTTTGTAAAAAATGGCTTTATAATATTTGTCTTTAGCATGAATGGGCCGGCTCGCCCGGGGAAGTACCACACTCCTGCAGAAAACCGGCATCTGAGGGGTACGGTGAGCGACTAAGTTCCAGATGCCCAACACCCTCCCCCTCCCTCTCCCACTCCATAAAGACACTTTTTAAAGGTCGACAACGCTTCCGCACTGCTTATGGCGCTGCAGATGTCTACGGGCGGCGTTTATTGCTTTCCATCTGGTGACACGCCTGCTTGTTTGCCTATCCCATATTCCTTCCTTCCTATCCCATAAAAAAATTAAAACTGAAAACCCACTGTGGCGTCTCTAGACGTATGAGCCATGTATTGCAAGTAGTTGTGTCATATATTTTTTTTAATTAGGTATATTGCAATTCAGCGTCTATCCTTTTGACCATCATTTGCCCATTGTACTTTACGCCTGATTTTTCGGAGTATTTAGGGAAATAATTTAGTATAGTAATTGTCAAATAATCTATCATACTCAACGCGGTTTCAAAGCGATAATTTTAACTTCATATTTTATGAGACGTTTAAATCTTCACCTTTTCAATTTAAGTGGTAATTGTCACTTAAATTAAAATATATATACAATTTGTACATTAATAGATTAATAGCATTTCTACAGATGTTTTTAGCCCTACTAAATATTTACTTCAATATATTACATGTGTCTTAATGGCGCGAATGGTAATTTTGAAAAGAACAAATGCATAATGGCGCTACTTGAATCGTTACAATCCTTACCGGAACACGTAGTAATTGTTCATTTATTAATTCACAAGGAGAGCTAGTTAGTTTTTAAGCAGATTATTTTATTGAAAGAAATTATATTAGCTTCTGAAATAAATATTTTTACGTTATAGAAAATTTTTCGATTTATTTATTTGCCTTATAGTTTCTATATTTCTCTTAAAAATTATCCTTATTTTGTAAAATTAGTTTTCATAACTTAACTGATACTTGTACGTCTTATTAATGTCATTAGTATCTATTTTAAGTTCTTGAAAACTTGTTTCACGATTTTCTTAAGATACTTTTCTTGTATTATTTGGAACAATTTATATATATTCATTACTTACTGTTGGCGACAATCGATGAGTACTCCCAAAACGAAGACAAAAGCTATGGCAATAATCACAACCACTATCACGCCTAGTATCGTAGCCACCGTTAGGTTTGGTACCTCTTCGCCAATAGTCGATATAAGAACGTTGGGGTCTGCTGTCGAGTCTGGCGTTGCTGCAAATATTCAATAAATAATTTATAGGTGATCTAAAAAGGATTATTGCCAGACTAGTATATATGTGTTTAAACGTAGTTAAGGATGTCAATTCGTAAGAATTGCACTCACAGGTTGTGGATTCAATTCTTCTATTAGACTATTGTTCTGAACGATATTTTCCTAGCACAAGCATTTACTTTAACAAATATTTACTTTATGACGTACCACTTAGGATCAATGTACTGTACACTCACCTTCCTCTCCCCAAGGAACACTTCTCCCACCAAGTTGATCCATTTTATATCGTTTAAATTTGTATCTTAGCTTAAGGAAGTGTCTTCTAATTAATAATCGAAATGCCTGGTACTACTGTAAACAGAAAAAAAGCAATATTAAATATTAGATTCATATATCATCACAAGAATCTCACCACCAAACTATGTTATATACTTTAAAAATATCAAATAATATTATATTTAATAAACAAGGAAAAACAGTTTTCGTATAAGGCATCAAAGTTTTAAAAGAAAACATTATAAATAGAATATAATGTAAGTAGTGAGTTTCAAATGTAAACCCACATTAATTTAACAAATTATTACTATATAAGCATGCAAATAAAATTCTAAAATTCTATTATTTTTTTAAGTGTTTACTAGGTTTCAGTTTTATATTCTACACCCTATATATGACTTCATTTCTAGAGGAATGGATATTAACGTCCAAGGCGAACTGAAAGAGTACCCAGCCTCGCGACAAATACCTGTAGGTCATTGATGTATTTATCCCGATGCAAAAATCAAACTCGTGACTATTAACCCTAAAAGCGGTAGCTTCCCAACTTACAATTCATTTCGCAACCAATTATGTCGTAATAGATAATATTGCAATTAATAAACAAAGAAAACTATTTCCTTCTAAAAGCTTTCACGTTTTCAAATTTAACATAAAGCTAAGCTTAAAATTAAAATATAACTAAAACATTATAATATATAAGATTATTTTGAATTTTAAATTTAAGCATACAAAAATTCGTATTCGTAAATATGTTGATACGAAAGTGATTGATACGAAAGTATGCAAAATGGAATTGAGAAGAAATTATATTTTTATCAATGTTGTATACATTTCAATAATTTAGAACAACTTATTAAAAGAAAGAATACGAGTAACATAAGTGAGTATATGTATCTTGTTACACACTTTTAACATTTCTTAAATATTAATACAGATTTCCGTAAACATATGATCTTTTTTCTTTTTTAAAGATGTAATATTTTTTAAAGCAAAGAAAAATGAATATGACATGACACTCTCACAAATGTGGTGTGATACCATAATCCCCACAATTGGCACGCGGAGTGGGGATCGCCGACCGATTTTTATTATTATATAAGAAAATTGCAGTCGATGCTTGTCTATTGATATTTGTTACCATAGTCGCTACGTACAATACTCGCAGACCGAAATGAGTTGGCTCTGTTTTATGCAGTAACCACACTATTTGGATCATGTGTTCTCATAAACTTCATAAAAGTAAAGTTACTCTCATATTACGAGACGAAGAGGATTAGAAGAGACTTTCAAGATTCTATTGGATAACTATTTTGTGGCCTACATGCAGTTTCCACTGATAGTTAACAAGCCTCCAAAGTAGGATTCCACGTATAATGGATTCCTTTACAGCATAATTAAAAATACTCAGCAAATACTGACTCGCAATTTACCTATGAAATTGCCGTTCTGTAGAAAAATGAACCATCGAAACAATATTGGTCCATTTTCTTTATATTGGCAAGGTAAAAACGCTTGACAAATGAGTGCCCTACAAACTCATTAATCGCCAGCGCGACATATGCGTCGAGGTGTGTCGTGTACTGTTCAACAGACAAAAACGAATGACGATCATTGTTTGATGGTCTATGACCGGTGTAATTCATTACAGCTTCTCAAAAAACGGGATGAATATACAGATGTATACTGTGAAGAACCGAAGACAATAGTGGAGAAGCTCAAACATCTTCAACCGACTTTGTTCAATCGCTCATCCCCATTGTCATCTGCACGACAACGCGCGGCCCCATATGGCACAACAGACGTTCTCCAAGCTATAGGAGTTGGAGTTGGAAGCTCTCTCTCTCTCTTATCACCAGACCTTGCGCCTACAGACTTCTACGTGCCTACATACATATGTACATCCCATTTTTGGGCGAAAACTATTTCTGATATGTTTGAACAGGCGATGCAGCACAGGCCATCACGGGCTCACGGTTCGTCACATGATTGACAGAATTTGCCAGCGCAAATTTTCCCATGATGTTTTTCTTTAGCACAGAGCGCATTCGCTAAATCTATTTCAAAAATATAAGAAACAAGATCTTTATACACCAGCATTACTGTTATATATTATAGAACATAAATATTTCTAACTTACTTGGACTTTTTAAATAGAATATCAAAGTTACTAGTATACCCTTTTTAAACAATAAAATATTATGCTCACCCTATATTATTTTACTTTGATTTACTGACGAGATATAATAAAGTTAACGAAAACAATTCCAAGAAAATAAAAATGATATGTGACGCAAAGCAATTAAGATTCGTCGATAAATCTGCGTATGCGGTTTCGCATAGTTTATCAAGATAATGCAGCGAAAACTGTCTTTGTATTAGTAATGGTAGTATTTATCTTATCAATCAAATTTTCCAACCGATCTATCCGCCTCCAATGACCACAGAACAGGCAACAACCAAATTTAATTAAACATAACTGTAAATTGATAACTCAATATTACTTTTCGCTTATAAAACAGTGTTGATGGATAAATTATATGAACATAAAATAAGTTACAGTCATATTTATTACACTTTACGATTTATTTATAGTAATTATTGGTTAAAAATTATAAAAGTTAGATTTATAAAGCTTTAAAAAGCATCAGCATAAATGCTGAGGATTAAGTTATTGCAAATAAATAAAAAGAATTTTAAATTTTAAGGACGTCTAAGTTATCATACACTTAGTATTTTGAGGAAAAATTTCGCTCCTTTATTCCAAAAGAAAAATAAGTCCATGCCGTACCATAATGTTTACAAAACAACATTTTAATAACCATAGATGAAGTTTAGGTAAATATTATTATAATTTTAGTTACTGTAGACAGTTACTAAACTTATAATTTTTCATAACTTTGCCTAAAACTAGTTTATTTAATTATGGATTTTATTTTCCAAGAACCATAACGGTATTCGAAAGAAAGTTACAAAAGGGTTCAAGAAAAGGTGAGCCTAACACCTAAAGGATTTAGGCCTACTTTCTTGTAACTATTCACTCCATAAATATGTGCGCTTCATAAATAAAGCTTTATATAAACAAAAAAATGGTCTCTTGGTTAGTCGCTTTTGATCACATATATTATTTGACTAGGTCTTAAACACATATATAAAATTTATGGGCTTGAAGTGTTCCATTCTCCCGTAAAACTAGCTGTCACACCGTCGAAACTACAAGAAGAGTACTTTATTAGATATATTATGTAATCTTTGTTTATCAATGACTAAGAAAAGCGACTAATGATAAAGTATACAGAACAAAAACACCGGCTCTATTATAAAATGATTATCGTTGATGAAATCAGTGGAATATTCGTAGATAAATTTAGTTTAACTTTCTTAAGTTTGTATGATTGTGTGATGTATAATTAATGATCATTAGTTCGAACGTCTTAAAGTTCTTCTCTTTCAGTTTTCGTTTTCATCTTTTTGTACAACCAATAATTTCCAAAGTTTATTTATTTTACTTTAATACATATATGGTGCATAGAGCTAACTTAATTCCCTTTTTATTGCGGGCCTTGGGGTAGTTTTTAGATGGAGCCAAATCTAAAAGTTACCCTACATACATACATAGACTTGCAGAAAAGGAAATTGTATAAAAATGCCAAAAAATTAAGTACCAACATATATTTATTTATTATAATAATTACTATTATACGGAGATCCATCGCCATTCATACAACTTAATAAATATTGATTTAATTAAAACAAAATGTAGTCAACATTATTTAATGACATCATATAATGTATACACCATACATGTACCAAAATATAGAAAACAAAGGAATAATCAAACTATTTTTATATGGGATAGAGGGCAAAGGAACAAAAATGTTACCTGATGGAAAGTAATCAACGCCGCCCATAGACATTTGCAACACAAAAGGCATTACCAAAGCGTTTCCGGCCTGTGAGATAGGTGATATGTAAGTGTAGGCTTGTTTTTTTTTAATTCCATTGTTGGTTCGTAAATACGCCGAAAGCAGCCGGTTCCACGGAATGGTGGTGCATGAAAAGAACATAAAAATATATACATGTACACGCACCTTTATTTTAACCACCGGTCTTTGACGCCTGAAATGGCCGTTCGATTTACCGTAGGCTAAAACCGGCCCGGACATTTGTATTGTTTATAATAATTTACTTAGATTCCCAAATAACTCCTAAAGTGGTTTTTGTGTGACACGCGTTTAGTGATGATACCATCGTGCACAAACATCAATGTTTATACAGATGGTCATACTTGTAACAAATGAAAAATTAGCTTATCAATATTCTGTACACTTGTTATATACCAAACTCTTCTTCTAAAGAATATTATTTTCATATGCAAAGAAAACATATGAAGAGATATATCTATTTTACTTTTTTATATAATTTATCATCTTTTTACAGCCCATCCCTTCAAAGATGGAAGTTAACCTACCACACTTATCCAATATTGTGCGAAAACGATCGTGGTCAAAGCGTGGTGAAACAACTCAAATAGTGGTTTGGCCACCATTGGAGCTGCTTCACCACGCTTTACAGTAGCACCTCCCAGGACTGACGGCCAGGAAGGTTCTACTGTGTATTTGATGGGACTTCAAAGGAATCATTTATTATGAGTTGCTTCCGTATGGCCAAACACTAAATTCAGATCGCTACTGTCAACAACTGGACCGTTTGAAGCTTGCGAATGACCAGAAACGGCCATCGTTAGCCAACAGAAGAGCTTGGTTGGTAGGTTTTAATGCATCCACCATATAGTCCGGACCTGGGACCGCGATTACCATCTTTTTCTCGATTGAAAGAAATTGCGATCAAGAGAAGATTGTGAAAATAGATTACTAGAGTTATTCGCCAATGAGGACCAAAACTTCTATGAGAGAGGCATTATGAATTTATCTTTAAAATGGCAACAAATTATACAACAAATATTGCACATTTGACCCGAATCGGACAATCCGAAACATCTTAAATAAAGTTTTGAATTTCACGTAAAAATAATAGATTTCTTTTTTCCCAACTAATATATACTCCTTTGCAAAAAAACGGGTGGTTTTGATTTTTATATATACGGTATATTAATATTTGCTATTATTATTTACAAAGCCAAATGACTAATGAGCGTATTCCGTAAACGTTTTAAACAAAATAATGTTACACAGTCATTTCTTCAACGCTCCAGCATATTGTGACAATAGAAAAATGATAAAAAATACAGCGCTAGTTATAACCACATTTTACGCAACACTTTTTGTTTGCAACGTTTACGTTGTAATCAACAACAACGTGAAAGATATATTTTTCCTTGCGTTCACCACATTTTTATCAGTTTTAATTACCTTCTCAAGTCGACCGACTCCTGTTTGCAATGACTCATAAGGTTCGTCACATACGTTGTGAAATCCAAATTGGAGGTAATTTGTAAGAATACTCTATACTAAAAAATTCCGAATTCGACGGGCTTACATTTATTTTATTTGAATGGTTATTTTAGTTGTAATTTATTCATCGTCGCCTTTAATGATACCCAGTAAAATTGTTTAGTAAGTACTAAAGAGTTTTATATACCTTACATTGTTGATTCAACTGGAGAATTAAAAAAATCTGTCCTTCTTCGTTTCTCTTACTGTTTATGCGAGATATTTTAAATACCTTTCTTTTCTGCTGGCGTGAGAACAGAACAACTTTAAATTTTAAAAGTTTGAACTGCTAATAAACGCTTCAAGATTTCCTCTATTTTGGATACCATTAAAGTATACATATATAATCATCATCAAAGGCGCCATGCCGCGGGTGCGCTTGGCCTGCTCCAGAACATTCCTCCAGTCCCTCCCTTCAATCTCTCCCTTCAATCCGTCACATCGAGAGTTTTAAGATCTTGGTAGACTCCGTCTTGCCACCTAATTCTTTATTTTATATTTCATTGAAAAATACCTATATCCCTTATATAAATGATAAAAATAAGGACCATTTTTTTATGTGATGAGAATACAAACGAGCGTGTCACCTAATGGAAAGCAATCAACGCCGCCCATAGACATCCGCAGTGCCATGGGCAATGCAAAAGCGTTGCCGGCCTTTAAAGAAAGCCATTATGGGAAGGGGGGAAGAAGAGGGGGGAGGGCGGTTGGACCACCGAAATTCAACTGCTCACCGGACGCAACGCGGTAGCTAAGGTACCACTCAGACGCCGGTTTTCTGCGGAGTGTGGTACTTCCCCGGGCGAGCCGGCCCATTCCAGATACAGACAAATAATATTACATTCTTAACAAAGGCTCCACTTGCAGTAATGTAGACTTGGCTGCAAGCATTGCTCTATCACTACAAAAAAAATATTATAATGTTTGCCCTACAATTATTTCTATGCACCATTCATTCTCATCTATAAAAGAGAATCAACTCATTTGGTTGGATATTTAAACTCGTCGTAGATATTAATTACAATATTCAATAGACGTTAAAATATCTTTATAATTATCTAAATGATTTTCAAATAGAATACTTACAATTGCGCTTGTACTACTGTTTAAATATGTGGTTATCATTATTAAATTTTTCATTTTTATAATGTGGTTCCCGGCACAGCATGAGTTCATATATATATATATATATATATATATATATATATATATACATATATATATATATATATATATATATATATATATATATATATATATATATATATATATATATATATATATATATATATATAATTATCTGTGCCAAAAATTTGCATTCTATAAGCCACAAAGTGTTGACTAGCTTGGTGAATTAGTCCTCTAACAATCGATGATATTATATACTTAAAAATACGCAATAGACTCAACTCAAAAATAGACAATAGAATTAATAGAATGTTACAATAGAACCCAAAGCTTCTTAGCAATTATTTTTTAATTATTTTATTAATACGAGTTAAATTCTGGAAACCGTTTATAATCTGGTATTGTAGAAGAGTATAAGAGCAAGCAAGCAACTTAAAAATATTTTGTTAATTGCAGGCTATTGAACAAAATATTTTTAAGTTGCTTGCTTTTTGGAAATACCTATTTCAATTCTAGGATACAAATCCTAAAGGACCCTTCTAATGAAATTTACTTCGTATCTATTGTAACTCCCTATTTTATTCTACTGAACGGTACTTTGCTCGAATATTTAAATTTAAGTAGCTGACACCTTAATTTTGAAATTTCCGGTGCTACAGACACTTATAAATTCAATGACCAAGTTTCTAAATTGATCATTGAATTTATAATCACGAGTAGATATACCAAATACTACAGAAAAATAAATATTAAAGAATACTTTTGAAGACAAGACTGCAAAAAAGTTTGTTATAAAATAATTACAAAAGGGAAAATGGTTTTTAAATTCATACACGTACTAATCATTGCTTGCTAACATATTAAAGCTGAGTAATATAAATACTAATTTACAGAAAATGTTTCGAGTCTCCTCTTATCGTGCACGCCTGCTATCTGTCAATGTGTATGTGAAGGATTAAATTAAAATCTATACTGTATGATAGTGAGTTCAATATAGGTAATGTGGGTCAAGCACGAGTCACGCACGAGCCCGGAAAACGGCAACATACGCAAGCAAATTACGAACGACCCCCAAAATCTTATTTTTATTACGCTACCTACGATTCAATGGATCCCTTTCAAAAAAAGTGAATTGAATTAAAACAAATCGGTTTCAATCATAACATTTCACTTTCTCGATGTAATGCATCGGTGAAGGTACTTAATTGATTTAGTAAGAACGCAAGGAAATCAATTAGGTAGGTACAAACAGTAACAAATTTCCACGAACTTACATAAACAGGCCGAAGTGTATGTACAACCGGTTCTTTCACTAGTAGAACAGTTTGTTCGACTTCTTTATATGCAGATATTAATTACATCGCCACTATTTTGGACAATCACAAAGTATAAGTTTTATTTAAGTTTGTTTTTTGTATGGATAACACATCTGGCACCCGTTCACGGCGCATGCGCAACGTTCCACCGCGCGTCTCTCACTGCTGTCTGCTAACCACTGTAGTAAGATCAACTTACCCGCTAAGCCTTAGTGTTTGTCCAAGCAATCTCTTGAATGTTCTTGTTTTACTATGTCCTCCTTAAACCTTGTCGAAAATATTCTAACGCGAAATATTCTAAAATCACGTTAACAATTCTAAAATCACACTTTAACGAATAAAAACAAAGCATGATTCATGTAGAAAAAATTATTGTCCGCAATTGAAGGACGATCCGCCCCCTTTAGTGTACAATACACTCATATAGATAAGCTTTATCACTTTACCATTCTTGATTTTAATATATAATTTTTCTTAAATAGAAGTATATGTAGAAAACTAAATATAAATTAAATACAGATATCCCATTGTTCAATCTTAACTGAAACGATAGAATATGAAAAAATATTAACTAAAATGATGCGCATCCTCTTTAATATTTATTCATTTATTTTGCTTTATTACTTTAAGTACACCGATTAGTTATACCTTACAAAATGAAATGTCTTCCAGCAGACCTGTTACAGATGAGTAAGAATGAGATAACTATCAAAGTATATGCCATGAAAGATAACAATATTTACATACATATTTAAGTTCTTTGTGTTCTTACAGACCAGATTCTACCAGATCCCAATAACATGCATAAATGTATAAACCAAATTCCTATATGTATAAATTAAATGCAGCTTTATATTTTTAAAAAAATTCAAAATACATAAAACGGTTGACAATATCGTTGTTATTGTTTTCTTTTTTTTTATTTTCCAGTAACTCCATATTTTTGTCGTTAAAAATTATCTTTAATTATTATTTTAACGTCTTCTTTTTTGCAAAAATCGCATACTTGATTAATCCATTTTGAAAATTAGCCACGACAAAGAAAAAATTGATAACGTTTCAATAAGCAGTAATTTTTAACTTAAAAAAACAGTCATTTTCAATGTTAAAGTACGTATTGATTTAGCGCGATACTCCGCTATCCTGTATGTTAAAAACTTTAAAGAATGGGTTACTTTATTTTCATGACCGCTCAGTACATTGGAACGCGCAGAATACCACGATAAAATTCCGCGGTGAGGCAACGACAATGTTACCTTGAATAGCATAAAAACGTAGAAATCTTCAGTGACAGCACTTACAACTTACAATAGCAACTTAAGCGTTATAAATAAATATGTACTATAAGAAAAGGTTTCAAAATATCTGTATTTACCAATTACTGATTAATCATAAAATCATTTTCATTCAATTATAATTTCATTAAAATATAATACTGTAATAAATAAACCGGAAATTGGTGAACTGTTTTGGATAACTGGAGGTGGTCCATTTTTTCCATTCTTGAATCGTAACAAATAGGTACGTACACTCCTTTGCAAAAAACGAGCGATTTTGATTGTTCTACATTATTGGTAATTATTCAGTTCTATAGAAGTTTTAAGCCAAACTGTGTTACTGGCACTTAATAAAGAGGCTGGAATGGTATGAAAAAAAATGAATTCCAAATTCAAAACATGGCCTTTTTATAAAAAAAAATATATTTATATAATAAATATTATATAAATATAAATTTGTTATAAATATATAATAAATATTATTAATCTCTAAACTAAAGTTTGTCTTTTTACATACTTTTCGCGGGTTTGTTGTAAGAAGGTTATCAGGCAACTAAAACTAACTTTTTGTTATTTTTAGTAGAATAATTTATATTATTTTGTACGCCTACATCTTCCTGGATGTGTGTACATGTGATTTAGGTAAATCAATCGTACAAGCTCTCAATTTCGGTAAATACAGGTTTTTTAAAATATTTTCGTAACACTGTTTTTACCTATGTAAATATACGAGTATGCTCACCTTGTCCTGACAAACTCTATAAGACTGCAGGCCACCAACTATGTTCATTTATGTTTACATATATTGCATTTGTAATTAATTTATTACATCCACCGACGGTATTTTTGCAATTAGGTCTGTTACTTTAAGCGTATACTTTGAACGTATAATTTAAATCCTTAAGAAGAGGATAACGAGTCTACTTTTTATTTTCTTCCCACTTTTTACATGCTATTTCAAGTCTTTAAGGTAACGTTATAACAATTAAAGCTACATAATAAGCTGCATAATAAGTAAAATTAACAAAACAGGCTACACAATATTCTCAAAAGATAGTTATTATAAGCTACTGACTTTTTCGGCTTAATATTTAAAATCGTTTAAATCTTCTTCCGTAGACGAGGGAAAATGACCTGGTTTTCGGTTACACACATCTCATTTTTGCTAGCCGCTCTACACAGATCTTAACTTCATTTAGCCGAGGAGTATCACCCATAAGTTCGATATGGCGCGACCTTTAAATTCCGCATAATCCAATAATTGTCTTTATATTACTAAATTCGGTGATGGTCGATAGAAAGACAATGAAAAATGACAATAGAATGATACATTTTTATTTTTATATCTTAGTATTATTATTTTTTGATGTATCATAAAGAATACAACAACAACAACAAGAAACCGTATTGATAGATATCGTCTAGATATCGATTTAAAATTAAGTAGAATTTTTCAATATATATATATTTTTATAAATAATAAATAAATGACATTAAATTTAGTAATGTAACGGAGAACGCTTATCTGATAACATTTTATTGTTTGCTAAGGTCGTATTTAATCACAGTACTTGAACTTTTATTTATGAAGATATAGATTATTTCCGGAAAATAATTCTTATAGAGTTATTTATCTGTCTACGGTTTTTAGACAGTTAATCATGAAAATGTTTTGTAAAAGTTCCCTTGTACACGTATGCATCATTGCGTAATGCTTTGGTAAAGATAACAAATTAAATTAATAAGCGTTACATGAAAACATTGTTTGATGTCTTGTAAATATAGAAGTAGATTATTAATGTATTTACTTTTTCTGTTACTTTGTTCCAACATTGCTTATTGATTTCTACGTCACTAGGGCTTTCACCTCTCCATAAAGTTTTATAACCAATATATTTTTTAAACTCAACTATTGTTTTTTATGGGATAGGAAGGCAAACGAGCAGACGTGCCACCTGATGGAAAGCAATCAACGCTGCCCATAGACTTCCGCAGCGCCATAGGCAGTACGGAAGCGTTGCCGACCATTAAGGAAAGTATCATTATGTTAATGGGAATGGAAGGGGGAGGGTGTAGGGTCTCCGGAACTCGGCTGCTCACCATACGAAGTGCGATAGCTACGTCAGTCGCCGATTTCCTGCGGGAGTGTGATACTTCCCCGGGCAAGCCGGCCCATTCATGCTACAGACAAATATTGTGCCATTCTTAACAAAGTATTCGTCTGCAGCGTGGCTCTACCAGTATTATAAATAATTATATATTATCGATTTCCCGTGATAACGTAGGACTTTGTATTTTTTTATTACAATACCCATTATAGCTAGCGGTTTTTCATTACATATTATACAATATCCAACTCAACATCAATGTCGACGTGAATATTTCTTTAGAGCTCAAGGATTTTACACCTGAGTAATATTCATTATGCACACATTCAGCGTTAGACTATAATAACATTGATACCTGCGAATTTTTTCTTAATGCATGATATATTTTTTCTTTTAAATTAAAGATTCTTTTTTTAACTGTAGTTTTTATAATATTTTGATGAATTGTCTCATTTATTGAAATTTGTTTCATATGTTCTAGTGTTGTATTGACATGGAACTGGTATTGATAAAAACTGGTTTTGTATCTTCATTGTAATATGTTTTAGTTATAGTAATTAATTTTGAGGACAATTTTACGTTTAATTTTATCACTTGCGACAGTCTTCTTTTGTGAAATTGTTGGCAAATGCCTTTGTAGTTCGGTGGACTGTGACATCGGTGGATTGTGTTTAGTTGCCAACGAATTCGACTTACTTTCAGTAGGCCTACTACTTAAGGTCTAGGATGTGAAAGTAGGGTACCATGTCAACAACAGTACAGGTAGGTTTGTTTACAATTCTAATCATATCTAAATTCTAATATAATGTTGATATGTAAAAAATCAAATACCTAATGTTTAGAATATCAAAATCAACTCAAAATTTATATGAGAAAGTGCGTTCCTCTCTAAGACTTTACTCTAAGACTTTACTCTCTAAGACTCTATATATTTTTTATCTATTTGTATTAATAAATAGTTTGTGATGGTTTATTGTACTATAAAAATTAATAGTAATAACACTTCTCGAGCAGTGTGAGGTCTAGCGTAGTCATGGATCCGTAATAGAGAAAAAAAAAATACTCTTAATTTCTACTTTTTAAAAAAAATCATCTTCGTTTTTAAAGCTCAACAATTGAAAGTCGGACTGTCAAATTTCATATATATTTTTTATTTTAGAATGTTTTATGCGAAAAAAGTATGAAATCGTTCACCATGCAGGTTTAATTTTAATTCAAAATTGCTAGTATACTAAAACGTTAATTTCATATTTTAACTCTTATTTACCTATCTATTTTAAGGTTTTTGTCTTGCTAAGGATACCGAATTTTAAGTTATTTATATAATGTTATTAAAATCCTTATTATTAAAAAAGAGCGAATATATGAAATAATTTTCATTTGGTCATTACCTACTCACTAATTAGTCGAATATCATTGATCATATTTTGATCGTGTTCACATTTACCCGCCTTCAAATAATACTTTAACTTTGATTGTAGTACATATATGCAATCGAATCTTTATGTTTACTACTTAAATATTGTTCATTTACTTGTACAAGTTAATATACGTAATTAACTTGTATTGTATGTGTACTTCTTAAATTTATAAGAGCATCATGCTATTGTCACTTGAGGTACAAAAATAAGTTCATATTGTAGTTGAATTAGTTGTCTGTTCTTACGAAATTTCTACTATATAAGTAGTAAGTAGAAGTGATAAATAAGTAACCAAACAATAAGTAATAAATTTTATTTACCAGATTTAACGGTTTGATAAGTTCTTTTGTTATTTAAACTATTAATTTAAAAATAAAAATTATTAGTGTTTTTATTCTGATTATAATATATATCACATCATTTTATCGTTAAACTTGAGTTCATTGATGATTTCACAATAATTTTTCGAGGAATCGATGACAGTTATTTCTTCTATCAAATTTAGCATTAAGTGCAATGAATAAAGTGCACTAAGTGAAATTAGTAAATTTCATTTAAAATAATACCTGTGACATCATTGTACTTTTAACGATGATATGTTTTTTTTTTCTAATATTTGATAAGAAATCGAGACACTTTATTATTCTTTAGTTAGTATTTAATAAATTGAAATAAAAATTATAAGTAATGTATAAGATTTTTTTAAAACAAATACCAATAGTGTTTTGACAAGTATCTCTGGATCATGATTTAGTTTCATATATTCCAACTAAGCTAATAGTGCTTTTGTTAGGAAACTAAGCTTATGTATATATTAGGTGTACAAATAAGTTTCCGCGGTTTGTCAAAAGATGGCCCCACCAGAAGGTTATGGAGAAATTGTCAGATGTAAAACGTGATATCCCAAGTTTAGTCATCTGGCAACACCATAACCTTAAAGTACTAGTGATTCCGTATCAGCATCACGTAATTTTTTTCGTGCAAAAATGTCAAGTTTTATTCCGAATAAGCATCATTTGCGGGAACTTTTGATTTACTTCTTTAATGTGAAAAAATCTGCAGCTGAGGCGCATCGATTGCTTCTAGAAGCATATGGTGAAGCTGCTTTAAGTGAGAGAAGTTGTCAGGAATGGTTTCAAAAGTTTAAGAACGGTGAGTTTGACGTTAAAGACAAAGAACGCAGTGGAAGGCCGAAAGTGTACGAAGACATGGAATTAGAAGTACTATTGGAGGAAGATTCGTCCCAAACGCAAAAAGAACTTGCACTTACTCTACAAGTGACTCAACAAGCAATTTCACATCGTTTAAAATCGTTAGGAATGATTCAAAAACAAGGAAATTGGGTTCCATATGAACTAAAGCCGAGAGACGTTGAACGCCGATTATGCATGAGTGAAATGCTGCTTGCCAGGAATAAAAAAAAGAGTTTTTTGCATCGTATAGTCACTGGTGACGAAAAATGGATTCACTACGATAATCCAAAGAAGAGAAAGTCATGGGTTAAGCCCGGCGAACCATCAACATCGACAGCTAAGCCGAATATTCATGGAAAAAAACTCATGCTGTGTATTTGGTGGGATCAGCTTGGTGTCGTGTATTATGAATTGCTGAAACCAAGCGAAACCATTACTGGAGCTCTCTACCGAACACAATTGATGAGATTGAGTCGGGCACTTAAGGAAAAACGCGCCCATTACTACTCCAGACACGACAAAATTATTCTTTTACACGATAATGCTCGTCCACATGTTGCGGCGCCGGTAAAAACATACTTGGAAACACTCAACTGGGAAGTTTTACCCCACCCGCCGTATTCACCAGACTTAGCCCCTTCTGATTATCACCTGTTCCGGTCGATGGCACATGGTCTGTCTGAGCAGCGCTTCACATCATATGAAGACACCAAAAATTGGGTAGATTTGTGGATAGCGTCAAAAGATGAAGAGTTTTTTCGACGGGGTATCCGAATTTTGCCAGAAAGATGGGGAAAAGTAGTGGCAAATGATGGAAAATACTTTGAATAAAACGTAATGTACTTTTCCTTTACAATAAATTCCTAATTTTTTTTAAAAAACTGCGGAAACTTATTTGTACACCTAATACATTTAGTTAGAAGTGTACTTGCTCGTTGCTGAAAGACACATCTAAATAATACAAAGAAGAATCACATAAGTAGTTATGACGTGACACGAGATAAGCCTAATTGGGTAAACGAAATGACACACACATACCTCAACCCGCATACCAGATTTACTACTAGTTTAAATAAGCTGGAGCCTAAGACGGCAAATTTTAGAAGCGTCGAATTTGGGGCCAAATTTATCTTTTGTCTTAGAAAAATAAAGGTTTACAATTTATTATTTTTTAATAAAAAACTAATAAATTGTAATACTTATATAACGTAATTCATTAAAGTTTATTGCCATCATCTATTTTACTACCTAGGTAGACGCTGCTACACATCCACAGATATTAATTCCCATATTCATAGAAATGATTTGGTCTTATTCTATGTCCTTTTTTTCTTATTCAACAAAGCAGATAAATATTAATTGATACATAAAACATATGTAACTAACTAATAACATCGAAAGGCCTCCAAATATCAAATTTAAAAGTGCTAAATGAATTCTAAAAGTTAGTTTTAAAGAGACTTCACAGGTAATTAATAAAAAAGTAACACGACTTCTAAGATTCCATTCCACTTCCATTCCACAAATCCAAACTATTCACTAAGTTCATACTTTCCTATTTCATAAAATGTAAACCAGTTCTGAAAAAGCTAGAGAGGAGGCCGCTGTATTCATACAATTCTATCTAAATAATATTGTTATTAATATAAAAACAAACACTATAAAAATAATATTATTATTTGGGTTATAAATTGTTTATATTGAAAAAAACCAAGCCAACAAAGCATTTAGCCATCCAAGAAAAGGGACCTTCTCACGATACGAGCTGTGCCATATTGTCACTGGATACTTTTTAAATTTTATTATTAATTATTAAAGGAACGTTTTAATCTAAACCTACGTTCAAAGATAATACAAGCTGATTATATTTGTATGTCATTATTATTTGTTTACTTTGTCCAGACAATATACTCGTATCATATTGTATTTTATCAATAATTAGTTTAAGCTCCTGGAAAATCTTTAGGACTGTAATTCACGTACGTAAAATAGAGAAGAATATATGTATGTATATTCTTCCCTTATGACATTGTTCATTATTTTTTATATATGAACATTGCATTTACGTGAAAATTGTCCTAGCGTAATTTACATTATTTTTTATATATGAACATTGCAATTACGTGAAAATGATCCTAGCGTAATTTATCTTTGGCAGCTTTTTCTCACTAGTAGATAATTATTATTATGGATCTGCAAGTATTTACATCATTGATATTGAAAATTTAAGTTTCTATTTATACAATGACTGGTATAAATAGATTTGTGATTAGGAAAAAGTCATTCATTTGGAATATATGACAATTGTACAACGACAATATACAGCAGAATTATGATGTACCTACTGCAGATCATTACTATAATATTATATAAATTATTTCTATTATTACAGATAATGAATAAAAAAATTATGAGGGGATTTCCATTTTTTGCCGCGATGTTCAAGCAAATTAAAAATATCTAATATAAATAATGCGTGCCGCTGAATTCCACTATACTAAAATTCGACACAAAGAAAAGTTCTACCGCACCATCTGGATAAGTGGCGATCCAGTACGTAGTAGTAGGCGTTTCTACGCACCATCAGGCTCTGGAACCAGCTAACTTCAACGGTATTTCCGAACCGATGCGATATTGAAACCTTCAAAAATACAAGCCTATGATGTCGTGGATTTCTATGAACGGCGTTGATTGTTATAAAAAATATCCTATAAAAAATCTAAAGCCAACTATTAAAATACAAATAAATGCTTTTTTAAATTCAAACATGTTGATATTTCTTAATAAAATATTGATATTTCTAAATAAACTTGCAGGAATTCGGGGATTTACAATCTTAAACACAAGTCATGCAATTGACTTCAAGTGCTTGATAAATATGGCTATCGTTATACAAAATTATCACTCTTAAACATGTATTATTATCAGTCTTTCTTTATAATGCTGAGGTTTTTGCTTCATCAGTTTTACGCGATCATTAATTTGACGGTAGTTTTATTTAAATCCAAATAAAAAACGGGAGGACTCTGTATAAGCATCTCTCTCTCATCTTTAATTTTTGGATCGATGCTGTTACATTTACATTTTAATTTCGTCTTTTCCATGCGTTACCTACCTATAATACCTGTTCATTTCATCCCATAACTTAAGATATTAACTATTCGATCGTTAAGATACAGAAATCACGCTGGTATCGAATTAATTTTTAGGTTTCAGCTGAAAACGTTAAAATTTAACTACGGGTTGAGACATAGTTGAAGGAAGCATACGCTTGAGAGACGAAGAGAGACTTGTTCAAAGGGTTTTAAGTCTTAATTTGAGAAAACTCTACACATATATACATTTTCAATCCTTGCTTTACCTATTATTAATTTAATTTGTCCTTAGTTAAAAAATATCAAAATTAGGTCATTCCGCTATAAATCAAGAGCAATGGTGATCCTACACTACAGTATATATATGTAACATAGCTGGTGCTACTCGTACCAGGCACTATGAACGACGCGAATCGCGCACCATAACCAAACATATTTTTAAAACAACCGCCGTATAACCGCTTCGAACGTGAACCAATTAGATATGTAGAGGAAAATAACTTAAATATTGATTCTATAACTATAACACATATACAGTGATTTACAGTACGATCAGTATATAACAACCTCGTCTACTTATAGCTTATAGCGACGTAAATAATAATAATAATATATTTATTGATCATTTTGTTTCACTGCCTGCCGAACTAGGGCGAACCCTATACTACGGCAGACAGTTCCCTTCTATGACACATATATGAATTACACATATTATTCTAATTGCCATACTTAATATAATTTTATAAAAGACTTAAACAAATAATTAAAAACTATGAACTAAATTAACAAACCAATATGTAATAAAATATACAAAATATAGTTTAAAAAAATGAAAAGTATAGTTTTATACTCTCTAAAGTTTGACTATATAATAATAATAGGTCGTTCTGTGCGTCGTGCAGTTAGTACGCCGGTCCTCTAAAGGTTATATCCGCATTCTACTGAACAATTATTTTATATGTATATATCATCATCATCCGTCTACAGTAGTCCAATGCTGTACATTGGCCTCCCCAACGCGCATCACCTAGCCCGATCTTCAATTGCATGCATTCAGTTTCTGTCATTAGCCTTGCAAGTAGCTGTGAGTGCCTCACACCAGGTTTACGAAGACTCCACTCAAGCACTTATTTACTCCTACGTTCCGGTTCTTTAACAATCCTGATATGTTAGTCCTATTGCTAGTTCAATATTTATGTAATATATAATAAAGTTAAATATATGGAAAATGAATGGATGAAACAATAAGGCTGAGACATTTAATGACTTACAAGCAAGTCTCACTGAGCCTAATGAAAGTGAAATTTTGAAACATTTACTTACTTGTTTATGGTAACATGTTAATTTTTTTAAAGTAATAAAGTTCAAGATGCAGTATGTCGATTCTTATAACACCAGTCAATTTTTCATACCTACTTATGCGATAAAAGGAATAACTGAAGTAGTAGTGAACTACAAATAAAACAACATGGGTACGCTTTGAATTTGTTTTAATAATTACTTTCACAACACGTAAAATAATATTAAATGCATAGTATCAAAACAATCATGTTCGTCCGGTGTAAAATCTTATGTATGTATATAAATTTGAAAATAAGATAGGATTAAATTGTATTTTGAGACACTGATTAATATTGTCTGATTATCAGTAGAAGATACATAATTACGTCATTTTCCAGAACTCCTTATATCAATAATAACATTATTGATTAATATAATCCTGATCCTACCTCTAATGTGTTTTATAATTCGCTTTGTTGATAATATGAATAGTTTAATGCCGCCAAATTCCACAACCGCATAACTCGCCGTAAAGTTTCAATCCCACCATCTGGGTGGGTGGCAATCCACTACGGTGTGCTTTTCTCGAAACTTCTTATTAAAACCGACTAGCCTATTTCCCTTCATACCACGCAATACATAAAAATAAAAAAAGGCTTTTTACGGTTACGTACTTACATACATATTCCGGTGATAAATCATATATTATTTAAACAATCTAGTTTTACTTTGCAACAAATACTCGTAGTAGTAGTAAGTTAGTTTTTTTTTATGGCTTGGAAGGCAAACGAGCAGGCGTGTTACCTGATGGAAAGCAGCCAATGCCGCCCATTGACATCCGCAATGCTATAGGCAGTGCGGAAGCGTTGCCGACCTTAAAGGAAAGTGAAATTATGGGAGTGGGAGTGGGAGGTGGAGGGTGTTGGGCCTCCGGAACTCAGACCGCTCACCGTACGAAGCGCGGTAGACAAGCTACCACTCAGACGCCGGTTTTCTGCGGAAGTGTAGTAATTCCCCGGGGAGCCGGCCCATTTATGCTACAGACAAATAATATGCCATTCTTGACAAAGTATTCGTCTGCAGCGTGGCTCTACGACTTGGACAAAAAGTGATTTTCAAAAATCTTAAATAATAATTTTCCTATACATTTGAGTAAACCTTTTCTTATACAGCTGATTAGACAAATTATTTGAAAGGTTGCCTTGTAGTGAAATATTTAAGAATTCCAGATTCACAAGACACCTGCTCTGTATCAAAGCTGAAATTTTTATGTAATATAAAAGAACAGCGGTCACACTTCAACATGCATTTTCTTCATTGATGGCGATTAGTAGGTACTAATACTTTATATTGTACGACTGATAAGTTAAATATATTAACCCCTTTTTAGAGTTGAGTCTTAATAAAATAGTGAAAGTTATTCCAAAACGTAAACTTTAACAAAACGCTACCACAGTTACAAAATATAAACTTTAATAACGAGAGTTTAATAAATAGAGAAAAAATCAAACGTCACCATCCACAGGCGTGACCAATAAAATTATTTACCTACAAGACATGTACATACATACATTATATTTCATTTCGGTAACTGAATTAGAGATAGTAATAAAACGTTTTACATACCTTCCATTACTATGATTTACAATGGAATGAGATTAGTAAATTGTATTACTAAAAAGGCGCGCATTAAATTTTACAAATATTTATCGAATTCCTTTATGATGTTTGTAGGAAATGTAAGCATCCACCCCGTGGAGAATACCAACTATGACACCAATGTACTGGAAACAAAATTCACATTATAAGACATCATTTTTTTACTAAACTTACATAACTTCTTAACAGTATTTCAAGCCCTTGATTTTCGTCTATGGTATATCATATGTAAAGTACAATTGTGGCTGCAAGTTGTAATTGCAAGGATGTACAACGTATATATATTAGTTTTAGATAAACTAAGATGCTGCTAAAGAATACCTACCGGTATTAAATCTGCAAGATTAAATACATAAAATAAAGACATAAACTGTAGAACTTCTAATTATATTTAATTTCTGTTTTAACATAATGTATCAAGGTAACTATGTATATTTCAGTTTTTTAACACAATGGTTTTAAATAACCAAGGTCTAGCAAACATAAAGATGTTTAAAACTGACCTTTACCTTAAGGGGTTATTTATTTATGTCCATATGTAATCTTGTTAAAGTAACACCACTTTCGTTTTTTCATAATCCCGTTTTATAATAATTTGTTCAGGCAGATAATAAAACCGCAGGCTTAGTAAAAAAATCAAATTCCAACATCCACTTACGTATACGGCAGTCATCGCAGGATACGCAGCGTACATATTAATGATAGAATATCGCGGGTACAAATATATGTTGACCGCTACTCCCATGTACGATGACGCAGATAAATACATGAAGCATGCCACTGCATTAAAGACAAATTCCTGCAACAAATGACACCATATAACCGGGACTTTGTCACCCCATGATTTGTCCTCACAAACAATGAAGTTAAATAGTACCGCTGTCAAGGGACATTCTCAAATTTGACTCTCATTCGACTCGAATACATCAAATTTACTTTAAAACACCTCTCACTCTAGTCTCTTGACATGTGTTTCTCGAGATGTTGTGCGATATGGACTCCGGCTTTATGAAATATTGAACACAAAAATACATAGATTCTTACAATTGGAATAAGAGAATATAATTTAAGTGATATTGTTAAAAAAACATGCAACTATATCAAAAATCTAGCTATAAAAATAAGACGCTCGTAGCTTACAAGCATGCTGTAGTATAAAGAACATAATGACAATTTAACACTTTTCCTACTCCTTCAAAATACATATTGGAATGTGTTAATGAAGATTTTGCATATATTATTAGATTCATCAAAAACCGACGACTTAAATAAGTATTATTAACAATTTAGAAATATGTATTTGCAATTACGAACGTTCATACAAGAGGTTTATTTTTGACTTTCTTTATCTTTGAGAAAGCTAAGATTAAAACATCGGCCAATAAACTACGAGTATGTCCACTCTCATTATTTAATTTGCATTTTTTTTATCTTTCAATTAATAATAAATTTCTAGAGAATAATAATAAAGATATATTGAACAGACATTGATTATTCGTGACAGTACACTTTTTTTTATGGAATAGGAGGGCAAACGAGCAAGCGTGTCGCCTGATGGAAAGCAATCAACGCCGCCCGTAGACAACCGCGACACCGCAGAAGTTGCGGAAGAGTTGCCAGCCTTTTAGGTATGTATAGGCTTATTTTTTGAAGGTCACTGTCACCACACTGTCTAGGACCTGGTTGCATCCGAACATGGAAATAGAAAAATCTATTGCTCACGTTGTATTGCATCACAGAAGGGTAATGGCGATTGAACGAGATAGAATCCTTTTAATAGAATCCTTCTTGTTATGTCACCGTCCTATTACGAATTAAAACTTTAAAACTTTCACCTATTTAAACATACTAAAAAGATATTTAACTAAAGCAATTCAAATACCTGTCCAAGGTTTGAAACATTTTTTAAAATTAGAATTAGTCCAAGTTTGGACAATTTTTAAGGTTTCTTTTTAGAACCCTGTTTCCTCTCCCCGTTTCCCTTCAAATACCGGCTCAGTCATTCAAATAGAAATCAAAATTTAATGTTGTTAACGGTAGCAAATTATCATTTTTCAATGGCAATCAAGGCTATAATATGGAATGTGTCCTTGATAACTAATAAACAGTCTTGGAATTAGTATCGCATACTTTTTATCTGATTATTGATGCAATTATGATAGCATGAATCAGTTGAAAGTAAATGGTATGAAGTTAAATCCAAGTTACTACATACAAAATATCGATCCTTGATTTAATTTGAAATTTCTTTGAAGGTTTGGAAAATCGAACCTAAAAATTCTCTAAGGTTCAACATCTTAAAAATTTCGCAGACTAAAGTTGCATATACTATTTTCATTGAATACATACAATAAACAAAAATAAAATACAAAAAAAAAACGACTCTAAATATGGTACGTACAAATATTGACTGTCGTATTAAATGTTGCGAGTTTGATGACAGAACGTAGCAAGCAATGAGTAATGAGGTGGTAAGGAGACACGCAGATGCAGTAGTGAGGAAGCCGTGGAATGCAGAACCCATAGTACTTGCTTCCGCTAGCCCATACTTCACTAAAAGACTCTGACACAATCCACCTAACATCTGGAAATAGAAAATGAAATTTTATTCGATTTTGATAGTCGACCAATATTTGAAACTAGGAAGCAGAATTAGTCAATAATGGTAAAATTTATCATTTCGTATAGTTATCGTTAAACAAACAATTTTTTTCCCTTGATCTTAGTGAAGTATTCTTGACATGACATCAATCAAAGGTCCATTGTTCGACCTTAGTTGTCTCAAAATTGGGATGTTGTCTCACGCTTGGCGGGTAGATTGGGGATTGATTTTTATTCTCAACTACCAATATTTACTCCTTTAGTCACCACGTTCGACATCCATGGGAAGAAATCGGATAGTCAATTAAGCACCAATTGCAAATACAACAGATTGCTTTTTAAATTTGTATGTGGTATAACTTGAAATTCCAATATATATATCTTTTGTAAATCGTTTATATAAAATAAACTAAAATTATAAAATCTAAACTAAAATTATATAAGTGGCTTCATTTTCATCTTATTTATTATGACACAGAAGTATGATCAATATTGCATAATTAAATTGTTAGATGAATACTTGAATTAAATGATAATGTTATAATAAAAAGACATCACATGACTTATTCGCCTACTATCTCTGAACGGATAAGCTTAAATTAATTATAAAGTCGTCATACAGAATTTAATGCGCCCCAGTTTTTTATTTCAGTGTTAATAAAACCATTTAACTTTACAGGTTTTTTACCTATTTTTATATTCAAGGTTTTTTTTGACTAAATATATAATGTAGGGGATACGTCAAAATATTCAAATAAGCACAAACTCGATGGAATTAAAGGAAGAGTTCCACTGTCAACCTCCTGACAAACTCTCGCTAGCATGATAAAACTATCATAATGTTATATCGTCATGGGAATTCAATGTATGTGTTAAGTTTCATAAGAATCGATTTAGTAGAAGTAGGTGAAAAGGCAGTCCCAAAATTTGAAACAAACGGTACAAATATACGAGGTCAAGCTGAATAAAATCGTTTAATAAGATAATTTTTAAAGGAATATATTATATAAAATAAGAAATATTCTAATTATACATGAATGTACATATCGTGCATATATGTACTCGTATGTACACCAAAATTTGGAGTAGACCTACATGTGTAATTTTTAAGATTAATCTGGCGGTTATCAATGCCTGTATGACAGCTTCATAGCAGCTATGTAAATGTTTCTTATTGTGTTTTGATTATCTTGTTGACACTTTTGTTTTCAAAACAAATTAAATGCAATTTGTTAATTAATAAAAAAAACAACTTTTATTTTTCACGCTTAAAAAATATATATAAAACATTAGCTTAAAATCCCGTAGGATATTTCGTAACGCCCCTATAAATATTTACAGATATTTTAACATTTTATAAAATGTTTCTCTTCTGTCTACCAATATAACGAAACAATTTCTTGACGACAAATATTAAAAGTGGATGTTTATATATTGTAACTAGAAAAAATTTAAAATTATTCAAATCGGATTGAAAAATATTCTAGTATTTGTTAGGTTATCCCCAAAATTTTCAATGTTTTGTTTTGAAATTTTAAGCTTCATACAAATTTAGAACATGATATAAAAGAGCATCTTAAAAAACCTCGATTATAAGTATATTAATAAAGTTGCGTTTATATTATACAATATATTCAAGAGTTTTTAATTGCGTTGTGTACAAACTGACAAACTAATAGACTAGAAACAAACTAAATAGAAGGGTTTTGCTTGCATATTTGCTATAATAAAAGTTTCTTATCTGAAGGCTTTTTTCTATAAAAGACAAGCAAATAACGACATACTGATAACTTTTAATGTTATTATTGTGTAATACTATATATAATACTTACAGCCTGAGCCAGTTTAATAAGGCCATGTTGGGTTGTCAAATATCCAAAGTTGAAACATTCACAACATCTACAACAGCAGCACTTGATGCCTTTGCCGCCGGTCCCACCACTGGGAGCCACTCGCACTATCGTAGGTCCGCGGGTCATTGCTTAGTTCAATTCAAACGAACCAGAACAATACCGTGTATCGGAGAGTCAAAATGAAATTACAACAACTGGCACACGCGAAATGGGGAACAGCAGGAATGTATATCCATCCAGACAGGAAATTCACGACAGTATATTTCACAATTTTCTCGGTCAGTGTTAGTCACGAATAATATTTTTAAACGCTTTGTGTATCCAAACCAATTAAGAGTCAACGACCTTTTACACGTATTTAAATGCGCGAAATAAAGGCAAAGCTTCGCAATTTTTGTTTTTCAGTACACAGTTTAGGCAAACATTTTTTATTTTGAAAATAATTCACATCAAAACAATATTTGGTTCTTGAATTGACTTTCCGTGACAACTCATATGAAGAGTTTGAAAGTTTAGTTTCTCCGCGCGGACGCATTATTTTAAAAATAGAAGACGCACGCGCTGCGACGCGTAGGGTAAATTCTATTCTTAGACACAATGTTTATAGAGCAAATGATGAACCTAAATCTAAACAAGGTACAAAAAACGTCTTCTTCGATGAAATTTAGTAATTGATTTATATCCATACAAGTAGTGAGAATATGAAAATGTAGATTGTTTAGGGCCGAGATGTTTTTATTTTGAGTCACATTCTGTTAACAAACAATCTACCATTTATGTAGTCCCTTGACAAAATATTTATTTTCTCTTTACCAAGCGGCAACTGGAATAATCCACTCCTAACGCCCCCCGGTTAAATAATTCGAAAATCTACGCAGGACGGCTGACAGAAACTAAATGCTTAAAAGTTGAAGATCGGACTGTGTGATGCGCCTTCGGGAAGGCCTATGTGCAGGCCATTTTGTGCAGGCCGTTGATAAAACACCATCTCTGATAATATTTTAAAATTTTATAATAATTTGAAATATGAAATTTTATCTGTGAAACTTGCAGAGTTGGTAAATATACATAACATGTCCCTGTCAGGCAGTTTATAAAATATATAAGTGGGCTGACTGAGGATAGGTACTTAAAACATCCTTACATGAGTAATACTCCTGGGAGCTGTACATCAAGGAAAACATCAAGAGGATACACTACTACATGACATAGAACAATTGGTTGTATGGTACCAATCAGATATGGTCTCCTATAACCTACCAGAAGATTTCCGTTAACAAGTGAAACAAAGTCTTAAGATAGTTGTATATATACATAAATAAATCAGTTGTTGATAAGAAACGTAAGTCATATAAAACAGTACTAGCTGAAACTTATCACGTAAAACCATTAGGCATGTAGTCACCGCCATCTGATGGCGCGCGTTGGTATCTTGTTTTGCTTTCGCTATAAATGGTTTTATAGCGAAAGCAAAACAACAGCGACCGCCTGCCCCCTACTCGCAGCCCGCGACTATTTTGTAATTTATTAGTATAATACTAATCATATTAATATAATACTAATTATAAATAAATTTGAGTATTTACGATTAGTATTATATTATTATACACTAATCATTTTAGTGCCATTTTACGAATTGCAACTTTAAATATGAAAGCTACACTCAACATATAGCTTGTTAAATATCACATTGATTTCTTTTTGTAATTTATGTTTCTTTTTTTTTCATTTTTATAAAAAAATACTTTAAAATGTTTGAGCATTTTTAATTTCATAATTTCTCTTCTTCATTTTGCCACCGTGTGGTCCGTGGCTGTCAAACATTTGGATAACACATTGTACACAGGGTTTGGATAGAACATAAACATAATTCAGGTCACCTACACCTTTTATGGTACCAACATTTGACAACCTGTGGAAATATTAGAGACTTCTAGTACCAAGTCTCAAGTAGAAAGGGAACATCTTCCAAATATTTATTTTTAAAATAAATTTCAAAATTACGCCTGACATCACAATATTAACAAAAATGTCATATCATTCGCATGCAATCACTCGCTATCATGAAATTTAATATCAGGCACTATAAAATTGTTTTTGTCATTAGTTCGTTACAAAACTTAAATTTTATAATGCGAAGACAAAATTAATGTATTTAGTAAATTGCATAATATCTACACATGTATACCATTAATACATAAATATACATATGTATGAATATTGATTGAAAAATTATTAAAACGGTTGGATGACACACATACCAATTAACTTGGCGCGAAATTACAACTTACGGAGCGAGTGGTCGTTTGTTCGTTTGGCCTACATGTTCTTGTTTCGTATCTAGGTGTCCCGTAAATACACCTGGGACAAGGGTGATGATGTTCGTTCATCCAACAATGGGGAGGCCCGCGCCCAGCAGTGGGATACTAGATAGGCTTTACAAAAACACTAGCTAAACCTACTTCATGCTTATGACATTTTCTTTTTATCAAGCATCATAAGGTATACAATAAATATCTTAACAAAAATATTTCTTAGAAAATAAAACAAAATGTTATATAAAATTACAAATTTTATTTCATGATTACACCATATACGAATCAAAGCATAGATTAATTTTTTGATTAAATCAGAACATTAAATATTTCTTAGATAAGAAAGAGATTATTAAATACGAAAGATTATCTATATATCACGTTAAAATTGCATTACTATAATTTGCAATACCTCCCCCATATTTAACGGTCTAACTAAAATCTGTTTGATTGTATATAAATATATCTGATTATATGACAACTATCCCTAGTAGATACGTAACTTCTTCGGCCGACTGCTAAGATTTTTTAAAAATTATTTGTACACATTTTTCAAATCCTTTAATCGTGTTTTGACTTACTTTTTATATTGCAGCCTTTTGACGCGCACTATTGCCCTCTATTTTTATTGTTACGTAGTGAACTTAAAATTGGTTCCATATTAAAACCCGATTGAAACTAAATTTATATTACACGTGTATGTACGTGTACAAAAGGTCTGAATAGTTGCGATATTAATCCACTTATTACTGGAGTATTTAATTACAGAATCGTAATAATTGTGTTCTTGTGGCAGGTTACGTTGCAAAACTGAGTTACACACATCACTAAATAAACAGGTACAAACGGGTGATCACTCTGAATGAAATACACTGTTATAACTTGTTCTTGTACAGAATAAATAAATACATCAAAATTAAAAAGAAAAGAAAAAAATATAGATACTTAAAATTTTTAAGAACATTGGTTCAGTTTTGCACCGTGGTGTACGAGTATACACAATTTATAAATGCAATTACGTGATGTACCTATTAACGACGATGATAATAGAAAAATGAAGTAACACGAAAAAAAATACAAACGTGTTATCTACTGTACCTAATTTTTGACAAAACTTTAGTAAATCTGTAATAAGTAGGTATATTTAAACCAGTATACATTCGGATGTACATAGTTTCATCATTATATTCATGTTCATTGTTTTTTTGTAGTTTTTGTTTAATAGTCTTGACTTGATTTGTTTTAATACATGTTTACCATGCGACATTGCAACATATAACGCTTTTTAAATATTATTCATTCTAAATACCAGTATCAGTAGCAATAAGCCATTACCGGTAAATACATTAAAATATCTTGTAGATGTTTCATATATATCTATCAATATGCATAAAACTTTGTCACTTTTTTATTGTTCACTTTCTTATGTCTAGGCATTTCCTAGGCATAAGGAAGTGATAATAGTGATAATAGAGGAATAATAATAAAAATTCATAAAAAAATAGAACTAATTTTCTAACTTTTCATAAACAAAAATTAGTTATCAGTACAAATTGTACACATTTTATAAAAATTTAAACTGTCACAAATTAAAAAATAAATATTTTAAGATGATTTCACTTAAACAATAAGCTAAAAATATTGCTGTACAATGGCACAAAATACATTTAAAAAGCCTTAATAATAGTACTCATAAAATATATAATAACCATGCAGTAGAATAAAATAGTATTATTTCAAGCACCATAAAAATATAATACAAATGTTTTCATCGTTCTACATTTTTACTTACTGTATATACAGCCTTAGCCAAAAGTATCGAGCACCATTACATTTTCGAAGAATGTTACAACGAAATAAATTAAAACAATTTAATACAGGTTTACATTATTATTTATTCAGATACAATCATTATTATTTTTTCTTCTTGGCTTTACAGCCTTTCAAACCAGCTTCTTCAGCAGGTCTATTAATTTCCAATGAAAATTCATACGCCCCTTTGCAAAAAAACGAGCGGTTTTGATTTTTTTACATTGTTGGTAATAATTTAGTTCTAAAGATGTTTTAATAGCCAAACTATAAATAAAGCACTTAATAAAGTGTCTGGGTATGAAAAATTAATTTCTAGTTCTAAACTTTTGTGGTTTTTAAAAAAATAATACCTTTTTTAGTTTGTGCCTACTGTGTTACTATCCATGACTTTGTTGTTAGAAGGTTATCAAGCAACTAAAACTAACTTTTTGTTATTTTTAGTAGAATAATTTATGTTGGTCGCATCATCCTGACCTCAAAATAAACCTTGTAGAGGTACGAGGAGCACAAGTTAGACTATGGACTATAAGGAGGAGGCTTTTAGCTGCTGGTATACGCAGTCGACCACCAGCACAGGCCCCTAAGTTACTCCGTGAGTACCGAATTGCTCGAATGAGCCTATCTTGGAGGAATTGCCTATCTTGAACACTAGGTAACTGGAGTAGCGTAGTCCTTTCCGATGAGGCTAGAATTTGTCTACATGGTGGAGACCGACGTCGGCGAGTGATACGAAGACCATGGAGACGCTATGCCGACGTACGTATTAAAGACATCACCCGTTATGCTGTAGGATCTGTTATGTTTTTTAGCTATCGTAACGAGATAACATTCATTCAAAACAGCTCACTAAATGCGCAAAGATATATAACAGGAATTCTTTGTCAAAATGCACAACCCACAGACTGTAATAGGTGAGGAGGCCGGTATACGTGACTGGCCAGCGCGGAGCCCCGACTTAACTCCATTGAGCACATTTGGACCTCCTAAAAAGGCGAGTACAATCTGTCCAACCACCTCCATAAAACATCAGGGAGCCTTAACGTGTGATGTCAGCTGAGTGGGAACATATTCCACAGGACACCATCAAAAGCCTGGTAGAAAGCATGTCAAGATTTTATTACGCCAGATGTTTCATTACTAATTATGGTCTGGTTTATAAGTTTTTATGATTTCTTAGGGACCGAATAGTTAATCCTTTATCAATCTGGCTTTATTTTTTGTTCCTCATTTTGTACACGTGCAAAATTTATAGAGTGCTCAATAATTTTGGCCAAGGCTGTATACTCAATTTTTAATTTATTTAGATTTATTTCTAAATTAATAAACGTATAAAAAATAGAGTTATAAAACGTCTATTAATAACAATAGAATGAAAAAAGTTTTTAACTGTCAAATAATCTCTTGCTTTAAAAATATTACGGTTACACCAAATAAACTTAGATATATAAATATTTCTAAACTCTTTATTATTTTTTAACATTTGATTTCCCGTTAGATTCTTTTGTGAATTGATTTTAAAAAACCTACTATTAACTGTGCTTATGGTAATAAATATAAACAACAACCGAAATTTAATATTGAAATGAAGTAAAACCGATACAATAATTCTGATACAAATAATATTTAATTTTAAATAATATACTGTATGTTCAAAGGCTAAATTACAAATCTTAAAATAGTCCTTTATCTTATCTACAATAAATATTATAGTAATATTAATTATATTAAAGTATTAAAAAATATTAAAATACATTTTTAAGGTAATGGGGATTAAGAGAAAGATATTAATATTTAGTCATATCTTTCTTTTAATCTTTTAAAAATGAACTCTGTCATAATTGTAAAGATAAAAAATATTACAAAATCATTTTTCTGTTAGAAAATCTATATTTTTTTTTTTCAATTTATAATCAAACCTCTTTGTAAAACTAAAACTAAGGTCTTCGTCATTATATCATTGTACAAAAAAGCATTCCATAAATATGACTAGTAATTATCTTCACTATTGAAAAAGCAAACGCCACCAAAAGAGAATAAAATGATAGAAGAGTTTGAACTTTTGTCTGTATCCCATATTGTTTAATAAAATTTATCGCGTAATCTATAACAAAAAAAAAAGAATTTCATATTCAAGAATATATTCAAAGTCTTGTGAATTTCGCCAAACAGATGTTTGGGGAATATTTCCCCATGCCTTGTATCATATAACATCATATCAGCAATGAGGCGTACTAAGTGCTTATGTCGAGTAAATTTTTTTATACATAATTTATGCTATGGGAATCATTCGGCTTATGCCGAATCCCCATTCATATCCGACAATAGTAGGTACCACTGTTAATTTAGAAATAAACTATAAGATCCACATTAACACAAAAATATATACTTATATTCCACGATAGGAACGGTTGGCTAGAAAAGTACTAAGCAAGTAGAGCGCTGACATGACAAACCCCATGATCTGTAAAAACACAAGCAAATAATAAAAAATTAGGTTCACTATCAATTACTCATTTCATTCAAACAGATTATTTTGTAAAGCCATGTGAACGGTCCTTTCAATTGTGAGGATCGCGGATTCGATTTACTTTTTAGTTTAAAGAGAAGATAAAGAAGTATTGATAAGACCGATTGGCTCAGTGGCAGGGACCTCCACCCGCGGAGTCAATGATCGCAGGTTCGATTCCCGCATCGGATAAAATATATATATGGATTTATAAATGTTTATTCCGAGTCTGATAACCCCCCAATCCGCATTTCCTTTCCTGCCCTTTTCTTTCGTCTCTATCCTTTCCCTTCCTCTCCGCCAATCCACGGTCTGCCGTGCCAATGTATACGTGGCTAGGGGCGAGCCTAGTTGCAAGCGTGCCGATCGTCCCGGGATCGGGCTCCCCCGGGTACTATGGTGCCTAACTCAGCATGCAGGGCTCTGCTGCAGCTGACCTCCATCCTCCCTTGCGGCTCGCGGGACTCACTAAGACGAATTTAATATACCTAATTTGTTGAAAATGACGGCGACGTGGTTCGCCACCCGTCACGTCCTGATTCTCGCGAGGGCGAGAAGCGACCAATGGAGAACCGTTTCGCTGCGATGAATGGTAGCGGATGGAGCTCTGTGGTCTCTGCCAACCCCCGCGGGGGATAGGCGTGAATATATAAAAAAAATAAAGGAGTATAATTTGCTTAATTACAGCAAAATGTCAGGTTAGTGTAACTCACCGCGGCCGCTAAAAATGGTTCATATTCTTGTCGGTAACTGTTTTTCCGATGGTTGACCTCGATTATTAGAGTGAGTGCGGCTGCCAAGTACAAAATAAACGCTAATCCGTGGTATATTACCTCCTGAAATTTTGCAATTTAGTTGTTTAAATCAAAGTAGGGATTGTTAATTTATTTAATTTATTTTACTTTATTTGAAACCTTTCAGGTACATTTACAATATAAAAACTACTTCAAAGATTTGGCCTCGTCTTTTGAATATTTTACAAAACTTCATCATGTATTGT
This sequence comes from Baronia brevicornis, assembly GCA_031353405.1. Taxonomy (NCBI): domain Eukaryota; kingdom Metazoa; phylum Arthropoda; class Insecta; order Lepidoptera; family Papilionidae; genus Baronia; species Baronia brevicornis. Next base: position 344,311 of record JASFAT010001824.1, on the reverse strand, counting down.
TACTGTTATTTGGCTACTAAAACTAAATTATTACCAATAATGTAGAAAAATCAAAACCACCCAATTTTTTTCAAAAAAAAAACTTATTAATTATTGATATACACGATATCAATAATTAGGAGCATAAATTGAAAACATCATTTAATTCAATAATTATAATAATTTAAGATTTTGATTTAAAAAAAATTGAATTAATGTAAAATCCACATGTAAAGTTGTCCAGGTAAATTAAAAAGATTCAGAATTAGTGCTAAAGAATACCTAAAAATAACACTAGTAGATGCTTATATATACATACATACGTATATAACGGTATGGTTATGCATTTGTTAACCAGATAACAGTAGCTTTTCTAACATGAAGTTTAACGCAAAATTCCAATTTTCAATGTTTCAATATGTATGCATATAATGAAAACTATTTGTCCCTATGAAGTATATCTATAGCTCAAAATATTTTTTTTAAATCTATAAAGTTATTCCGAAAGATGACATTTTAATATTTTTACCACTTACATAAATAGTCTTTGACATCATAGACGCAGTTGATAGTGATACAACACAGGAAGTTAAAAGACAGAATGTGCCTATTAAAAATGCGACCGCCATAAGCAGATAGAATAGTTCCGGTTTTTGGATGTAGTACCGATTTTGGTCAAAGTAGTAACCAACCACGCCAACACAAGCCGCTCCCAGTAGCTAGAACAGAAAAAATACAAGATCTGAAATTAGTACCTACCTATTATATTACACATACTTAATAAAAAAAATATTTTACTGAATGCACTTCAGTATTGGTTATAAATATAAATAGCCGAAGAGTATGAAGTCACGATTGTCGTAAAAGCGACTCTTTCTGTTAGCGTTAAAACTGTGACCTCGACCTTGTACGGTGTTTATAAATTGAAATATACTGGTACGCTCTCAAATTTCCGATAGTTTTCTATAGTTTAAGATAATACGATAAGAATAAAAAATTGTGTAAATTTCGTTAATTTCTATTTTCGTATCATTAACGGCAAACCTACGACGACGTCAGTTCGTTTAGACTGAGTGACGAAGTTACCACTTTTAAAATCAATGTTGATGGGTTAATTTCCCGAATCGGGATACAAATATGCATATACAGACATATGTATGTATGGCCTATGAGTATTTATCCCGATTTGGTATCACATCAATTCGCCTTGGATAACCGTAGTGGATTAATTCCATTCACCTAGAAATGGAGAGGCCCTGTGCTCGGCAGGGCAACAAAAAAGAAGCTTTAAAAAAAAAACAATATAAACATAGCAAAGCTTTAATATTTCGGATCCTCTTTATTTGATTAATACCTACTATACTTTATTATATTTATATTTGTCCTTAATTTTATTCTCATCACGTCTAACAATTCTTACAACAAAGTCCTATAATCCTTGTACTCGTATTTGCGCATACGGTGACATCATCAGCGATTTAGGAAAATAGGAAGGCTCGCGCATATTGCTACCAAACATATAAACATTTTAGAACGAATATATTACAATTGTAATTAAATAATAAAATATATTTTTCTAACGATATCTCGTTACTTTGTCATTACACAATTTTTGAGGTATTTAAAGTCTAAAATACTAAACGAAGTAGATAATCCTAAATTTGCAACTGATAATATTCCCCCAATATGTTAACGACTGTTTTAGACCCGAACAAACAAAAAGATTTTTCAATATAACAAATTTGTTTTTTGGTATTTACTTCATTTTATAGGATTTGAAAAATGATGTAATGACATCCTAGTCGATTTAACTACGATGACCTCTACTGGACAATCCCAGAATCATGAACTGTGAATAATAATCGTATTTATTTAAATGAGTAAGATATGAAAGGAATAGCAAACATAGTAGGTACCTCAAGTTTTCCGTACGTATCAATGTTATCCAATAAAACAATGTTATTGTCGCTACGATATGAGGAAAATTCGGAAACAATATCAGTCGTAGGCATAGAACTGAAATTATTGGGTTTTTGACTGGGAATTGAAACCCGAATAGCCATAGCTCGGAAGTCGTGTAATCTAAGCTCTCAGCCAAGCAGTCGTACAAAATATGCTAAAAATACTACAGTGTAACTTGTCTGAATCAACCAGTGAAAATCTTCCTTATTCTTCCCAATAAACGAATAAAATATATGCGGTATAATAACCATATATCGGTTGGTTAAAATAAATACTGAGTCAGCGCTGACGTCACACATCCAATATCGACATATTGATGAAGCATATGTAGCGTATACGTAATTGTGTGCATAGCTATAGGTGTTTATAGTTATAGTTAATTATTTATTAATTATTTTTTAGATTAACCTTATCCGTTTATATTAAAGTTGCAGTTTTCAAAGATCCCAGAGAGAATCGTACTTAATAAAATTACTTCATATCAAAAACGTAAAAAAAATATTTTATATAAAAAAATGGTATTTACAAAACAAGTTCTTTTTGTTATCTTTTCTTTAGTATTATAGTTGTTAACATAATTTTTTAACCATTTTTGTAATTGTATGATATATGTACCTATCTACATTAATTTTAATTGATAAATCTCTTATATTTTATAAACTTAATCATATTATTATAAATATAAGTAATTTACATTTTCTTGTAAGCGGTTGCAAAGCGTGAACAATATAATTGATATTTCTTCTTGTGTACCAAGCAACTGGTTCCACGTTCAAATTATACGTATATATAAATTATAATTGTACGTCTGTTAAATATGTTTTCCTAACACAAGAGCCCAGTGTTATAACCGAAAGAATCAGACCTACTCATATTGATTATTTTACAAGAGTGAAATAAAAAGTGATTGCTGAAGTCAATGAATCTACTCGTAGCGGTAAAATAAAAGTTAAAAAAGCACCGGAGTTATAAAACTTAAAATTTATCCTAATTTGAAATTAGGTCACCGCTCATCGTTTGATATACTTCGAATGCCCTCGAAAGAAGGCGGTTAGTATGTCCCAGTTTTCCAGTATCTTAATATAAAGACGATGCATTGCATCATGGTACAGTAAAGATAATCTTAACATTACAGAAAAGCTGAACGAAATCAAGCTTTTTCTTCATATATAGGTATAAACCATCTAGTAACATTAATTCCTTACAACCAAATGAAATTGAAACTAAACTGACAAAACCGAAAATGAGTCGCCCATTAGAAAAAATATGTTAATATTTTTATTTCTTTCTTAAATCTAAAAATTGCAACCTGCTTCCCTCTCAAAAAAAAACTCTGCTATAGCCAGATTTTTCTAAATCATCGACCTCCATGAATAACCGGGTACACAGTTCAGCTTTCGTTTACAAAAACATCATCAGCAAATTAGTTTGGAATGGTAACAGGTACATATAAACGATAAATGATCAAACTCATCATATTCAAGACTGAAATTTGAGCTGATCTTATATTAAAACAAAGCTTTTTTAAATGTTGCCTTATATTTTCTTAAAATCAGTCCATGCATAGTCTTCAAGCTCTATGAAGAAAATTCTTATTAACCACTCCCTGACTAACAATCAAATGAAAATAGAATTAAACTAACGTCATTAACATTGTAAATATTAACATAGTCGTCAACATGGTAAACTAGAGGTTGGCTCTAACTAAGAAGTGTCAAAGCTTCAAAATATAGTCATTACAAACAAACAAAAAATAAGAAGTTACTTACTAATTCAGCAAGTTTAAGCAATCCTGGTAGTGTACCCAAGTAACCTGTGTTGACAAACAAAGCATGGCCTGTGGTGGTGGTGGTTGTCCTCGTTATAGTGATAGAGTGAGACATTTTGGATCACTAAAATTTTCAGACAGAATTTTTAAAATATTTTTAAATTATTTCTCAACACTGGCTATACAAAAAATAAAAGCATTTTCTACATGTTTCTAATAGTCATGTTATGTAATATTCCAACTATTTACCTTCGTTTTGCCTAACGGTGACTGTTAATCAATACCTCCAGGTATTAAGTCCGTCATATTCACCAACAAAGCATTTAAAACTTACACATTTCTTGAAAGTCAGCGACGCAGATGCGTTGCAACATCATAGGTATTACAGTAGCAATACCTAAGGTGTTGCTGTTGTCTATGGGCAGCGTTGATTGCATTCCTTCAGGTGACACGTTTCTCGTTTGCTTTTCTATTCCATTAAAACAATATTATGATCAAAATCATCAAAAACAATAACTTAAAGCAGTTCAAGCTTAACTGATAAAATTTTGGGAAGGTGTACCAACGACCGCCAGGTATCTTGCACCATAACCGCTACTTGTTGCTGGTCTGACAATTTATGTGCTTTGTTCAAACGATAGTTATATGACCATCAGTGATTGATCAGTGTCTTATTTATAGTATACCAGGCTGCACACGCAAGTGAGATCGACGGATAAGAATATTTTAAATTAAAGATTAAATGGGATCAAACGCAATATAGTTTGATCCTATTAAATCTTTAATTTAAAATAATATTTTTACAGTTTTTTAAGTAACGTTAACTACTTAATGGTAAAAGTTACTCAATAGTTATTTAATAAAAATGTGGGTCAACACTAGCATATGTCAAAAGTTTACACCAAATAAGGGCTTGAAGGGCAACGTGTTTGAGCACCGTGACGCCAGCTTTTTGCAGGGCCCAATATTACATATGCGAAAAAATACACGAACTAGCGCACTCTTTACCCACACACCTTGAAAATTTACGAGAACACCTACGTACTCACTCACCCACTGTATGCAATATTACGTATAAAGCATACAGTGGATCAACAGACGTAACTACTTGTAATTCAATAGTAATTGTTTGGTGGCGAAAACAAACTTGAGTCCATAGTATTATATTATCATCATAGCATGTATGATAAATAATTTAAAGTCTAGTTATTACAAGATTCTAAAGGCAAAAAATTCTATAGATTAATATGAAGCGGCCAATGGCAGCAGCTTCCAAAGAGAAACATGTCGAAATTTTCACCAATGGTAATGAAGTTGATAATGACAATAATGTTAAGAATATAATTGCCATATTCTAAATACTTTTTATTGATATTTTCCTTTAAAAAGGATTATCGCCTGAACAGTCTAGGTAAAAAAGTAAAATCGGCACACAATTTAATTTTAAATGAAAAATTAAAAGCTTTGATGGTAAACCGCTGTTAGTGAACTTCTGGGCCATTGTGAAGAGCTTCATTAAGAAGAAAAGACAATATTAAAACAAAGCTCTTAATAAAATATAACCACAAAAATATTTCAAAACAATCTGCTGTTTCATTTCCTTCTCTGTGTTTAAAAAAAATCCGGGGTTACGGTTTATTACGAGTATGCGTATGCATATTATTATAAGTATATTGGGCAGCGCAAATCTCACAACAGAAACATGATTAATTAAAATGTGTCTACATTTAACACACCTGCTACAATTTCAGTTAGATACCTAACACACAACACAACTAAATCCACCACACTCAACATAAATTTACACTCAAAATAAATTTAAATAGACCCGGGCAAGTTACATAGAGTTTAGAAGTATAAAAATATTTTATTACTGGTTTATTATATACAAGACTTTTTGATGTTTATTTATACATATTCTATGTACTTACGAATATTTATTATCCAAACCACAAGTCAAGAACTAAATGAACAGTACAGACGCGCGATTATCAAAACGTGGAGCAATCGAATACAACTTCGGATTGTACTTGATCCGGATGACTCACTTGTTGTCACGCGCATGCGCATTGTAGAATACAATAAACCAGCCACGGCCAGACATAAAGACGTTTTATATCTTGTGTACGACGGGAAGGACGAATATCTCATGAGCTGTTGTCTTTCCAAAAGATATGACAATATTCATATATATATATACATATATTACCAACTGAAAAATCTCCAAAATATAAAGACCTTCGTACTTCAGCCTGAGGTACCAAATCGTTTCTGTTCTTACTTTAATTCACAGCTCAAATATTTCCCATTGCTGCTACTGATGCACTGGGTGCTGCGGGTTTTCTTAAGTTCTAGAGAAATGAAAATCAACTTACCACGCTTGTTCAATACGAATTATCGCGGCACCCAATCCCAGACTAAATGAATGAATACATGTAGGCTATAGATATCTTTATCCCGATACCGGGTATCAATTCCGAGAACATTGACTGAAACCAATGAAAGAAATGATTCATCCAATGAGCTAATTGCGCCGGTTTTTCTTTATGCAATTATAATCTGTGTAAGTAGTTGCTTACCAATAAAACATCCCTACTAAATGTAGACTTTATTTATTTTCATAAATCATCTAATAGGCAAAAATGACCACGGATACTCTACAAGTAAATCGTTAAAACGCATTGTTGTTTTATATTTGCGCTGATTTTACTAACTCCTTAACTGTAGTAAATTTCAAATTTTCTTAACAGAGTCTCCCTATGAATGCAATCTATCTTCTATTGGATATAGAAGATAGATTGCATTCAGAGGGATATTATTTTAAACAAACTTTTATGTCTTGTGCCCGAGTATGCCCATATGTCCGTGAAATATCCGTGTTTATTGCCTTGAAGGAAGGGATCGGTTCATTATCTGGGTTCAAGTATATTGATAAAACCAACCCCCGTCATTCCGTACATGTTTACTAATCATTATTTCATAATTCTAAAACGAACCGACTTGTTCAGAACTTACATACTCGTATATGTAGAGTCTTATTCTATGTTTCAAGAGATACCATCAGATACGGTAGGAAACTCATAAATGTTACGCCATATACATATATAAATCATGAAATTGGTATCCTTTTTTAATAGGTATTTTATCAATTCAGTGCAAATGTGGTATTTAATTCAAAGGAAATCGGAAACGAGAGACAAAACATGGTAAAAATATTTTCTCCGTTAGTAGAAAGGAATACTTACGTATCTAAAATAATATATTCTTTATCATCTAATCAAATTATAAAAGTTTTTTTAATATTTGCCTTTCCCGACTTTAATAAAAAAAGCGTGGAGCTGCGTAATTTATAATAAAAGCTCTCAAACGTTCCTCACAATTTAGTCACAGTTCTATTTTCACTGTTTTATTTTTATTGTCACTTTGTAATTAATCAAGATGTAACTTCTACACTTGTTCATTCTTTACATTACGTTTAATTAAAAGATTTTTAAACGATAACATTCTTAAGTTCTATAGCTACTCTTCAATATACTCAATAAAATAAACGTGACTGTCTGAATTACTCGTTAAAAGTAAAATAGGAACGCAAATATTAATTTAGCTATTTATTTTGCCTGGACATGGTCTATAAATATGTATATTGTAATATCTACAGTTTATGGTATATCTAAATAATCTAGTATCTTAGAATTGAGCCTTACCTCTAAAATAAGCGAAAATAATAATAACTGCTGCGAAGATATCTATTGTCACATTGCTTAATGTAGGGACAATCAATGGTACAACACCTCGCACTAACATTGAGATAATTATATCAACAATTCTGAAAGCTTTCTATACTTCTCGTATGAACTTCCACTATTCAAGTTCATCTGTGTAATAGTCTGTTCTAATCTCACTAACGAAGGACTGAAATAAGAGGGTGTACTGTAGTAAAACATTGACAAGATAACGATGTGATATAGAGAAAACGTCATTGTAACGAGAAAAGTGATGTTGCTGTGACCATAAGAAAATAAAGTAAATGTAGAAATGTTTTGAATAGTATATAATTCGAATTGTTCTGAGAATATTAAAGATTAGGGAATAATTAGAAATGTGGCTTCGTTGCTTCATTGATTTTGGTGGTAGAGTAGTATCTAAATAAGAGCCATAATCTTGTGGATATCGGTGATTTCGTTATCACACAACTCCCAAATATCCCGTTTGTCGCCATAATCAATACGGCTGGCACGCTACATGGGACCTTTAGAAAGTTTTATCTTCGATGTAATTGAAATTTTTCCTAGTAAAATTAATTTATTTTTCTATTCACTGTACATTTATATCTAATCCATACTTTATTCACATTTTATAAATTTACCTCATTTTCTTATGCCGGAAGGATGTGATGTCTATTGAAAGACGTCAATCGAATTAATATTTTTGTTTTTATAAAACAATTTATTTCTTTTTTATTTTAAATGCAAAAAGAAGTAACAATGATGAATATAATTAAGGTAAAACAAGAACTGAAAAAGTATTTGTTAAAAGTCTATAATATATATGCGTATATACTTATGTTTAATTAACATATGTAAGAGTGGGTAGCATTGGTATATTATATATTAACTAGTTAAAAAAAATGTCACGATTGTCTGTGACAGACAAACATCTATTCATCTATTGTATATTTAATATTGAGGTTTTGTATAATCTTCTAATATACTCGTACGTTGCTTATATAATATTTTAATTAATCTCATGTCTTTACTTATTATTACATTATTTATTAAGGTTCACGACTGATCTTAAATATACCATATTAAAAAAAGATTCAGTTCATTACCTTATACATGTCGACGGGAAGTCGCTATGAAGGCAAATATATTTAAGAATCTTTTGTACAAAATCCTTATTTATCAAAAATAAGTGCAATAATTTAAGATCATTAATTTTAAGATAAATTATTAAGCGTTAAGTTTAATATAATAATTAACTATGGATAATTTTAATATTTGGCTAGAACGGAAGTACGTTGGTTGGTTGTTTTTCACAACAAACTTGGTTATAAGAGACTGCTCTAAATTGATCGCATAAATTATAAGCAATAATGAATTATTCAACTTACAATTGCATTACATTTTATTAATGGCAAATAAAATGTGATGCATTGGTTTCTTTGTTTACCGGAAGTTCTGTGTATTTTGAAACGTTTTTATTAAGATTTTAATTGAGAATTCGCAGTCACAAATCATTAAAACTAACTTTGTTTTAAGATTAGAATTACCAATAAATAACAAATGTTAAGAATGTTTTTGATAAAAAATAGTTTCCTAGAACGGAACTGCCATTCTATGCGTGTAATTTTAAAGGTTTATTGTTTTAATTAAGATTTAAATTGAGAATGTTCACTCATAAATCATTAAAACTTACTTTATGTTTTTTTTAAGCTTAGAATTACCAACAAATAATAATTGTTTACAATATTGTATTAAGAAATAGTATTGTCGCTGTGAAAGTATTGGCGCTGCGAGAGCATTCCCTAAAACGGAACTGCCATTATATGTATGTAACTTAAAATGTTTTATGTTCTAATTAATATTTAAATTATGACTGTTCAGTCATAAATAATTAAAAATAACTTTATGGTTTTTAATCTTAGAATTAATAAATAATAATTGTTTGGAATATTGTGATAAAAAGAAGTATTGACGCTGTATAAATTATGGGCGCTAAGAGATTGTTTCCTAAAACGAAATGGCCATCACAGAGCCACATTCCAGAACAAGACTTGGGATAGAAAGGTCGAGATCTCTTGTGAGTACCCGGCAGCCTATTCATAGTGCCTTTATATTGTAATTAATCGTAACAAAGGTTATAACATTAGAATTACTATTTTTAAAAGTGATCGTTTTGAAAAGTGATTTGGTTGCCTTTGTGAGTCTATCTATGTTCCAGTTTATTGTGTTGTAATTATAGTAATGTTTATAACGCCAAGATAGCGTCATTATAATTTGATCACGTTGAAAGTGTTTTGTTTTATCACCTGTAATGAGTGTAGAGGACATTGGTGACGTCAGCTCTGCTGACGTCCCCCTTTTTAAAAACCATCTAGGGCTGAATACCCCGACATACATATATATTTTTTAAATTATAAAGATTTAAACGAACTATTAAAATTCGGACAAATATAAATTGTTTAGCAAAATAATTTCTATATAAATACTAAAATAAACGAGCTAAAAGATAATTACCAGAGTTCATTATATTTTAATGATTTCAATTTAAGTTTTAAATTAAGAGAATTACTTCCTAATAATCCAGTTTTGCTTGGCTTGGCTAGTTTTTGTTTTCATATTTCTTTTGTTATTTAACTGTGATTCATCGGAAATTGAAATTAATTTTTCATTATTAAAAAAGTGCAAAAGAATACAAAGACCACGAACATGGGGTAATTTTGAAATAAGAAGAACTTTAGATAAAATAATTAAATTATTATAAGTAGACCATGATTATTTAGGATAACGTTGTTATAAAGACAACAGACGAAAGGTATCTTCGCCTCTTGTAGTCTGAATCTTCCCTTATCTAATATTTATCGATACGATTGAAGGAGCATTAAGCTGCATTTGAACTCGGAAGTCAGGTACTCTTACCAATCAACCAAACGGTTCTTTATTTGATCTAAGTAAGACAGTAGTAGTAAGTAGTATAGTAAGGATACCACATCTATATAACCACACTTTCGACAATCGGGGTGTTTACAAACGTAAACGTACATTATTATACTATACTAGCTGCCCGCCGCGGCTTCGCACGGATGGCGTACCTAATGAAAAAATGAAACATTATTTTCCGTTTTCTTATCACGATAAGCCTCGTCGACAAACACGAAAACACGCGAAACTTCAGAAGAAAGAACAGTACAAAGCACAGAAACAAAATTTTGCTTTTGTAATACAAAAGAAACTCTAATTGAATATGAATGAGTTTCAATCTATCAATACTGACATGAATTTTGTTAATCATAGTTATGGCGCCATCTATTACTTATAATACGATTTAAAATCGGAACAGAAGAAAGTTGCGTACATTTTTCCGTACTTTCGTACTTCCGTACTGATCTTTCCGTACATTTTTTTAAAAATTATATTTTATACAAACCTTGTCCTGATAATAACAAACACAGCAAAAAAAGAATTATCTAATTTGGTGCAGTCGTTCTCAAGTTGCGCGTGCATATATTTCGGCGATTCATTTTTATTTATAAAGATATTTTAATTCCAACACGTAATATTAATAAACTAATGAAAATTAATTCATTTTACCATAAACTTATTTATGCAACTTATCATATTGCCAAGTAGGATGCATATATGGTCGTATAAAAAAACATTAAATTTTAATTGTTAAAATAAACTTTATTCGTTTTTTTACAAATTAGTTAAATTACCTATTGATGTTTAGTGTCCTTATTACCTTAAGTGCCAATCGATATATAAAAAAATATTTTCATAAATATAAACATTTAATTTATATATATATAGCATGATTAATAATTGCCTTTAACAATAACATTTTGAATACTCTTGATCCCCTGAAAGCATATGGTTGAGGTATTCACCATATCTATTTATGGTGTCTACATTTAAATTATAAATAAAGAGAAAATGTTAGAAATTGGATTCTTTCCCAATTTCAGATGAATAAACCATCACAATCGTAACTAAGAAGGAAATTATAAAAAAAAATTCAATTTTTGTAGTAAATAAATATCATCAGTATATAATAAAACATCTTTGTAATTATGGAAAGAATACTTAATATTTTTTAAGAAACCTTGAAAAGACTAGCTATGCTAATAATAATAATTATAAAGGATAACAACCATATAACGATGTGTCATACATTAAGAATACAAAAATATGTAAAGTTTGTACACCGTAAAAACATACTTTTCACGAAAAACAATACTGAATAAAAAAAGAGTGACATCCATGAATGACAATGAGTTGGATCAAAAACAAATCACAAATATATATTTTTTCTTTTCTGTCCTTGATGACAATTTAATTAATCATTTTAATTAAAGATTATAGATCAAAAGGTTCTATACTGATAATCGGAACCATTATAGAATCTTTTGTTGTATAATCTGATATTATACCATATGACAAGCAAAAAAGTTATCAAGTATCTTAAAATGTCAGTCTATTCGCCTTTCATCTTGATAAAACGTAGTTACTTTAACAAAATTTCTACAGGTTGTAAGAATAAAAAAGGAAAACTTAAGCATTCATTTTATTTCACATCATTTTTCGTCATTATTAAACTCTATGGAAAACAACGCTTCCAGGTTCTTGCAATACAGCTAAAACATGATTGAAAGAATTAGTGAATAATTAGTAAAAGCCTGCCTTTTGTTGTAAATTATCGTTTAGTTATACTTTTTGTATTTCGCCATGTTCTCTAGTTTTTTTTCTAAATACTTTAAACGGTTGAATGTTTCATTAAAATAAAGCTGTAAATAACCGTGGATAGAAACAGATTTAAAATGATTCGTTTTAAATAAATAAAAGTGTTTCTATTGTAGACTTACTTTAATTTTTATTTAATTCTGTATTAATAAATTAAATTCGGAATTCGTAACATATTAATAACATAATGTAAACACATAATATGAACACAATTAAACAATAAATTAAACAGAATAAACCAAAATACATTCACTATTTTCTAATCATAATATAGGTACAAAAACTATGGCCGTATTAATTGTTACCAAGAGTCCTTAATGAGACTATAGTATAAAGTGCTCTTTGTTATTACATTTAATATACGTGATTATACAATATATGTTAGTGTAATAATGTTGTTCAGATATATGATTCGAGTATATATATATATATATATATATATATATATATATATATATATATATATATATATATATATATATATATAGTCAAATATAATTCGCACGTACCTACATATCTACTGTACAAAAAGAAACCCAGAGAGTTCTCAATAGAAATATAATATTAAAACAACAAATATTGTTCTGAGAATGCTGAGGTGCATTCGAGTGAGGTGACGCCAACTTTCGTCTGCGTAGGTGCAGTGAGTTCACGCAGCTGCTGCCACGCTGCCCCTGTGTTCCATATACAGGAGATAAGAGCTCGCTGCGTAGGCAAGGGTGTTGAAGATACCGAACACCTAAACAAAAAACAACATTCATAGGGTATTTTATCATTTATAGTACATAAAAAGGAAATTGTTATCTGTCATGTCGAAATATAATAAATGTCTTTTCTTGTCGAAATAAATAATTATTTTCTTAAAGTCATATTTTGCATAGAGCTTAAAGTCAAATACTCATTTTAAAGTAGTCCGTCTATCTATTCGTAAAACAGCTAAACTACTTTCTGATAGTACGTAATCAAAATTGCATGAAATGAGATAGAGGACTTCTAACTCGAACTAAATTAAACTAGAAAATACATCTTTAATTCACTAAGTATAGGAAACAAGAAGGACAATTTTCGAAGGCCTTCTATCATATTATATTGGAGAATATTATTTTTATTATTTAAAAGTAGTAGTAGAGTACACGAATACATGAATGTGGTACATGAATGGACCGACTTAACCACGGGAGGTACCACAACCACACAAAGTACCGGCATAAAGTTTTAGCATATTTCTATGGTACTGCATATCGTATGATGAATGTAGTGACCCGGCGGCCCAACTCATTTCCCCTTCCAATTACTTCCCTTTCTCCCATTATTCACATCATAGCCTAAAGTATGTAATGCATCTAGAGTGCTCGAAGTATTCCAGGCGTCCATCAGTCTCTGCGCTTACCGACTTGGCTGTTTTACTAGCTCTTTCATTAATAAGAATAAATTTAACAATTACTATATTTAATAATATACCTCTGATTAATTTATGATATTTAGCTTAAATATATATATACTTACAGCAGCTGCAACATTGCTGGCATAGTGGCCAGTCAGCGTTGTGAACATTACTATGAAGGCTATCAGGTAAAAGAACGTCTCCAAACTCGTGCTAATCAATTCCTGGAAGAAGAACAATATTAGATATATTATTTAGATACAGAAGCTTTACGTTTGACGGTTGGATTGTTTTTTAAATATTTCCGTAAATATACTAAATCATTTTATAAAAGCGTCCAAGTAGATTACCATTATTTTTTTTCTAAAATACATACTCAATATCATTATAATCATTATATGGACAGTCAAAAGTTTTACTTAGCTAAGATCCGCAACAAACAAAACAATAACAGAAAATTAATAATATGTGTTTTCTCTGTTGGGTTAAGTGGATTTATTCGGAGCTTAAACCAAAAACTTACCGAAAGTTGGCCATCAATTCTCCACCCACCAACCACTATACATAACACCAAACACACATTATCACTTTTCCATCTTGTAAACGACACGTGTTTCGCCCCAACACGAGGCATCTTCAGGTATAGTAGACTCTACGGAAGAAAACCGAAAAGTCACTTTTCGGTTGTCTTCCGTAGCAGTAAATCCACTTAAGTAGTAGTAAATCCACTTAACCCAACAGAAAAAACACACGTTATTAATTTTCTGTTATTGTTTTGTTTGTTGCGGATCTTAGCTAAGTAAAACTTTTGACTGTCCATATAGTGATGGATTTCCGCAAAGTGACGCCTGACTCCATTAATAATCATTATAATCATCATCCTTAATCAGTATATCTTATCTGTGACAACGATATTAGCATGTATGTATATAAACAACCTCAACACGAGATCAATAGCATTAGTCTATTAAACAGGTATTGTCCCACAGTGTTAATATTGTTAAAAGTATTATTCTATATTTTATCAAAGCATTTTTTTTTTCACAGCCTATATATGTTCAAACGGCTAAGCACGGCCCTCCCCATTTCTGGAGAAGTGGAACTAACCTGAATTTACAAGCCACACTTTACTAAGGCGTATTAGTCGTCATCACAAAAATATGTAATTATAAAAACCAACTTCGTTATCTATTCATAAGCTAACTGAAATATAGCAAAGTTGTTATTTTAGTGTACTATTTAAGCCGAACAAAAAGAGTTCGATACCAATATGCATATTACTCCATATCTAACTTTTGGAGTTCTAGTTGTCTCCAAGCGATTTACGTTTCATCCTTATTCTAAAAAAGTAAGATAATGAAAAAGTTTGACGAATACAATTATTTTTGTCAATAATAATAAAAAAATAGAATTTCATCAAAACAATGAATGATAGATCTTTACAAGGAACATTTGTTACAAAGTATTGTTAAATAGTTAAGAGGATGGATGAAAGACGACTGGCAAAAGAAATTTACCTTGCGAATGTGGATGTAAGGGTCGGAAGAGGAAGACCAAAAAAAAACATACCTTGTACAAATTGCTGAACTTTTTAAGAAAGGCCAGGTCAAGAGTACCCTCAACCGGCGGGCTTGCATGAGGAGAATAATGAGTGTGGAGGAAGCAAGAGAAGTATGCCAAGATCGTAGCAGATGGAGATCTGTGGTCTCTGCCTACCCCTACGGGAGAAAGGCGTGACGATATGTATGTATATATGTAGTAAAATTAAGGCTACGAGTATTTTTGTGGTACTTTAATAAAAAAAGACAGACGAAGCAATTACGTATGTATGTAATCGTCTTGACATGCTTTCCACCAGGCTTTTGATGGTGTCCTGTGGAATATGTAAATCTTGTGGTTGTCTACCATGTTTTCTCCCAGAACTTTGTCTTCTCTGAACGTAACCTATATCTTGGTATCGAGTCTAGATTCTTTGAAGGGTTGAACGACTCACGTTTAACTGCTGTCAGACGTAATATTGGCTACACCCCTCTTCCAGCCGCGCTATAATTATACTAGTTCTTATTGCATTTCCTGCCTTTACAATAGACACAAAGATATCTTGTTTAAATCACAATAAGGCAGGATCAAGTTAGACAATTAGTAAAACAAGCCCACGAAAATTAAAAGTCACAAACTAAAAAGGGATTAATTAAAAAAAAACCAAAAGTTTCTATTTTGGAATTATTTTTTTTTATACCGAGACTCTTTATTAAGTTCCAGTAACATAGTTTAGCTATTAAAACCTCTTTACATCTAAATTATTACCAATAATGTAGAAAAATCAAATCACCCGTTTTTTTTTTGCAAAGGAGTGATATTGCAAGAATATAAAATAAACCTCAAGGAAAATAATATAAATGAATTCATAAAGTTCCTTTATTAAAAAATAATTGCTGATTATTCGCAAAGATGTGCTTATTTCAGGAAAAGAACACATGAACTTATTCATTAAATAAAATAAATATACGCTTTATATTCATATCCTAAAGTATGGTTAAACCGTGTTATTACCATTGAAGCAGAGAGACCACACAGGCAAATATCCCGAATTGAAAGAATGTATATAATGGAATCAATCGTGGGATCGTGAGTGTGAACTTATCTTCGCATTTAGAATAAGGTTATGCTCGTTGGTAAGATATGTATGTATATAGAAAATATATAATGTTGCAAATTAAGTATAGATGATAGCCTCAGTGATAAAGTTCTGCTATGTAATAACTAAATTAATTAATTAAAGCCGCCTTGTGTTGGAGACCGCTCCTAAATATTAAGTCTAGGGGGAATTAAATAGTCAGACCAAAAGAATGTTCATTACTAAGTGCCTGATGATTATGCTTGCACAATTAATTAAACAAAATATTGAAGTTAAAGAATATTTTTATAAATTTGGAAACGGCTCAATCGATTTTGACGGAATTTTTAGAAGTTGTAAATGATTACAGCTACATGATATTTCAGAATTAATGTAGATAAGGATTAATTGAAAATGTTTTCTGAAAATTCCAGCATACTTACAATATAATTAAATTCAAATCACATAAACAGTAGTCATAATACCGCTTCCACGTAAACAATAACAATTATCTTTGTAATAATTTAGGAACTTCATTAGAGTCATTCGGGGTAAAAAGACGCACTTTTATTTGTTTGCGTTATAATCAGAAAATACTATGCTAATAGAAATACCTTTAAGCACTTTCTATAGTAAGTTAAGTATAATTTTAATATAATAAAACTTTATTATGATTACTATTTCGTTTATTTCTTATTCGGAAAACATAATACAGTCCGAATGCGTACTTTTACCTCGTCAAGCGAGTAAAAATATGCAACTGTATGGGTGAAAATTCGCATTTGTGGTAAAAGTAAGCATTTAGGAAAAGTCTAGAAATATAGCAAAATAAAAGACTTGTCTGACATGTTTGCTTATGTTTTTCATCCATTTCGTTGTTATAAAGGTTAGAAATAATAATTTCTAACTTCATACTCTTGTTTTTTTTTCTTTTTCGTTGTCATACATGGAAGGGAACATAGTTGGTGCTATTGTAACTATTTTGATATAATATACATATTTAAATAAAGGTATCTATAGATCTGTCTATTTAGGTAAAGGTTTGCGTGTGTACTATTACCTTCCTACTTTTACCCCGTTCTACCTATAAACTAAACAATAATCAGTACCTGACACAAACTGTAAAAGTTAGGTTAGAATTTAATTTTGAATTATATCGTTAATTAACCGGATAAAATCATTAAAACAAACTTAACTCGCAAACAAAGGAAACAAAAGCACCACAAACTTTTCCCGTAAACAGAAATGATACGAATTTTACCACTATTTTAAATTTTTGTAAGAAAAACACAACACGCTTCACACCACAGGTGCTGACACAAGATGCCACGCCAAGCCCAGTCAATCCTGTTAACCAAGCTCCCCCATCCGCTCAATCTTCTCTAAGAAAACACTTTTATTCTCTGCGGCCTTTTACCCTGAATGACTCTACACCTTAACCATACCTATCAATAAAAATAATTTCGCAATCTACAAATTTCATCACCATATAGAAAAATTATAATTAAGCATCATCAGAAAACTAAAATAATTGCGTACTATCCATAGCACAATCCAATCCCTGATATGTTAGAGCCTTACTCACGCATATTTTTAAAATTAAGACGGTTACAACCGTCAATATTTCGTTATCAGTAATTTTGTGTAATCTAGTTTGCTTTATTCGTGTGAACATGTTCAAGTTATCTCAAGGACGAAATTCCTTTAAAGTAAGAATACAGACCAGGAAGACCAGTAAGAGAAAGTGATGGAATATACCGCATCCATATGAACCATGAACTGAATCGCCTGATATGCAATGAAAGCATTATTTGATTTTGCAAGGCGCAAAGGCTGCGATGCTGGATGGATCTTGAGATGGCTGATTTTAGACAATCTAAAGTCATTACTCAGATTGTCGAAGAGGCTTAAACCCACACCGAGACACAGGAAGAAGAAGCCATTATAATACATAAAATGTATGGATATGCACCCAGAAGCGGAATAATTTAAACGCAGAGGAATTAATTCCTACTTTTATTCCTTATTTACTAGATATTTATAATACGTTTAAATTTTATATACTTACAGATAATACCCAATTGATGGGAAGCTTCAACGCTTCCCTAATGCTGAGTAAATAGACAAAACTCCACATAAGTGTCGTGATAAAGGAGGTGACTGCCACGAAGACGTACCACGCTGATGCCCATGGTGAGCCCAAGGACATGCAAATGATACCTATAATCTGAAAAGAAAAAACAGTATTTATAAGTAACGTTCAATTACAGACGGCAATAAATTGTAAATCCACAAATTTTAACTTATGTTTAAATTTTTAAAAACGCGGTAAAATATACAATACGTATGTTAAGAATAAAGGGCATAACATGCAACATGGTTTAATGAATTTAGCAAGAAAAATGCGATCTAAATCAGAGAACTCCTCCAAGAATGAACAATCAAATCAAGGTTTGACAGTAATATATATAATGTATTAAACATAATGTAAGATGGTAGAAACATCTAAAGTTCAACGCGTCTTCATTCCGCGTTAACGCCTATCGCCGCTTCGTCAACGTGTCTGTGACCAGCAGTGGACTGTTACATAATTTGCATAGTTTATGAATGTGAATATATATTTCCTTAATATCTTAACATTTGATCACGATTAATTTAAGACAGATATAAAAATATTTAATTCGTAGTCTATGTTACTTATGCATATCATTCAATGGCTACTCATCATTATCATTGAAATTCCTGGAATCGTACCACCTTTAAAACATATTTTTATCATATAAAAAGATTGTGCATGAAAAAATGCGCAACACATAATATAATTTAAAAAGTGCGCTTATATCTTATATCTTTTTTAACATGTCAAACTCTTAACTATATAAATATAGAATTAGAAATAAGTATAGTTGAGATGAAGAACTATTCAAACTCATTTAAAAGTATAGGCGATAATTAATGTACTTAGTAATATGTATACATAGTATATCTTTTTTAGTTTCACCAAAGAGATGACCTTAGCTATGACCATAAAAGAAATCTGAACTTGTTAAGATAATGGGTAAATAAGGAATTTAGGACTTCCCGTATTGGTGTTTAGGATGTTTTAGTATAATTTGCTTGTCCAAGGTGCAATATATCAGGGCTTAAAATATGTGTAGAAGTTTTATTGTAAGTAATAACTACTTGGCGTAGCTTACCTAATTCTAGAATCAGCTAAGCTCATTAATATTAAACAAAATTTCTTTATTACTTCAAATATTTCATCGTGGCTCGTCGATCAAAAATTATTCGAAGAGTTGATGCATCGATCGTGAATATCGATCGAAAATAATCGTATAAAAATAAATTCCTTTTGTATTTTATAAACATTTTACATATAATATTTTACATTCAGTATTATCCTATGGATATCGCTGTAACAGAATTAGCTAGATGTTCATTATCATAATCGTCATCATCAGCCAGCTGCAGTCCACAAAAAATATAGAAATCCCCCAGATAACGAAAGTCAACGATATAGCTCTTCAAATTAGTACACTGCAGTGTCAATAAGTTGGTCACATTTGTCACAGAACTGACAACTATCTGGGTTATGCGGCGATATATATAGAGAAATGCTGAAGTGAAGACCGCGTCTTGATAAACGTAGTGAGGGACTTCACCCGTTCGGATGAAGCAATAATCTGCACAGGACGGCTGGACGAAATAAGATGTATGTAAGCGAAAATTGGACTAAGCATCGGTTTGGGAATACTTTATCCAGCAAGAGAATACTATTGTCATTAGATTGTCATTTAATATTACTCATGAACGTTAAGTTTCATTATTTCATGTACAATAAAATGAATTCTATTTTAACTCAAGGAAATACCAGAATCTTCATCATAATAGAATATATGGACAGTCAAATCCATTAAACCCAACGGAAAAACACACATTATTAATTTTCTGTTATTGTTTTACTTGTCGCGGATCTTAGCTAAGTAAAACTTTTGACTGTCCATATAGTGATGGATTTCCGCAAAGTAACGCCTGACTCCATTAATAATATTAATAATAATAGAATATATATTTAAGCGCTTTAAATTGAATATAAATACACGTTTTCATATTTCTTTTGTATTGAGCTTGGGTTTGATTTAAATAGATACAATTAATACTAACAAAAAACAGCTACAGCAACACGTTTAAGAGTTCTGTGAATCGGTTCTAATAAACGATAAATATATTCATATGTATATCTATTAATTTGCAGGTGCAGAGCAAAGGGAACGCCTGATTCTTCTGTAGCTATTTAATGAACAATTTATTCATTTAATAGCTACAGAAGAATCATTCTCTAGTGGATATATTATATACCTATGGTGGATATGTGTTATCTATTTATATAAAATATAGAATGGACAAAAATAAATTAGATTCAATATCAATATCAGCCCGCGGCAGTCCACTACTGGACATAGGCCTCACCCAAGGCGCGCCACCTAGCCCGATCTTCGGCTACACGCATCCAGTCTCTGCCAGCCGCCTTGCGCAGATCGTCGCTCCATCTAGCAGGAGAGCGTCCCACATTACGTTTGCCGAGTCGCGGTCTCCACTCCAGCACTCGTCTACTCCAACGATTGTCGGTTCTCCGACAAACGTGTCCAGCCCATTGCCACTTCAGTCTGCTAACTTGAAGAGCAATGTCGGTGACTCTGGTTCTCCGGCGAATTTCTTCATTTCGAATTCTGTCCACCAGAGAAACCCCGAGCATAGCTCTCTCCATAGCCCTCTGAGCGACTTTGAGCTTGGCGAGGAGACGGACTGTCAGTGTCCATGTCTCGGCACCGTAAGAGAGTACGGGCAGGACGCACTGGTTGAAGACTTTTGTCTTCAGACTTTATGGTATGGGCGACGAGAAGACTTGACGGAATTTCCTGAACGCTGCCCAGCCCAGCTGTATCCTTCTGTCGGCTTCTTTCTCGAAGTTGTCTCCGTCTAATCGCACTATTTGGCCTAGGTAGACATATTCCTGGACAACTTCGAGAACTTCACCATCGACCGTGGTCGGTTCTGGCTCAATATGTTGGTTTACCATTATTTTAGTTTTATCCAAATTCATAGCCAGACCGACCAGTCTGGAGGACTCATTTAGGCCGTTCAGCATTGCTTGTAGTTCTAGCAGCGATTCTGCCAAGATCACGATATCATCGGCAAAGCGCAAGTGTGAGATGTGCTCACCGTTTACGTTTATGCCACGTCCTTTCCAGTCCAATGTTTTGAAGACATCTTCCAGCGCATTAGTGAACAGTGCACTTCATGGGTGGTGTGCCCGTAGTCGCCACACTGGGCAAGTGGGTTGGCGACCGCGGAGGCAGACATTTCGCACCGGCAACGCCGCTGCCCGTTGCCGGCCTGTCATTTGGGTCCGGCCATAATTTGTGATAGTTATACCGCCATCAATCGGTCGTCAGTGCCTCGTTCGTTGCTCAGCAGGATGCACCGCGTGCAGATGAGGTTGACAGTTGGGGCGACATGGTGTAATTTTCGCCCCCTTGCATCCCTTAAATTAGATTAATTATTATTAATTGATATATTTTTTAATTAACACAATTGACTACTAAGTGTAAGATTAATTCATATAAACAAACATCAAAATTAGATAATAAATCTAATTTTAACATACAATATACTAATATGTTTTCCTTTTTCGGTTTACGCCGAAAATCTGACTAACCATAAATATACACATATGTACATATAATGTAATGTAAATATACCTAAGTAAATCATGTTCCCTCTATAAAATCTAAATAAAGTGTCAATGCAGTATTGTTCCCTGCATTACATTTAAGAGCGATAGTTAAAGTAGCGGTAATATTCTAGTACCACTAGGGCAACGGTGTTACGTATAACCGTTCGTTCAACGTTAACTCAAGTTGCATGCGGACAGTCTTTTACACACAATATCAATATAAAATATATAAAGACAAAGCACTTTTAGCAAATAGACAACATGTTATAGTAGTATTTTGTCCGTATATAATATTAACGCTTCAAAGAATTTTATATATTATAACATTTTAAATTACATTTCATTCCCCAAATATTTTTAATGCAGAAACAATGACCGTTAGCTCTGAAAATGGAATCCACACTATTTGAAAATATCATGATTATTTTTGTCCTAAAAGCGTGATAAAATATAATACAAATCATGAAAGATATTTCTAATTACGTGTATAATTTGAAGACTAACATACCAAAGAAGAATACATTAAAATCGCAATCAGGAATGAATTGGTTCCACAAAGTAGAGAATACATATTAGCATGGAATTTAATCGATCGTTTAAATGTATAATGATTACCACCTACACGCCGTGAGTTCATTTATAATTCATTATTTAATATAATTTTAATTTAAAGGCATAAATAAGTAATTTTGCAGTTCTTGAAATCATACTATATTTAACTATGTGCATAAAGAGTGTGTGTCTTTATAAAATTATTAGAGGTCTCTAGAATTATAACCATTATTTATGGAATAAGAATTCGATTTATAATAGTTGATTTTATAACTTGGTTGCGCAAGTATATTAATACTCCGTCATTTGCATCAGATACAGTTCTTAACCCACAATTGAACTTTTTGATACAGAGCCCCCACACTGCATTACATTATCCCAGATTTTTATATTGTAAAATGGTAACCATAATAAACGTTAGAAGCATGTCACTCCGCCCCGCCCCCTCCACCCAGCACACACGAACTGGTTTGGTATCGCCGCCGCGCCGTGGCCGGAACGACCTGGCTGTCGCAATAACAGCCACCTGCTGTTATTTGTAGAAATTCCAAAAGATAAGCGGCAATTCTTCATTATTACTGAATTAGAAGCAAATCCACTGATCATCCCGTATTATATTTTTATCACATTTTTTGATTTACTTTTTTTATTATAACAAGGCCAATTTGTCCGATCTTCTTTAGAAGTGAATTGAAATAATTTTTATAACATGAATAATACAAAAGTTTGAAAATTAAGTACCTTTAGTTTTTTATCGTACTAATATGCAATAATAAATTCCGCACTTTTCTCACTAACCTAATTTTTTTTTAAGCGAAATTGCTTATTATTTTATTTTAGTTGTAGCATGCATACGGGAGTATTAATTGAAAAGGAATATAAATATAATATGTCATTTTAGACTTGCACAACACAACCGGTGAAAGTACGACTACTTCCGCGCCGCGCATATGTACGCGTGTCCCATGCAACGCAACCGCCATTCCAAAACCTTTATCAATGGGCGTAAGCCATCGACGCTTGACAAAGTCGCGCTCTAAATAATGAAACGTTACCGGATATCCGATTCGATAACATGCAAACATTCATCTGTCTTTCAATGTTACAAATTAATTGAAGTTATAATGTTTTAGCTAAGAACATAATTATTAAGAAATAACTACTAAATGCTAAAACTAAGCCCCCTTTAACAAAGTTTCTTACAATATTGTTAAAATAATACAAAATTCGGGACTTCAATATAAGCAAAAACATACTCGTATAGCAAGTTAGATTAAGTTTTAATTTGTAAACTTCATAGATGTTTAAAATAAAACCTTTCGACTTTCGATCAGTTGAAAAATTATATGAACATATCGGCGTAAAAAAGCGAGAACGTTGTAAATCGCAAAATGAAAATTACCACCAGAGCCAAATAACATATAAGGTTTCTGAAATAATTGTATCTGGTTACTCAAAACAGTCTTTTTCAATGCTATACAAAGTTTCTATTGGTCGTAGAGCTGTGATACTCAGACCATTGGACGCAGTATTTGTTTCTGATCCATATGCAATAAAAAAAATTGACATCTATGTCATTTTCGTTTTTATTTTTTGCGTCGTGTAAATGTACGGATTGCACTTATTTCAATATATCATTGTAATTTACCTATATACAACTATTTACGTCGTTGCCTCTATTGTATTATCGATAATAAAATTGCGAGTATTGAATAATTTAGTCACGGACCTCACATAGTTTCGAGCCTACCTACTTACAAATCGAAAGTAAAAGAAAGTTCATCCAAAGTTAATTCGATTGAACGAAGATGGTAAACGCGGTCACTTTGAATAAAATTGTTCGTGCAATTTAAAGGACACTATTAGAATTACATGAAAATTTTTACTATATTTATGAAAATAAAGTATAACTTTTAGTCTGCACGTGGAACTATAATATAACTATATATTATTCTATAAATTCCTTACCACAATACTACTGAAGTCAAATTGTATCTCAAGTTCCACTTGATTTAATAAATGGAAGTAAATATTACTTTCTTTCATTATTCCTTAAAGTATGGTTATGATTTCAAAAACGTCCAATAATCGATAGCTATTTACTTTCTATAGTAGTACCAATACATTTATTAAATTTACAAAATTAATTTCTTTATAGTTAATTTAAAAATAAATGGGAGATTTATAATCAGCTTAAACTCATGTTTGAAATGTATCTTTTTCTTCTTAGTGCTTCGCTGACAGAAAAGGTTGGCAGCCAATTCAGCACAACTATTCTTCTCTTCAGCTATGCGAAGCAGAATTTTTTTTTTATTACTATCTATTCCGTACACAACTTCCGATGTTTTAGACTTTGAAAAACATATATTTTGTTTGGCATATTTTTTTTTATTATTATTTATTTGACATATTCTAATCAATAGCAACACAAATATTACTATCATCATCCTTATGTATTCCTTTGCCATCTCTTTCGTCCATTTGAATCATACGTTTCCATTTTATTATTTTTTAACATTTTTGATAAATGGGTAATTTTTATTGTATAAAGGGAAAGTGCGAGAACATGTTCAAAGTTTAATGAAGCGCCGTAAACTATTGGTCTAAAAGAATGTGCTCAAGATTTTCAGTTACCTGATTAAACCTCTTTTTTCAGGGCTACGTAAAGAAACTAGTAGTTGATTAACTAAAGGTAGTAAATAACACACCTAGTTCAACACGTCTCTTAAGTCTCTTTTACAATTTACGATAATTGTTTGTTGTCGTATATTATTGAGTGTTATAACCACACGAAGGTGATACAGCAACCAATTTTAGAGAGACACGATTTCTTAAATACGTCGACTTTGTTAATTAACAAAATCACTCAATCGGATACAGATTATATATTATCCGTGTTGCCTACTTGCCGTATTTCCAAGTACACTTTAAGGGATAAGGATGTAGTACAACACAAAGTAAATACGATTGAATATTATTCTTAACTTCTTTACGTCTATTTTACAGTATTCAAAAAAGGTAAATAAACTTATTCCTTGCTTGAAAACAAAATTTGCCACTGAGATTTATTATACTTTATGCTAATATGCAATTAAATAAATAACCAAATAAAAATATAACCAATATCTTTACCTGAGACTTATTAACATATCGCACATGTATAATTTCTATTAAAAGCCGTGACATAGTTTTTTGAAGTTGAAGGTTTACACATTGAATTATAACATTATTCTCTTACTCAAATAGATAGACTTCATTATTCACACATTTTTAATGCCGTCGTAGTCAATTTGTATTTACCACCTTCTTTTAAGATAACAAACAATTGTTTTTTTTGGCCTTGCTATAACCAGTACCATAGCCTATGATGCTTATAGCCATTTTATTTTGCTAATTCAAACAACTAAATCGTTGACTTTTTATACGTACTAAATATATAGTGATAAAGTTCATCGTGGCAACGGAATACGACAGTCATACAATAGAATCAAGACAGCGTCGAGCATAACACAAAATATGATATCTAAATTGAAATAGTTAACAACTAATAGTTTTCTTGCTCACGGCTCTAACGCTGACGCAATACCCAATTCCAGGCATAACATTGCAATGTGAATATCGCTCTAATGGTTTAACAACTAACTGTTTACGTCACGTATTTAAAAAATGTTATTGTAACTACTACTAATTATTAGCTATTAATATGGGTTTTACCCATAAAGAACAAAACTCACTTGTTATGAATTTTCAGGTAGACGGATTGTTTTTTAAACATTATACAAATCATTATTCACTCAATTCATATTTTTAATCAGTTAAGTTAAAGAGTAATAAGTTTGTTTAATCATTTTTTGACGTTTTTCAGTCTAGGTATATATTTAAAGTTTCCATATGTTTCGTAAATTCGTATCAGTTAAACAAACGCAAAAGACTAATAACGAGAAAAAAAAACCATTAAATATAGTTTATTTGAAGGACAATTGGGCCGAGGAGAAAATAAATAATTTTGTCAGTATTGGCATGTTTAAATGATGGTTTGTAACGGATTTACAGTTTAGTAACCGTAGTAAGGCTGTAACAATAAAATGTCCTTAACAAGTAAAAAAAGACCCCAGACGGTTTTGTATATCTATCACTTTGATCTTATGTCTAATGAATTATATGTATAATCATTTAGGTTAAGTGTGCCCGATAGACTCGTTCACATCATACGAGAATTCCTTAGGAATCGAACCTTCCGCTTTCGCGTCGAAGGAACGCGCTCCTCTCCCCGCCCCCTTAGGGCGGGGGTTCCGCAGGGATCCTGCCTCTCGCCACTTCTGTTCTCACTTTATACCGCCGACATTCCCAAGCACGCGAACGTGTCGCTCGCCCTATTTGCGGACGACACCGCCCTCTACACTTCTGATAGGGTCAAATACCGCGTGTCGAAACGGCTCCAAACTGCGGCCACTACTCTTGGTGAATGGTTCCGAAAATGGAGAATCGAGGTAAATCCCGAGAAAAGTGAAGCAATTTACTTCTCAAGGGGCACCAGTAGAGACTCCCACAAACGAGGCGGCCGACTCTTAGATATCACTCTCTTTGGCAGACCTATCCCGTGGAAAAAGTCTGTCAAATATTTAGGCGTCACCCTCGACAATCACCTGAATTTTACTAAACACATTCAAAACGCTCGATCCAAAGCGGCCTTCGTCTTAGGTCGTCTTCACCCTTTAATTAACGCCCGCAGCAAACTGTCCCTCAGACACAAGCTGCTTCTTTACAAAACATGCGTCCGGCCAATCATTTCCTACGCAAGTGTCGCCTTCGCGCACGTGCATAAAAGAAAAATAAATAAACTTCAAGTGATACAAAATCGCTTCATTCGTCGAGCCACCGGTGCTCAGTGGTTCCAGCGCAATATTGACCTCCACTGCGACCTTAACTTGCCGAGCGTCAAACAACACTTTAAAACACTCTCTAAGAAACATTTTGAGAGATCCGAATCCCATCCGAATCCACTGGTGGTACAATCGGTAAATTATTCACCCGATTTAAACGCGCGCCCGAAAAGACGACGCCCGCGTAACGTGTTACACGATCCGGACGACGAAACAGCGTCGTTCGGATCCACTCACGACACCAACACTCACACGCACCCCGGCCCTAGCCGAGCACGTAGAGTAGGGAACACTTCTACACCGGCCGCTTACACGAGATTCTCTCACGTACCCGGTCGGTTTTCACCCCCTAGACCTTAGGGTCTATGGGACTAATAGGGACTATAGTTACTAAAGTTCAACCTCCCCTACATGTTTAACGTAGAATCATGACGAGTTTAAAATCAGCACACACACATATGTGTACCTCCGACACGGCATCAGGCCGATGGAGTCTGCGATTTGCGCAGATTCCCAATTATATTTTACTAGCCCGCGGGCTTTCAGCCCGCGGGCCCTGAATACGATAAAGCTGTTAAAGCCAATAGGCTACCAGCATTAACATCTTCGAATCAATCATTTAGGTTACTTCCACTTACATTTCTAGAGACTAGCTGACCATTCGGACAAAGCAGAAAATTTTAATTGACGATGTCGAAATTGGAACCTATGCCCCGATATCTTTCCTATCTTAGTAGTAGATTAGATAAGTTTTTACTTTCTACATATTTCTTCAAAGAAATATCATTCAGAATAAAAAGCGACAACGAATGTTCTGTTTTAAATATTAATATGTAAAAATAGAAGATGATTGATCAACAATTCGTTCCTAATTAAAAACACGGAATTTTAGCAAAAAAAAAAAGATTGTTAAACTTTGTTTATAAAATTTACCATGGAGATTTTAATGTTATTATAGTATGATATTATAGTATTTAAGGTTATTATAATATAGTATCCACGATTACTTTAAAATAATAATATAAATTTATATTATAATAAATTGTAAAATGCATTTACGTTACCTACAAATTTTGCCATGTATTAAATTATTACTAAACAATAACGGCATTTATTATTAATGAACTTCAATCGATCCTTACGTTAATTAAATATACCTACGAGGCCGCGCGTAAGTACGCGCGGCCTCTTTCCATACTAAAAGAAAAAGTCGCGATGAAAGTTTTTTACTTTTTTCTGGCCTCGATTTCACAACCGTGTCCAACGTGATTTAATTTGCTATCGTCATCGAAGCATAAGTACAGTCAGACAATGTTTACAAACAACATCTGTGATAAAAAAATCAAAAGAAATATAGAAAATAAATTATAAGAGAAAATAAAATAAATATATAAAAGCCATTATTTTATACTTGCACTTTTTTTATTGAAATAATAATTCTCTGTTTAAATTACGTCAGCCTAACTATGCATTCATGAATACCACCAAAATTAATATTTATATTTTGACCTAAATATATACTTAGAGATATCAATATTACTGAGTTATTTATGCATACAAATAAACATTTTTTATATCCAATTCATCCAAATTAACATTTTTCATCCAAAATAACAAAAATTTTTAGAAACATAATAATAACTATAAATTTTTGCTGTAGGTATTACTAAGACAACTGGCACCAAGAGTATCATCACACGAAAATTACTTTTATTTAAGGCAATTTACGGCTCCTTCGTAGCACCGCAAGGAAAGTCACGATTCGCTCGTAACCCGAGGAAGGCTAACTCAATTGTGTACACTAATGAAACGTAGAATTAGTAAAATATTCTTACCTAGAAGACCCCTTTCGAGAAACCCCAGTGCCAATTGTGTAAAAATATAAATGTATATTTAGTAAATACTTAGTGAATTTTAAATAACGAAGGAAGGTGAAATTGCGACTTCATTGTCTACCCTAATACTAACATTTTATTCTTATTTTAAAAGTGTTGTCAAATATAAACCTAAATCTATTAAATAATTTCGTAAATTTACAATTATACATAAACTCGTTTAATAATTTATTACTATACAGTCCACAAAAATAAATAACAATTCAGTTCCTGCCGCTTCCAGCACCGTGACCTTGAGACCACAATGTATTTTTAATTTTAAAAAGATTTGTTTTTGTTGTTCTCCGTAAATTGTGAAGTGATACAAGTGAATTATTTATAAAGCAGCAATACAGACGTGAGGTTGAGCAACTACATCTGGTCGCTTCCAATGCTCCCTCTAATACATAAGGCGCAATTTACTGACAAAGCATAAGGCTCTGACGACCGTTTGGCAGCGTTATATTCATTATAATTAAGCAGAGTAGTGTTAATAGTGCGACAATCAGGTAATTACTTCTTGTAGTATCGTTCTCATACTCATATTGTTTTTTAAACTTACTGCTACCTAATAATAATGAAAAAAATTGTAACATATCATGCGGCAACCGACTATTGCAAAATAGAGCAGCAATAGCTCAGTTGAAGGTTCGAGCCACACATACAGGTCGTATCTTCCTTCCTTTCTACCCTTCCATTGAGCTATAGATGTGAACCAGTTCCTAGCACAAACAGCATAAACTTAATTGTAATGGAATTCGAATAATATTCAAAATTGCTAGTCGTCTGTTAAAAAATAAGCCTGACCCAAGGCGTCACTAAAGTCCATATTTGACTTCGACATTCGACACGCATCCAATTTTTTACTAGCCGTTTAGCGCAGATCGCTTTTTCTAACCAGAAGGTGTTCCAACGTTCATTTACTTTTGCACTACGTTTGCCAAGACGCAGTCTCCACTGCGGCACTCATCTTCAATTTTCCGACAAACGTGATCCAAAAACAACATTGTTCCATATAATAAAAAAGGGTAACTTAAAACTTTTTTATTTCTTTGTCTGCCTCCGAGTGGTGGTAATTAATTAAGTCCGGTCGTAATAGGATAAGTAGCTCAATGGAGCCCATTTGAGCGGTGTTGGAAGTCATAAGTCAAGGGTCACCGACGAATCTTGGTCGTTACAACATCCAGGATGTCTCTTTTAATAATTACGCTTCATTTTAATTTTTTCGAATATTATACCTCCTGAATAGCTAGATATTTCAAGTTTTCGTTTTTTGTTTTCAAGCAAAAACATAAGTAAAATAAATATAATAATAATAAGAATATTTAAATGACACGAAATGGAATAGAGAGAGAGAGAAATCCCATGAGAACGAATTATCTAGTGAATATAAAAGATTTTATAAGAGACTTCAAACAAGCAAAACGGAAAACAAGAAGCTTCCTCCCAAAATAACCTACTGTTTCTGTAGCAGCGACTCAATATAATCGGTAGTAAATCGGTAAAAAACACGTGACACGATCTGCGTTAATGCTTGCTGCCATTTTTCTCCACCCGAAACACTGATTGGACTTCTCTAATTTATCCACAACGCACCGAATAATACAACCAGTGTTTTATTTATTCGAAATAACGTATCTCTTCGATGCATCTATTCGAGCTTTGTTATTCTACGAAATAAAAATAAACAATGGATTATATCGGAGAATCGAATGTATGTATACGAAAAATCGAAATTTTTTATGGAAAAAGATCGACTTGATATGTATTTTACATGCAATTATTTTCATTTTGTTAGATTAGCGTTTGAATAGTTGCTTCTCTCGATCTCTTCAACGATAATGACGTTGTGTAACAAAATAAAGTGGAGAAAAAGAAAAAATAAAGAAGTAAAGAGTACCGTAAGTGCTTACTTAAAGGAGAGTTTCTTAAAACTTACACCACAGTAATGAAATATGAATGCAATAAATTACATATTACTTTTTAAATTGATAAATTTAAATTATATTGATAATAATGACAGTTGAAAATATTATGGAATTACCTGATACCATATTTAATGTGTGTCATTAACATATTTGCATATCCTGGGATTTCATAAATGACAATTTGAATCATGAAATAACAATTTTTTAAGAAACAATTTTATGATCAAATATATTTTATAGCCCATTTATGTATTTTCCTACTGTGCACAATGGCACGGGAACTCATCCACACGCGACTAAATACTCATACGAGACTATATACTACATATGTATATTTATCCTGATGCGGGAATCGAAATGACGACCACTGATTCTGAAACTTTTAACTTCACCACTGAGCCAACAAGTCATTAATAATCATAATAAATGATTTATAATAAATATAGGTATCTCTAAAATGGATGATTACGAAAAAATATTTTTTTCTTTTTTCCATGCTATATATATAGCTTGCTGCTGGCTATTCGCGTACTCTCACCTAAGTATGTCACAAATACGCAACACAATACACACTGCTGAGGTTACAACATCCACTTTTGTTTTCGTAATTCCCTCTGTATGAATAACTTGAAAGAGCTACTACACAACTAAGTTTTCACGTTGGGCCGTGTATTGTAATTTTACTTAAGTTTAACAGCTTTATTCTGCAATTTAACATGACAAACGTTGCACCAAATATATGTATGTAGGCATTTTGTCATGTTAAATCGCTGAGTGAAAGTAAAAACTTTCGCATAATGTGTGAATATTAAAAACAACATTTTTTGAGTAACATACAAATCAGTTGTATAAGGAAATTTTCATAAGTGCCTGTTTGTACATTTATTCTTCGAAAATGTATCAAAAGATATTCGTTTAAACTGCATATCTATTCTATTATAACATCTTAATATTCATAATGGGATAGTTATCTAGAATCCTTTTTCGAAGATTATTTTAAATCATCTATGATTACTGATTAACGATTAAAAATGTGTTATATACAATTTGAAACGTCAATTTACATTTTTATATTAAGTTATCCCACATCTTAAGAAACAGTCAAATAAATATTTAATAATTAAATGTAATATAATTAAACGCATTAAATATAATGAAATATTAGTATAGTGAGAAATTAATTTAAGCTTCTAAAATATATGAAACAAACATTAAAGCTTATTCGACCTCAATTGTTTATTTTGCCTTAACACCTAACCTTGTCTGCCACTACGTCCAAAGATTTATCAAAGTACGACGAATAACGCAGGCACGCAGTGTTCATTTTTCATTCCTATACAGATAAATTATTCAAATTATATAAAAAAAAACTCATTTTAGGCATAATTCTCCGTGCAAATACTACCAAACTTTACTTTAAAAAATAACTTTATACGATTAATAAACTTTATTTCAATTTTCACTTTATTTATAGTAGTGGGTAGGAATACCTACTTGGCGTTCATTGCCCAACGAGTTTACAAGCATGTGTAAACAGAATGCAGTTTGTATATTGCACGAGTGAAATGAGGGGGAAACGGCAACAGCGTTACATCGGCCGAGGCAACAAGTCGGCCGCAGCCTTAGCCGGGCCGATGCGCTCAAGCCAGAACTACTTTCATTTCGATGCCAGCTTTCACCCAACGACGCTCTCAAATAAAAGCTACGAACGCAAAATATTAATCATCCATTAAAGTATACGAAATGATGCCCATGAGCTCTCGATTCGATTTTAATTTGTGAACATATATCTAATACGCTTTAAAATATTATACACATTTTCTTACAAATTTATGTTGTTTTTTCAAATAATTATAGAATTATAATTGCCAAATATATTAGTTTAAAATTAACCTTATCAGCCTTGTACTAAGTCTAAGAGCTATATTTAATATAAGGTTAGAACAGAAATAGATACTAATTTTGATTAGGTTTTTGCATAAAATGTATTGTAGAGTAATAAAATCATTCAGAACTAAAGAGTACCTACTTCGGCTGCAGAGGACAAGTGGTTGTGGATCAAAACGAATAATTATGACAAATGTTAAGCCACAAACTAGCTGAATACTATTTTATTTTTGTATAAATATAAAAAAATCAAGTATAGCGCGAATACTTATGATGCATACTTAATAATGCAAAAGTGAATTCAGAATTTAATATTTTAACTAATAATTAATAACCATTTCTAAAAAGAAGTAAATATTGTAAAAATAACACTAGATTTCTTTAGATGTTAATATATGAAAAAAAATGTAATGAAGATAATACCTAATATCTTTAATAACTACGAATAAGTGTATAAATTTATTTGCACAATAAGGCAACTTACAATTCCATTTTAAAATCTTTTATTTATCTGCCTATTTATAAGTCCAGGCTAATTTTGGGTATGGCTTAATTGATTTTGACAGAATATTTATGGAAAATAAGAATAAAAATCTTTAAAATAAAAATAATTCTTTACTTGTGGTTTATTTGTATTGTTATCGTATGTCTCGCTAAAGTCCAAATGAAACAATTGGTCTTATAACTTTAATCGGAAATTATCACACATTCTTTCTTGTTAACCGTAACAACAGCTTTGTAAGCATATTTTGTATACTGGAAATATTAAAGATAGTTATACTGATTTAGGTATAGGATTTAGGTTTTTTGATATAGGTACGCTAAAATCATATGTAGGTAATTATTTAAATTACAAGGTTTATACTCTTTAAAAATATAACCAATTGTATGAATTTTTTTTCTACTTTATATACAATTTACATACAACCTGTAATTAAAAAGAATAAATAAGAGAAATAAAAATTAAACCCATTTCCTATCATACATAACTTAAAATTATTCAGATTTCACGAAAGAACCCTTTTTTCTAAGAACCCAGTTCTTGATCTTCTCAAGAAAGTTCTGACAAAATCGATTTATATCATTAAGGATATTATTTTGAACAAGATAGGCAAAAATATAAAATACAAAAACTGTGATATAGGGGAAAACGGGGTAATTACAAAGAATTACATCTAAGGGAGTTCTGATATCTAGACGTAGGTTAACTTTATATATTTTTTCAATAAAGTTGATTATCAACTTTAAGACTATTACAATCAACATTATTAAATAAAATGTATATAATTAACTTTTATGGCAAAATCAAAACCTTTATTGTTCATGTTTAATGTCACAATTTAATCTAATTTAAGACCGTATTGTGCAAGAAACATTACAATAGCCGAAGATTTTAAATTGCCCCGTTGTTTTTCATTTCCCCAGTTTTAACGTAGCACTTGATCCAATCTTCATCATGTGGGATCTCCTTGTCATTTCATTACTCAGCTTCCTTTTTTTCTTTTTTTGGTCTCTTCTTTTGTTATTGTACGTTGGCTCAAGTTCGTCTTTGACAGGTGTGATTGGTAATATATTGTTAAAATAATATTATGCTTCGTAGTCTGAAGGATAATAATAGATAAGTTTACAACGTGAGATATGGGATAAGATTGATTACACGCATAGTGTTGTTTTGTAAGATAATTATTACAAAACAACATAACTAAACAAGTGAAAGAACCAATTATTTATATGATGCTGAGGCAATGACGAGCGTTCGATGTTGATCCACTTAATTTGTTCGCCAATGTAACTTTTCAGGATACAACACAAAGTTTGGCCTTTGTGACGAAATCTTCGACTACAAACTATTTATGCCTATAAATGTCGTAATACGAGGGTTGTTCCAAAAATGGGCTTGAAATTATTAAGTTAAATTATAATAATTATAATAATTATAATAATATTTACAATCCATGTTTATATCTAATAACTCAGATACATAAATTTAAATACAATCTTATTAAAGAGATGAAGTTCCACGTGCATATAATTTTATTTACGTCTCAATAATTAAATGTTAATGATTGGCACTGTACAGTTTAACACAGTAGTATTTTAAAAGCATCGTCATTAAGGTATTTTTAATAATACTTGTTTGTAACAAGCCTAAGCATTATACCAAGAAGACGTGACTCGAGCCAAACGTCCTTGGTTAAGTTATGCATACCTACAGTCATGGCGAAATATCGTCAATACAACATACCTGCTACTACTTATTTATTCGTTCACTGATATTTATTGACAGTAGTATTGACGTGATATTCGTCATATAACTATAATTATAACTTCGTCATAGTACTTGAACATGCACTGAATTAGGTACAATATTAACTTTATGACTTACACCATATTAGCAAATAAAATAAAAACAGAATGACACAATATAATGAGTCATTGTCATAAGAGTTCTGTTCGTACCATATTAAGTATATAGATAGGTAGGTAGCATTTTTGTGAGGGTTGCCACTCGCTTCAAAATTCATATATAAAGGATAAGTCTATTTATATTCTTCATCTTCTCGAATCGTCTTCTCCCGAAGGTCAATCATCACGGCTTTTTGAACTTTGGATGCTCAAGTTTGGAACAATCGTCTAGTACTCTTATTATACAATTCGTGTAAGTATCATATTATTCTTCTTCCACGATATTTTTATCCTGTCAGACCTCTACTTGCCCTGAACTTTGTATTCAGGTAAACATGACCACCCCATTGCCACTTCATTCGGAAACTTGGAAAGCTATATTTTTTTATTTTTATATATTCACGCCTATCCCCTGCAGGAGTTGGCAGAGACCACAGAGCTACCATTCATCGCAGCGAAACGGCTTTCCATTGGTCGCTTCTCGCCCTCGTGACGGGTGGAAAACCACGTCGCCGTCATTTTTCAACAAATTAGGTATATTAATTCGTGTTAGTGAATCCCACGAGCCGCAAGGGAGGATGGAGGTCAGCCCCAGCAGAGCCCTGCATACTGAGGTAAGGCACCATAGTACCCGGGGGAGCCTGATCCCGGGACGGTCGGCACGCCTGCGACTAAGCTCGCCCTTAGCCACGCATCCTTTGGCTTGCCAATCCTTGGAAAGCTATAGCCACAAAAATATACAATAAAAGCCTAATTTTAATGTCTAATGTAACACAAATTATACGAAATATATGGCGTCCGAGTCTAATCACCCGTTACACTTATCATACTAGGTCAACTTCACTTTTATTATTTCCTTTAAATATATTTTTTTATCTTTATTGTTGAGCCTTAAAACGTGTAAACTTAATGTTAATGCGCATTCCTTGAGTCAAGCATGCGGTGGTAAAATAACTACTGTCTCTAAATATCTACTGTCTACGGTTTATACATAGTGCAATTAATAGTAATTAAAATAAATCTAAAACACTCTAGCTAGCGACCCATAAAGACACCGGCCAACACAACTAAGGAATTGTGTTGACCCAAATTATCAGATAATTTAATATTAATATTTAAATTTAATAATAAGTCAGGTCAGGGTAGGATGTTAGACATATTTAATTCAAAACTTCATAATAATAAGCGCTTTATTAGTAGAAGTTAGGTCCGTGAGCTTACACCGATCGATAATTCTGTCCACAGTAAACGCTCAAAATATATACCACTTTTTTACAAGTGATGTAATCAATGTTGTTTAGGCTTACCGAATGTTATTCGTTCGTTTAAAGGTGCCCTTCGCTATAGTGGGTGTCGTCACTTTGATTCTAAAATGAACACTAAACAGTACAGTAGACTAAATTAGGAATTTTGAAATTTCTATATGCTCTACGATATCATGAAGATGCTACAGAACAGAAACGGAGAAAACTACACTCTCTACTATCTCGTAATGCAAAGAAAGATACGCAGCATTGGGACAATGTATGCGATTTGTCCTTTATTCATATTTCAATAAAAATATTACAGTCAAAAAATATATTGCTTATTTATTTTTGAATTGTTTGCAAAAGAGACATCAGTATATTTGTATTACACAAACCAAGATTTTCTTACTAATAATTCATATATGATTGAAGTTTATGTCAACAGGTACGTACGTCAACAAAATAACAGGTTCGTACGTTATCACGTTATTATTTTTGAGGTAAACTTAACAATAAAAGACTAAATGGCTTAAATTTTTATATTTATGCTTAAAAAAATCTCATAGCCAATTTTTCACTCTCCTTTTACGTGTCGCCTATACAAGAAGTTTGACTGCCCTTCAATTACATACATACATATCATCACGCCTGTTTCCCGTAGTGGTAGGTAGACACCACAGATCTCTATACACTACAATCTCAGCACACTTTCTTTGCTTTATCCACACTTATCACTCCTTCAATTTATAGTATTTAAAATTTTAAATATTTTTCTTTCTATCCAAAAACGACTCTATCTTTTAATTCACAGTTCGCATTTTAAAGGTATAACCACGTCAAATACCTTGTTCATTGGTAAAAACGTTTCTTGTATATAATGAATTTAAATATCAATTCAGTAGATCGGTGAACAATAAAAGCTATCGAAAACAATTCTCCTTATACCTGAAGAACTTTATGTAAGAATATTAAAAGAAGGAGATGCATGATTAAATTGTGTTATTCCTATTTAAATTTTTACACTACACTACTGGAACAAAGAAATTTTACAAAGTACGTGCTGAAAAGAGGAATGATAAATTCCTCTTTTCAGCACGTACTTCTACAAATTTTATAATTAATAAAAAAATACAAAACAGTAATAACTCGATTGATATGATTGCGATTACGATCTAAAGTCGTAGGTTCGATTCCACCATTGGATCATTGGATTTTTATAAAAGTTATCAAGTTATACACTTGCAACATAAAAAGCATCCTATCTTTTCTAACTATTTAGCAACACGCTTCTATATAAACTAGCCAATTTTTTATATTGATGTCAAGTAATATTGCAACTAATAAAAAAGTTCTATACCTAGAATATTGTTCCGATCAATGTTATAAATACAATGTATAATTAAAGAACATGATGTACATGAGAGTGAGAGTTATGAGGAAAATGATTAAAAACAAAATGTTTTCCGAAATTCATAAATTCTAATATAATATTTTTTGTAACACGTGGAGTTTTGAGTTTTAGCACTTTCAATTTATGCATCTGGTGCCTCAAACGATCTCGTGGAATACTATCTCTCATCATGAAAATAAAGGTATTATTACTATTACTCCTTTCTTATCTCTCAATGTCATACTTTGTTGACCCTCTCCCTTCTTCTTAACATTAGACGTATATGTTATGTTAAGAAGAAGGGAGTATATAATATGTTAGTCTTGGTGGTCTAATAATCCTACATAGAGTCCTAAAACCTAGACTTTTAAGGAAATAAAAAAGTAACGAACTTTTCCTTTCGATGCTTATACCAACTACAGTGATTTAATGCGTGCTAAATTCTGTAATAAAGTAACTTGTCTATATTATATGTGTATAAAAATAAATTTTGTTTGTTGAATTTATCAATATGTTCCAAAACTAAATGAATGCGATGAAAGTGATAAGTTGTTGACAAATTCATGAAGGGTATCAAATAATATAACCATTTGAAAATGGGTAGTACGCAAGTTCTAAGATATTTTAAGGGTAATGTAAATAATTGAATGTAAATCTCAATAATGATTATTTCTGGTTTCAAAAATGTAAATGATTAGTACCAACACAATTCAACAATATAAATGATTTTTTGTTATTGCATTAACCTTCCCACATTATTATCGGAATAATCTTTACTAAGCTATCTCGCATGAGACATGTTCAAGGTCGAAACATTTTATGATATTAAGGTGTGATTCATACGCTAGCTCTTCGCAATTACAACCCGAAAATTTTGCATTAAACAAACGCATTTAACAATGTATTGTAGTTGCAAGGAACGAGATAAGCGTGAGGCGCAGTCGAAAGATGATATCAGCAAATAACTGCCGTGGGCGACCGAACGCGCCTAATTCGTATATGATGAATTAATTTTCATAGACATATCTACTTTTCCGTTATCTATAATTTATAGCAATTAGTTACCCTACTCATCCTCATATTTGTAAAAAGTTTGTGAAAATTATTTAAAATGGCAGTTCTAAAAAGTACATTAAAATTGCCCATTCTATATTACTTTTCAGTCATATATTATAATAGAGGCGGTATAACTGCGCTTTTGTATAACGTTTTTTGATTCTAATAAAAGAAAAAGAAAACCTGCTACTCAGCGCCCCTATACTACTGACCTCAAAACATTGTCATCAAAAAGTTTTCTCAGCAGCAAAAATTTCATAATTCATAACGGCCTTAAAGCCTTAATATAAATATAGACTGTGATAAAACCTTCCTGACTGTAAATGTGTACTCGACTTAAATTTACAATATTATAGTGTATGAACATAGTACACTTATGAATCGTAATATTACTAACATTTAAACACACGATGGATTATTAATGACATCAGCAATCATTTGGGACCGAGAAATTAAATAGCAATAATAACACTTTTGATAATAATATCTAGCGATAATCAAATATCTTTTTTAAATGTAATTTTGAACTTTTTTAAATGTAGTTTTTAACTTTTTTCCCAACCCGTTTATTAATTTGCCTTGAATTAAAGAAAAATTGTAAAAGTATATTCTGTTTAAAATTAAGACTTACCAATTGAATAATTTTGAGTATACCAGGCGGAGTTTTGAAGTAGTCTGTGTTAATTTTGATCCAGTCGAGCGCTCCTCCTTGCTGCTGCGGAGGTGCTTGTGGCGAATTAGGTTTGTTGGGGTCCACGGTTACCACAGTCTCGGGAGCCATCATTCTCTAAGTATGTATATATCCTCTGTCGTATTGAATGTATAACGATAGGAAATAAATATCTTGGGTGTTTATATCATGGACACTGTCACTCGAAACCTCAATGCACTGATGACGCGTGACACATTTTTGTCCGGCAGCAACAAGCGTTATACCATTCGAGCGACGATCAACTGACGAGTGTGAGACTGCGAATGGCGAGGCGATGGCGGTGACGGTTTACGCAGCACGCACGAAACGAGAATAGAAGGCAAGCTGGTCGCGTCACCTACGGTACAAACACAATGCAACGCCAGTCGCCGTCGCCGACGCCCGGTGACGGAATATTATTTTAGACGTAACGTCAAACGCATTAGACAAATCATTACCCAGTGAAATGGTTCGATGCTTCTGCTCATGGAACTTTTGAGAAGACTATTTATTATTGCCCTCTATGTTTACCTTTATTTTACATCATTATTTCTACTGATAACAATAATTAGATTCTGATTTCTCTATTACTGTGTAATGCTTACACTTTTTTTGTGTAAAATCACTTAATTTTGCTTTTTCACAAAATATAAATTTTTATATCGTATAAATAAAATAGATATGAGAAACGTTATTTCGTTTCAATATTTATCTCGACTTACGCAGGTACAGGTACTTAATTACCGCTCAAATAACCTTTCTTTTCACTTCCATGGAGATTTTATCTTAGACGTGTGTGTACCTATTAGGTTAGCGTACTATCACCATACTTTGCAGATGTTCGAGTTTAAAATTAAATAAAGTATTAGATAAAAGCAAAAAAAATAGAACAAATTCAGGTACCTATTAGGTGAATGATAAAAATATAACAAGACATTTACCTACCTATATGTCAGCGTATTACAATTTATATCATTATTTAATTATTTTATGCAATAAACAAATCTTAATTTTATATTTATTGTGGCGTCATCTGTTGGCATATTACGTAAGAATAATGTTGGTTTATATAAAACTAGCTGACCCGGCGAACTTCGTACCGCCTAACAGTCGTTCTTTATTTTTTTATTCTTTTTAATACTTATTTTGCTATTCGGAACACCGGGTCAGGCAGTAAGATAAAAAAAGGAAAAAGAAAGTTGATAAGTCAACAATTACATTACGTTAAAAAATCAAAATTATAAAATACTTAAATTTCTTTTAGGTCACTAAAAAATCACAATGAAAAATACAATTTCAGATTTCTTAATATGATACCTACTTATTATATTTCATTTTATTTTTACTTATTCTAAATTAAGTTTAATTTTTATTGTACTGACATTAATATTTATACGATACTAACGTTATTCAATTCTTTTGCCTTCCCGAAACCCCACCACTAACACATAACTTTATGGTATGGTATAAAAGTTCAAATTGACTTTTAAGTATCGAATCTTTTGTATGGGAATATAGAAAAGTGATGTTATTTATAGACGTTTTCAGGAAATTTTTTAAATTTTTCTCTCCGTAAGAACCATCCTCGTACCTCAAGGAATATTATTAAAAAAAAAAATTAGCGAAATCGGTTCAGCTGCTCTCGAGATTTGCGCTTAGCAACACATTCTGCGATTCATTTTTATATTATAGATAATTTTAATAAAATTCATATAAATATATATTTTGAATATTGAGCTATATTTAAAGAATTATCTTGCAGTAATTAAATTTGTTAAAAAATATATTGTTGCTATGCTAAAGCAAATCTATTTTTAGATTCTTTGTTCGATATTTATGGCCTTTATTTTCCTTCTTGATTATGTGTATAAAAGCCAAAATTCAGTTGAGGCGATAGTCATTCTAATTCCAATCACAGGGAAAATTTTAATTATTTATTCTGTTAAATTTCTCGTTGTAAAGGCTTAACGGACTAAGTAGATTTATTTATGTGTTAATGTCTTCTTGACATAAAATTGAGACTGGTGAAAGCGTGGTCAGCCGACTAAATCTAAACCCGCATCAATTCTACAATAAAATTGTTTTATTTTATTATCTTGTTCAGTTTCAGTTCATTTTTAGTACTTATATTTTTAAGGGGCCAGGACCACAGTCCCGGACACTTAGACCCACTGAGATCTCTTGGTGTTTTTTAGTATACATCTTTAATACAATAAAAGAATAGTATTTGTATTTTGATTATATTATTATACAGTGTTTATGGGCGCTTTTTATTATTAAATAAGAGCTCATATGAAAGTGCTTGCACACACAATTTCTAAATATTTACTTGACATTTTTATCTGCCTCAATAATTGAATTGCATTCAAATTTTTAATTATTCGATGACCCTTTTAAATTAAACGATTAAGAAAATAGTTTCTCTTACATAAATTCAGTTGCCAAAATATATACCTGTCTGTGATTAAAATATTTCTGCAACGACATTAAAATTTAACTATAATTGAGATGATATGAGTAGCTAAATTAATTGCCAACATATTATTTATGGTACACAAGTATCCATAAGTATCTTTTAAACTACCAAAAAACAGGTATTTAGCTGCCTGATTAAATAATATGCTAATAGTAAACGTATAGGGGATTTTCGTTTAGATAATATTGGCTGCTGAAGAACGACAGAAATCTTTTTTCTACAAATAAAAAGATATATGTATACTTCAAAGGGAAATCCCTTCTAATTTTTGTACCTCTTAAACTTTTTTGTGCGAGAAACTTATGTGTTCTACGACGACAATCAGTCGCCGAACACTTTATTTTAAAAACAACGTGCAACGCCAGCTTTAGGAAGGATGGTCGACCCCGCCGGGTCAAAGGGTGCTGCGCGCACTTACGTTTGTAAATAATAAAAAATGTTTACTAAAACATTTTTTATTCAATATATTAATTTAAAGTAAGAGATGATTTGATGATTAAATGTTTGTAGTACTTAAGCAGTAACTTGAAAACATTAGTTTTAAAAATCTTTTGGGTTTTTAAATATGCCTAAAAATGTTACTGATAAAAACAAGCTTAAAGATTTGGCTTTTTGTTTATATTTGTTTTTCTTTGAATATTTCGTGTTCAACTGCATAACAGACAATATTAAATACAATAAACCATAACCATTTCAAAATTATTTTTTTTCATTATAAGTATTATTATATAATAAAGGCACGCGACTCACACAAGGTGCCTGGATGGTTAAAGCCAGCCCTCCCAACTTGGTTCTTATTGTCTAATCAGGTTTCTTATTGTATTCACGAAATAGTCCATAAAGTTACAGGACTGAGACTTTCCAAAACCATTTTAAGCTTCCATTATATTGGCTATAAGACTTACAATATATTCCACTTAAGATTTTGATACCAAGTCACAAATCCTATACATAGAAGCAAAAAATGGCTATGCTTTACTAGATTTTTTTAACAATAAACCTAAATGGCTTGCGTATTTATATATGTTATACCAGTAATTGAATGTAGTGAAAAATAAAACTAACACAATGTAAACTAATGGGTTGTAAAGGAATTTCAAATTTAAAATCTAATTCTGCCACTGGACACCCCTTACCAATAATTGACATTCATTTGTGCTAGGGGCATTAAACCCAAGAAATAAGTTGTTTCTAGAAATTCTAAAAGTAATTATTTTAAAGTCATCATCATTTATTACACATTCATCATTAAAATGCGCAAAGCAGGTCACACTGCCAAGATTATTAATAAAACAACAATTAAATTTTCATGTGTATTGTATTAACTTAGAAAAAGAAACCTAAAATTTTTCCTCCAAGGTGTTTTCTTCTGGCTTCTTCATGGTCCATGATTCCACCACTAGTGGTAAGAACAAGATATCTGGAAAAAAATAAATGTATATGGTTAATTTCAGATCTACAGATATAAAATTCATGAAGATGACATGAAGGGTTTTAAATCATCTTGAGGAATCTTATTTTGACTAGAACAATGACACCCAAAATGCATGTTTGTTTATAGGGATATATACAGAGAAACAAAATGTACAATTATCATATAGACATACACAAACAAATAATAAAAAGAATGATTGTTTGTATGGAACAACACTGACAATCTTCACCATTACAATGATATCAATTAATATCATTCCATTTACTGTAGCACAACACTTCAAATGACAACCAACAAGAACTATTGGTGATCCGCGGTAGCTGTGCTGAATCAATAGCATTGTTCTAAACATTGACAGTAAAGAGTTACTACACAGTATAGGAAAAAGGTATATTATAAAAATATATTAAAAGGTTAGTTGGAAAGACAAAATTACCTTGCTAAGATCTGTGGAAAAATAAATTAAAAAAATAATATGATGTGCACACAAACCAGCATTGACACAACACAATGGGTTTTAGCAATAGGGTCCAATATAAATTTTTGAATAAAAGCATATTGTATATAAAGTAAAAAATCTAGTAAACTATTATACATAGCTCAACAAAATATTAAACTTTTTTGTTGCCCCAGCATTTGCTTTAAATTTTTATTAATCTAAATATACAATTCATAAAAATATTT
This sequence comes from Baronia brevicornis, assembly GCA_031353405.1. NCBI lineage: Eukaryota > Metazoa > Arthropoda > Insecta > Lepidoptera > Papilionidae > Baronia > Baronia brevicornis. Next base: position 299,893 of record JASFAT010001824.1, on the reverse strand, counting down.
ATCAGTATTAAATTGGCTCCAATTTTGATGTAATTGAGTTATTTGCAATAATAGAAATACAAACTCTTGCCTTAGAATCATAATTCTTATTTAGTGCTGATCATGCACTAGAATTCACTTTTTGGTCAACACAGGTTACACACACAGTGGTATATAAAAATGACATGTGACCAAACTAAAAGCGAAATATTCTAGGTCATTTAAAGCTCCATCGCATGCAAATATGAGCATAAAATTATACTTTCTTCACAATCAGTTCATGATAACTTGAGATTACAGCAAGGAACAGAGAGAATGTTTCCAACAGGAACTAAAAATAGATGGTGGAATGATATCACAGTAGAACCCTTTTTAAAAAAGAGATTGTTCTAAAGAAACCATAGAAAAGTTTTTAAAAAACATTTCTCTGAATTTTTTAATTTTTTTAAATTGTACAATGTATATTATTAATATTTTCTAATAAATCTCTTTCACTCAATATATAATAATTCTTTTTCTATCATACTGCTTTTTACAATGTAATACAATAAAACAATTATTTAAAAAACTAAGAGCCAATATTCTAAAACTGTATTAAATTAATATATTCAATATTAATTTTTTAATAATCAATCATTTTATAACTAATACTGGAGGCAACAATACTCCTGTTGATGATCAGCGTAAAATAAAATATAAATGTTACAAATTAAGATATATTTATTTATTAGTATATTTATATAATTTTGCACATTAGAAAGTATGAGAAATATATTAACATTTTCATCTTTTATAACAAAATTTGTAGATAGAACTTTTTTTTATATTAAAATTGTGATTATAAAATGTTCATATGCCTGGACAAATTTAGGTGGTTTTTAATTATAAGAATGTTTTCGTTGTCCTAAATATATACTACAAATATCATACATTAAAATAGCATAATGCCAAGTGTTTGTTTGATAATTTTAACCTTTTCCATAACATATTTGAACACTTACCCGAACTGTCGGGATGGTAGCAGATTAGTCCATCTCTCAATATCGTTTATAGGTACATCGAAACGGGGAGATATAACTCCGCATTTGTTCAATCTTCCAGTGAGATTAACTACTATTTTGCCGGCTCTATGATCATCTACTATCTCAAATTCACCAATGTACCCGTGCTTCATCATCACAGTAAGAAATTTGACGATAACTTTCGAGCAAGGTCGGATAAGCACTTGCCGTTTACCTCTCTTCTCGGCATTGTGAATAGATTTTAGGGCATCACTTAATACGTTCATACGCACCATGGCTGAAAGAGTAAAATTAATATTGCTGTAGAAACACTTTAACACAGCAAGACGAAACGTCAAAACAACGAACTATTTTAGGTTAAAATGCTTTTCTTTAATTTCTTCAATAAAATAATATATCAGACAATGTTTCCGTCAATTACTCTCGCTTTATAATCAAAATAAAATATCAAAAAAGCCGTATATTTAATGATTACCTAGGATTGAAAACCCGCCTCACAATCTGTAATGACAGGTTAGTCCAAAAGAAAAAGATTTCTTTTTGTAAGCTTAGTGTTGTCTACAAAATAAATATAGATAACACTAAACTTTGTGATTCGCACCAGCGAGTATTCTAACCATGTCGCGTTATTTAAATGTTAATTTTTTTATGAACTCAAATATTTTGTTTATTTATATTATATACTACTAAATTAGATCTTTTTAAAAATTAATTTACTGAAATATATCAATAATTTAGTTTTGTACTTTTTTAATCGAAAATAACAGATTTTACTAGTGCCATAACGAAAACAAGAACTGAAAAATATGATCTATTTTCCAATTGAATGATTTCTACATTTGTTTTGTGATTACTTTCACTGATGTACTATGTATGTTATACATTGCAGTTTAATGACACTGTCATGGAAATGTGGTTGTATTTAAAACGAATAATTACATGAAACAAGGCTTTTCCAGCCAGTGACGTTATGTTTTTATTTCATTGTCATAATCTTATATTATTGTTAGTTATATTGTTAAATTTTGATGTGTATGACACATAACAATTTCAGTATATAGTTCAAGATATAGTTCAATTAAGGCGTATAAGTGAAATGATATGAAATAAATGCGTGTATCCGTGACTTTTTAAATTGACTTAAAAAGTTCTTAAAAGGTTTTGGTGTTATCGTATTTTACTTGACACTGGCACTATAGTTGTAGCTCATTGCCATCAAAGATAAGACAGCCGTCAACAACTCTCCACCTCCCAACCACTATCAACAACACCAAAAATACACCACCACTTTTCCACATTGTACACGACACGTGTTTCGCCTCTGACTTAACGGATGTCTTCTGTAGAGTCTGTTATACCTGATGATGCCTCGTGTTAAGGCGAAACACGTGTCAGTGCAGTGATGAAAAGTGGTGGTGTGTGTTTGATATTGTTGATAGTGGTTGGGTGGTGGCGAGTTGCTGACGGCCATTATCTTGGTGAGATTTAGTTTAAGTTCCCCGATCTCTTACAGTAGAAAACACACATTATTAATTTTCTGTTTTTGTTTGCTCGTCGCAGATATGAGCTAAGTAAAAGTTCCGACTGTCCACGTAGTAATGGATTTCCATAAAGCAACACCCGACTCCATTAATCATATAGAAAAACATTAACTCAACAATATTGACAAACTATTATACGTGTGACAATCACGGTCTTCACAGGTCTCGCAAAGAAGTCCAATTTCAGTGGTGAGAGGTTAGTACGATCGTGTCATAACTTATCTTTCGCATCGAAGCCACTGTACGTTGTTGTTATCGATGGGTGCACGACGTTTGAGTGACAAACGACTAATAATGGAGTCAGGCGTTACTTTGCGGAAATCCATCACTATATGGACAGTCAATAATTTTACTTAGCTAAGATCCGCGACAAGTAAAACAATAACAGAAAATTAATAATGTGTGTTTTTCTGTTGGATTAAGTGGATTTAATTGGAACTTAAACCAAAAACTTACCGAAAATCGGCCATCAATTCTCCACCCACCAACCACTACACACAACACCAAACACACATTACCACTTTTCCATCTTGTAAACGACACGTGTTTCGCCCCAACACGAGCCATCTTCAGGTATAGTAGACTCTACGGAAGACAACCGAAAAGAGTGAGAACTTTTCGGTTGTATCAAAAAATCTATGTCTATGGGTTGTATCGTAGGCGCTTATACGATTAAACACCTAGATTTCGGATGATTAATGCATTCAGGCATTAATTTGGGGAAACCGATTTTTCAGATAGGGAATCAACAACTACCTTACTTAGATCCGCGAAAAGATAAATTCTACGGAAAACAACCACTGAGCCAACCCACATTACGGTTTTCTTCTGTAATCTATTACACCTGAACATGCCCCGTGTTGAAAAAACCGCGTGCCCAGTACTTTATTGAAAAGTGGTGTTGTATTATTTGTCGAATGTTTTTTGACAGATCTAGCAAGGTATTTGTTGATTCTCCATCTCCCCAATATTTTAAAATATCTTATTATAATCTAATAATTCATAATTTAAAATAAAATTATTAACCGCAGCTTCCTTATAACTCTATTATATTTTTAAGATTTTAAAAAGTAACTTTGCTAAAAGCTTTGGCGTGAAAAGTTCATTGAAATCTTTTCAACCGTTCTGAAGATTTACAACTAGGTAGAGAGACATGTAAAAATTCTAATAAAAATAGATAAAACTTAAACAGTTTTATTAACACACTAAAATAAAAACGAGAGGGACATAAGAATATTAATTAATTATAGTCGTAATAGAGATTCTTAGCAAAACTGAAGTAGCAATAAGCTGGACACTCATCGGAAAACCGACAACCATCGACGTAAACGAGTGCTGGAGTGACGACCGCGGCTTGACAAACAGTGTAAGATGGCCTCTTCTAGATGAAGCGACAATATGCGCAATTTGGCTGGCAAAAAATGGACCCATTTAATATGAGATCGGGCTAGATCGAGCACCTTGGAATCAACTAGGCGCTCGATTTAGCTTGCCATATTTCAGCATTGGCATCAGCTTATGCCTAACAGTGGGCTGCAATAGGGTGACAATGATGACTGGTTAAGATTGCTTATAATACATTCTCTCTGTACAATGAAGTATATACATTATATTTGATAGTTAAAATTTAAATAAAAAATGTAAGACAAGTATGTTAAGGGGAGATGTTGAGCAGTATCTAGTTTAGTTAATTAATTTTAATACTGTACCCATTTTCATGTAGAACCAGAACGATATTTATAAAAATCTTTTAATGGATATATCAATCACTATAAATAACTTATATTAATACTTTATTAATTAATATACTTGCAGGGTCCTGCTTAACAGTCCTTCCCAACTTGTAAAGGCCCTAGGGCCAAAAATATCTATTCCAAACAAATGTATAATGACTGATAATCAACTGAAATTATACAATAATAAAAATATTTTATAAAACTATCAGTCAAAATTCTTATTAGTATTAATTGATTTATATAATATTCAATAAAAGGGGAAAAGAAGGAATATGTGAATCATTAATAAGATGGAAAGTAAACACATACTTTGTTAAGATAAACATCTATATGTTTATCTTAACAAAGTATGTGTTTACTGCAAGTATGCAAAATAGGTGCATGATGACGTCGAGTTGCGGAATCTAGCCCGTGACATCATCTATCATCATGATAGACATACAATATTACTCCACAAGTTTACTTTTGCAGATTTAATCAAGTTTATCTTTAATATAAAACTCACTTTAAATTTACAATGAAAATAGGTATTAGTATCTAATTGGTACGATACATTTGAAACTTTAAATTTGCACACCACATGAGGCATGATCATAAACCTATATAATACTTTATCCTTCCTTTTGATATTCAATGCTTGCTCACTTTCATGTCATGTGAGTGGTAGAGGATGATAAAATTCCCTAGAATGAGACAGAAAAGCAGTATCAATACTTGTTTTCAATCTTGAAATGTCTTAAGTAAGCTAACCATTGTATTCAAGTATATATTAAACTTATACTAATATTTCAAATATAATTGATTCGGACTTACAACATCATCTTAAATAATAAATATAAATTTGAACAATAAGAAATTAAATAGACAAAATAAAAATATTGAACTAATTATGGTATGAAAATTATGCATTGTAAGGGTATTGAAAAAGTTAGAAGTCTGAAGAGCCAAAGCATTTTTCTCTCAATTTGTTAATAATACTATTGTCGGAAATAATTTTACGATCTGAATTTTTGAATTCTCTATCTTCAGTATCCTGTGATTGAGTTTCAAATATGTCTCTAGAATCATGGCGAAATCTTTCAGTCTTTTGAAGTTTTTGCTGCTTTTGAAGTTTTTGCTCCTGTCTTACAACTGGATAAGGGTGTGCCTTATATTGAGAGTAAGGAGTTTTCCAATGAGAATTTTCTTCCGATTTTTTTGTCACAACATTTGGAACAGAAAAATAAGAAAAGAATGGACTCGAATTTTGATTTTCCTTTTTGTCATCATTGTTTACTACATCGAGGAATGAAAAGGTATAATCAGCATCGCATGCCTGTTCGCGGAAGTTAGGTGTTATATGCTGCATACTCGACGAAGTAATATTCGAATCTTTTCGATTTGGTTTTGTTTTGCGTCTATTTATTTCTTTGCTATGAACCTTTATTTGACTTTTATTCACTAAATTTATAAAATCGTAATACTCTATTGTTTTGGTAGCACACTTAAAACAAATTGAATTAAGAAGATCTGAATCCTCTATTATTAATTTAAAACACACCAGTATTTTTTCCACCATATTCAATTCTTTGCTAATTTCGCAAAAAAGTGATATATTGAATTTACTCTCCGTTAAGCATAAGCGGCAAATTTGTCGGGACACTTCCATTTTTTCGCAATTTACTTTAATAAGTAAACTTTTACAGTTACTTTATACAAATCATTATCAATCGTAAATTTCCCGCGATAACTTTTTTACAAGATGTCATAACCATATAAACCATAAGTTTTCTTTTTCTTTTCTTTATGGCAACCAGGTACAAGTGGAAAAAAATACATATATATATTTAATGCATTAGGGATACATTTATGAATGTATCACTACAATATATACGTTTGATTTGGTCATCTTTTCCAACTATGGACAAAGTTAAATCAGGACATAAAATATTGCTTGTACCTCAATAAGTTTCCTCAAATATGTTTTTGCCTCAATATGTTTCCATATGAAAATTTACTTTACTGTAACCAAATTGACTTTTTTGAATCGCTCTATGACTGAATTTAACTAAAATACATACTATGTGCATTAGTATTCTAGACTTATACTAAGAGCAGGCAACTAAAAATAAGCAATATAAACAAATTAACAATAAACGATTATGTAGTACTAAGTTTACATAATTGCTTAAGTTTGGCGATAGAACGTCACGTTATTTGAATTTATCATTTATAGAAGTTTCTATATATATCAAAATTATAGTAAGGTTTGAAGAGTTTTGCTGAACTATAAACGGGTTAAACACACTCAAATTAAACTATAATATCTGTACCACAAGTACACGGACAGTGAACGATTTCAAGATTACAAGATTAATATAAGAGAACGTTGTATATCATCAAATCAATTTTTCTCGATTTTTTGGGCACGTTTGACACATTCATATGTAATAAGAGCTTATTTATTATTGTTTGTAATTTTCAGAACTTTGCATTTATTGCGGTCTCTGTTTATAGCATCAATATTATAAAGATTATTCATCAATTACTGAAAATATTATTCATGGCAGCGTGAAAAAACCGCTCATTGTTCAGATTTGGGAATACTGTTATAATAGACAATAATCTGTGTAAAGTGAATGAATGATAAGTAAAGAATGAACTAAAGAATGACAGTAAACCTAATTGTTTTGTATCTTGTGTGCGCTGTGTGTTAACTGTATCCGAAAACTTTGATGTACGCACGCGTCTCGGTCACGTCCTTCAACCGAAACTGATTGTGAAATAAAGTTTTAAAAACTTTCGAAGTTTTATATAATGCCTTAAAACGTGTAATGTGCCGCGGTTCTAGGTTTAAAATTCGAAGAGTGATTTAGTGTGAATAATGAGTACAGAATTTGAAACATGTACTTCATAATTGCTACATAAGGTACTTAAAGTTGAGTGAACTTTACTACCTTGTTTGAATTGTGTTAATCCCACAGGTGTTTAAATATTGTGATTATTAATGTTGTGAGTACCAAGATCCTAGCAACCAATGCAGAAATGCACTTAATTAAAAAAACTACCCAAGAACTGCAAACTTGCGTTACAAAACAAGTTTAGAAACAATAGACCTTGTGCAGTTCTGAAGTTGTATACTTAAACGTAAAATAGTTGCGGGTAATGGAAGAATTAGAGAGGTTCTTCAAGATGCATTCAAGACATATTTGTCATTCCATATTGATGATATATTGCATTTTTTATATAATATCAGCTGAACCTTCAGGTAAGATAAAAAAATATAATATTATTTTGAACGTAAAATATCACTATATCGAATATACTATAAAAGAAGACTTTGAAAACGTCTAGAAACGTTCTTTTAATAAAAGTTTGTTATAAATATTATGAACTGATATTTCAGATATTTTATAGCGAAAGTTTAAGTTAAATAATAAGAATGTATTTAATATTTTTAGTAATAGTAGTTATAACTTTTTATGTACAATAACTAATAGTATAAGGCAAGGACTGCTAATCAGTAGTAGTTAGTCTCTTTACAAAAACTTGCCACAATACTACTACAAAAATATTTCTATGGTAGGTCTACCAATGGTAGGTAGAATTCTTGTGGATGTTGCCATCCCTTAGGAGGATGAACAATAGGTATTTGGAAAAATAATTATTTCAAAATGGCAGATAAACAAATGCTTTTTAATTCATAAATCTAGTTATTTACTTTAACACCACTAGTTATATGTATTATATGATAATAATATATATAATTTCTTCTCACTTATATAAAATTAACAGTAATAACAGTTTACAATTTGTTACTAATAAGTTGCTTATTTATGTGAGAATTGTCTGTTGTTGTACATATAAGTAGTATAAAAGTAGTGTGTAAAGAATTCACAGCAGAGTAAAATAACCCCTTAATGTGACAGTACAATGAGTCAGTTTAGCACCCTCATTAACCACAGCTTATATTTCAGTCACACTATTGTTTCTACCATTTTATGTTTCTATTTGGTAACATATTTATTCATGGGGAAAGGGAATTGCTTCCCGTCCACTAATTCACTAAAAATTATATCAGCAGCTTCCAAGATGAGCTCAGACAAACAAGTAGATATACATAAAAAAATTAAAATAAACTGTATCTTTATATTAATTCAAAGAAAACTTATAAAAATTAGTAGTGTTGCTTGGTATTGCCACCAGTCATTGCTCCTTGTTCAAGGCTTAGTACTGAAAACCATCAAAATGTACAAATACTTATAAAACTATAAACTAATTTTGTATAGCAATATACAAAACCTGGTGATGGTACATGAACAAACCCAAAAATTATTTAAATAGATAAATACAAATATTGTATGCACTATACAATTTCTATTTGTCTATTTATAAGTTTTGTTTGTATTAGAAAATTATAGGAAGATCTTCAATAAACTTTAAAATTAAGAAACCTTTCATCCTGATTTTCATATGTCAAAAGTCAAAATAATTAGTAAACATATGCTAATTGTTTTCTGCCAATATTGAGAGAAAATCCTGCCTTAACTTCACACACATGGTTTCGACCAAATGGCGCCACACCTCAACTGCTAGCAGCTCCTTCGTGATTTCATCAACAGCCTGCGGCAGTCCACTGCTGGACATAGGCCTACCCCATGATGCGCCACTTAGCCCGATCTTCGGCTACACGCATCCATTTCTGCCAGCTGTCCTATGCAGATCGTCGCACCATCTAGCCGGGAAGCGTCCCACACTACGTTTACCGAGACGCGGTCTCCACTCCAGCACTCGTTTGCTCCAATGATTGTCAGATCTCCGACAAACATGACCAGCCCATTGCTACTTTAGTTTGCTAATTCGAAAGGCTATGTCGGTGACTTTAGTTATCTGTCGGATTTGTTCATTCCGAATCATATCTACCAGAGAAACTCCGAGCGTAGCTCTCTGAGCGACTCTGAGCTTGTGAAGCAGACAGACTGTCAGCGTCCACGTTTCGGCTTTAATCGTTCGTGATTTAATGTCTAACAAATTAATAAGCCGTTTTGACGATATTTCCTGGCAGCCTAGGTCGCTGGATCTCATCTTTACTTTTTTCCGTGAGTGTGCTTCAAAAATAGAGTCTATGAAACAAACTTAACGACAATCTTAACACTAAAAGAAAATATTGTCCGTGAGGCTAGCGGCATCCCCGTTTCACTACTTCAGTGAGTCGCACAGAATGCTGTGGCTAGATTCCAAGACAGTGGTCACAATTGAGACGAAAAAATTATTAAAAATAATTCTCTTTTTACTAAAAATTTGAATTTTATTTATATCCTTTAAAAATCTAATTCTCCCACCGGATACCCTATATAATACTACTGTTCCGTTATACCGTCGTTTCTTGCAACGGAAAAGAAACGGCAAATAAAAGTCCGCATTTATCCGCTTAGTTGTCACCCTTAAATAGTGGTTTCAGTTAGTTAAACTTCTTACCAATAACTATTTAAATTGTTTTACTAATACTTCCTGGAGTAAAAGTAATTGAAATACGAGTAAGGCGACGATGAACGTTGAAGAAACTCAGTAAGTGTGCAATCGAAAGTTATTCACTTTCATTCATATTCACCAGTGCACAACACATTGTAGAATTATCATAAAATATTGTACTTAAATGGTTTATACTTTACAATTTGTTATATAGTGCCTGTGATTAGTAAACCTGATGTCTAGAAAAGGGAGTCTAGATACTTGTGATTGTGAGACCCTTATCTCTTGTCAAAACTCGATCTTCTTTAAGATTTGCAAACCTCTTATAATATTTACGTACTTATTTGGATATTTAAAAAGTCCTCCAGTTGACGCTAATAATTGATATTTCATAGAAAATGGAACTATAGCGAATTGGATAGAACTTTTTATTTGGATTAAATACCAGATGATATAATAGAATGTATTAATATGGAAGAAACTTATACAGGTAGCGAATTTGTTTGCAAGGTCAGTAAGGTTTTGTTATAAATAATAGTCTAAGTAATATAATTGTTCCTTTGAAAATTTTTCTTGACTCTAAAATAGACAACTTGGTTAATTTCAACAAATTTCTTTGCTACACGTAAAGATATTCGTTGTAAGTTTCATATCTTTCCATACCGACCAATCTCAATGGATCATCCATTATACTTGTATACCTAAAAATCCTATTGTTTTAGGACAAAAAATTTGTTTAACCCCTTCCTTATTAACTACGAAATAATACGTAAGTCGGCAAACAAACCGTAGTGGTGACTAAGATTATAATCGTAGATTTTGTTTAAACATTCGATACAAAAAATATGGCGTTGTCAAAATTATATGAAACTGCGTATCAACAATGTATAGCGGACAGCATGTTATGACAAATCAATAAAAATACTGGCACGGAAAGGATTAATATATAATTTATGTTTCATTTCCAATAAATGATTTGACATACAGCACGTGACCCAAAAATAACTTTAAATTTTATATCTTGGTTGACTTGTATGAATTATTTATTAAATAAAATAGTTTAAAACTAATAAACAAAAGCAATGGAACAGATGATATGCAGCGGTGATTAATTGAGATACCTTATTAACTTAAACGACAATGGCGGCGTCGAAATCGTAATAATTAAAGCAAATGTGAGAACCCTGCGATGTGGTGCGTCTGTTCAAACACACTAGGACACAACTCAATCAAGCACCCTAACGAACTTGGTAAACTTAAACTGGTGTTAAATATGCAATTACTAATTATCGCCAGACCTCTCGATTAACTTATGAATATAGAGCTGCATGCTTACCCAGGAAATCTGTAGACATTAAACTTTAATGCCATCGTAGGTTAGTGCAACACAAATATTGGTATTTTTAAAAGATTTTTTTAAATTTGATTAAGTTTTAAATAACTAAACATTTGCACTAAAATTATTAATCTAATGCTCTTTTACAGTGTGTTTTGGCAAGAAATACCACCAAAAGTATAGAAAAATGCTTACACTTAACGCCAGTATTCTGTGAGCTTGCGATACTTCTGAGTCGAGCCGACCCTTTCGTACCATAGCGTGGTTGGACGTACCAGTATATATTTTATCTTTATCGATATATTGATAATAAATTAACGAAGTAAGAAAGGATTCTAATGATGTAGCGGCTAGATAGAACCCTCCTAATTAGATAGAATCCCCTAATTAGAACTAATTGTTATTTGACCAAGTCATTCGTAATGTTTAAAAATGGAGCTAATACTGTAATAAGTCCCTTTATTAATAGCAACGACTGCGATTTTTCGCGTAATGTTCGACAGTGTTCACTCATCATCTTAATCCGCAACCTCACATACACACTATATCCTATTTCAAGGTTTGTCAATAATAATAACTATTTCGATTTAAAATTTAAATAATAACATCATCATCATTATCAACATTTGCTTCCAGTAGTCCACTGCTGATATATAGCATAGACCTCCCCTAAAGCGCACCACCTCATCCCAAAATATATATAAATAAGAATTATATAAAAGAAATATAGAATAGGACATATAATTCCACTATACTTTATTTATATAGATAGATTATCCTATTTAACAGTAAATTTCATTTTTTAAGGAATGAAAGTTATTTGAAAAGATAGTGTGATATTTAAATATTATACCTAATATATTTTCAGTTAATAAAAATTTTTAATTCGATACACAAACTATAACCAAGGAAATTTTATGATTAAACGTTATATGGAAAAGAAACGAGCCATTATATGTGAATCGGATAGCTAAATACATTTTATTCTTGTACACGAAGAGCCAACCGTAGCGGATTGTAATGGGATGCCCATTTTATTGCGATTATACTGAAACATTCTGTATTAAAAATTTTAAATTTTTAGTTGAATTATTCATATCTTTTATGTATCTATATTTAAGTCACTTGGCTTAGCGCTTACGTATTTGAAAGTTGCGGTTAAGATTGTCCCATTATAAGAAATGTTTGCTAGATTAATAGATATTTTAAATATTGTATCTTAACCCTTTCGGTACGGACGCATTCTACGTCGCGCCGTCCCCGCTGACCGAGCAGTCGCGGTAAGCGTCCGTACTTGCGGAACAACTGCAAGCGCCCGTCAGACGCATAATACCACGCTATCTTACGTAGAGCGAGTGCAGTCGCTCGTAAAAAAAAATGCTTAAAAAATACATAATGCAATAGAAAATATTTGCTCATTTCGTCAGTTTATTATTAGGCAGCGTAAAACAAGTGCAAAATACTTGCGATGGATTACCATGGAGATAACATATATATTCTACTCATGAAGAGTCGCGAGTGACCTAAGTCACCGTTCGTACATAACGAGCGTCAAATGTTGGGTGACCATAGTCACCGCTCGTACAGAGCGAGCGTCAGGCGTTGGGTGACTATAGTCACCGCTCGGACAGAGCGAGCGTCGGGCGTTGGGTGACTATAGTCACCGTTCGGGCCAAAAGGGTTAATAATATCTATTAATTTTAATGTTTATTAAATTCATAAATGACGATTTAAAAGTCTCAGGAACAGCAGCCTTGGATCGCCAGTTCAATTCCGCATCGGGATAGAACTGGCGATGATTAGGTTAATGTCGATTTCTCCAGAATTGAGAAGATCTCATGCCCACCAAGTCTCATCTCATAAATACGTACATATATGGACTGAACGATACAAAGGCTCTTAATATAAAACTGTATTTGAAATATAGCTGAATTCATCAACGGCGACTCAGTCCAGCGTATCAAGGGATGCGTGCCTTGAAAAATTTTTAACTAAATGCTCCTTTGGACATTTCCTATTTCTTGAAATAGGAAATGTCCAAAATGTCTTAAGATGTTCAATAAAAAATATTTATCTTGAAAATAGAGTCCTACTTTTTACAGTAAATTTACAATTACCACTTAATCAAATTTAATTCTTGAATCGATAACATATAAAATATTTACAGTTCTTACAAAAATGTTCAATGGTATTCTTTCAAAAGGTAAGAGAATTGTTTTTATTTTATTTGGGATATATTAGCGATCTTTTTCAATACAATTCTTATTTTTTATTTTTCTATTCCATCGTCAGAAAATCCTATAGATATTCTTTAGACCAAGTAAAATATATTATGTTCGTCTAAATTTCAAGTCCATAATGTTACGTTTAGTAATAGGAAACATAGAACGGACAGAAGGGCTGACTCAGACAACCAGGGTCATCAAAAATAGAGGTCCGTTAAAGTAGTTTTAGTAGGGTTTTTAATATTTAATGTGTGTGTGTGTGTGTGTGTGTGTGTGTGTGTGTGTGTGTGTGTGTGTGTGTGTGTGTGTATATATATATATATATATATATATATATATATATATATATATATATGTATGTATATATTATAGTTTTTAATAATAATAATCATAAATGTTTACGATATGTTGAATATCATGATTTACTTGCCAATTCACTGTTGTTCTTCACGATTTGGGTAAAATATGAGACGATTTTATGACTGAATAACTCTTTCAGAGTCTTTGAGTACACAGGCAGCCTTACAGAAATGCATTCATGAGCACGCACATAAAGTGCTTGAGGAGAGTTTCAAATACATCCCGTAGTACACGACTGCTCTTACACGACTTTGTACATATTTCGTCATCATTCGCCACTTTTATTAAATATTGAAAAAAACGATAACATATTATCTGATATTATTAAGGTTGTGTGTACTTTCTTATTTAATTTACCATTAAAATATATCAGGAATTATAGCTTTAGGATGTTCTACAATGACTTAGGGTATTTATTTGCAAATTCCTATAACGCGTTTATAATATCCAAATTTTATAACGAATAATTCTTAAGAGAAGTATATATAAATAAATACTTAAACTTAATATGTTTATTGGTTTATTAACCATCTAAAAACTCATTAAACGTTACGTTTAGATGGAGACGTAATGGTTTAATGAGAAATGGTATAACTAGTTATGCTTACTGTATTAATCAAGTTTCTTAAGTAGTAGTAATTCAAAGCGTTATGTAATAATGACGCGAAGAGGGTAACAAGTCTGAGCATATTTTAAGAAGTTGTTATGAAAGCGCTTTCTTAGGTTCAAATGTAGGCGAGGAAGGCGGCGGTAAACATTGGCATAAAGGCTCTAGTCAGAACTGAACATGCTTGCTAGCGCTGGAAGCGCTTGCAGGATTGGTTCTCTATGGGGTTATAAATATTAAAGCAGGATGCGGGTCGAGTATACAGGCGATGAGGCATTACAGCACGGCAATAGGGTTCAATGTTCTTACCTATAAAAACACTGTCTTATATTATATTAACTATATTAGTTTATTCCACCAACCTCCATAGTTTTTATCGGTTTTTATTGATAATCTACTCACTAACAGTGACCCTCGATTATAATGTGTGAACCTTCATTGTATATAAATTAACTTTTCCTATTATCTACTTATAAAGGTTAGGACTTAGGACACCATTTAATTATGAATGATATGTAAAAAAAGTTGTATATTTAAAAAGATAAACGTATGAACGTTAATAAATGAAGTAATTTTAAAATATCTGGGGAAATATTCCTCAAAAGGACTGAGTGCAGCATTTAGTATTTGGTCTGCTCGGCGGCACAAGTCGCGGGTTCAATTCCCACGTCAAAAAACTATTTATCCAGAATTGTATTTGTTTCGATTATTTAATAATTCAATATGTGTTCAAGACTGAAACTTTAGCATAAACGGAATTTAAATACATCGTATATATAAATTTCCTTGAATCGGAAGAAAGATCAATTACTTTTAAATACTTATTAGGTGTACAAATAAGTTTCCGCGGTTTGTCAAAAGAATGCCCCACCAGAAGGTTATGGAGAAATTGTCAGATGTAAAACGTAATATCCCAAGTTTAGTCATCTGGCAACACCATAACCTTAAAGTACTAGTGATTCCGTAACAGCATCACGTAATTTTTTTCGTGCAAAAATGTCAAGTTTTATTCCGAATAAGCATCATTTGCGGGAACTTTTGATTTACTTCTTTAATGTGAAAAAATCTGCAGCTGAGGCGCATCGATTGCTTCTAGAAGCATATGGTGAAGCTGCTTTAAGTGAGAGAAGTTGTCAGGAATGGTTTCAAAAGTTTAAGAACGGTGAGTTTGACGTTAAAGACAAAGAACGCAGTGGAAGGCCGAAAGTGTACGAAGACATGGAATTAGAAGTACTATTGGAGGAAGATTCGTCCCAAACGCAAAAAGAACTTGCACTTACTCTACAAGTGACTCAACAAGCAATTTCACATCGTTTAAAATCGTTAGGAATGATTCAAAAACAAGGAAATTGGGTTCCATATGAACTAAAGCCGAGAGACGTTGAACGCCGATTATGCATGAGTGAAATGCTGCTTGCCAGGAATAAAAAAAAGAGTTTTTTGCATCGTATAGTCACTGGTGACGAAAAATGGATTCACTACGATAATCCAAAGAAGAGAAAGTCATGGGTTAAGCCCGGCGAACCATCAACATCGACAGCTAAGCCGAATATTCATGGAAAAAAACTCATGCTGTGTATTTGGTGGGATCAGCTTGGTGTCGTGTATTATGAATTGCTGAAACCAAGCGAAACCATTACTGGAGCTCTCTACCGAACACAATTGATGAGATTGAGTCGGGCACTTAAGGAAAAACGCGCCCATTACTACTCCAGACACGACAAAATTATTCTTTTACACGATAATGCTCGTCCACATGTTGCGGCGCCGGTAAAAACATACTTGGAAACACTCAACTGGGAAGTTTTACCCCACCCGCCGTATTCACCAGACTTAGCCCCTTCTGATTATCACCTGTTCCGGTCGATGGCACATGGTCTGTCTGAGCAGCGCTTCACATCATATAAAGACACCAAAAATTGGGTAGATTTGTGGATAGCGTCAAAAGATGAAGAGTTTTTTCGACGGGGTATCCGAATGTTGCCAGAAAGATGGGGAAAAGTAGTGGCAAATGATGGAAAATACTTTGAATAAAACGTAATGTACTTTTCCTTTACAATAAATTCCTAATTTTTTATAAAAAACTGCGGAAACTTATTTGTACACCTAATAATTTATTGATCAATGTACATATTTTATACAATTGAACGGTTACAAATTTCAACTAAAAGGGTAACCTTATAGTGTCGTTAGATTTTCCAAGAGTCGGGTATCGGAAGTCGACACGACATTTCGGAAATAATCTGGAGTTCCGGTTGTAACCTCAGTGAACCCTCCTTTATTATTAAATTCATGTAAATGGTGTACTCGAATACTTTTTCTGTTATATATCGTAGTTTAAGTAGATTTTTTTTGAAAAGTGTTCTCATACTTAAAAATCCTTAATTTTGCAAATTTCAAGTAGTTTTTCTGTAGATCCACTAGTTATTCCTTCTCTAAGGTTTTTTTTTAATGTTTTTAATAAATTACCTAGCTGATTGAAACTTATGGTTAATATTTATGTAATAATATTAGAAGAACGCTACGCCCACTTCATTAAAGTTACTGAGTTGACTGGCAACTGTTGGAGTAGGAAAGGCTGCGTCGGGTGAACTTAGCCTGGGATGCCTTCTAAGCGATTGGAGCGACGATCTGCACACGTTGCCTGTCAGCCACGTAGTATACATCAAGTAGTAGTATATCTAGATTTTACTCGCATACTAAGGACCCTCTGCACTCCTTAGTATGCGAGTAAAATCTACATATTTAAAAACAACAATAACCTAGCTGTATTCTTTTCTTGAAACTGGATGCATGAAACCGAAGATCGGGCCAGGTGGTACTTCTTGGGGGAGGCCTATGTCCAGCAGTGAACCGTCGCAGGCTGTTGACAGTGGTGATGATTTTTTTCTTTAGTAATCTGAAAGTACGCTATCCTTTCCTTATGTGTTTTACTATTTGTAAATTTTACTGAGGATACTATCCATTGATATTTTCTTGAATATCACACAGAAATAACATACATTTAACCTTATAGTGTGTATGATGTTTCAATGAATAACCTTTTAAAATTCTATGTTTATTAATTAATTTGGATGAGATGTTTTTATGTTTGACGATTATGATCATGTTTCACGTTGTATGGAGTAACTTATAAATCTATACAAATTTTCATTAAAAATACACTTACATTACTTTATATTTTGATATGGTTTTATATATTGTACACTACTATATAATATTATCAAAAAAAAAAAACAAGATTCTAAACGGTTTATTTTATTGATGTATGTACTGTATATACATTTTACCTGAATGTCTTACAAACAAAGTCGCAACTCAGAGTCGAAAAGCTACACACGTCTACTTCGCGAAGCTTTTATGTCTGAATTTGTTGTAACGCTTGACAATTTATAGCGTGAAAGTAAAGGGGTGGCCACTCGCAAAGGGTTCTGAAAATTTTACAACAGCGCAGCTTTGTGCAAATCCAATACAAACGTGTTTATTATGCCAAAGTTCTTATTTTGATTTGAAATTAAATCGTCATGACTTCTTATAACGCACCTGTTTCTAACGTTCCTGCGTAACTTTGTATTCATTACAAAACGGAGCAGTGCCAATTTGTATATGGGAGAAGTGTTTGTATTCTTATGAATATAGGGTATTAACGAAAATACATACATACATATAGTCACGTCTGTCTCCTTGTAGGGTTAGGCAGAAACCACAGATCTCCATCCGCTACGATCGCGACACACCTTTGCTTCCATCACACTCATCCATCCTTCCTCGCGCATTCTTCGTACTGAAACGGCTCTCTGTTCGTCGCTTTTTGCCCTCGTGGGAAATCAGGACAGTCAAGACGGTGGCGAACCAAGTCGCGGTCATTTTTTGACGAATTAGGTATATTAAGTAATTAACGAAAATATGAATTTTTATTATAATAAATGTTATAGAGTCTTTTTAACTATTAAGATCACCTACATGTGTATTCTGCTAATAAACAAGCAAGCCTCTGACGACCGTCCAATACCAGTTGAACCATCCTTATTAACCTTAGTTTGGCAGTTGCATGATCGGCGTTTTATTTCTGACAATGATCATCAACCCGATGTCCAGTGTATTGACTAGATTTAATTTTCCAAATTGTGAAAGGGCTACATTTTGCAGTGGAGAGTTTGAAAAACTCTTTATCGTTGAGGATTCTGCAATATGATTAAATGACGCCGCTAACTATTTATCACTAATACTTTTCATTTAATTATTTGTAAAACTTTAATAACTTCATAAATAATAGATAATTTTGTTTGAATAGATATTTTTGTGATTTGAATGCTTTACACTCGTAGTTCCATACTAGAATTCCCTGTGACCCATTATAACACACATACGAAAGTAATAAACATCCATTTAGATTCTGAGTTAATACTTGTGGGGCATACAAATATTTATCCAGTTTCGGGATGTGTACCCATATGCCATATTCAAAAAGCAAACACTCCACCACTGCGCCATTTGAATCGTCTTGAATTTGAATAAAAATTGAATCGAATAAAGAAATTAATGTTCGTATGTACGCGATGCAACGAACATTATCCTGCAAACAATCGGTACAAACAACAAACATAAACAATCGGTTGGCGTTGCAGCTTTCCTATTGAACAACCTTAGAGTTATCTGTAACTAATCATTGGAACTTGTTTCCAACGGCACTATGACTATGTTAGTCGTAGTAGAACTAAAAAACTTCAAGGTTTCCGTTAAGTGAACCCTGATGAGGTAGCAAGCAAGTGACACGAATGAAGGCATCGATTAATTTCTATTTTTACTCCTTGTTCGTGCTGGGCGCCCCAGTCGGTCAACTGAAATGGGACTCGGCTTAACAAAGGACATCAGAAACATTGAGCCTTGAGAGCATTTTTGTGTTCCAGAAAAATTTGTGTTATCGATTGTATCTGCGTTACGACGTTAATTTAAATCTATTTTCAGATACAGAAGATATTTTTTGTTATGCTTTTGCAATAATGATTTTATCATTATTGACTTGTAGAATGTAACATTGTATATCTACGTATTCATAAGCTGTACATCAACTATAAAAATAAAGTCTGCCCATGTCATTGATTCTGTTTTTCAGTCTTATATTTTAAAACATTTGCTTTAGCTTGACCTATTACAGAGTGGCCTTCATCACGGCGACCCGCCAATCCGTAACAAATTTGACGCCGACTCATTTCATAACAAAATTCTGGGGCTATAAGAATAACTTTAACAAATTAATTGTACATTTTAGGGGTACTTAAATAGGTTTCCAATAATAAAGTATTATTTTAAATTATAATACTATGGCGATACATTTCGATATGATACGATAAGTCAGCACTTAACAGGAGTAAAATATCGACACATGTAACAGTTTGTACTAAGAAAATTTTAAAGTTTGATCCAACTTACTAAGATATTCTTCCATATACATGGTGTATAAAATTTAATGTTTTTTTTATTACTTACGGGTGTGAGACGTGGAAAAATATGAAAGAACTAGTACGCAAATAAAACAGTATTTTTATTGTTTAAAAATGGAGGTACTCTCAGTGTCGAAGTTCTAATTATGGTTCGTATTCGAAGTTTGTAATATTTCATACACATATTTAAAACAACATCAAATTTAGTTTCTATATCGCATGTCCTTAGTTTTAAAACCAATTTATCTTATGGGGTGGTCCTTTTCTTCACCCAGTTTCATTAACCTCGTAAACTAAATTGATCTACATCAATAAAAATAAATATTATTTTTCTTGGTAAGGTTGTTCTCTACGCGTTACATATTAACAGATTATAAACCCAAACACTTTTTCTTTACATAACATTGCAACACACGCCGGTTACAGCAAGTATACTATAAAGTGTAAATTTATTTTAATGCTCGAAACAATACACTTCGCCGTTGACATTGAACAGGTTCTTAAGCATGATGAATTATGTAAGTTGGACTTGGCGCGAGGTCCTCGCTGAAAGTTGAACGAGACGAATCCATTGCGCCGTCTTGCTTAACTTTAATGACAGCCCATTGCTATGAGTGCGCAAAGAACACAATGACAACGAATAAACAAAAAACTCGATCAACTTTGAAATTCTTATTTATATATTTTACATTTCACAAAGATGTCAGTGACTTAGTGGTGAAAAGTTTGCTTTTGTTGGCAGGTCACGGGTTCGATTCCCTCTTCCGAAAAAGTGTTTGTATACTCTAAATATATTTCTTCCGAGTCTGGATATTGGTCCACTGTATTTGTCTGTTATAGTGGCACCCACAACACAGGAAAATAGTGTTAAGCATTTTTTTTTATTTTAGTACAAAAATTTATCAATCTTTAATTTTCACATATTTTCTCGGAGTTTTGGTATTTATTGTATTCTATGATTGATTTTGTAATCTGTTAGGAAGCTTATTTTTGGGTAATGTCAAATAAGTTTTCTAAAAAATTACAAAAAAATTGAATTCTTTTAGTTCGCTTCATATGAATTTCATAAAAAATAAATAATTTACTATACATAAGCAGGCTAACGAAAACATTAATAAACCTAAAATATATCTTTCTAAAGATGATGATGAAAAATAACGAAGAGTTTTTTAGATGAATTCATTTGTATCTATCCATTTAGATGAAAAAGGTGTCTTTTGTGAGATATCGTTTAAATTGTGCTGACTAATAATCTTCTTTTTATGTTTACAGAAATGTTTTTAGCGAGATGTTAAGCTACATTGCCACACCCAAACGAATTTATCTCTAAATTGTTTCATTGAAGTCCTTTCCTTTCATTTTCACAGTGTTATAATCTCAAATGGCTTCGTCTTTTTTGTTAATAAAATGAACCTAATAGCAGTACAGGCCAGTACGTTTCTCTCTCAACGCCGTTTGGCCGCTCAATTTTCTTTACTGATTTTTCTTCGCTAGCGTAAACTATAAAACATTTCTTCATTCATTTAAACTGGATTTTACTTATCTTATTTTTAATAACATGAACAAAATATTTTATATCCATAAAATAATTCATTTTTACCCTAGTACGAAATATAAATTTTAATGTAGTAACTTGAAATAATGTTATCTAGTTTCTACTCTATAGCCCCCTTATTCTGCAACTGTCAAATGTTGGACTTTTCCAAATTTAGATTTGAACACATGTCTCTCTCTCTCTCTGAGTCCTAAGTCCCCCTGTCGGTGCATAGGGCAAACATGACGTTTCTCCATCTCGACCTGTCGGAGGCTGTACGCTTCACTTCACTCCAGGATAGGCCCATCTTCTGCACTTCGGCCGTCACAGTACGCCGCCAAGTTTGTTTTGGGCGCCCACATTTTTTTCCCCTGCGGATTCCATTCGAGGGCTTGTTTGGGCATATGACTAGCGTGACTCCGGAGACTATGCCCTATCCATCTCCATTTTTGTCAACGTATCTGGACACAGCTCTTCATTGGAGACCTTGTTATCCGGGCAATATACTTTTTAAATTCGGCGTAGGCAGCGGTTGACGAATACCTGAAGTTTGGGTACTAGGTCTTTCATACTTTTCCATGTCTCACACCCGTACAGCAGAATTGAAAACAAACAAATTAAACACATGTAGGTATGCATAAATACAATAGCGAATTAGATGCATGTAGTTGAAGATCGATCTAGGTCGCGTGTCTTAGAGAAGCCCATGTCCAATTGGGGACTGCTGAAGATTGATAACAATGATAAATGAACCTACTAAACAAATGCAATGAGCATTAGTTATGTTGATAGTTCACTGTGTTGTTGCAGCCCTGCTTTTTTCCTTTTTTCAAATACCTAAGACCGGTTGTATCGCGCGTGTTCTTGCTGCACATAAATACTGTTGCTTGAACCAACTCAGCTTTTGTAATATACCAATAACACTTACAATTGTAGTGCACAAACTTACTAAACACAAGTAGCTTATGAGCTATTTGAAAATGAATTAAATTTTTTCAATTTGTTATATTTTTAATGAAGAAATAAGCAAACAATAAACCGCCTCACCGTATGTGCTTTTACCGAATTCATTGCTGCTCCCAGACATCTTCAACACATAGACGCTGCAGAGATGCATTGCCTATTTAAGGGTAAGATGTTCTTACTTAGAGAGCTCTTAATTATCAACAATCGATAAAGCATTAAGTAGCCGAGTCAAGCGAATCGAAAATGAATTTCTTAATGGAAAATCTATCTATTGAGTATACAAATCATGGCAATATTAATGACAATTTGCGTGTAAGATTTTTGTGGATCTACCATACAGTATAATCCCTTATATACACTAGGTAACGAACTAAGTTCTCATTGTTTTTTATAACGAAAAAGAACAAAACGTTACATACAGCTTTAGAGTGCAATATTTTGAATTTGTAAATAATTTATTTAATATAACTTCTACCTCAACATAGCTTCGACCATGGCAGATGAAAGCACAGATCAATGAAATCGTGAAGATTATGGCAACCACCCATAATTTCAGGGCGGCTAATGTTCAACAGTTGAATTGTAGAGCTGGGTTGATTACGATTTTCCATAGCCCATACATGTACCACTGCTAAGAACGAATCTCCTCATTTCTGGAGAAATAGACCCACCATGCTTGTGCAATGCTTATTAGTGGGGTATCCAGACTCTTAATAAATATCTGTAGGCCATACATGTATTTATCCCGATGCGTGGATCGAACCCGCGACCATTGACTCTGTAGTCCAGACGAGACTAGACGACTACCGGCACTCCCCGGCACAGAGCCATTTGATTACGATTAAGAATTCCAATTTGATGTGTTCTGTAAACAAACTTGACTAAAAATATGAATTTGCATAAAGACTTTTAACAAAACGTACTCATACAAACAAAATATATCAATTATTTCTCACAAAAGATTGATTCAGATTTCTTCGCCCTTTTAGGGCTAGGGTTATTTCTCATGTATGTCGTCGTATGCTTCATAATAATTTGAATGAAACTTGTCATACTTCACAGTACGGTGCCAACGTTTCACTCTTACCTCATAAGCGGCTTTTCAATCCCTTTTTAAAGTCGGATAAAAAAGATAGAGCACGATTGTAACATCTTTGACTTAATTCCGAATTACACTCTTTTGATTTATTAGGTAACAATAAGTCAAATTTTGTATTATTTACGTAAAATATGTCTCTTAATACAACAGCTATTTAATATTTATTCACAAAACAATAATGAAAGTTGTATTACAAAGTTTTAGAAAGTTTAATAACCAAAATTTTAATTAAATTATCTCTGAATGGAACTCTCTTACCGAGCATTTAAAGCAAAACTTTTTTTTTTCATTTATGGATATTGCTGCTTATATTTATAGCTCCTCGATTTGTTTCAATTTTGCCCCAAAGAACGTTAAACCTTCCAAATGAAACAGTTGTATTTATTTTTCTATTTTCTACCTAGTTTCGGGGCTGACGCCCACAGTTACGTGTTGTATTTGCCTGCTTTTGATGGAATGCAATTTTTTTTATTTATTTAATTTTTTTTTATTTTTTTCATTTGAATTTTTATAAATGGAAATGGTTAGTTGAGTAGTAGATGGGCGAAAGTTTCTTCGTATTTTATATGAAAACTCAGGAATTTTTTTTTTCAAAGATTTTTACATTTAGTTATAGTACATATGTGCATTTTGTTCGGTGCTTTGTGGCATCTTGTAGGTAGTGACATGATACGGTTGCTGTGAAAATTTTGGGACTACTGATCAAAAAATCACGACAAGTTGTTTTGGCAGTTCTTTCTTGATGTTAAGCCTAAAGAATTCTGCAGAGACCGAAACAGATAGAAATCTAAAGGTGCAAAGTGAGGGCTGTATGCATAACACCTCCTAGTTGCTGAGTGGTTGAAGATGTGTGTAGTCTAGAGGTTTTTTTTATCGGATAGAAGGGCAAACGAGCAAGCGTGTCGCCTGATGGAAAGCAATCAACACCGCCCATGGACAACCGCGACACCGCAGGTATCGCGGTTATCGTTATCGTGATAAAAGGCCACACCCTTTCTATTGATCAGTTCTGACCTCTTTCTCTCAATTTCTTGCTTAATCTCATTAGTTTTTGGCTGTAGAGATCCGACTCGATGGTTCTGCCAGGCGGTAAAAGCTCATAATGAATAACACTCTTCCAGTCCCACCAAACACACAGCATCGCACCAGTACTCGATAACGCTGTTAAAGCCCTTAGGCTACCAGCATTAATGTCTTCGAATCATAACACAGCATCGCCTTATTGCGAGTTAAACCTGGGTTTTCCACAGTTTGTGGAGCCTGGCCGACCTAAGACCACGACCTTTTTCGCACGTCGCATTTTCATCATCTCAATCAATCATCAATCTCTTTAAAAACGGTTCGATTTCGTTACGTCTCAATAAAGAATCGCAAATGAAAACACGGTTCATTAGGTTTCTTTCAGTTAGCTCGTGTGGTACCCAAATATCGAGTTTTTTTATAGCCAGCTTTTTCAAATGGTCAAAACTGTTTTGTGTGTAAATTCCAGTTCTTCAGCTACGTCATAACTACTGATATGTCGATAGTGCGACCAGAGCGTACATTTTATTTCAAGTTTATACATACTATATGCTAAAAGACTTTTTCCCCAACCTAATATATACTTTTAATCGAGTGTTGCGGGTTTAAAGTATTGCACGCAAATAAATATCTATATGGCCTTATGATATGTATATTCTGAATTGAGGCGATCGTCGTTGAAATCCTAGTTTAGATGTATGCTTTGCTATTATATTTTATTTTGGGTGTTAAATTTTGTACAGAACTCCATGCATGCATCTTAATTGAATACCAGACTGCTGATAGCAATAGTGAGATTTTGAAGTGCGTGAAATATTAAAAAGAAAATATTTTCAAAGGATTTATTAACAAATATCACAAGTTAGGGGATTAAAACAACACCATCCAAAAACAAAAAGAAATCAACTGAGTTATATTCAAAATTCATAACATTTCCCATGCTGGTTACGCTTGACGGACTATATGAGCATTATATGTAAATAATATAACTAATTCTTACTCACTGATAATTGAATAAAACTTCTTCAAAATTTAGCTAATTATTAAGATAAATAAAATATATAATATATTGCATTAAATTTTATAGTTATTGAATTATATATATTTAATTACAAATAACCTATTATTCACAACATACGGCATTATTTACACAAACAGCTGCTGTTACCGGGCTCAACATAATTTAACCCCACATTAAACGTATTGTTATCTGAACAAAGGATATATTTAATTCTGCTCTTTGCATGGCTTAAAAGAAAATAATTTCTTAACATACAAAAATTCCTTCCTCGTTTTTGGATGAAATAGATTCGATAGATTTAAAACATTAAAAGATTTGTATTCTGTAAGCTATCAAATACTATAGCTTCGTAACACGTTAAAATGCAAATCACCATCGTGCATATGAAACATGTTGCGATGTAACAAGAGGTGGTAGTTTGAATTTAATGTAAAATAAGTACGTTAATGTTTAACGCTCATAGTTCCTGTCATGTAGCTGTCATTAAATCACATGGACAAATATAACATATACAGGTGTCCCAGAACTCAACGTCAAGCCGAAACGGGGTGACAGAATTAATTGTAGCCATCATGAGAAAAATCAGAAAAAAATCTATCCCATGCAGTTTGAAAATTATGGGCAATTAAGAAAAACCTAGAAATTTGGTCAAACTGTAATCATTTTTCGGTTATGTGTTTAATTTTTATTATTTCTGTTCATTTAAACTTTGGAACCGTAACCCTAAATAACATTTCTAGAATCACAGTAAAAAATAATGACACAATTGCCCCAAGTTTCCTAGAATTAAGACTATTTGTTAAACTATGAATTTAAAGTTTTCAAAATTTGTCGAATTTGAAAAGCCCTCCTTTAAAAAAAAACTACTAGAGTGCCTTGGCAAGTGCCATTAAAAGTTGGCGCATTTAATCAGGATTGTAAAATGGTACAATACTTGTTAGTTTCATACTAAAAAAAACGAGTAAAAAAATAAAAACCTCAAGTAACCCGATTTTTGCAATCCCATTTTACTCAGTTAAAACGTTTTTATTCGCACAAGCTCTCATGGTAGGTTCTTAATTTTAAAATCTTCATATAGATTTTTTTTCTGATTTTGGTTCTCATGATGGTTACAATCAATCCTGTCACCCCGTTTCAGCTTGACATTGAGTACTGAGACAACCTGTATACAATATATAAGTTATTCGGACACCGTAAGTTTCAGTAAATTAATATTTTTTTCTTTCTTTTCTATCATTATAACGATAATGTATCACCAATCTACATCAAATTATCTTTTTAACATTGTGTCCATCCTACAATTGTCTGGAAGAAATCGCTATCAGCAATAAGACCGCAATTTGTATAAAAATATTACAATCAATAATTGTATAATATAACTTTGTTTTTGGTGTGCAATAAAGAATAATCTATCTTAATTACTTTCTGTTACTGGTAAAACCATGGAGGGGACATGTGGGCTGGCTGGACCGGAGGAATTCCACACCCTTAACTTATTGGCTTTAATAATTTCGTACAATGCTGCAATCCTGTGGCCCAATTCCTTTTTTTCCTATTTCTCCTTCTATTAAATCCTTTCTGCTATTCATTAAAGTTTTCCCCTCCTATTATTCACATCCTTACCAGGTAGGCAATGTATTTGCAGTGTCCTTAGTATTCTTAATGTCCATGGGCGTCAGTAGTTGAATGCCACCAATCTCGTTTGTCTTTTTATTCCATAAAAAATGTAAGTATTTTTTCGTAGCATGCAGTAAGTAAACTAGAGATGAGCTGGTGTCTTAAGATACTGGACTTCCACCCCTTATTTATATTTAGAATAGTTAATTCTAACAATCTAGTGTTCGTCACTTAGTAGGCAAAAGTAAGTGTTGATAAATGCAAGACAGAACCATTAATTATTAATATTTGTTCTGAATGAACATTTGTATAATGTAGCCAACATTTCAATTGTTAAAAGTTGTTTTTAAAATAAAGTTAAAATATATATATATTTTAATTATTTAATACAAGTAATCTATTAAGTCAGTATATTCAGTATTTCCGTTTACACAAAACATTTATGCTTGTTCATTGTAATAAAATTATGCTTTAAATGTTTATGAATATGAAATTTATCAGAAGAAGAAAGGGGAAGAAAGGCCCGCAGATGCCACGCTGCAATTAGAAAACGAAAATCCACGTTGCTTAACAATAATACCGTCTATATACAAAATTATTTACAAGGCTTAAAAACTGTCTGTCTGTAAAAACTGTGGTCAAAGCATACTTTTCACTACGTTGATACTTAATTTTAGTTGGCTTTTATAATCTAATGTTTTTAAAAGCTCAACTACTCTTATATGTTAAAGTGAAATATTATTAGATATTAACGAGAAATTTTTACGCGGAGTAATTTATCTTGTTTCTCGGCAGTTTTAATACGATCGCACCCCTCTGGCGACAATAACTTGAAAGGATTCTTTAAAATGAAAATAAAACCTTCGGGGAAGGAAGGTTTCTCTAACCAATAAAACATAAAGTGTAGCGATGGGTGGCGGTAGGTGCGGTACAGTTCAGGTTACGATACCCAGCTGTTGAGTAACGTGGCGCGGACAGACAATACTAGCGGAAACATTACAAGGGCAAACTCTAAAATAACAAAAGTGTCTCATGTGGTTAATTATACATACAATTGTTACTATTATCTAATATTTATGTGTTAATTGTTAACGCAATTATTTGACGCTTTCCGGAAATCCATTATAACAACTAAAACGAAGTTATTTGAATACAAAACTCACATAACGACAGCGCTCATGGCTTTTTGTATTCCATTTTGTGTCATTTGTCAAAAGTGCAAGAAACGCTCTCACAAATTACCGCAGTTCCGATGGCGTCTTCGTAACTGGATTTCGATCACAATGATGGAGTGAAACTGAAGATCTCAGTTTGGTAACACAAGGTGTGCAACCTCGAAACTTTGATTATAGGTGACGAGACTACCCCTCCACAGCTGCCTGAGCATCTGTTATGGTGCCTGTAGGAGAGCAGGATAAGAACTCATCCGCCACCTATGAATTGGAAAAGTGGATGATCTTTATATCACTCTACAACTTCTGTCCACATAACTGGCCATGCCTAGCCTTTCCTAGCCGTTTGATTCTTTTCAATTGTAAACAAGATAAAACAAAGTGCCGTCTTCTGTAAATTCCCGTCTTCTTTACCAGTTACCAAGGACTACAGACTAGTCTAATTGAAAAATCGTACAGTGCCTGCCAATAAAAACTGACAACGCCAACATCAAAGACTCGTTATCGTTATATAACAAAGAAACATAAATTTTTATATATAGTTTACAATATAATAAATACAATAACTGTAAAGAATGTGTTATGTTAAAATCCACGTATAACTGATATTTTACTTATATTTTAGATGTAATCATTTATTGTTTTTAATAAACTAGTGTCAAATAAGTGACAATGCAAAGTACAGAGTAACTAATCCTCATCATAATTCAAACTTACATCGGCTGGGCGATTTCCATGAAGTCAAAATGGCCTTTCGAGGCACTCTCTATTTGTATGTTAGTGGTCTAGCATCGGTTGAACGTGCCTTCGCTCTGAGTCACGTAACGGAAACGCTTACGTCGAAATTGATGCCTCCACTTTATGCATCCATGTTTAAAAACCACTTTTTGTGATTATTAGCCGGCATATAAACAGTTAAAAATGCCACGTCGTTTGGGTTTCTGAAAATATTAATGTTATTACAAACATTTGTCACCTAATGATGAATTTCTATTTAATTATTTAAATTATTGAATCCCAGTGAATCATATAAAATCTCCGCTTGTAACATCAATCATCATCATCATACGAGAATACATGTTATTTCGGTACCTTGGAAAATATAGGATCGACCCGAATATTGCGTATTTAAGGACGTTCTTGGAAATATCACTACCGTTAATAATGTTGTTATTAAAAGAGTATTTATTATATTTTACATTTTATATTAATTATATTTATATTCGATATTATTTGTACGCTCTTTATTACCCAAATGAATGGTATTGATGATCGATATTAGGTTAGCTCGGCTAAAGTTAGAAATAACAAACAAATATGAAATACGTATGTTTTTTACGACCGATTGGCTCAGTGGCGGGGCCCTCCGCCCGCGGAGTCAATGGTCGCGGGTTCGATTCCCGCATCGGAATAAATATTTATATGGATTTTTAAATGTTTATTCCGAGTCTGGTAACCCCCCCAATCCACATTTTCCTTTCCTGCCCCTTCCTTTCTTCTTTATCCTTTCCCTTCCTCTCCGCCAATCCACGGTCTGCCGTGCCAATGGATGCGTAGCTAGGGGCGAGCCTAGTCGTAAGCGTGCCGATCGTCCCGGGGTCGGGCTCCCCCGGGGGCTATGGTGCCTTACCTCAGCATGCAGGGCTCTGCTGGGGCTGACCTCCATATCCTCCCTTGCGGCTCGTGGGTTTCACTAAAGACGAATTTAATATACCTAATTTGTCGAAAAATGACAGCGACGTGGTTCGCCACCCGTCACGTCCTTATTCTCACGAGGGCGAAAAGCGACCAATGACAAGCTGTTTCGCTGCGATGAATGGCAGCGGATGGAGCTCTGTGGTCTCTGCCAACCCCTGCAGGGGATAGGCGTGAATATATATATAATAAGTTTTTATTTGTTACAGCAACTGCGACAAGAAAACATTATTATCTTTCATTGAGCAGATAGCATTCAAACCGAATCAGAAATTTCAGCAAACGTTTGATTCTACACAAATAAATTAATTAAAAATTTTATTAATTTTCAGATAGCATACACGCACACACATAAATAACAAAACATACATTATACTTTCATGCATGTGACAAAAATTTTCGGCCGCTTAGTCACTTCACTTTTGAAGCGCGGCGCAAATCTAAATGAAATACGTCTGACCATCTCGGAAAGATCATTTCATCATTAGATAGTTGCCAATGGTATTATTATACAGCAGGCGCGTATACATCGCGTCCATGTAAAATGAACATTTAGTTTACATCATATAAATATATTCCAATAACCTGATATACATATATAGTCGTTCGCTGAATTATGTAATTATGTATGTTACTATCGTCTGTTGCTTGTGGTTTTGAATCGAAATTATTTTCTCAATCGGATTTTTAAATGTTGTTGTTGTATGCCATATTGTGGTTATATACCATAGTTCAGGTTTGTAAAGTGTAGTTATTGCCTTCTATAATGTATACAAGCACAGCATACAAAATATAATTATTGTAATACTATTTTGGAATAGAACTATAGCAAGTAGGTCATCTGATGGTAAACTACTACTGCCTTCCATGAACATCCGCAATAACAAGGGCATGCCAATACGTTACCTACAATAAAGTCTAAATAATGAGTGGAGAGAAAGGATTCAATGGAAGAGTAAGGAAGTAATAATGGGCGGGGAAGATAGAAATAATGGAAGGGGAAAGGAACTGACCTCCAGATATGCACTCACTGTAGGAATTGTGGTGACGCAGTAAAATGATATCACTTAACGGTATTTGTGACAGCGGGAATTCCCGGGTCGAGCCGGCATATTCGATCGATTATTATTCTATTATTGAACTCGAAATTTGACGTCTTTTGGAATTTAACAAATACGTCAAATTATCAATATATATTAAATTCGGTTTTTCTTCCTCAAAATTTAATACAATTTAATATCTTCATTTATTAAAGCAGTTAATAACTATAAATCTTTATTGACAGTTAAAACATTTCGCGCGGAGAGTAATGAAAAATTTAAACGAAACTCATAAATTTAAACATTTATAAGCAAGCATCTGCGTACTGGGTCATTGTATAAATTAAATAAAGTTGGAAAAGCAGCTGAGCAAAAAACTGCCCTCATTAAACAGGAAAACATATATTAGCCTAATACTATTTAGATTTTATTTAAAACAATATTACGAATTGTGATGAACGAGTGAGACGTCAGAAAATAAACATTTTAAACAAGAAATGTCTCCCGACTTACTTTGTAAAGATGTTTACAAGTACTACGTATTTAAGCTTTAAAGACGGTGTTAAGACAAATGGCCTTAAAAAGCAAACAATGTCATCACACAGTCCTAGAAACAATAAATGTAGACAAATTTGTGCTTTTACTCAAAGTTAGTCACTAGGCTGAAAACATTGTTGTGTAAGCTGTCTTTTAGAATTTGCTTTTGCGTTGGCACTAAACCAAAAGCACGGCCGTTATGAGTCAAGTAACTACGGCACAGGTGAATTCAGATTGGATCTAAGTTGTTATGCATTGTTTTATATAAATTTTGTATACCTATGATAAGGAGGGTAAATTTGTGATAACATATTGTAGGGTTTTTTTATGGGATAGAGGGACAAACGAGCAAGCAATTAACGCCGCCCATAAACGTCCGTAACACCAGAGGCATCACTGATGCGTGTCCTGCCTTTAAGATATAAGTAGGTTTGTTTTTTGAAGGTTTCAATGACGTATCGGTTCGGAAACACCGCCTAAGGCAAGGTTCTAACTTTCATTCATATTCACTTATCAATCATCTACTAAAAATTAATGATGTTATTAACTAAATTTTATGTAATGTACTTGGAACATATTAAAAATGAAGATTTTTTTAGGAGTATAGGAATTCTATTGAAAGTAGTCACTAGCCTCTGCACCACAGCAGTGGTACATTGTACCGGCCACATGGCGATTGTAGCGGACCGATACCGGTCGCTCTATATTACTTAAATGCCATGAGCACACGTAATCACGCGATTTTGCTCCTATTAAATGCACAGTATGATCTAAATGTAATCAAATTAAAACCCAACATAACCACTTTTTATGACACTGACACTTGTTGATATCTCATGGAAAATCTTACATCATTTTTATCAATTAATAAAAAGGTTTTATTTATTTAAAAATAAATTCATTTTTCGTTTTAAAAAAATATTTATTGTTACCATAAACACTATGCTTGGCAGGTAGATTGGGATTTGCAAATTTGTTTTTATTACGAATGTAGTCATTGCTGCCCGTCTAGTGATATTAGCTTCTATAGTCGCCTCTTACATCGCCTCGATACACACAGGACAATATATATTATATTCTGGAAATCATTTTATTATAGTTATACAATAATAACTCAATAACACTAATCCCATATAAAATATAGGATGGCCGTAATATAATTAATATGTGCTTGAAATAATCACCTCGTTGTCTATGACGTCATTATGACACTACTTCTACCTACCTATGCCGCTGTGTAACGATGTGGATAACGATAGATTAGCGATGGGAGGCGAGTCTCGCGTCTTTACATAGTTATAGTCGCTATTCTTTGGTACGATTCTTCTTCTTAATGTGCCATCACCATCCCGGAAGTCGGTTACTGTTTGTCTGTATTTATTCCTAACCTTAGTCATACGAATCAATTTTTCT
This sequence comes from Baronia brevicornis, assembly GCA_031353405.1. NCBI lineage: Eukaryota > Metazoa > Arthropoda > Insecta > Lepidoptera > Papilionidae > Baronia > Baronia brevicornis. Next base: position 267,078 of record JASFAT010001824.1, on the reverse strand, counting down.
ATGCTTTCCACCTTCAATCAATCTTTTATATTTTTTTACGACAAAGCGCTTAAATTTATAAACATAACACATAATGGTAAAATAGATTTCAGAAAAAAGTTAAACTAAATGCGTGCGATGCTAAATTGGAAAACTAAGAACAGTATTATAGGAAAAACACTTCTGGCAGGCAGATTGATGACAGATTGAAAAATAACGCAAAATTGATTTCCTTATATAATTGTCTAAAGGACTTTCATTTTCTATCTAAACATACTGTATAACGTTTGGTTTTTTTTTATTATTTGATTACACTATATTTATAACTGCTCACGAATTGTCCAATAAAATTTGCTACTCTCTAGAAAAATCCTTTAGAATATAAGACCTTTTACATTACATATTTGCGTTTCCTTACCGTTATACCTAACAAATATTTTATAAACAGGTAGTAAACAGGACAGTTAAAGTACCTTTAAACACAATGAACGTTCATGTCTATTAATCTGCATATTTTGCAGATGATTTCAATATTCTATTTTCGCTACTTCGGTTGTCTGTAACGGAGTATTCTATATTATATAATATAATATTATATAACTTTTCGAGATTGAATATACTAATTTACATAAAAGAAAGCGCAACTTATCAGTATACAGTTTAAGATCACAACCCCATATATGTCCCATAGATGGGCCTCCTCATTTCAGGAGGACCGATCACGCTTGTTCAAGGTGGATTGGCGGAGTACCCTGACTCAAAATACATATGTACATACCTGTCATACTGTATGTATTTATATCGATACGTGAGTCAATTAGGTCGACATTGTGATGCTTATGATGGTGTGAATATCAATGGACAGCGATGATCAATTAACCTCAGGTAAAGCGTATGCTTGTTTGTTTTCTGTGCTATAATATGAAAAATAAAGAAGAATTCATATTCGCTAAACAGAGTCCCAAGTACACGCAACCCTTTTTTTACACGAAATAACGTGTTCACCAATAAGATAACATGTTGTTAAATAAAAAATATTCTGAACCGCGTTATTTTTAAAAATCGTGTAAAAAAAGAGTTGGGTTTGGTTAATTTATATCTTATCACGTTATCAGTTTGGTACAGCGGTATATCGTCACTATTAACGGTATCATTGCACACAGTACGCTGTATTTAACGCATCACCTAATTTAGGACGTTATAGCAAACAGTAAATAGAAAGAAATTTTATTTTTATTTTTAAAATTTTGTTTGTGTAAACTTATGATATACTTTGAGTTTTTGGTTAAAAACAATTTTCAGTCATTTTATTTTGAAATATATTTTATATTTTAATTTTTATATTTTTTAATTTGTCATTTTAATTTTAATATATTATAAAGAAAGATTTCCCTTTTTAGTTATGCTCCGTATCAGGACTTTTCGTCTATATAAACTATTAGCTAAGGTCTACTAAAATAACTAGTGATATTGGAAATTGAGACAAGGAGGTAAGAGAAAATGATGAAAAGGTGATCAAAGAGGAGAGAGATTGGTTTGGATTCTGAAGACAAAATATTCTGAGAGAGTGGCAACCTCTCTGAAAGAGCAAATAATATGTGCTTCAAACAAAAATCTGAAAAAGTAATATTTTAAACAATATTTGCCCAAAAATAATTCAGGAGTTGAGCTCTTCCTTTACTTATCTTGAACAATAACAAGCCTACATAATGACATTTAAGATTTTAATTTTTAATTAAAATATGGCATATATATTATAAATTACACGGAGCAGGACCAAACCCCCAACTAATTAGCCTTTAAATGAACTCTTAATAAAATAAAATGAACTAGCGCGTTTTATTTTAGACGATAACTCAATTAGATTACTGTAGGCTTGATACAAACAACACGTGCGGCTGCTAACTGGGCCAGCTTTACTACACTCAATCAATACCACGTAAAAGTAAACAAATTACACACGCTTCCTGAACTACATCGCTTCCTTGAGTTTGTTAAAATCAAAAAATGTTATCGATTCTCACGGGTATGTTTTTAACGCAAGGCAACTAAATATCATAAATATTATATATATTTCTTTGCTTATGTTTAAGTCAATCCTTTTAAGTTAATATTTAGTAACAGTGATTTGACTTTATACTCATAGACCCTTGAGGTACCTTAACGCAGGGAGTGCCAACTGACTTATTTGCGGCTAATAACCCAGTCGATCATGGTTAAACAAAAAAAAAATATAGTTTTATTATACTAAGAATAATCTTTAATTTTGTGAAATACAATTCGATGTTGAGTTTACGAAGAAAAAATGTTTTATTGTATATGTCTATTATTGTTAAATATATGTGCGTATTATGTAATTAGTAGATCCCAAAAAATTTAATTAGTTAAAATCAGATTTTGGCTCTAATCAAGTTGGCTACCCCTGTCATAGAGATTCTAAAAGATTCTAAAAGATAAAGACACATTATGCGCCATGCGCTGTCATGTCGTGGGGGTCATTCATCATCACCATCATCGTCATTATTAATACAACCGCAAAGGGTGGATACTGCTAGACATTAAAGTCCCCCAGGAAAATGAATGTGGCATGATTCCCACTTGTGGCGGGCGAATTGGAAAGCGAATGTTGGTTTTAATCACTCAGATACTTTGCCTGGTGCAACATTTACATTTTTGCTTCGCACTCATTTAGCGAGAAGAAATTGTAATTCTTATTAAAGTACACAAAATGACATGAACAGAGTAACATGTAAGCTATACAAATATTACATTTGTTCCGCTGCGGGAATCGAATCTACAACCGTTGAATCGGAAGTGGGTTATCCGCCACTGAATATATGAGGTTATGTAGGTGTTTGGCTCCAAATATCATATTAAAATATGTAATTGTTAATAGATGCATCCTATCAAATAAATTATTTATAAACTGATGTCAGCAAATTTAAAATTTTGAAAATGATGTCGAAGTAGAAATTAAGGTTATACATATTGTCTTTCAAAAATTATCTGTTTTTATTCATAGACTTCAAATTCGGTCCTTAAATTTATAGTGGGCAATAAGACTACTAAAAGTTTATGAAGATTTGTATGAGGACATACCTGACGATCCCTGAGGGTAAAGGCTGAGGCTTTAAAAGGGTTAAGTCTGTTAAGGCCGGCTAAAGCTCTGTAATATGTCTTAATAAACATCTTAAAGAAGGCTAGAACAATAGCGTGTTAACTCACGCGTAGGGATAAGGAGCTATTTATCTATATAAAACTACGTCTCTCAAAGGGTCGCATGATCGTATCTTATGACGGTTTTAATTAAGAAACAAAGGATTGTGGTGTAAAATTCTGTTTTGTATTTAAGTAAAACCAATTATCGAGCTCATGTAGTATACATTAAAGTTCATGTCTGATCTGGATTGGATCCTATTCGGTTGACTACAATTCGGTCGATTTTTTCCGGAACTTCTTATTGTGCACCACTACTCCTTGGATCCAGCTACTTCAGCGGTATTTTAGAACTATTAGTTCGATATTGGTACCTTCAAAAAACAGACACGCATATCTCAAAGATCGTCAATGCATCTACAATGCTTCAGGTGTTTCCGATATGTATGGGTGGCGTTCATTGCTCTTTATCCGGCGTCACGCTTGCTCGTTTGCCTACACTACTCTATAACTACAAAAGTTATATGTATAGATTTGAAAGTTCAAAATTTTGTAAAATATTTACATTTATGGATTTGGTTTAAGCATATTTTTTTTATATAAACTAAATTATTTCTATATTCTATATAAACCAAAACACTTGCTAAAACTTGGCTACGCTTTAGGTGCATTACCAAGTGCCTCGTATCAAAGTAGTAGGGTTTTGTATCCATAAAACTAAGTGCAACAAAATTTCACACCATAATTGTAAATTGTGACTGATTTGAATGAGTAAATAACGACGAATTCGGTTGAGAAGAGAACCACGCCTAATATGGACGTTCAAAATGAATGACGAGACTTCTAATTGAGGGCGATTTTTTCGTATGGTTTTTAAGAATGCAATGATTCATAAATGAACAATTTAGGATGCATTTAATTGTACCACTTGCATGCATTTAATGTGTTCTTTATAATTAACAGTTTTATATAATATACAGTCAGTGATGACTAGTAAATAAGAAAAAGTATTTTATTTCTAATAATTCATATTATATAAAAATTAGCAGGATTGCGTATGCAACTTATTTCCTTTCTAGACATTTATAAATTCAACAACAACTTTATAAATTCACCAACTGAGATCAATCTTAAAAGATTAAGGAAAGATTTTAGCATTTACATTTTCTTAGCTATACAGATTTATTGATGTACATAACTATTTTATTGTATCACCAATACAATTATTATATGTGCTTTAAAAACAAGGACACTTTTAAAAAGGACCTAATTCGTATAATTATTTATTTTCCAAAAAGATTTTAGATAAGGCATATTTTATGTTTCAAAATAGGTACATAAATCAAGTTGAACGCAAGCAAGCAGTTATCGTATAATTGATTTTTACACGAAATACGAGCGCGCGTAATGCTCACAAAGTTTCTCCGAGTACTCGTAATATTGAAAATGCTGGTTGCTTTTCAACGCAAAAGTCTGATGTTTGAGACTTTAGCAGCGTTTTTAGACGCTTTTGCGAAAAGAAAAACTTATTTCTTAAAGCGTTGCTTGATACATATGTTCTAATCAAAATGTGTATGTAACTAAGTTAGATATATGTAATTAATGTTTTTTAAAAAAGACTAGCAATATTTTCAAATATTATAATTCTTGTTAACAATTCCAACTTAGCTAATAATGCTCGTGATAGGAAATGGTCCACATAAATAGTCCAATGGGGGAAACGAACTCACGTCGTACAGAATTTAAGCCGCAAGCCGTGCGAACTGAGTTGTTGCTGCTTAATATGCTCTTAAAGAAACTATGACTTTACTCAAAGGTCCGGTAGTCCAAACACTAAACCACTGCCAACGTTTGTGTAAATTAAGAAAAAAAAACAAATGACTAATATTCATATGTTTTAAATTATTGTTACGTTTTAATATTTTGCTTTATAATTTAAGAATTTAACGTTTTAAATTGATTCATAATGATGATCATCAATATTAAATACACATTTTTCTTTTCTTCAGTGCAAATGCAACCACCGCGTTTCACCATGCAACCATCGTCGTTAAACAGCATTGTGAGGGAGGGCACAACAAAAATATTACAATGTTCCGCTGTAGGTAAGGAACTAATAAAAACACGTTTGAAGCTGAACACAACTAAAATTAGTTTTTAAAACATTTGCATATTTCATAGGTATTCCGCAGCCAATGTACAGGTGGTTAAAAAATGATGTTCCGCTGGGTGATTACTCGTCAGAACTGTTTTACAAAATTCACAATACTCAACGGCAGGACGCGGGTGCGTACCAGTGCATCGCCAAAAATGACGTCGGAGCTGTCTTTAGCGAAAAAAATAATATTGTCGTCGCATGTAAGTGATGTCATTAATCATTAGATACATAAGATGATTTATTTAGTACAACATACAACGTTGTAATGTTACTTTAGCCGTTTCTCGTCTCGTCTTACTTCTTCATTGCAAATTCTGATGCACTGACTTCGAGGCATAAAAAACATACACAACTTTAACATAAAAGGCACGAAACCTAATGTTTGATTTTCAAACCGAATATTTGTTTCAACCGAGGTTTGAAATCACAACTCCTAGCTCAAAAGTTTAAAATTTAATATTAACGTTAAGAATATTATTAACCTTAAGTAATTAATTACACACATTGCCTGTGACTATTGAGGGAGTCTGCGAAATCTCATATTCTCGCCTAAACTCCCAACGAAATTAGAATCTAATCTGTCATACAGCAGAATTCACTTCCTAGCACAGATTTCGCCTGTACGTAATCGTTAGCCAAAATTCGGCATTAAAATATCGCTCAAAACTTCAGTTTATCATAGTTTATAAGATAGTATCGTTTTCTGCGTATTGAACAAGGTTGTATTGATTGTATCGAATCCTCGATAGATCAAATAAGCTTTATATACTTTTTCATCGTGCATTTCCGCATTTTAAAGATCGTACTCACATAAGTAATCGGCGTATAGATTAGTAAGTACATCAAAATCACACATTTCCAGTTTTATAAACTATATTTTATTTAATATTGATATAAACTATATTAGAATAAAAGAATTTCGATTCTGTCGTAACTTTTCTAAGGCCTGTAAAAATCAGATTTTTTACATAATACTAGTAATTATTTTAACCTTATTAAAATAATTGCTAACCACTCCAAGTAACATTTTACTTGTATTAGGTAAAATAATCCAATGTCACATAAAAGCTAAACCCTAACTTGATGGTAAGTGTATTCCCCAACCAATTAGATTATTAATATTTCGATATTAAAGATTGAAACAACTGTAGTAACGTTCAACATAACATTATGTAAGTTCTTTATTATATTTTAGTCATGGGAGTATTCGAAAACAATACGGATCAGGAAGTAACTGTAGAGTCTGGCAAAGCAGCTATCTTGGATTTCCCGCACATAGAATCCGAACCACCGCCTTCAGTTACTTGGCAAGATGAAAATGGAGTCAATGGTGTTTTGCGATACGATCAAAAGTATGCAATTACCGATAAACATCAACTCGTAATATTATGTGCCTCGAAAGAAGATGAGAGGTCTTATAGGTTAGTTATTTACCTCATCTTAATACTACGCTTAAGTTTGCCAACTTTGGAAAGCGATTATGTATTACATTGCTGCCAGCTGGCAAGGATTCTTCAGAATTTTTTAAATTTACGCCGTTGTACCTTGGATCATCTTTACATTGCTCAGATAGCGTTGCTGCAACTTTCAAACATCTGCATAAAAAGTTCATTCGAAACGCATTAATTGAAACGTATTATTTTTAAAATATTTAAAAAAAATTTGACACCCAATAATATATAGATTTATATTTTTGTTTCTTTAAAATGTAATATGTCAGAAATACATTCAACATTCCAGAGCTCGCGCAATTAACACTCAATTAGGTAAGGTGGAAAATAGCCCATACATCAGATTGAACGTTTACGGGGATGACAACAAAGAAGTAGCACCAGAAATTATTATTAAGCCACAGGATACAAAGATAATAAAAGGACAAGAATACAGAAATTTATACTGCATTGCAAACGCAAGACCTCTTCATGAATTGGAAACCCTGTGGTTCAAGGACGGAGTACTTATTGACTTGGCTGGGATAACTTACGACCTGTATGACCAATGGAACAGGACGCTAAGTCTTATATCGGCCAATTTAACACATACAGGACAGTACACGTGTCAAGCGAGATTAAAAACTGGTGGCTTTGCAACGGTGACCGCATCAGCGACGGTCATTGTTTACGAAAAGCCGACTATGTTGTCAACGCTGAAATCTGAAACTTACGGAGAATTCGGTAAAACTTTAGTTTTAGAATGTAATGTACAAGGTATTCCTATTCCTGGTATCACCTGGTACAAAGACGCAAAGAAAATTGCGAGTGTTGGGGCCGAGGCGGGTGAGTCTGATAACGGAGATGTTGATGACGGTAGTGGCAGATATCGGGTAGAAGTTGACCGCTCTCTTATTATTACTAACTTGAAGATGGAAGATATGGGAATCTATCAGTGTATAGCAAGCAACGAGGCTGGTGAAACTTCTGTCTCCACTTGGCTACGAATAAAAAGTAAGTACATTAAACTACTAACAATAATGGAAATAATATTTTATGAGGACAACATGCCAACTTAAAATAACCAATGTCGTGCAGTGCGAGACAATAGGCGAATGCCGCGCAGTCATATGAAGTTAATAAGAATGAGGACTGCTGATAAAATGGCAAAAACTTTCAGATTTGATACTGGCAGTAAGAAAATAAATATATTCTGCACATATTACTGGCGATTGTTTTAGAGCACTATGTTTGATATCTATTATCTCAATATATTAAATAAGTTTGTCTATAATTTGCAGTTTTCATATTGTTAATGGTTGTTATTAATCGTTTTTGGTTCTAGAGATTTTTTTCGCTTATATTTTTTTTAACATTATATCAATGTAAATGACATTACCTAAAAGTAAGTATTTCTTTAATCATTTAAAATTTACTTAATTTTCAATACAATTTATTAATTTTTACAATTATCGCATGCTATACTGGTTTAGGTATTTATAGTTATGTAGGTGTACATAGTTTTATAAATGTAGTAAGCAAAGTAATCTGTGGTTCATTTGTAATATTAAATTATTCCCAAATTCGCATAAGCATTTGCTAGCAAGCATGGGAATGTTCCTCTTTTATATTACCTTTTACTTGCTGCTGATCTCGCTTAAGAATTGATGACATCAACTTTTTTGATCACAGTTGCCCTTGCGCTAATTCAGTACTGACTTAATAATGTGAATACAATGTTTATAACGACAAAGTCCCTAAATAATTTATAGTTTCTTTTTTTATTAATATTTTTCTCAATTTTGAATATCACGAAAAAATTTTATCATTTTTAGATGTTAATCCATAAACCATGTCCAATAAAATCCAGTAGATTTGACGACAGCGACACACACTGTCTGATTTCGTATTATTTCTGTGTGTATTTAATATGTTTGTATCTTGATTGATTTTTAAACGAAGGATTAAGTATTCCAATCATAAAGGAAACTTAATGGCCAATTTATTTACATCACCGCCATAGCTCTTCGAATGAAGAGCAGACTGAATTGGCTGCATGCGTTTGCCTCTTCTGCTATAAAAACAGACAGCGACTTGGAAAATATAGTGTGGGACGAACCTCGGCTAAAAGGCAGGATGATCTGAGCAGGGTGACAGAGGCAGAAACTAAATGCGTGTAGCCGAGGATAGGGCAAGATGGTGCGCTTTGGTTGAGTCCTCTTTCCAATGGCTGGCCGTGTGCTGATGATGAAAGATACCGTTAAAAATATTATTATATAACAAAATTTATTTCTGAAAAATGTTATATTACCTAGTATCCAAATACCAATTAGCGATCTATCCCTACATTATAAATATCAATTGCAGGTCAGAAAAAAAATATTTAGATAGAGATCGTATTATGTTGCCCTGCATATATGGGATGAAATGCTAAAAAATTAATCCGCTGAACTACAACAACCCAAGATTTGAAGGACACCTGCGAAGCTTAAGAGCACCATAAATAAACCCTCTCCAGTTTACGACCCGCTCGAGGAGTCGTCTTGTCTTGTTACGAATACGCTTTAATTACTTAAGAGTACTCCATTATATCATCCACTTATTAAACTCTCCATAAAGTTTGTAATGATAATTGAATATTTTAAATGTTTTCAATAAATAATATTTCTAAATCAGTACCAAGTTTATATCATAACATATTAAATAGGTGAAAAATGTTGACACATTGAAAATATGTCAACATTTTTCACCGTACCGTAATATTTATTTGCCACAAAAGGATTATATTTTGTTAGTAAACATTTGAATCTTATATCTTTGGTTATCCTCCTTCTCCGATAGCAGTCCAAGCTAAGGTCCCTATAACCCTCTGATCGCTACTATCCCCTCCCCTGATGTTGTGATGAGCATCCTTCGTAGCAGAGTTATCGTCGTTCTCTCGAGTCCTTCCGACATAGTTATAAAACCAACAACAATTCCATATAAAATAACCTTAATGACAACCAACATCTCGTTTTTTTCTAATATGACCTCCATGCAATGGGTTCACATAATATATCATTGTTTATATTCATCATTTATTTATATAATATATCAAGATTTAGAGACACCATCTTCTTCGCACCAGATTTTAGCATATGTTGCAGAGCATGAATCGATGTGTACCTTTGCAAACTTCCCAGATCCACTAAAAAAGCGAAGCGGCTTGGTAAAAAAAATCTAAGAACATAAAATTATACATAGTCTTTTATTTGTTCGAGGGTAGCCTGTTAACTTAATTTTAATAAAATAATTTAAATATATTTTATTTTAAATTTAGATATTTATAAGCTTTTAACAGACCTAGAGTCGAATGATGATAAATGATTAAATATTGCAATCTATTTAAGTAATTAGTCGCAAAATGCCTTAATTTAATTTATATGTTTTAAATTATTTAAAATAAAATGTTAAGGTTCAATAATATAACAATATGATAGCAAATTCCGGTATTTACGTAGAGCTTTCTTAGAGTGCATGCAAAATAGCGTTGTGTGTTATCACCAATATCACGTGTTAATACTAATCTTAATACAACATTCAAGTAGAATTAAATAGTGTATAAAGTAGAGCTCGAGTTAACTCCAATGTGTGGCTTGTAGCATCACCGCCCATAATGCAGAGCGCGCCGTCAAACCTCACCGTGCTAGACGGCAAAGACGCCACCATCTCGTGTCGGGCTGTCGGTGCTCCAACACCTAACGTTACGTGGTATTTCAACGGTACGTATGAGTACAGCTCAACGTTGGTAAGTTCACAAAAACTCCGTTTAGTGCACATATTTTTATTATAAACACTGATTGATTTTTATATTTATGTTCATTACGTAGTAAACTGTATTTTCTTGATTAGATATTTATAGTTATAGATAGTTTATTTGTAAGTTTGAACAATATTACCACGTTTATGTTTATTCAATATGAAATAAATAAATTATTAAATACAGATATTTTATATATTTCGTTATTAAATTTTTTTATATTTAAATGGCGCACTCCATTAGTTGTGAACAAAGCAGGCAAATAAAAAAATTAAAGCCGTATGACTGGAAAACATAATTTTATATAATTTGTTTTGTTTTATTTTAAAAAAGACTGTTTTATGACTTTTAAATTTAAACTGTAGTACTTGAACTTTTGTTTAACCGCTGGAACGATTTCTCAGCACAATAATTGTTATATTAAAAAATATGCTTACGTATCATGGTTAGAATCGACCTCACAACCTCATTATTGTCATCTTCATACAACATTATAGAGTTCCGTTAGAGTTCTATTTATATTTTAATCTCTCCATTTAAACAATGTGGTACTTTTATTTCTTTATAAATACAATTATTAGTTAAGGATGTTTTTGTTACATGAGGATAATTGTCGATGAACCGATAACCGTTAGAGTAAACAAATGCTGGAGTGAAGAGCGTGTCTTGGCAAATATAGTGTAGGAGATGGGGCGGTGATCTGAAACTAAACGCGTGTAGCCGAAGATCGGCATGTAGACGACAGGTGGCGCGCCACGAGGAAGGCATATCACCAATAGCAGACTACTGTAGACAGATTAAGACGAGATGATATTTAACATTTTTTATTACACTCAGAACTAGGATTAATGTATGTTGTTAAATTTTTCAGACACCCTAATAATTAAACTATCGGGCAGACTACAAGCTCTAGAAGAAGGAGATCTACTCATAACTAGTACAACAACAGCTGATAGTGGGAAATATACATGCGTGAGAGCGAACGACGCTGGGAACGTTTCAGGAGAGGCGTACCTCACAGTACTCGGTATTCAAGTTAATGTTATCAAATATCCCAATAGTCTTATAATCACACATGTAATTTCGAGATTTTCCAAAAAAAATGGTTTCGATTTTGTTAATTCCATTCTTACTTTGGACTTTAATATTCCATACTAAGACTTAGAACCACAAAATAGAAAAGGTTCGTGCAGCTACTAGTAATGTAAAGAGGCGATATTCAAGCTAAAAAGCTATTTCCAGTAGTGGTAGTTAATTACAGTCCTATCGAGACGAGAGAGAGAGAGAGAGATCTAATCGAGAAAGTTTCTATTTGATATTGATTGTTTAATAATACCTCAAATGTGTGGATTGCTCATAAAAGTTTAAATAATTAAAAATAAGTTATGATACGTAAAAATGTCACTAATTCGTAGTGTTAACTAAAACTATATTGATTCATTCAAACAGGCGTTTTTATTTTGCCATCTTCATCTTTTAACCACTATATCTGTTTAAATAACTTTTGTAAATTTACAGTAAGGACTCAAATAATCGCACCTCCAGTGGATACTCGTGTTTTGCTTGGCCACACAGCGACTTTACAATGCAAAGTTTCAAGTGATTCCAACGTCAAGTATAACATTGATTGGTTCCATAATAAACAGTGAGTAAATATTTACTCGTAAGTTTAATAATTTTAAGGATATACGGATGAAAACATTGTGCATAATAACATTATCCACAACATATAAAACTGCGACAGTGAAGATGACGAGCTGTAAGGGAGAAGGTGGGGGCTCTGTCTGACGCCCAGTTCTACAGAAGCTCCCAGAATTGATAGATCTTGATTGACAGATCTCATAATGTCATAATGTAATAAGATAATTAAAAAAACAAAAGAAACGAAAACTAGGGACCTTTACGTCAGTAAATTAAACATACATATGTTCAATTGTGTCGTTGACTTATATTGTACTTTTCAATTAAAATTAAATTCCTTTTTCTTTTTAAAAATGCTTTCATTTCAATCAGAATGCACGGGTAGATACATAACATGAATAGAAATGATAACCAGGCCTTATCAAATAATCTGTAGCATTTTCCGGTATGTTAGATATAATGTTCGCTCCCTTAACCTTTCGGTACGGGTGCCGGATATACCCGGCGTCCATCTGGTGACATATGTTGACTATCTTATATAATTGATTTAATCTAATATAACTATCTCTTAGTATTATAGTTACAAACAACACTTGGAGAAAAGCATTGTTTTACTAACCCTTTCGCTACCAGCGTCACATATATGTGGCGAACTATTTACCAACCCATTTAACAAATGGAATTATTTATCTATAGCCCGGTGACACTTATTCGTGTCGGTATATAAAATTGCTCATTTCGCTTATTTGGAAAGTTATAAATACATCCCAAAAAACTTAACAATAAATGGTATCTTAACTATATTTAAATAATAAAACGTCCGGGCTATGGTGGTGGTTTTTCTCCTGAGATCCTAGTACCGAAAGGATGAAGCATAGATCATATATAAGGTTAAAAAAGTCTTGACACAAAAGAGGACTGACCAAGTGCTATGTGCGTGTTTTTGGCGGGGTACCTCGTACAGCGGGAGTGTTGCGGGGGAAAGAGCGCTCGTACCGAAAGGGTTAAAGGTTGCTTGCTATAATCAGATTCTAGTGTATTTTTATTATCCTACTCAGGCCAATGACAGCGGGTTCTCGCGTTTGGATTACATCAGACGGGGCATTACAAGTTCAAGCCGTACGCGCAAGTGACGCGGGCGAGTACGCGTGCGTGGTGACGTCACCAGGCGGAAACCACACACGACATGCATTTCTTTCAGTCATAGAACTCCCTTTCTCCCCCACAAATGTGCGCGCCGCACGCCTCGACGCTAACCAGCGCGCTGTCAACGTATCTTGGACGCCGGGGTTTGATGGCAACTCACCTGTACAGAAGTTCATTGTACAACGACGAGTCGTGCCTGAGTTCGGTTAGTATAACATTGTAATTGCCCTACTGCATCCAATATGTTGTCTCAGTTATTGTAGAAACTATACAACCATTTTAACAAATTGAAATGTAGTCGAGTATGTTTTTCCATAGGTGATGCACAGAAATCAATTTTTTAATTGATATTTTTTTTATTTAAAATATCTAACATAGCTGCCACCTTTATTTTTTTTTGGATTGTTCTCCAAATGCTGATAATGTCAATAAAAACCTACATGATTTGTATTAATTATTTCTTTCGATGAGTGAATGAGAGATGAGTTACTTGTTATTTATCCGTTATATTTCTCGTAAAGATTTCATCTTGGCATGGTTAAAGTTCAATTCATGCCGTCTCTTGCAAGGCCATGTCATCATTATTAGATGCCTAGGCACCTGTAAACTGGTTTAGCAGAATAATCCATTTTACAAAAGTCTTTTTTAAAAAGGATATCTGCTTTTTTATTAATGGCCGTTTTAATCGAAACATTTACATCGTGCGTATGTGATGTATGAATGTAGTAAATTAAAAAACAAACGTAAGGGCTGAATTAGTACTTCAGATGGGTTTATGAGAAATACATATCAAATATCACTCACCGTCATGTTCCTCAAGATACACCCTGCTTAGATCTTGCACCATCTAACTAGGGCGTGTTCCACACTACATTTGGAACGATGCTATCTTCACTTCCGCACACATACATTCATATCAATATCAGCCTACGGCAGTCCACTGCTGGACATAGCCCTCACCCAAGGCGCGCTACCTAGCCCGATTTTCAGTTACACGCATCCAGTCTCTGCCGTCGCCTTGCACAGATCGTCGCTCCATCTACGTTTGCCAAGACGCGGTCTCCACTCCAGCACTCGTCTTGGCGTCGGTTTTTCGACAACATATGTACATACCCACACACACACACACACACACACGCGCGCGCGCGCGCGCGCATACACACACACACACAGAGAGAGAGAGAGAGACACACACAGACACACAAAATGGCTGCTAATTTACAAGGTTGTATAGTTTTTTAATCATAATACTACGCTGCGCAAATTAAAATTATCAATCATGTTTCTTAAAGAACAATTTATAAACCAGTGATTTTAAGAAGCCGTTTTCTCAATAGGTCCCACGCCAGATCCCCTACTCAATTGGAAAACAGAACCCTTGAACGTGTCGGCGACACAACGTTGGGTGCTGTTGACGAGTTTGAAAGCTGCTACCTCATACCAGTTCCGAGTCTCCGCAGTCAACACTGTCGGTGAAGGTCCACCTTCTGACCCTACGGACGTTATAACGTTGCCACAAGAAGGTAATTCTTTAAATTTTAGGCCTTACAGGTCAGAAAATTAATATAGTCATTATATTAATTAATTTCCTTCTTGCATTCTTTTTTTTTTACATCACATATATGTCCCACTACTGAGCTCGGGTCTCTTCATTTCTGGAGAATCGGACGTTAACCCACCACTCTTGTCTAATAGGGGTTGGCAGGGCTACCAGACTTGGAATTAATATCTGTAGGCCATACATATATTTATTCCGATGCGGGGATCGAACCTGCAATCATCGCCCATCGACGGCGTGGGCGGAGGGTCCCGCCACTGAGCCAATTGCCCATCATTGCTTACATTATAAATATTTAAAATCCTAAATATAATTTAAATAATAATAAATGTATGTAATATAATTTTATTGAGAATTGGATGTTTTATCGAAGACATTTACTACAGCTTCAGTCAAGTCACCTGCCCATTATATTTCCGTTATTATTTATTCATATCAATAGTTGAGGTTCCTGTAATATTTACTTAAAAATATATATATAAATAAAACTAATCTTTTATAATCATGCAGCCAGTGACTTGATATGCTGTCAAGGTATGAAATAATAAAGGCTTAGTTATGAAATTATCCTATATTTATTAATAAATTTTTAAATTTGATGATATCTTGCGTTAATTTTTGGCTGCATTGCATCGACTTATTACTACAATATGTGAATGTGTGTTATGTGCATGTGCGGCTTAAACTGCATCTTTATATTCTCTTTACGGTCATTATTATATAAATCGTAATACTTTGCCTATTCCACTAGCAAATGTCTATGAATATCTTGCATGAAAACTATAGATGTCAATGTTTTATAAAATCTCGCTAAAATTTATGTTCTACACTCGTATAACACGTTTTTCACTTTTTACGAACTAGTTGATTTGTTTTCATGTAATTATACTATCTTAAATTACAATCGGCCATGTATTTATTTTATTTACTCTAATAACCTCCTGCTGATCCCTTAATAACTATTATAATAAGACATTATTAAACAACCTTGCAGCGCCATCTGGTCCCCCGTTGGGTTTTATGGGATCGGCACGTTCTTCTTCGGAAATCATTACTCAGTGGCAACCGCCACTCGAGGAACACAGAAATGGACACATTCTTGGATACGTTATCAGATATAGATTGAGAGGCTATGACAACAGTCCATGGACTTACCAGAATATAACAAATGAAGCACAGAGAAACTACCTGATACAAGATTTAATCACTTGGAAAGATTACAATGTACAAATTGCCGCATACAACGATAAAGGTGTGGGGGTGTTCTCTGACAGCTATATGATAAAAACGAAAGAAGGCATACCCGAAGCAGCTCCAGACAGCGTTCGCTGTGAATCTTTTAATTCTACCGCCATTTCCGTTTGGTGGACCCCACCTAATCCACAAAAGATTAATGGCATTAATCAGGTAGAAGAGTGCTTATTAATGTTATATTTTGTTAACATATCTATTTTTCTCTGTGATAAAATTAATTTATGGTTGCAGGGTTATAAAATACAAGCCTGGCGATGGGATGGGAATGTTAACGACAATGTAGAACAGAAGATAGTAAGTATACCGCCAAACCTGTTAGATCCATTAACAGAGCAGTCCGCTGTAATTGGTGACCTTGAAAAGTTTACTGAATATAATATATCGGTGCTTTGCTTTACGGAACCTGGCGATGGACCCCTTAGTAACTACGTTCTTGTCAGAACAAAAGAAGATTGTAAGTATTATATTATACTCATAGCTGCTCTAAACTAGATTGAATAAATGCAATTATTAAAACATACGTAGTATTGTAACAAATCTTCCGACTTCTTTGTCCATATGATTTATTTGGGTCTGAGCAGTGAGTGTCGAAATTTTTCGAAAAAAAAATTTGACGCAAACCTTTATTACAACTCTGTTCAAATTTAAATAATCAATATACAATTATCGTCTTAACCATGCGACTTTGAGCAACCTTTCGATACCTAATGATAACAATTGTAATTAGACCGGCTTAGCAAAGAGAAAAATATTGTAATGAAATTGTAAATAATCGACAATATATTTTGATTGGTTATCGAGGAAACAAAGTTTTGATTGTGTACTAACTAAATGTAATTTTTCTAAGGTTGTTATAAAAATATCATATTTTTCAGTACCGGATGAAGTGGCAAATTTACAGTTCGACGATATATCAGACCGAACGGTGCGCGTGTCGTGGTCTCCTCCAAAAAAATCAAATGGCATATTAATTGGATACAAATTGTCATATCAAGTTAAAGACAATAATGAAACTTACAAGGAGGAAATACTGCCTCCTAACATAACGACTATCAGAGTAGACCATTTACAGGTATTTTTTATAACAAGTTGTACACTTTACTTTCATTTTCTAAGTGGGCGTTGAATTTAAAATAATCTTCATACAACCATGTGTTATATATATATATATATATATATATATATATATATGCGCAGGGGCCATCACCAGTATTCATCTTGAGAATCGTCGGCAATGGCAATCAAACCCAATGATATGCACTTTCTAGACAATGGATTATAATTTTCTTTAGTATATTTCACGTGATATTTATCTATCACTTTTTTAGATATAAATAATTTTCTGATATAAATCACTTTTAGGTATAAATATCTTTCAGATATAAATTACTTTTAGACATAAATCGCTTTAGACATACATCACTAGTCACAAATCACTTATACAATTAAATTGAACATTTAGCGATTCGTCGGAGAAACAGTGCGCTGGCGGCGTCTTGTTGCGAACTGCTCGATAACGAAAAAAAAAACTGTGTTGGATCGAGCCTCAGGGATGAACCCCACCGCTCGTGCAGCAACTCAATGGGGCGACCCCCCTGGTTATGGGTGCGTTGTTCCCAGCGGCTTTTGGCCGTCCTTTAACGACTTCGCGTCGTCAAGATATTCCTAACCTATTCCTAAGCAGGGTCTGTCACTGACCCTCGCCCCTCGCGGGATTAGTGTGCCCTATCAGGGCTCGAGGCAATTTCAATAGAACTAATTTATCTCCATCTATTAGTTCCCAAATAACATATGAGTCAGTGAGTGTTAATGCAGCTTTAACTTCTAATACTAAGTTTTCAAGGTCCGCCTTCAGCTACGCGAGTGTTTCGGGCTTCTGCTAAATTTCAGCGAAATTGGCCCATAAATGACGATATTTTTTTCGCCTTTTTGGACGTTTTTCCCCTTTCGCACTCTTCACCATTTTTTAATCGGAAGCCACCCCGGTATGTATTACGGTTCAGGCAGACCGTCGAGCAAGTTTTTATTAGCTTCATATCTTCAAGGTTGGAATATAATTCGTGTGCCTCGAACCAATGTTCGTATAAACATTTCTCTAGATTCTAGAGAGCTGTTCTGATATGGCTCGACTGTAAGAGATGAAATTTGTTCTAGAATCTAAAACAAACTTACACTTCACATCTTATAGTTTCCCATATAACATATCAGTGAGCGAAACTAGACCGAAAAAAGATTTTTTGATTTTAGTTTTTATATTTGGCAGTTCTGTGAATAGGTTGTAAATTATTTTTATATCCCTAGGTGATAAGGGTGGCCCTGCCCAACATTTTTATTTTTTAGACATTACAACGTTTGCCGAGTCAGCTAGTATAATATAGATTTAATAATCGTATTGTCCAAGCGAGACAACCAAATGATGAACATTTAATGCAGGCAAGTACACACTACAAACTGAGTTTGAGCGCGATGACGTCAGTGGGTGAGGGTCCAGCGCGCGCCGCCACCATGCAATCCGGCGTGGAGCCAGTGTTACCCGCAGCACCACGGAACCTCGCGCTCTCGAACATCGCTGCCTTCTCTGTTATGCTGCAGTTCACGCCTGGGTTTGATGGCAATTCCTCTATTTCACTTTGGACTGTGCAGGCAAGTTAAATATACTGATTTAAACAACCTACAGCCCTGATACTCACAGTACTTTTACCGTTTTGTGTGTTAACACAGCCTGAAAAATGAACCTACCACCTTGAAACTGTGCTTGCTGAGCTGTGGCTTCTCTCCGCCTACCACCATTCTCTAAAATCAACTTCCTTCAACAGTCATTGCAAACCAATACGACATTAAAACTATCAAAGAAACAAATCTACACATTTGTAGGCCTTCAACTCTTCTACAACGCTTATAATGTTGTGTCTATGTGCAGCATTCATTATTTTTATGGCGACACGCTGGCTCGTTTGCCTTCCTATCAATTCCTACTGAATATATGGACAGTCAAAAGTTTTACTTAGCTAAGATCCGCGACAAGCAAAACAATAACAGAAAATTAATAATGTGTGTTCTTCCGTTGGGTTTAGTGGATTTATTTGGAACTTAAACCAAAAACTTACCGAAAATCGGCTATCAACTCTCCACCCACCAACCACTATACACAAAGCCAAACACACACTATCACTTTTCCATCTTGTACACGACACGTGTTTCGCCCCAACACGAGGCATCTTCAGGTATAGTAGACTCTACGGAAGACAACCGAAAAGTGACCCGCCATTACAACGGGCGTCTTATATAAACAACCCCCACCCACAATGTAAGAAAACAACATGTGGGCGATACAGGTGTGTCAAAACTTACGTCACCACTTATTATTTGGTAAATATGACACTTCATTTTATTGTATTAAACGAATTTCAAACTTTTTTAAGAGAATATATTCAAAAGAGGGGAATTTACAATATTTATTTGATCATTTAGTATCTGGGACGAACTTTTCTTGTTCTTTAAGATCTCTAGTTGCTCCAATACACCTAGTCTCAAACCCTTTTTACACATGTGTAAAATATTTGGCAAATGATTGTCGGACAGAGAGTGCCCACAGGTTAGCAGATGGTTGGCAAAATGGGACTTATCGGGATGTTTGTTTCAAGCAATGGGCAATCCATTGCTAGCAACAACTTTTACCCATCTTTCTGGCTGAGGTCGAATGCCGTTACAGTAGAAGTGATCGTCTTTTGAGGCTATCCACGAATCGAGCCATTTTTCGATGTCTTTATATGAGCGGAGCTGTTGATCAGCCAGATCATGTGCTACCGAAGGAAACAAGTAATAATCGGACGGCGCAATATCTGGTGAATGTGTCGATACTGTTCCACAGTGATGGTTTCGTTTGATTTCGCTCATAATAAACAACACCAACCTGGTACCACCAAATACACAGCATAAGCTCCGCAGTGTGTATATTTGGCCGAGACGACGTAGAGGCATGACCAGGCAGTACGCATGACTTTCTTTTTTTTAAATCAATTGTTAATCACTCGTCGCGATGTGATCAAGGAAACACTTTCTCTTTATTGCTGGAGCAGTTGTTTATAGGCGAAAAAACTACGCTCAACGTCCCTTGGCTTCAAATCATAAGGAACCCAAATTCCTTGCTTTTGAATCATTCCCAACGCATGCAATCGCTTAGAAATGACTTGACGGGTAATTCCTAATACTGAAGCAAGTTGTTCTTACGTTTGGCACAAATCATTATTGAGCAATTTCTCCAATTCAGCGCCTTCTATTGTTTTTGGCCTTCCTTGGCGCGGACAGTCGTCAACGTCGAAATCTCGGTCTTTAAAGTGACAGAACCAATCACAGCATATTGTTTCACTTAGAGCAGCATTTCCATAAAATAAGAATAAAATAAGAAAAGTAACACTTTTCGCAAATGATTATTTGGCACAAAATAAGACATTTTCACACAACTAAAAGTATAAGACTCCACAATAAAATCACTTATATGTCAGAACGGTTTGTTTACCATATATCTAAGCTTAGTTCACGACGTTTTGGATATGTTAAAATCGACCAGCACTTATTGCTGTAGCCATCTAATGACAAACAGCGCAAGCTTAGTTGCGCACCTAAGAAAATCATCCCCCTTAACTTTATATGTAAAATAGTATTGGATGTATTACACATAAAAAACTAATGTAAAATAATACATACATATCAACAAAATTACAATAGTATAATACACATCAATAGTTAAACACTTATCACGATGTTAAAATTACAGGCACAAACCGCAAGGAACTCGTCATGGGTAACTATATACGAAGTGAATGCTCCGGACGCGCAGTCAATTCACGTGACCGGGTTAGTCCCTTTCACCACTTATCGACTGAGACTTATCGCAACAAATGTCGTCGGTTCTTCGCAACCCTCAGAACCATGTAAAGAGTTCCAAACCATACAAGCGCCCCCACAGCATCCGCCAAGAAATGTTACAGTAAGAGCCGTGAGCGCTAATAATCTACGAGTTCGGTGGATTGTAAGTTTCATAAAATAATAAATTTTTATCAATAGATATTATTAATTGACATCATAAAACATCTAAGCGGATTATTACAACGGTTGATTTCACTGTGGTTGAAATTTAAATGTTACATCAATATAATGGTAGGTTACAAGGAAATGATAAATGTGTGATCTGAAGCATTGAATGAAAACGTTCCAAACTTTTTTCATTAAAATCTCCTTAAGTGAAACTCATTTTTCACTGTGACCGCACAAAAATTTAAAATTCTAGACCCAATGTACATAAATATGTTATCCTAATTGGAAAACGTCCAGCGTCGTAACCCTTTCCTTTTCCAAATCTTGTCTCATTTTGTTATCCATCCGCAATAGCAGAACTCACTAAAATTCAAGCGCTCGAAAAATCCGTTGATATAGTTTAATTAATTTACCGCATAAGTCTAAGAAGTGTTTTAAATTTTGTACACTGAAGAAGTTATATCAAATAAAAATCAATCAATATCAAAAGATAGTAATAAGAAAAAATGGAAGCTAAAAGACTAATCTTTTAGCATCCAGTAGTATTTCCACTTTAATATAATTTTCTAAAAAGTTATCTTAATATTTATTATATTGGCCATTTTTCCAGCCATTACAACAAAGCGAATGGTACGGCAACCCCAAAGGTTATAACATCACATATAAACGTAGCGGTACCAATGATACCCTGTACACTATCATCGAAGACCACACAGCAAACTCCCACGTACTGTCCAATCTGGAGGAATGGTCCTTATATGAAATTCGTATGACTGCTATCAACGAAGTTGGAATATCTGCTGAGAGTCCTGTAGCGATAGAACGGACTCGAGAATCCGGTACGTACTTATTTTAATGTCACAACAGAAAAAGTTTTTGTTCCAGTTTGCAATTCAAGTAATGATAGTATCACTCTCTGGAACAGGCAATCTTCAAAGGTATTTCTGAACAGATACCACATTCAAAAGCTTAAAAAATAAGCGTACATACATCTCAAAGAGCGCCAACGTTTATTCAACTCCTATGGTTTTATAGATGTATGCTGATGTATTGCTCGTATGCCTTTCTATCCAATAAAAAAATAAAATATAATTTTAAAGATCTAATTCTCTGAGTCCTTAGTCCTTGTGGTGCATAGGGCGGACACGACGCTTCTTCATCGCCGTCAAGTTTGTTTTGTCCGTTTTCTTTTGCCCTACGGATTCCATTCGAGGGCTGGTCTGGGGTTATGACTGGCGTGGCGCTGGAGAGTATGTCCTATCCATCTCCATTTTTGTCGACGTATCTGGACATCAATTGGTCCTCTTTGCTGATTCTCCACAGATAATTTTAAAGATACATATAACATTTTTAAAATTAATGCTTTACAGTGCCATCGTGTGGTCCAAGCGGCGTCTCAGCAAACGCAACATCATCTACAACTATTGTAGTCCTATGGGGAGACATCCCAGTCCAAGATCAGAACGGATTGATTGAAGGATACAAGGTATGCTATGCGGGTATCGTGCCGTCGCCAAGACCCGAGCACCAAAAAGTTGAATGCCAAGCCATACCATCCAATCAGACCCACACTGTGACCCTTACGGAACTCAGGAAGTACGTCGTATATCAAATACAAGTTCTTGGGTACACGAGATTGGGAGACGGGGCTTTGAGTGACCCACCTGTCACTGTACGAACATACGAAGATAGTAAGTATTGTTTGAGATATTTTATAGGATAAGAATGTTTTTCAGTACTAGAGATATATGAATAAAAATAGTTATATTTTATTTAAAGGAGTGTTATTGCCATTATTTTTATATTGGGAGACACAGATACACAAGAGCATTTGTAATGTTTATCCTAGCCGATTCTACTACAATTTAGTCTTAGAAGAAATTGTAAATCATAGAATAATGGTATTAGAAATTATTTCTTTTTATATATATTTTTTGTGACTTAACCAATAGAAGAGAAAATTCGTGTTGAAAGTCGTGTGAACTAACATAATATAATATAAGCACTTCGAATTCTCATAATTGCCTTTTATTTTAGCTCCCGGTCCACCATCTAACGTTTCATTCCCAGACGTCACTTTTACAACAGCGCGCATAATATGGGACGTCCCTGAGGATCCGAACGGAGAAATATTAGCATACAAAGTAACCTATCATCTAAATAGCTCAACCCAACACATGTATTCGAGAGAATTCTTACCTTCAGATCGAACTTTTAGGTACGTATCTTTATACGATTATATTATTTAATAATAAAATAAAATGTTTAAAATAATAGAGATATTATTATCTTATATTAATACACTTGACCATAAATAGACTGCACGAAACGACACGACCTGAAACTGGGCAATACAAAGTACAATGGGGTAGTTAGATTCAAGTATCTAGGCTGTACTCTAATCGACACTTATACTCAGGAGGAGCCTCTTGGGCTAATTCTACTACACTTATTTTTGAGAATTGTTTAGTTTTACTGACTACTCGCCAATATAATAAAAGAAAAATTGAAAATAACAATTTTATATATTTAGATGATTATTAATCGTAAATTAATATGCAAAAAAATTTCAATCGTGTACATATTGCAGTAAAAATTTACGCACGCTGACATTATAACAGACGTCTGAAAATTCAAGTTTTTCATAATTTATATTATACATATATATATGGAGCCTTATTACTTTATGTATACTGAAGTAGTAATAGTATAGAGTTCACGTATTAAAAACATACATGTTATAAGTAAGTTATATGAATTACAATTTTTTCGCCAGGGCAACAGAGCTTATGCAAGAGCGGTACTACCTGTTCTCGGTGACAGCCCAGACGCGCCTCGGTTGGGGCGTCACAGCACGCGCGCTTGTGCTGACCACCGTGAACCGAGCCGCACCCGCGCCTCCAGCGCGCCCCAATGTAGCGCGCTCACTGTTGCAGCCTCACCATATCACCTTTTCATGGACACCCGGCAACGACGGATACGCGCCACTCAGGTACATTTCGGCATCAACGGTAATTCGAATTAGAATGAAAACCCCAGAAAAGCAAGGAACTTGGGTTCCTTATGATTTAAAACCAAGGTACGTTGAGCGTCTTTTTTTCGCGTGTGAAAATCTGTTCCAGTGGCAAAAAAGGAAATAGGATACGCCGCGTACACGTAACTTCGACGGTTAAAGCGTTAATATATAAGAGCTTTTCCTCATACCCCAAATACCTTGAACTAACCACATATTATTATGGAGACTATTTATATTGCATCTCAGTTAATAAAACCTTTCGTTACGGCAGTCCGCGCCGCGGTGTTACATTGCATGTCGGTAAACTGATGTTCGTATTTCCTTATTGAAGTATTACATAATAATATATTAAAATTGCATTTTTATTTATAGTTCATAAGTTTTATAATTAAAAATGCAATTTGGGATAATTCCTAAAATTCGTAGTAATGAAATGTTTACGGCGTGCTGTTTCTTCCTTCTGATTCGAATTCAGATGGCACCTAAACCGTAAAACCTAAAAAACAGACTTTATCAATATTTCCCAACGCTATTATTATCAACGCTTATAAGAAAATAATCCATTTATAAGCGTCGTCATATCAGATGACACTATATGTTTAAGAGTAGAAATTGTAATCTTAACTCAACAAATTCCGCGCTGAGCTCAAGTGGCTCCCCATTCGCCTTCGCCGGAATGCTCACATACTCTTTCTTCTTTGCTCTTTTTTATTTTATTCCTTTTTACCCCTCTTATTTCAAGACTCACACGACGGTGAGACAAGCGAAGCCTCTCCCAATTTTCAAAAAACTTTTCAAATGTCACTTTCACATCTTTATAAATATATATATTTTTATTTGTTATTTACTCATATTAATATTTTTGTTTATGGCTATTAACTTTGTTTATTAATATATTTTTTATACCATCCAGACGATAATGTATCACCAACTTATATCAAATTATAACAATTTCCATCCTACGATTGTCTAGAAGAAATCTCTATTACAAAAAGATCGCCATTTGCATACAAATATGACAATCAATAATTGTATAACTTTATTTTTGGTGTACAATAATCTTTATTCTGGTGTCGCCTCGAGTACAGCTGCTAGTTTAAAGGGGAATGTTTCAATATTTGTCGTATCTATAATAATCGTCTTCGTCGCCGTTATATATCTATCTACAATAAAAGTTTATTTACTTTTACAGATATTACACGGTACAACAAAAGGAAGAAGGTGGGACATGGCAGACGCTGCCTGAACGCGTAGATCCATTTGCCACATCATACACAGTGGAAGGTCTCAAGCCGTACACCGGCTACCAGTTCCGGATGCGAGCCACCAACGATATTGGACCCAGTCGGTATAGCAATGCTACCGAAGTCGTGCGGACTTTACCTGCTGGTACGCCATTTTATTAGTTGCTAAAATCATATAGTAATAAAAAATTCTATTGTACTCCAAACGCAACGTAATTATAAAAAAAATTGTCTCTTGATTTGTAATTAAATGAAAATATAAAAAATAAAATATAGATATAAAATAAGTTCTTAGATTATTAAAAGTATAGTGAAGAATTACAAATTTTCGAGTCCATCTCAATGTACTTCCGTATATAAACAAAACTTAAATTACGCTTTTAACTAAATAAGGTTATTTATTGGGAACAATCTCATCATTCTGAATTGTCATTTTTTTACTAGCCTCGCCACTAGATTGGTGAAGAGGAAGGGAAAAGGATAGAGAAGAAAGGAAAGGGCAGGAAAGGAAATACGGATTGAGGGAGGTTACCAGACTTGGAATAAATATTTATAAATCCGTACATATATTTATTCCGATGCGGGGATCAAACCCGCGACCATGTACTCAGCGGGCGGAGGGCCCCGCGACTGAGCCAATCGGTCGTCTTTTTATAAAGTATTTTTATATTTGAATTAATTATTCAAGCGCCCAGTAAAGCAGTGGAAAATCTACACGTGGTGCCGATAACACCGAGCAGCGTACGTGTCCAGTGGACGCCTCTCAGTGAAACGTATTGGAGCGGGGATACGCAAACTGGTGGATACAGGGTATTTTACCAACCTCTGACAGACTTCCCGACCTCACTCCAAAATACTATGAAACAAGAAGTGCCTGGAATCAAAGTAAGTGATTCTTTTTTAAATTTTACGTGATTACTATGGAGTAAGTAAAAAAAAACAACATATTATTAAGAACTAAATTTGTATGAAAAATTATCAATTTTTAAAAAAGAGACAATTTCTAAAGAAACAGTGCGCATACATAAGGTATTTACGATAGACAGGCAAAGCATTAATGATGCCTCTAACTTTGGACCCCTCTATAGACGATGATGATCACTTACCATCAATAAATACTCGTTACACTGATAGAGGTTTACAGTTAATATCCAGTATATTAATTTTGTTTATTTATTGACATGATCAGAGCGCAAAGGTGGAGTAAAAGGTGTCGTGACAAAAGTTGATAAAGGGATGCTTAGATGGTTTAGGCACATAGAGGAGATGGATCAAAGACGATTAGCAACGGAAATTTACGTTGCCGATGTGGATGGAAAGGTGGGTAGGGGAAGACCAAATAAAACATACCTTGACCAAATTGTTGATGTTCTCAATAAAGATCAGGTCAAAAATACTCTTATCCGACGATCTTGTATGGAGAGACTGATGAGTGTAGATGAAGCAAAGAAAGTGTGCCGGGATCGTAGCAGATGGTGATCTGTGGTCTCTGCTCAGCCCTACGGGAAACGGGCGTGACGATATGTATGTGTGAATGCAGACCGCGGAGGTGGTGCTTACGGATCTATCGGTTGATCGAAACTACGAAATCGGCGTGTGCGCGGTAAATTCGCAAGGCGCGGGACCAAGTGGAACTCCTGCTGTGGTATGGGTCGGCGAGGCTGTACCCACGGCGCCGCCGCAGCACGTCACTGCCGACGCGCTTTCCCCCACCGAGGTCGCACTCGCCTGGCAACCGCCCACGCTTGCACAGCAAAACGGCGATCTGTTGGGATATAAGGTATGCAGCAATTTTAATTTTACCGCATAAAACCTCGGGCTATTCGTATTGTCGATGACCAAGATATTACCGAACGGCTAGATTCTTTAGAACTGCGGAGGGATATCCCATCTCTCAGCATCTTCTATCGATATTACAATGGGGAATGTTCCGAGGAATTGTTCGGAATAATTCCGGCCACAGAATTCCACTACCATACAACTCGCCATAAGGAAAAGTTTCATCCCCATCATCTGGATGAGTGGCGCTCCAGTATAGTGTGTTTTTCAAGAAACTTCTTTTCACGCACCACTACCCTGGGAAACCAGCCTCCTCCAGCGGTGTTTCCGAACCGATACGGCATTGGAACCTCCAAAAAGAAGCCTACACTTTCTTTAAAGGCCGGCAACTGCAATACTTATGACACTGCAAATGCCTGCGGGTGGTGTTGATTGCTTTCCATCTGGTGACACGCCTGCTCGTTTTCCTTTCTACCCCTTTAAAAAAAGCAATTTGTAATTTTTAATGCACGGAGGCAAACAGATTTATACACAGCAAATTTTCAATCCAGTTTTAACAACTACCTATTTAACACATTCTTTAATACTGTAGCGTCTATTTCTTGCTATGTTAATGATTTCATTGTTTCATTGGATTCAATTGTTATACTGAGATAGTTCTTTTCTCAGATAGGACGGCAAACGAGCAAGCGTGTCACCGGATGGAAAGCAAACACTGCCGCCCATAGACAGTGCAGAAGCGTTGCCGGCCTTTAAGTAAAGTGTCATTATGGGACGGGTAGGGGTTGGGCCTCCGGAACTAACTAACCTAATCCTAAGCTACCACTCAGACGCGGGAGACCACTACTGCTGGTGTGTGGTAAATCCGCGGGCGAGCTGGCCTAGATGCATTGCCGGCAATTAACGAACACATACGCTCTTCTATTGAATGCCATAATCACGTGGGAACACCGCAGATGGTAAATTGTTCCACATTTTCATAGTTCTTGGCACAAAACTGCGACTAAATCGCACGGTGGTTGACGGCCAGCAATCCAGGTGATGGGGATGAAATAATTCAAAAGTGATATTTAAAATAATTGCAAATGTTGTAGTTAAAATTTTAATTCATCCGTTATAAATATGTTTTCACCATAAAATTATAAATAATTATATTTTCTACCATTATTTGTGTTCAATAGATCTTTTACTTGATGACGGACTCCCCAGAAGAGTCTGAACAAGGCCGAAAAATAGAGGAGGAGATTGAAGTGGTGCCAGCTACTGCAACTACGCACTCACTCGTTTTTCTTGACAAGTACACACAGTATCGTATTCAGGTAAATGTGCCCATGGTATGATTTATACCAAATAGACATGCACATTCGATCGTTGACCCTAAGGCCGAAACACATAACCGCGTCGCGGCACCGCATCGCCAAAATCGGCAGTGCGTCCGGCCGCTAACTACGCAGAGTATATAGTGTTTCATTCGTTCGTTTCGTACATTCCAACGTTATGACATCACACTTGGTGACAACCAAGTGTGATGTCATAATTGTCATTTCCTTTTAGTTTCTTTTTCTGTATATATGGTGATAACTTGCTTAATAGCTCTGTAAATGATAACACACTCATTCTAAAGAAGTCCAAATTTTTTTTATCTATCTTTAATGCTTCATATTTTCAAGAAAAGTACTCCCCATCAGGATTACTAAATTGATGTAACCAGTATCTTCTCTGTCGTCCATTTAAATTGGTGTAATGTCTTTTTAATAACAAAAGAGCAATATATTTTTGCGATCCATGGCAGAGATACGTCCACCAATATTCAAAAATTACAAGAAAATGGTTGCTTTAAAATACGGCAGTAAAACGCTTTGCTTCGCGACGCCGCGATGCGCATAGGCGCATAATGTGTTTCGGCCCTTATTACAAAAATTCCTCAGTGGTTAAGTTTAAATTTTATCCGTGATAATTGATGTTTTTCATTTAGGTTTTGGCATTCAATCCAGCGGGTGACGGCCCCCGATCGGGTGCAGTGCTCGTTCGCACCCATCAAGGTCTACCGTCGGCGCCGCGCAACATCACTTTTTCAGACATCACGATGAACAGCCTCGTGGTCAGCTGGGAATCCCCGCACCGCCGCAACGGTCTCGTTCACTCCTATCTCGTTACATATGAAACTATCGAGCAAGACGAACGTAAGTAGAATAAAACATTTTTATTTCGACACAATCATTAGTTTTCTAACAACCACATTGGTATGTGGTTTTCACGTAGTTTGTAACACTTGTAAGCTGCTGTTTATGGAACAGATTTGTAAGCTGCTGTATATGGAACAGATTTCCAAAACTCTACTAAGAAATTAACTTATTGTGTTATTATAAGTAAAAGTGACGCAAAGCGCATTAGAGATAACGAGGGCAACGGTGATCACTTATCATAAAGTGATCCATCTGCATGTTCGTTTGCCTGCTATGGTGTAAAAAAGAAAATCCAAGATTAAAATTAACACTATGCCGTCCGGCGACACCACTGTGGTGTCGTGAGCATAGTATTGCTCAGTGGCCCACGACAGCACTTTAGTATCTTTTGCATTCTGTCGGTGTTTTGTTTAGGTAAAAATAAGTTACACATGTCAACAAGTTTTATGTTTTTAATACATTCCGTACATATCAATATTTCAAGACTAAACAATGAACAATACATCTAAAAATCTTTTTAACAAATAAATTAAGTTACTGCAAAACGATTCCTAAAATATAGCTCAATATTTTATATGAATTTTACATAATATTATTCTTACACAATTTGCCAGCAAATGGTGCCAAAATACAGATAAAATTAAGTTTTGTCTATTGCATAAAATAATTAAACAATGATATTAATTATAATACGCCGAGATAGATAGATATATTCTTAATTGTATCAAAAAAAAGTTATACAATTATCGATTGGAATATTTTTATAAGCAAATGGAGATCTTATCGCTAATAGCGAATTCTTCCAGACAACCATAGGATGGACATAGTGTTAAAAAGATAATTTGATGTAGGTTGGTGAGGATATATTATCAGAGGACATATTATGAAAAAAAATTATAGATATACAATATCTTTAGGATTTAGCAAGCAAGTGAAACAAGATAACATAAACGCGTTTGGCCGTTAGTGGGTTAGAGGAGGAACTGGAGTATCGGTTCTACTTGCGCGCAGTGACGGTAGGGCCGGGTGGTGCTACGAAAACGCGCGCACTCTCTGGCCCGCAGCAGAATTCTAAATAAATAATTTAATTTAAGTTACAATTATTATAATTATTTTATACCATTATCTGCCAACAGTTGACACCACAATACATATAAAATTAAGTTTTGTCTATTGCATTAAATAATAAAATAACGTTACTTATTCTAATACGCACTACAATATCTTTAGGATTTAGCAAGCAAGTGAAACAGAAGGTAACAGAAACGCGCTTGGCCGTTGGTGGGTTAGAGGAGGAAGTGGAATATCGGTTCTGGGTGCGTGCGGTAACGGTAGGGCCGGGTGGTGCTGCGGAAGCGCGCGCGCGCACTGGACCGCAGCCGGGCTCGCCCGCCCCACCGCGTGCGCTGCGCCTACGACCCGACCCCGCGGCGCTGCACCTGCGATGGGAGAACGGTGCCTCGGGCCGCGGCCCACTGCTAGGATACTATATCGAAGCACGTAAAAAAGGTATAGATTAAAGGTCTCCAAACATTTTCTTTCTCTCATCTTACATTTGTCCACATTATTTAACTTTAACCCCGTCCCATACTTTAACTTTTATTTTAAATATTTTTCTACGTTCATGGCAGGACAACGTTTGCCCGGGCTCATTTTTCCATGTTCAAAAAATACGATGAATTTTCATTTTTCTCAAAAAATATTTAATTATTCAATAATTTTTATTTTGTCCCCTTCAAAGTAATCCTAATCCCCTTCAGATATAATACAATTGTGCCAGCGTTTTTTCCGATCCTCAAAACAGTTCTTAAATGCACTTTTTGGTATCTCCTCGAGCTCTCTCAGCCATTCGGTTTTTATCCCCTCAATCGTCGCAAAACGCCGTCGATTCATGGTTCATTTCAATCTTGGGAACAGGAAAGTGTAGTAGGGCGCCAAATTTGAGGAAATACGGTGGCTGAGCCATAATAACGGTGTTGTTTTTGACAAAAACAATTACGAACAAGCAATGACAGGTGAGCAGCTGCATTATCGTGATGCAAAAGCCATGAATTGTTTTGCCACAAATCCGGGCGATTTTTTCGAATTGCTTCACGCAAACGACGCACAACTTTACGGTAATACTACTTATTGACCATACGACCGTACGATAGGTTGTGGTAAGAACTCCTGATGCACGGTAATCGAACAAAACAGTGAGCAAAACCTTGACATTTGATCGAACTTGACGTGCTTTTTTCGGTTTTGGTTCTCCTGAGCACTTCAATTGGGACGATTGATCTTGACTCAGAGTACACTGACCATATACTGTCAACATTTCAAGTGTTTTTGAACACTTAATTCCATTTTTTTACATAAAATTTAATGCGCATTCTTTGATCCATTTTTTTTGACAGCAGATAATCACCGAACACGCAAATCTCTTCTAACCTTTATGCCTCTCACAAATAAACTAAACATGCTATATAACTGAAACTGTGAACATATATATGTTCGAGACGAGTGAAACTTTGAACAGACCTCATAGATCTTTCGACGTTTATTGGATTTAATGTTTTATATTGTATTTTTAAATGAAAATATAAATAATAAATTTTCATAAAATAGGTCCATAATCTTGAAATGTGGACTTCAAAAGCTTGAAAGAGCTTAATGATTACTTCTTTCGTATTTTTATTATATTGTGCATGGACTGCAGGATGGGACACCCTTATTTAGTACATTAGTTATTTAATTTTAATAACAATAATAATTGTCGTTCAGAAAATATACCTTTCTATTCCCTTTCCGCGTGAGTTGTAAACTTACTTACTGTAACTTTATAACCTTACTTATATGAAGATAATGTCAATTGGAAGATGATATGGAATTTTAGTTTTATTAATTTCTTTTTAGTGAATATATTGAATTTATATTTATAATCAATTAATAATATTATATGATACATTTATTTTATGATACATACATTTTATGATTAGAATTTACTATACGTATTAAATTAATATACATTTATTTTTATGCAGCAAAGGAAACATGGCAAGCGTGTAAGTTAAATTTATTGTTATAAGGCAAACATGAGTAATAAAAACATTACCCGAAGAACGCTTTGCTTGTAAATTATGCAATATCTTTAAACAGTAACCGCATAATAAAGTGCGTTTGTTGTAGAAATTCTTGAAATGGCTGACAAAAATTTCACCAAGCCTGCTTATTGTCGTTTAGATACCGCCATAATCATTACATCAAAATAATATTAACAATATGTCAATGTCAGACAAAATTTTTCATGCCTTCTTTTTTGTCGTATTTTATTTGCACTTCCATAATATATATATATATATATATATATATATATATATATATATATATATATATATATATATATATATATATATATATATATATATATATATATATATATATATATATATATATATATATATATATTATTTTATTGTAACAAAGAAAAAAATATTTTTTTAATTGCAAATAACATTTATTACTTTTACAGTGTGTTAGTTTAATACATAAATATAAAACAATTAAAAATATAGAAAGCTTATTCGAAGTGGTCTCCATTGGCTGCAATACAGTCCTTTAAACGTTGAGGCCAGTTATCAATAGAAACATGCACTCTTTCCATGGGAAAATTCTTCACTGCCAATCGTATGGATTGTTTTAGGGATTCCAAATTATCATGGCGTTTAGAGCAAGCCGTACTCTCTAAAACTGACCATAAATCATAATCCAGTGCATTAAGATCGGGACAACGGCCAGTCTTCAGCTCTGATGAAGTCCGAAACGTTCGCTTCGAACCAAGACTGCGTGGACCGAGCTTTAAGACCCGGTGCCGAGTCTTGCTGAGTGGTTACTGAACATGGTGTTGTTAAGGGGCTTATTTACCTTCTCCAGAATGGTATTTTGATACACTTGTGCCGATGTTTTGATACCTTTTTCACAAAAACATGGCTCAGTCACTCCTTCATAGCTAACACCCCACCTAAAAATCATCACTTAAGTCGGATAATGCCCACGTTGCACTCTGTCGACTAATTGGGAAGCTTCCTTAGAGCTTTGAGCTTAAATACGGTCATTTTGTTTGTTAAAATGTTGCTCAATTTTAAAATATTTTTCATCCGTAAACAAAATTTTTCTGTGACCTCCCTTTGCGTACCGCTTCAGTAGTTGTTTCGATTTTACTACCCTATTCGTTTTTAAATTATCAGTTTAGAAGTGACCAGTGCGTCTCTTATAGGCTGCAAGCCCTAAGTCATCTTTTAAAATACGCGACATGGTTCTAGATGCTATCTTCATCTGCCGAGAATAAAATCTTTTGCTTTCGGACAGGATTTCTTCGAATTCTTTCCCTTACTGCTTTGATCATCTTTTTCGTACGAACACTACGTGGACGGCCAGGTCTTTTTCTGCCACAAACAGAGGAGGTCTCATTGTACCTATTAATAGCCCGGTACACAAACATTTGACTACTACCAAGTGTATGGAGAGTTTTAAAAATTGCTTTTGGCTCCATACCTACTTTGTGTAATGCAATCACAGCGATTCGGTTCTCTTTATCACCCCTCTCCATTTTAATATCGCAAAATATTGTACAATGTATTGGTGCCAAAACGAGAAAACACAATAAACAATCGTATAAAAATGACAGATTGCAAATTAAAATGTATTAGGTGTACAAATAAGTTTCCGCGGTTTGTCAAAAGATGGCCCCACCAGAAGGTTATGGAGAAATTGTCAGATGTAAAACGTAATATCCCAAGTTTAGTCATCTGGCAACACCATAACCTTAAAGTACTAGTGATTCCGTATCAGCATCACGTAATTTTTTTCGTGCAAAAATGTCAAGTTTTATTCCGAATAAGCATCATTTGCGGGAACTTTTGATTTACTTCTTTAATGTGAAAAAATCTGCAGCTGAGGCGCATCGATTGCTTCTAGAAGCATATGGTGAAGCTGCTTTAAGTGAGAGAAGTTGTCAGGAATGGTTTCAAAAGTTTAAGAACGGTGAGTTTGACGTTAAAGACAAAGAACGCAGTGGAAGGCCGAAAGTGTACGAAGACATGGAATTAGAAGTACTATTGGAGGAAGATTCGTCCCAAACGCAAAAAGAACTTGCACTTACTCTACAAGTGACTCAACAAGCAATTTCACATCGTTTAAAATCGTTAGGAATGATTCAAAAACAAGGAAATTGGGTTCCATATGAACTAAAGCCGAGAGACGTTGAACGCCGATTATGCATGAGTGAAATGCTGCTTGCCAGGAATAAAAAAAAGAGTTTTTTGCATCGTATAGTCACTGGTGACGAAAAATGGATTCACTACGATAATCCAAAGAAGAGAAAGTCATGGGTTAAGCCCGGCGAACCATCAACATCGACAGCTAAGCCGAATATTCATGGAAAAAAACTCATGCTGTGTATTTGGTGGGATCAGCTTGGTGTCGTGTATTATGAATTGCTGAAACCAAGCGAAACCATTACTGGAGCTCTCTACCGAACACAATTGATGAGATTGAGTCGGGCACTTAAGGAAAAACGCGCCCATTACTACTCCAGACACGACAAAATTATTCTTTTACACGATAATGCTCGTCCACATGTTGCGGCACCGGTAAAAACATACTTGGAAACACTCAACTGGGAAGTTTTACCCCACCCGCCGTATTCACCAGACTTAGCCCCTTCTGATTATCACCTGTTCCGGTCGATGGCACATGGTCTGTCTGAGCAGCGCTTCACATCATATGAAGACACCAAAAATTGGGTAGATTTGTGGATAGCGTCAAAAGATGAAGAGTTTTTTCGACGGGGTATCCGAATGTTGCCAGAAAGATGGGGAAAAGTAGTGGCAAATGATGGAAAATACTTTGAATAAAACGTAATGTACTTTTCCTTCACAATAAATTCCTAATTTTTTATAAAAAACTGCGGAAACTTATTTGTACACCTAATAATATTTTTTTATTTTTAATTGTAACAGTATTTATGGTCAGACTAAGTATATATATATATATATATATATATATATATATATATATATATATATATATATATATATATATATATATATATATATATATATATATATATATATATATATATATATATATATATATATATATATATATATATATATATATATATATATATATATATATATATATGTGTGTAATACTCCTATCTTTGCTAAATATAACTTTATATTATATATTCATAGCACGTAAAATGTAACATTTAATGTAGGTAAGGCATTTTAAAACTCACACAATGCAATATTTTAAGCTTTGATTCTATTCTTGCAGATGACACAAGGTGGGAAACAATAACGAGAACAAGCAACGGAATGCTAGAAGAATTTACAATATCTTATCAGAGTCTTCTACCGTCCACCGCTTACTCGTTCCGAGTGATAGCTTACAACATGTACGGGATAAGCAACCCTACATACAGTGATAAAGTGATAGTGACGCCATCGAAGCTGTATCTTGAGTACGGCTACCTCCAGTACCGGCCCTTCTATCGCCGCACTTGGTTTATGGTGGCGCTCGCGGCTGCTTCCATTATCATTATCATAATGGTTATCGCCATACTCTGTGTCAAAAGCAAGAGTTATAAATATAAAAGTAAGAAATACTCTTAACATTTCTACTTAATATTTTTCCTCAAAACTAACACCTTTAAGTAAATTCAAAAAAAATTCAAACTTTATTTAGACATAAAAAATTACATTTCAGTCTGTTATCAATAAAGCTTTACCACCATTTCGTAATAAGGGTCCTCTGAAGGAGAGAACACGGCGAAAAAAATTCCACCCTCCATATAGCCAGGACATCGCACCATCCGACTACAATTTATTCCGCTCACTACAAAATTATCTTTACGGAAAAAATTCGCATCTCTGGCCGAAATAAAAATTCATCTTTAGAGATTTTTTGAGAGCAAAAAGCCTTCTGGAGAGATGGCATTATGCAATGGTTTGTACGTTGGGTCAGAGTGATACAAAATAATAGACAATATTTTACACATTCTAAAATTATATTTTAAAATTATAAATTAAAATTAATTTATTTTGGAATGTATTTTGCTAGGAATAAATGTTAAAAACCGAAGGAACTTATGTGACAAACTAATATATTATATACCGGTGTCCTTTTTCTCTTATAAAAAATTTACACCGATAAAATTCAGTAGAAAGAAACGTTTATTATACAAGTTTTATTTTATTTTTTTTAAATATTATGTTTTAATTAAAAATTCATCCATAAAAATAAAGTTGTGTCAACGTTGAACTGGACAGCTGAAACATATGGCCTAAATTAAAGTGATCAGTGACTGTAAAATATGGTGGTGCCATGGTGCGGTTCATTGACACGTTGACACATTCGTGTCACGCGAACTGATGGCCCATATTTTTGTATTGTATGAAATAATATTTATCAAAGAATTGAATCGAAATAAAATTTTTATTTTTATGAAAAAGTACATGTTAAAAAATATATTTTGTAAAATAAACAATATTGCCTTGGAATAAACTAGAAGTCGGTAATTTTTAAAGATAGGTGATATATTTAATTAAATGTCGGACCCGAATCTAATTGATACGTGCCCTGAACGGCAAAAGTTAGGGGCACCCAGTGGAATTATTTAAAACCGGATCATTTATGTATGTGGTCCACAACCGTTTTAAGAAAATTTTGAATAACAAAGCATAGATAAAACTGAGCACAAAAAAATTTAGTGGCTATCCGTAAATTACGTTACACATTGAAGGGGAAGGACGGAATCAACAAAGTATGGCATTGTGTGACCAGGGGAATAAGTTATAAGCTTCGTGACGTCAAATCTAAAGTGCTAAAACGAAAATTCAACTCCAAAAAAACCTTTATAATATGACTATTTCTCTCAATATTAAAAAATATATGTATAAATAATTTTGAAAGTGCTGTTTTTAATTTAATAATTTCTGAATGTGAAATTGCATTGCAGAGAATGGGAGGTCACATAAATGTCACCCGTGACATGGACGGGTTTTATGAACAAAATCATGAAATTCTTGTAATTTAATTTATAGATGGCCCCTTATAATAAGGATTGTATACATCTGGCTATATTAACAGAAAAGCTACAATACTTAACTTTCCACTATATTTACCTTTATTCTTGTATCTACTAATTTAAAATTCGTATGACAGAGGAAGCACAAAAAATCCTGGAAGAGTCTCTAGCGGGTGAGACTGATGAGCGTGGCTCAATGGGCATGGAGCTATACCGGTCTAGGCAAGGCTCGGCGGGTAGCGTAGGCATGGGCACGATGCGCCGTGGAAAACCCCCACCCACGCTCGCCAAATCGCCTCCGCGCCCTTCACCCGCCTCCGTCGCCTACCACAGTGACGAAGAGAGCCTCCGGGCCTACGACGAAAACCCTGATGACTCCTCTCTCACCGAAAAACCCTCCGAGATGAGTTCCTCAGATTCTCAGGTAATAACCATCAAAATCAGCGTCGTCTAATTGTTTCACCTACCACTAAATTCTTCAATTATTTTTTCCACCCACTCGTCCCCGAACGGATCTACCGAACGGTAAATATTGATCGCTAATAATGTCAAACTTTTTCGCCACGCTTTCATCCTAATTAGCACTATTTAATGTAGGTGCGCATTTCCATTATTTAAAGTCTCTTTTAAGTTCAGAGCCTTATATTAAATTGTAAATAATTTTTGTCAAAGAAAAATGTGCGTATTTTGTGCTGTCTATTTTCTTCGCTATTTTTGTCCTTAGAGAATTATTTTTCAGCGATCATAGAAATCTTTAAACTTTGAACATTTATATTTATATGTGTATTCATTATATACGGCTTATCAATATTCATACTTTACACAAATTTTATTAGATTAACATGGTATTAATCATTAGAATAAAAAAGCGTGAAGTTATTACAAAAATAGCATATTTTGAATCGCTAGAAATCAGCAAACAATAGATTAAACTTTTAATGAGGTCGTAAATTAGAATTCAAATAAGTACTAATAAATTTTGAACAACTCTTGACATGTTAGAATCCCAAATTTACGGCTTTGTATTGTCATATATACTAAGCAATAAACCTAATAAAGGCTACACTGTGCATGTACACGTACTTACGATAGTAAGTTCAAATATTTCCGAATAATCTATAATGGTATTATGTCGTACGTAGAATTCGGAAAGCGAAAACGAAAGCGTGCGCTCGGAGCCGCACTCGTTCGTGAACCACTACGCCAACGTTAACGACACGCTGCGGCAGTCGTGGAAGCGACAGCGGCCGGTGCGCAACTACTCCAGCTACACGGACTCGGAACCCGAGGGCAGCGCTGTGGTGAGCCTCAACGGTGGACAGATTGTCATGAACAACATGGCGCGTTCGCGGGCGCCCCTGCCCGGCTTCTCCTCCTTCGTATGACAGCAGCCTATAGCCGCGGCTTCGCCTCACGCCGTGCACATGTAACAAACAACAAAAACCCAATAGACTATGTTTGGAAGACAACAACGTTAGCCGTTCGTTTGCAGTACAAAATGTCCAACAACAACTATCAACCCATCAACAAGTGGCAGTAATTAACACATGCCCATCGGGCTATTTTTGCTCAAACTTGCCTATAAATCGGGGTATCTTTATGAAATCAAAATATTTCTACGTGTGAATTAAAACTGCGGTTATTATTTTTCTTATTAATATTTTTTATTGAAATTTTTAGAAGTTGTACATAAGTATTATTAGTATTGTGTTTTGGATGATATTTGGTGAGACAGCGTCCTTTGTGTAACGGTACTTCACATAATTTGCATGTAGTATATCGTGTTTTGCTCCTTACTCCATATGTCTTACATACTCTTGTGGGATGTTTTTTTATTCTATGTCGGTTTATATGTGTCTATTTAGTAATTTTGGATTTTTTTTTTATCAATTTAGGTGATTTTTAACCAGTGCAAATGTAGTTGTTGTATATCTGCGGACTCGCTTATGCAAGATTTGTACGATAAAATGTTGTAATTTGATTAAAAATGCTTTGCATTGTTCTTCGAATAAATAGTTAATATTCTCCAAGAATACACTCAGGAAATACAATGAATTTATTCCTCTCTACATTGCATCTCCCATGATTGCAAATATAAGTAAGGGAGAGTGACAACTTACTACATTATTAATAATTTGTCTTTATTAACTTTACACAAAGGACGTGAAATTTTTACTAATATATTTAAAGGTAGGGTATATTAGGGTAAATTAAATTAATTTCTAAAAGTATTGACACTGTTTTATCCTTTACCAAGATTTGTATAAGATATCTGAAATGTTACATATGATGTTGGACATATAAGTAACATACTTGAAATCAAAGAACTGGAAAAAAAAAGATATATGTCAAATTATTGGTGAAAAAAAAAA
The DNA here is from genome assembly GCA_031353405.1 of Baronia brevicornis. Taxonomy (NCBI): domain Eukaryota; kingdom Metazoa; phylum Arthropoda; class Insecta; order Lepidoptera; family Papilionidae; genus Baronia; species Baronia brevicornis. The sequence goes on along the minus strand of JASFAT010001824.1, from coordinate 227,249 downwards.
TAAACGTATGGAACTGATACCCACGCGTCTAAACGTTTTTACTGCCCCAGTTACGACCAAGCATCTTTCTAACCTTACCCACTTGTAAATTATAAATTAAAGAAATAAAAAATACCGAGTAAGCACTAATTCTAAACCCATCGAATGATCTGCACTACATTATATTTGATTCACTTATAAATATATAGCAAAGAGCAATAACAAATAAGAAATCTTAATGTTTTATGACTCTATCTATAGCCAATAGTGGACGTTGACTTGTTTCATATACATATGTCGTCGATTTTAAAATGAATCCTACTATGACCAATGTTAGTTTAGTCTAAGCGATAATTAATAATGATACTATTTATTATATGTAGTTTTTAATGTAATGAATTTTTGAAATTTAACTACCAACAGTATATATATGACATGCATTTACCACTATCTTACACAGAACGTTTGTTTTATTCACTAAAAAATATTTTAACATCATCTCATGAGTTACTCATTGATGTCTTTATAATATACATATATTAATGCTACATTAATTGAAATACTTTTGTGAGCCAAACACTACATTATTAAAGGTAAAGTGGATTTTCTGATATTCTAAAATAAAACATAAAAAGAACACTGAAAAAAAAATCAAACATGAAATCAATAGTAGTATATTATTTTCAAGCATACTATACACTGATAATTGTCATCGCACTCGTGCGGAACGTGTACGAGTATGTATATCGTAGGGATACAAACTGCATTAAAGCCAACATTTTTAAGTGCAACATACATACATGTGATTAATGCCTTTTTATGGTGTATAGGTCCATGCAAATGACAAAAACTGTTTTTTGTTGTAAACTCTTTGTTGGTTATCTAGAAGAAATCGCTTATAACGATAAAACCGCTCTTTGTAGTATACACATAATATGATTAATGTATAACTTTCTTTCTAGTGTACAATAAAGAATATATCTATGTGTGTGTATTAATATCTAATACAAATAATTTGATAATAATTTAAAAAAAAATAAAATGTAAAAATCTAAAATAAGTTACATAAATGTATTATTAACTCAACATATTTAAAGAAGAGTGCCTCTCAAATATTAGTATAATTTTAGAGAATAAAATGTAGTTTACTTTTAAACTCGGGGTCTAAGAGTTTATATGATATTTATATTAGCTTGAACATTCCGTTTATATTTGAGTAATTATATTATGTATTAAGATACAAATTATTCGTACTTATTTTGAGCTAAAAATGGCTTCGTCTCAATTTTCAACTCTTTGTTGCCAATAAACGTATACATAAGTAGGGCTTTCTAAGTTGAGACTCCTATTGGAGGTATTTAATTTTCAGACATTCTTCTTGATTATTTTATATTTATAAAAATGCAGTGTGGCTAGAACAGTTTCAAAAGTTTCTATAACCAAAAATGTATTAACTGACGAACTCATGGAGTATAACATCCAATATATGATGTTATTAGCGTAAGGCTATTTGACGTTTTGTTTTGTACATATATATTAACAAGTAGTAGAACAATTTGTCGTTTTAATAATATACGAGTACATATATGTTACGGGCAACTAAAGAAGTTCGGGTTCTATGAGTAATGTCTACTGGGCAATGTAATAAAACAGATGGACTGTAGTGTTTTTATTTATTATATGAAATTAAATAAACTTACATATTTCTTATTGAAAGGTACAGGAAAAGCAATCCAGCATAGTAGTTTAAAATAAGTTAAACAATTATATATAATAACACCTTATTATTATTTTGGTATATTACTTATGAACAATAATTTAAAAATTATTTAGTAATCTAGAAAAAATTGGAATCTTAGGATTGTGAAAGAATTATATTAAAATCATAATTATTCTTGCTAGGAGATCTTTTGTGGTGACATTTTGAATTGCAAAGAATGTTGGTTTCTTGCATTTACAACGCTTTGAATTGTAAGTACATGTTGGAAGCCTTGTCCATCAAAATGAGTCTTTTTCAGCACATTCTCGAAAAATTATATCAACTTTTAGAACATCGTCAATCGAAATGAACTTTTCTTTACACACAGTAAATTCATTTCTGGAGTAAAAGTATTTTAAAATATCATGCACAGTTCCTTGTTTGTAGAGGCTTTCTTTTTCTATAGTAATAATGACTACAATTATATTACAACTTGATCCGATTTACATTACGCTTTGGCCTATTTCTGCAACAGGAAATTTTGCATTTGAACGCGCCAATATTTCAGCTTGATTTTCAAATGATGCTGCGTCACAAGTCTCTCGAATTTTGCTTGATACTTCGTTCAGTAAAAATGCAGCCTTTTCATTATTAGTATTTTCCTCTTCATTGGTTCATATCGGCAAAAACATTGCTATTGAACGTCTGGTCGAACGTTTCCATTTAATGTGTCCACATTAGGTTGCTGATTTTCTGGTTAAGGTTCATTATTTATTATATCGACAAAAGGTTGTTTAGTATCAATTTTAACAGAAATAGAATGAGTAACAACAGCTAAGTTTTCATCCGAGATGTATATGTATTGTTCAATACAACGTCTTCTCATATCCCATCCAAAGAATCCTCCATTTTGCCGGATAAACGTTCTCAAAGTACTCACGGGTTATCGTTAACCAATATATCACAAACTAATACGTCGCTACATGCGCTTGCAGCCTTCCTTTCGCGCACGTTGCAATCGAATTACTCACATTGCCCGGCTAGAAGTAGGGAAGTATTCATACTGCCTGGTCCAAGCTAAAAATCAAGCTGTCTCAAACCTTGATTTTTCAAATAGACAACGGGCCGTCATATATAGTTAATATTGGCCGGCGAAAGTAATCAATTTGACCGACACAATTCACATTATTACTGCTCGGTCATTCTATCAGTCCATATTATTACTGTTCGGTTAATCAAGTTGTCCGTAACATTATATATAGTAGGTAGTATTAAAAATATGTACTTTCAGTTGCTTTAAATGAAATTTAACCTTCTAGTTTAATTTTGTAATATTGTTTTATATTATTGTTCTACCAATAAGAATATGCAATTGACTGATAGATTATGTAATAATAACATTTACACTGCTGTGTATTATTGTAAATAAGTGTAACTTTATATTTCATGCAAAATGCGTTATATGAATTTGGCACAAGAAATAAAATTTAACTGTGATTTTTTATTCTTTTCAATAATAAAATAATTTATACAATAGTTAACTTAAATTTTAATGTAATATAAACTTCACTTATAAAATATATACTGCAGAATTATTATTAAACATATGGTGATCGATATGTTTAATTACATTTGATAATTCCAATAAAGATTGATGAACTAAAACTTGTTCTTTAAACTTTCTTTCACCAAGGCGGCCCTCGTCCCGTTGTCATCTTCTGTATTGGAGGCCAAAACTTTGAATCGAAAATAAATTTTATGACATTATTTATAAAATCATAGTGATTTGTATTCACGATTTTTTTATGAACGTATTTTTCATTCAATTAATATTTTTGCTAACATTACATGATAACTATAACATATTGAATGTTTTTTTAATAATAAGTCTGTATGATATTTTTAAAAACATGGATATATATATATAAAACAACATCGCAGTATCTTGTTTGTCATTAGTATCTTGTTTAACTGCTTTTATCGATTTTTGCCCATAACACATATTCCGAACCCTTTCGCTACTTCGGGTGAATAATTACTAGTTGGGTGTACATACGATCTTGTCACGGGTGACCTGTTGCGTACTCGTATCGTTTCATGGCGGGTGTTTATACTCAGCCGTAGTAGCAAGAGAGTTAAAAATATGTATATAATTTAAATAAAACCTCCGGTGCCATTATATTAATTAGCTATTTAAAATTGTATTATCTGTGTAATACTTAATTTACGACTATTTTTTGTACAGTCTTGAAATAAATTATGATATTCCAATTAGTTTTTTCATGTTTATAACCTACAGATTCGATCGTTATCAAAACACACATTTTATACATAGAGAGAGAGAGAGCGTCTGTGTTTTGTCTGTTTTTAACGTTCAATTGATCAAATTTCTATTAAACAAGAATGAAAGTATTTTTGATAATGCTTTAAAATAAATGTAAATCATATCGATAAGAGATTAAGGCTTGTAATGGAATATTGCATGTTTGATTTTTTTTCATTACGTCTTTGACATAAAGAACAATCCATTATAACCTTATTGGTAAGTTTAAGGTATTTAAATAATGTAGTCATAACTAGTCTCCTTTAATAAATCGGCATTGAGATATAATTTATTAATTTTTTGGAATATATGAACGGAATGCATAATTAGCATCGGTCATGATAGTTTGGTTGTTGGTTTCCTTACAGGTATCACATTTTCAATTCCCGATTAATTTACCGTCTCCACGTCGACTAATCGATTTGGAGCTTGTAGAATTAGCTGTAGGTAGCTCAAATATATGTCATCTGTCTGTAGTAATATAAACCGGACCGGGTTGTTAGAACGCTTCCATTTATAGCCAAAGTAACTTGAAGAAACGTGGACGCTTCTATAGTTAATATTACTATTTTTATATATTATTAGCTTAGATGACTAGAAATTACTTTTTTAGATTTTTTTTAACGCTTAAATCCTATTCGGTTTATAAATATAAACCGAAATATAACCGATTTATAAATATAAATCGGTCTTTTAGTCAGAAATCCGTGTGAAAATTGGCATTTTTATGGGTATAATGAAATGAAGGCTACGAGTATTTTTATGCTACTTTAATAAAAAAAAAGACGATTAATTAATAACGAGTATGACCTCCCCTTGCAGCAATTATGGCAGGCATGTAATCGTCTTGGCATGCTTTCCACCAGACTTTTGATGGTGTCCTGTGGAATATGTTCTCACTCAGCCAAGATGACACGTTCAAGCTCTCTGATGTTTTATGGAGGTGGTTAGACAGATCGTACTCGCCTTTATAGGAGGTCTCAAACATGCTCAATGGGTTTAAGGTCGGGACTGCGCGCTGGCCAGCCCAAACGATGAATACCAACCTCTTGCATATAAGCATCTACAACGCCAGAACGGTGGGCCCGAGTATTATCATCCATGTACTAGCATCTTCACCAATTACAGTCAGTGCGGGTTGTGCATTTTGACAAAGGTTTCCCGTTATATACCTTTGCACATTTAATGAGCCATTTTCAATGAACTATCTCGATATAATAGCTGAAGGTTACACCCGCCAAAAAGATAATAGATCCTTCACCAAAAGGGGGTGATTTCTTCAAAACACACGTCAGTATTGCGTTTCCCTGGTCTTCATAATACTCGCCGCTGTCGGTCCTCACCAGACAAATCGAGCCTCATCGGAGGAGAATACGCTACTCCTGTATAATAAAACCATGCTAGTAATTTTATGGACTGTATTTTATATTATAAAATAATATATAAAACTACAACAGTGTTGCTACTTATATAAAATACTACAACTTTTATGTTTAATTTTTTTTATTGAACAACTCCAGTTACCTAGTGCCCAACATACGCAATTTCTAGCAAACCTCAATCGAGCAATCCGGTGCTCACGGAGTAACTTGGAGACCCGTACTGGTCGTCGACTGCGTATATCAGCCGCTAAAAACCTCCTCCTCACAGTCCATAGGCTAACTTGTGCTCCTCGTACCTCTTCAAGGTTTCTTTTGAAGTTTATGTAACTGCATTTGCGGTTCCTCAATACCCGAGTCACTAAAAAGCGGTCGTCTCATGATTATGTGTAACGTTTTCTCCCAGAACTTTGCCTTCTCTGAACGGAACCTGTCTCTTGGTATCGATTCCAGTTTCTTTGGACGGTTAAACGACTCACGTTTAACCGCTGTGAGACGTAACATTGGCTACACCCCTCTTCTAGCAGCGCTATGATTTTACTAGCTCTTATTGCTTTTTCTGCCATTACAATAGACACAAAGATATCTGTTTTAAATCACAATAAGGCAGGATTATCCGACAAACAAATTATTATACTAAAAATAAAAAGTTAGTTTTAGTTGTTCGATAACCTTCTAACAACAAACCCGCTCGCCCGCTTTCAACAAACTTCGGCAATTTGGTCGGAAGTATATATACTTGGTCTTCCCCTACCGACCCTTTCATCCACATCCACATCGACAATATGTATTTAAAACATTAATAGAGAACGATACATATGATATATTTTAAGGGTATTAAAACTAATCAACAAACTTTGACTTATTTATTTAAATTATATCAACATCTTTTCGCAATTGATTAACCAGACTTTAGGGACTGACTTAAACAAATTCTCTTTTTTGATCACAATATACGCTGCTAAGTCAACAATTGAAAAACTGTTTCCATATATCCAGGTTTCACATTGTGAGAACAACTTTTTGATTAAGTCTTCTCTGATTTTTCCTTTTGTTTTTTCCAATAAATAACAAATGTCCAATAAGCCGTCAACAAAATAATTATTGTGATCGTAGGGAACAATGTTTTGGTAAGCCAAACACAGATAACGCAATATATTTACTATGCCCAAAATTGGTACATCTAGTGACGATATCTTTAACTCTGCAGAAGCTGAAACTAAAACCAAAAATTAATTATCTCTGTACATACGTAATAAAAAAGCATATAGCAGTGTTCGGTTATTACAATATTAGTACAACTGACATAGGGAGAACAACTTCAGGATGAATTGATCCAAATTGGAAAATAAAGATATTAATAATATAATAATTAATTAACTCTTAAACCTCTACGTTTGGACATATAGGAACAAAAATAGGACTATGATAGTAATTATGACAAATAAAAAATTTAGTTGAGCCATCATTCTTGTACGTTTGCAATAAAACGTCACTAAAATATCTTTGATACTTATATCTAGAGGAGAATGGGCAAAACACATTACGAGATCAAAATGAACGAAGATTGTTTTAGCAATTGCAACCTATATGTTTTGTGGGACTTATTATATGTTTTGTGGGATGGTGTTGGGCCTCCGGAACTCAGCCGCTCACCGTACGAAGCGCGGTAGGTAAGCTACCACTCAGACGCCGGTTTTCTGCGGGAGTGTGGTACTATTAACTTAATGCAAAATTACCAAGCCTTTTTTTCTTGGCGTCTACATATCGTATCGCGATTATGTGGAAGATAAAGCAAAGTTGGCCTCAAAAAGCTAGGTGTGCTTAGTAGAGCCAGACAGTACTTCCAGCAGCCCATCGCTTCCAACTCTATAAGATCCAAGTTCGGCCGCATATAGAACACTGTTCTTACCGCTGGGACGGGGCACCCTCATATCAGCTTTTTTTCTCTTAACCATAACGCATGCAAAGTTGTGCGGTTAGAATCCTCAATAACCAGGATCTTACCCAATGGTTCGATTCTCTGGCATTGCATAATTCTCATCTCTCAGCATCTTTCATTGCTTTTACCGCGGGGAGTGAGATAAAGTATTCAATTAAGTATGAAATTACTTATATTTTAAAATATAAGATTTTTGTATGTAAACAAAAATATAAGTAATTTCATTAAATCAGAGATTGTAGAATTTATTTTATAAAGTGCTATTGATACACTTAATAGAAGCTGGTAATACGTAGATACATATAATACAAATGTCTACATAAACGCATAAGATGAACCCAAAAAGCCTTGAACTCAAGAGCCATAAAATCATTCGCCTATTCACCCCGTGATTTCTATTTACCTAATTTTACGGTACCACAGAAGGTATCTGGTTCCATGGAGTGGTGATTCGAGAGAAACTATGAAACTTATTTTATTGGTGAGTTATGCGGTAGTGAAATTAACGGCAGAAATTATTACAAACAATACCTCAGAGCATTCCCCATGGTAAAAGCTATAAAAGATGCTGAGAGGGGAACCCCTCTGCAGTGCCAGAGAATTAAGCCGTTGGGTGAGATCCTGGTCATCGACGGTTCGAACCGCACAACGTTGTATACGGTCAAGAGGAAGAAGCTGATATTGGGATGTCCCACTCAGTCCAGAGACAAGAACACTTGCAATATCTATTGTATGTATGTAATGGTTTTGCAGATATCTATGGGCGGCGTTGATTGCTTTCCCTCAGGCAACACGCTTGCTCGTTTATCTACCTATCTCATAAAAAAAGTAAAAGAAATGGCGGAATTTACAATTATTAGAGGTATTTAGTAGGCTAATAATGGACGAAGAATTACATGGGAATATTAATTATACATAATAAAATAACAATGGGTGGGTCAGGTTTGCCGCAGAACCGTCAAACGGTGAAGTAGATGAGTACTGAAATAGAGACATCGACTTGCCAAACATAGTGAGGGACGCCCGCCTTCTAGATGAAATGATAATCTGCGCAGAGGGGTCAGCATAGACACTTGTCGGGCTATGTAACATGCCTTGGGAGGGTTATATTATATCCAAACAGTGGACTGCTGTGATGATGATGAGACTTAATTATGCAAGCACTATAATTATGACTACAGATTAAAATGACATGAACGTTTTCATGTTGACATTTACCACATTTAAATATCAATCGTAAATTTATTTTGGCATTTGGCTCAGTTACATATATATTTTGATAATGTTTAAAGAAGTCCTTTATCTTTGTGCTATTTTCCTTAGACATGGACGAGTGAATATGCCATGTAATATTGATAGCTCCAACATATTTCAAAAACAAATTGAGAAAGTGTGGTGTCATATCATGATTTAAGACCAACACTACTTCTTCCGGAATTAGTGTCTGAAAAGAAACAATGAAAAATTAATATTCATTTGCTTTCATTGTGCAAAATAATACAAACCAACACTATATAACAGAGTTCAGACATTGCTAGGATGCTAAAGGAGCATAATTTTTGAAACTTAGCTGGTAGTAAGAGATTAGAGATAAGTTCTCTACTACTGCAACAAGATCAATACACACAACATCCAACTAAGCTCATAGACACATCTATATTGGACTATATCCTTGTCAAAACCAAGTTTAAAACTTAGGATTCATTACCTTGCCACCCTCCCTCCTATGACTCAGACTATAACAAATATTAAAACCAACCTTCTCTCCTGTCCAAAGCACCTAGTCAGTATCCTAATGTTGGAACTTTGTGGGACATTGCATGACATTCTGCTTCTCATTTCAGATTATTTTAACCTATTCATACAGCATGTCTTTCCTAGTCTTGGTCAATTTATAATAAAGTAAAATATCCACTTTAACATCAACTAAACTTTGTGAATTGTAATATATTTAAAAAAAAAACTACACGAAATTTCTATCCAACACATTTTACTCCTATTTATATATAGACTACTTACATTGTTCATTTTGGATTGGACTGAATTTTGCTTAAGGTCCACCCTGGATAAGGCTTTAATTCGATCATAAAGTACATCCAATTTCCTTAACAACTGGTCCTGCCTCTTTTCTAATTCAATCATGTTATTGCTTGGTACTCCCTGTAGAATATTCACAGAAAAATAAATATTAAAATACTAAAATCAATATCAGATACTCGACAATGATTTTTCTTAATATGGTATAAACAAGAAAGGTTTGTATTGATTGGAATTTACCCTGTTAACTCATTTAAAGAGGGTTCTACGAAAATATATTTATAGAATCTTGGTCACAGCAAGTAATTTAGTAACCTTCCTAGAATATGCCTTTAACAGTGTCAAATATGATAGAGAATATTAATAATAAAATATTTTAATTCAGAATTACATCCATATTTGTTAGTATCAGTGAAACTTATTAACTAATGTTAGGAAATAAAATTATATGTGTAGGATATCAAAACATATAATTTTATTTCCTACACAGATCAATTTATTTCTTTCTGCAGTAATACACATGAGTGGAGGTGGAAATTGGTGATTTCTCAGTCAAAATCTTCATTCATTGAGCTGAGAAAGTGATTTTATACCACCACCCGACCCTCAAAGAGATGCAGCGCAGTGCTACTTGAGAAATAAGAGCCTTATATACATATGTATATATTTGTGATCAATACCACATACAAACCTACACTCTACAATCAAGCTTTATACACACACTTTTTACTCCATTACAATGCACTCATTTTTCATCACACTTTCATAGCTTAACCTTCACAGTAATGGTTATAAACCTGTGGAATAACATACTTCTTAACATTATTAATGGAGTCAGGCGTTACTTTGCGGAAATCCATCACTATATGGACAGTCAAAAGTTTTACTTAGCTAAGATCCGCGACTAGCAAAACAATAACAGAAAATTAATAATGTGTGTTTTTCCGTTGGGTTTAGTGGATTTATTTGGAACTTAAACCAAAAACTTACCGAAAATCGGCCATCAACTCTCCACCCACTAACCACTATACACAACGCCAAACACACACTATCACTTTTCCATCTTGTACGACACATGTTTCGCCCCAACACGAGGCATCTTCAGGTATAGTAGACTCTACAGAAGACAACCGAAAAGTAGTCTTTTCGGATACAAAGAAGAAAAGATACAATCTACATGGATTCAGATGTTCAAGACTATATAATACTACTGCAAAAAGTTTAAAAATTTTATAAAAATGGAAAATTCTATTTGGAATGATATAAACAGAATCACCATTGAGCAGTTGTTGCAGACTTCATTTAAATCTTTTCATGGAACTATGTTCAAAAGAGATTACAGGAAATAATAAGATTAAATTATATTAAAAATAATTATTTCTAGTCAATATTATATTAGAAAAGTAAATTGTAATTATTTAGAAAAGTATGAACTTTTTGTCAGAGCTTTAAAAAATAATCATTTTAAAGGCATCTAATAAAATAAGTACATTTATATCATGACTGAAGGATTTTCAACTGCATTTGAAAAGACAATTTAAAATAGCTAAAATGTATTTCTTACCTGAATGTCGAAGGGAAGGAATGTCAAGGTCAAAGAAACAAAATTCTATTTCTAATTTATAAAACAATATCATTACAGTTGTGTAATTCATGTGCAATAAGCTCTTATAATAATTGTTATTGAATGTTTACTATGTAATGTTTAATATTATAGTTAAAAAGTCAAGATTTATAGTATGTGAGTTGTGATGACCCTAAAACGATTTATTTACATTTATTCTTTTCGAAATATGGCTAAGGTATAAACATGTTCTTCAGTTATGAATTTTCAGAAATTTATTTACAATGGATAAAAAGAGGTAGAAAATTATGTTTTTGTTATCTCATTTTTTATGAAAGATTCATAAAAAATGAGTTTTCCAAGTAATTAAGACTATCATAATCTACATGATTACACTAGAATTTGATATTGACAGAAGTTTAGAAAAAGGAAGTTTGAATACTCACACACATGATACATATTACATACCCATGATTTGGTATAGAGTTAATGTATCGGCTGAAAGCAATTAATTTATTTCCTAAAAATAGACACATAAAAGAACTATATAAGCTCTTTCAGTTAAAACTTTAAATAAAAAATCATTCAATTAGTTATTTATTTAGTAGATCCAAATCGAATATTTGGCAAAACCCAAATTCAGTTATTTTTATTACAAATGATTTTAGGACGATTTTTGTCCGAAAAACACACTTTATTTTCTAATAATTCATCGTTAATTATTACAATTTTATAAGAAAAGATGAAATAAACCTTAAGAAACTTGATAACCTGTTCAGTAATATTGATTTCCACTTCATCACTTTCAATATATTTATTGGGGTTTTTTACATAAAACATGCACTTTGGTAGCACTATTTTATCTTCAATAGCTACTAAAGTCTTCATATGATACATTTTTAAAATGGAAAAAATCAAACTTGTAGAAGTCCTTATTAAAGAACGACTTGCATTATCGTTAAATGAACAAACAATTTATTTGGACTGTATATATAAGTCGTCAACGGATTGATTCATCGATAAACTAGTCGAATCGTGAACGAAGCCGACTGTCAACGTCAAGAAACAGTCAACGACCGAAAAACTATTAACCGTTTTAGTCCATCGGTAAAATAATTCGCTAATTGATAAACTGCACTGTTCGCTAATCGCTACACTGCGAAAAAAAAATGTTTTTTTATATCGGCGCAAATGACAACTTACCACGAATTTATCAATTCTGTACAGGTGCTCTTTTTATGTGTTATTGAAAAGAATTTGTAGATTAAATATTTTCATGGTTTCTGTAACTTGACATTGTTGCGCCGTAACCAGTTTTGCATTTCACTTTTAAGGATAACAATGGTTAGTTTCTTCTAAACGTGAACACTGGAACGCTGCGTTTTCCAGTAACTTATGTACCCTTGGCACTTTTTTCGATTTCGTAAAACTGATGAATTTATTCTTTTAATACCTCCTAAATGAAAATCATCAACAACCTGTTTTTTCTTAATAACTTTTAGTTTTCTTGTTGAATTAAATTTCAGGTGGTTCAATTTTCAGTTGATAAATTACCTCTAGTTTCTTAAGATTTACTTCAGAGTACCCCGTAGCCTCTGCGATGATTTTGGCGATATTCGCTTCACGTTTATATTCAAACCTTTCTTTGTCAGCTTTTCTTTTCTTGAATTATTTGGTTACTTTCGAATCGAAAGTCGAATGGTCTAAGTCTCACAGCTCTACGACCAATAGAAATTTTTTGTACAGCGTTGAAACTGACTGTTTTAAGCAGTGTTGGCAACCATACGATAATTATTGTGTATGTACGATAATTTAAAACCACTGTACGATGTACGATAGTAATTCTTTATCATACGCAAATGTAGGATATTATTGAATTAATGAAAAAATATTTTTTCTGAACGGGATGCTTGTGTTGAAATGGGAGCTTTCTAACAGTGATACAGTGTCAACATTACATATTTTGTCATTTTTATGTGTAAGAATAAATTTAATAATTGACTGATTCAATTTGGAGCCATTTAATGTTCATAATATGTTTGAATCGCATCAAGTAGATTACTTAGTGTACATATGTTTTTTTTAATTTTTATTCTGATTAGAATCAAAACTAAAGTTTTGTTTTAATGCACAAATTATGTAAATTAAATTTGTAATAAAAGTATTAATCGTACCGAGATAATTATTTCACATACAATTGTAGTACGTAGTATTAATACTATATTTCTAATAGATATACAAAGCTACATCTCTATAGCTTTAAAATATTAAAAACCGATATCGTAAGATCTGTCTGACACTATGATATCATGCTCTTCGAGGGAAACTCACTCGCGTCGCCGCGTTGTTCTATAATATAGGGCTCGGTACAGCGCTCTCGGTAAAAGTATATAGAAAGTATTACAGATGGATTATCTATCTTAGGGCATGGGAGATATAACTAGGCAACGAAGTGGTGCAGTCACTCTGATCTCAGAGTGACTGCACCACTTAATTTAACAATTACCATTTTAAACGTGCATTATCTAATGCACGTTTAAAAGGGTAATTAACTTGAGGCCCCCTCGTACACCCCTCTCATAAGAGGTATAGACAGATCTCGTTCCCATCCGAACTAGAAGAATATTAAACTGGCTATGCACTACTTTACCGTCTGCAGTAAACGTTCTCGTCACACATCTATGAGTAACCAAATAAAAGGTGACGTTGGTGATGTTTACTAAACTTCGGTTGAAATCAGGGATTCCCAAACTATTTTCGGCAAGAGATCCCTTTTCCAAAATGAACTGATACCTCAGACCCCTATAGCCAAATTACTTTAAAAATCTATATCTCTAGTTTTTTTTTTTAATAATACTGTAAGGGTGTAAGTACTGTAAGGGTACTGTAAGGGTGTGTACCTTACTTGAAGAATTACAACCAATCTTTATGCAGATCTAGATGCATTTACTCTAAATGAATGTATTTATTGTGTTATTGACTATATAGTATTATTGACTATATAGTATTATTGACTATATAGTATTATAGTATATATAGTATTGATGGCCCAGCCACGCTCATGCATCACTGCAGTAGAATAGGCGAGGTTATAAATATATGTTCGCGGCGCGATCCGCGGTAAGTCGGCGGCGATAACGGCGTAGGACACATATCTTGAAGCTTGGTGTAAAGTGCCATGAGAATCTTAATTCTGTTTAAGTTTCATTTGATAAACAGTCTGCAGTTCTTGCTCTCTGTAGTATGCGGGTACAACACAAAATATTTACCATTTTAAAAACTTTACAGTTGGGGGTGAGTTCAGATATCGACTCCTCAAGGAATCCGTGGTTTAAATGCTTTATTAACCATAACTAGCTTAATGTACTCTCTATTATCCATAATTAGTTACGACTCAAAAAGTATTTGGACTATGTATACCATGTATATATATAACTATGTAATTTTTGCATTCTGTAATAAAAATTATAAATATTAAAAATAAATTCGGAATCAATATTATATAAATAAATAAAACTGAAATATATCTTAATAATAAAGAAATAATTGCCTTTTCCTGTCTTAACTTTGACGAAAGAGGAATTGTTATCAAATTTAAGCTATTGACAAGTGAAAAGTTATAAAAATGATGTGTCTAATTGAAATCTTTAGTAATATCTCGTATGAAATAAAATAAAGGCGTGATTGTATAAAAATACCTGGTTCCTCTGTACCCAATCCGCTGCCTGCACAGCGTGGAGAATAAGGCAAAATCTTTCAGATTTGGAAAAGCCTACAGCCAGCCTTGGGCACGTTTAACTTACACATATTACATTAATGATGATGACTAAACTTCCTAAACTACATAAATTTTTACAGAATTTGGTAGGCAGCAGAATCGTAATATTGTTTCCGCAAATAGTTTACTCAAAACACTAATATTATCATATTATTGAGTACATGTACCTAATATAGTATCAACAAAAATTCAGAAGTGAAATTATAATCATTGTTTTAAATTTCAATTATCATTAAATAAAGAGTATGGTTTATGGTATCATTTCAAAACTGAAACTTGAAATTTTATTTAATAAAATTGTTACCGACTTTTCTTTTTGAAAAGCATTTTGTCTTTTTTCTTAAAATGCTTATAAATGTTTTATAAGGCGTAATAATTTAAAAAGATACAATCAAGCTAAAGCGTAAATTATTAAGAACTTGTTTTGACATTTTACAAAAGTCAAAAGAAAATGGCTACCTTTGATGAAAATTTTTACATTGTTCGAAACTGCTTTAGTGAACTGTGTGGATCTTATTACATTTTTTTCTGATATCTTAATGTATGCTGTCTTTTCATAAGATTTCGCTAGAATTTACATGTGCTTACAATTGAGTGTAAAATACATTCATCGAGCATTAAATTCAATAACCCCAAGTTAAAAAAACGACATGGCGGATTGATTATTGACCAATGGGAAGCCAGCATCGAGCGTTTCAGAATTGCATGTACCTATTCACATTTCGCGTCATTACAATTTTGGTGCCTTCTTTCCTTGATAAAAACTTAATACTTGTCTGTTATCAAAGTGAACCACCTACCAATTAATTATGTTGTGAAAAAAATTGTGAATCGTGTAGTAGCATTAAAGTTACAATTTGAATTATGCAGCGCTAGCGGCTGGGATCATGAATGCTTTAGATTTAGGATGAACTTAAATATTATTAGGTACATCGTTTTGTTTTTGTAAACAAGAATGTGTTTGCAATACACGTGCGAAATAGTACGTAATTGACAGTTGTAATAATGTCGGGAAGGGGGGCAAAAAAACGCGGGAGGCCTCCAAAGTCAGGATGTTTTGAAAAGAATAGAAAATTTCAATTTCACTTATTAAAGAAACCAAAATATTTACAAGCACAAAATGTTGGATCTAGCTCACTCGCTAGTACCCCATCGGCATCAAGAGCATCTTCTCCTCAAGGTAGTGATATTAGTAGACGGAGTACAAGAAAACAAAGAGGTGGTAAAACACACAAAAGTAAAAGAGGCGGTTTATCTAATGCATATTCCAGAAGAGGATATAACCCTCAAGCTGCCGATTTTCATGAATCTGAATATCATTATGGATCAGATTTTGGAGATGATTATAGTGATCGATCAGAACATGAAGAAGATAGAGGAAGTGATAGCTCAGAGGGAAGCATAGCTGGCGATGGCGTAGCAAGTGACAGTGATTTTTCTTTGAGCAGCTGTAGCTCAACTGGGGGGGGTACACCTAGAAAACATAATAACCAAATTCGGCCACCCAGCCCAGACCCTCTCTGGTTGCAACAGGAACGTAAAATACCTCCCTTGGAACTACCTGTTTCTTCAGATGATTTAATTATACCCCATTGTTTAGTTCTACAAATAGTTGGTGTGTATGAAGTGTTACGGCACTTCAGGCATCTTGTACGATTATCTCCATTTCGCCTAGAAGATTTGTGTGCAGCTGTAAGCTGTGAAGAGCAGAGTAATTTACTAATAGAAATACATATAATGTTGTTAAAAGCCTTATTAAGAGAAGAAGATGCGCAACAAACTCATTTTGGTCCATTGGATCATAAAGATAGTGTTAACATTACTTTATTTTTATTGGATGTAATGACTTGGCCTGAAGTTTTAAGAGTGTATGTGGAGAGTGATAAATCATTTGAACAAAACATTTCAAAAATTTTAAGCTCTTGTGAATATCCATTTACATCAGTCGAAGAACGCTTAACTGTGCTTCAATTTTTATGTAATCAGTTTTTAATAACAAACCCAGTTCGTGATGACCTTATAAGCGAAGGTAAGTAAGTATCTTTAGTTGTAAGCTCAATTGTTTTACATATTTACTGAAAGAGTTTTTTTTTAAAATTTAACTAGTAAAAACCATTGACAAACACTTAAAATAACCTGCTTCATAACTGATGTGCATCTGAAACTGGTAGAAATTTGTCTCTTAGACTAAAACTTGAAGTTTTGAAACCACTTTTGGGTTAGATTGATCAATACAACCTAACCTGAAAGTGAGCCCACACACCCAAAGATTGTATTGATAAATACATGAAAGTTGATTTTAATAAAGTCAGGCATTATTTTGCAAAAATCATTTATGATATTTATGGAGAGTCATTCTCTTGCTAAGATCAGTGAAAAAGAAAAGCAGGATACTCACAATATCACTTTTCAACTACATATCTCAACATGAGGTATACTCAAGTGTATACATACATATTATAGACACTAAGGAAGACAGCTGTTATCTTTCTTAAATAATATTGAGCATAAACACATTTACGCCGGTGCGTACCATTGGTGGCCCATACTAGACCATCTTATCGGGTGATGCATCTCTCTGGTGGCCCAAACTAGACTTTCTCATCGGGCGGCACATACCACCTGTAGCCTGTATTTGATTGCTATTAAACAGTATGTAACACCAAATATTGTAGGATTATATTTTTAAATAGCATGAGAAACTGCGGCAGCGTCTCAAAGGATTTCTTTAAGACCAATCATTGATGCGATTGAGCATGGTATGAATTCAAGTGCCATCTCACAGCGAAAAACATGAAAATTGGGAGTGTGTGAATGTGTTAAGAATTATCCCACATTCTTGTTATACTATATTTTATATTATATTCTTTGTCACTATATATTCATAGAAACTAATTTATTACTCCTTCTTAGTAGTAGCTCCAGCATTTTTACATTAAAGTTTTATATGGTATCTGTATTACCACATTTCATACTGTGAGTAAAAATTCCAGATACAAAATTCCTTCCCCTTTTTATTACTTTCCTCTTCTATTAATAACAGCTTTTAGGAAATGCATCTGCAATGCCCTTGGTGTTCAGATGTCTAAAAGAGGTGGTGATTACTTACATTCTGGTGATCCACTTTGTTTTTAGCCTCTTCCTTAAAAAATATTATGCTTTACAAATAATTTAATATAGCAAGCATTGAAGTGATATCACATATAATAATGTTATAATTAAATAATCATTTGCATTTTTCATTTAAATTACAGTTCCTATACATTATGATGATCATTGCCGAGTTTGTCATCGGCTGGGAGATCTACTGTGCTGTGAAACTTGTCCTGCAGTTTATCATTTAGAGTGTGTGGATCCCCCTCTTGTTGATGTGCCTTCTGAAGACTGGCAATGTGCATTATGTAAGCAACATAAATTAATGGGTGTAACTGATTGTCTCCCTGATGCTGAAAAACAGGGATTACTGTGCCGCCATGAACATTTGGGTTTTGACAGACATGGTAGGAAATATTGGTTTATTGCCAGGCGTATTTTTGTGTAAGTAGTAAAAATATATTAAATTAAAAAATAAAACTTTAAATACATACATTTTATTTTATATATCACATAGTTGATATTTACTGCAGTAATACTATTTATTATTTTTAGAGAGTCAGAAAATGGGGATGTCTGGTATTATACAACACCAAGTCAGCTGGAAGAGCTTTTAAATGTACTGGATGGTAATGATATGGAAGCTCCTCTTGTTCGAGAGCTATTAGAGATGAGACAAGAAATTATAAGGCAAATGGATATCACAGAAAAACTAACAAATCAAGCAAAAGGTAATAGAAAATCATATTTAGAGATGGAAAACTTAAATATAGCCAAGCAAAGAAAACTTAGAGAGGACCAAAAGAGGAATGAACACAATAATGATTTAAAAATAGAAGAGGAGAAACATGAAACAGAAGTGTCATTAATATCTGATGCAGATGTTGTTAATGAAATTACTGTCACCAGTGACGAGACAAGAGAAGATACTGAAGATTATCAACAAGATTTAGATGAAGATAATGCCAAGAAGCAATTAAAAATGAACTCCATTAAAATAAAACTACCAACCCAGAAAAAAAATGAGGAAAGTAAGAATGATATTTTTTTAAGTTTATATTAATAATTTACTCACACAATGATGACATAATTACTTGTTAATTTAAATACATACATATATACATATCGTCACACCAGTCTCCCATAGGGGTAGGCAGAGACCACAGATCTCCATCTGCTACGATTAATTTAAATGTAACTAATATGTACATTAAAAGGTCCTTATTTATGGGGGATATGTTGTAAATATGCCAGGAATACAGAAAATTAGATATTTTCCAAGGTTCCTAAGAAAATCAATTTAATAAGAGATTTCAAACAATATCTATTGTTTATTATTGTCAGGTTTAGACAAGGGTTTAAAAAATATAGTTACACTCCGTAATCAGATGTTGATGCATAAATAAACCACACCAGATCCTTTTATTAGGCGCGCTACTGAGTTGTCGCTGTTTTTTTTTTTTTTATGGAATAAGGAGGCAAACGAGCAGACGTGTCTCATGATGGAAAGCAATGAACTACGCTATCTAGCCATTTCTAAAATATTGTATGCGTTGGTAATGATTCAAAAGCATGGAACTTGGGTTCCTTATGATTTAAACCAAGGGATGTTGAGCGTCGTTTTCGTCATCGAAACTATCACTGGGGAACGGTATCAACTTTAATTGATGCGACTGAGCCGAGCACTGCTTAAGATGCCAAACCCGTTAAAACCAACACGGAAACGCTCAAATGGGAAGTTCTACCCCGCCATACTGCGCAGATATTGCGCCGTCCGAGAATTATTTGCTTCGTTCACGACTTACGCTCATATGAAGATATCGAAAAATAGCTTGATTCGTGAATAGTCTCAAAAGACGAAAACTTTTAATGTAACGGTATTCAAGCTCTACCAGAGAAATAGGCAAAGTTGTAGCTAGCGATGGGCAATACTTTGAATAATATATATGTAAGCATTTTTGCACAATTAAGTTGTATTTTTATAAAGAAACTGCGAGAACTTAGTTGCGCACCTAATACTATACTGGTTAAATCCACGACTAGAAGTTTGACAATTTTCGAACCTGAGGATTGTGTGCTTATTGGAGCTTTAACTGTATATATCATCATTATATTATATCATGCTTTTCATTGACTTCCATTAGTAGAATTACTAAGTAATAAGAAACAATTATCACAACACCTGTTTATCTAGTTTACCATTTATCAATATGAAAATATAAAAATATAATAAAATTCTGTTAAATATAATATATAATAGGTTGGGGAAAAAGTTTCTTTGCATGTTATATGAAAACTAGACATTTTTTTTTCTAAGTTTATTTACATTTAATTATAATATATATGTGCCATTTTGTTTGATGACTTTGTGTCATCTTGTAGGTAGTGACATGAGACCATTGCTGTAGAAATTTTGGGAATTCTGATCAAAAAAAAATGTGACAAATAGTTTTGACAGTCCTCTCTTGATGTTAATCTGACACTTTCTAAAGAATTCTGCAGAAACCGAAACAGGTGGAAATCTGAAGGTGCAAGGTCAGGGCTGTATGACGGATGAATTAACACCTCCCAGTCAAACTCCAAATTTTTGCTGAGTTGCTAAATATGTGTGTGTGGTTTAGAGTTATTCTATTGATCGGTTCCGGTCTTTTTCTCTTAAGTTCTTGCTTTAATCTCATCAGTTATCGGCACTAGAGATCGAAATCGATGATTCTGCCCGGCGGTAAAAGCTCATAATGAATAACGAACCCTTCAATTCCACCATACACATAGCATCATCTTATTGCAAGTTAAACCTTGTTTTGCCAGTCAGTGGAGCCTGGCCGACATTTGGGCACGACCTTTTTCGCACGCACCACTTGTATGTGATCTACTTTTCTTCACCAGATATTAATCTCTTTAAAACGGTTCGGTTTCATTACTTCTCAACAAAGAATCGCAAATGAGTACACGGTTTATTAAGTTTCTTTTAGTGAGCTCTTGGGGCACCCAAATATCGAGCTTTTTTGTATACCCAGCTTTTTTTAAATGAGTCAAAACCGTTTTGTGGTCGACGACCAATTGGTTCAGTGGCGAGGCTCTCCACCCGCGGACTCAATGGTCGCGGGTTCGATTCCCGCATCGGAACAAATTTATGTATGGATTACAAATATTTATTCCGAGTCTGGTTACCCGGCCAATTCGCATTGGACAAGTGTGGTGGATTAACGTCCGTTCCTCCAGAAATGGAGAGGCCCGTGCTCAACAGTGGGACATATATGGGCTGTTAAAAAAAACCATTTTGCGCTTCTCTTACTAACAACACTGCTTTAGATCCATTAACGTCGCAATTTTTTTTAATCTCATTTTTATATCTAAAAAGGAAAAAATGAAGGTGTCATTAAAAAGGTTACTTTTGTGAATCAAACCTGAAAATCAATCAAACTGAAAAGTAACCTTTTTAATGACACCCAAATCAGCCAGTTCCATAGAGTACAGCCAAAGAAATTTTATTGTAAGTTAATTCAAACTATATGCGAAAAGACTTTTCCCCGACCTTATATTATAAAAAAGGTAATCATTGTATGCATTGTAATGTATCTTATATTTTGTTAAAGTTACAGAAAGGGTTACCCGATTGAAATCTAATCAAATATCAAATGGCACTTATCTTTTTAAACTAGGCAATGAGAATGCCTATAAAAATTACGTAAATCAATACACAAATAATCCTTTAGCCCTTAATAAACCTCAAAGAAATGAAGAAAGAGACAAAAAGAGGTATATTTCACACAAGTTTTCATTATCTTCTGGACAAGAATTTAAATGGATAGGATTGCTGAATGGTAATATTTTTATTAAAATTAAATTAGAATTATTTTTATGAAAGAGTTATAATATATATGATCTTCTTTACAGCCACAAAACCATTACTTATAGCAACACTGCGACAAACATTATTGCAATTGGAATCAAATATAGTGCAACAGTTTATGCACCCAAACTGGCCATTATTGAGGAAACCTTGGGTCCAAGCTGTTCAGTTATGTCAAGCTCCTAGAGATTTTTCACGAGCTTTATGTGTTTTACAGGTAAAAATAATATGTACACCATAATTTAAGCTTATTTTTTATAATAGATATATAATATGTAGATTTTTATAATAGTAAAAATTAAGACATAATTTTATTAAAAATGCAAAATACTCTAAAGTATGAATAATAGATTCGGAACACTTACTGTATTTAGGTTTTCTTTTTATGCTGCACCACCACCTAAATATCTCTGTTTTGCCTAAAGATTGACTGAAAGAAATGCCTTATGGCTTTAGTTTACCAGATGTACTTTTTGTGCTCGAAAGTGTAATAAATATATAAAAATTTAATAGCAGTATATGATTGTTATTTCTAACAATCAAGTTGTTCAAAAATGTTTTTTTATTGGACTGAAATGTATGAACAATTGTTAATTAGATTGTTGAATCGATTTATTCGTTTGTTACAGCTTGTATTGGAAAATCATATCGTTTGGCTTGTATTGTCGTACAGATTGTATTGGAATATGTAGTCTTATCCATTGATTTATTTAACTCTAACCTCATAATATGTCAATACCAAAAACATTTAAAAAAGTTATTTTAATATAATATATATAATAATTACGGTGCAATAACAAGCTATATTATGCAATCTCTTTTCGTGTCTTTCTGTTTCAAAGACACTCCTCTTAGTGCTTCATCTATCATTAATTCTTCATCATATCATACAATAATTAATCCTTTTGCTACGGTGGGTCACGCCGCGGAGTGCCTCGTCTAAAACGATTGTTTCAAAAGAATGCATATTTATATTTCACTTGTTTAAGACAAATGCGAACAAAGCAGAGAATGTGACAAGTGTGATTGTTGTGCTGTATGCATACAAATAAAAACATCGCGAGGCTCATGGTCAAGTAGTGTCACATTGACATCGGCTATAGGCGACGCTCGTACACACAGGTCGTCACGGTGATGTCGTCTAATTAAGAACTTATTTTTATCATAACTTAACATTATATAAAATAATATGAAAATATTTTTTATTTTCATTTTCTATTGTAATATACTATAAGAACCTTATTTTACTGGTATGAGCTTATAACATAATATTATTTTTCAAATTAGTGATTATTCTGATACCTTTTTAACTTACAGGCTTGTATAAAAAGTGCTGTTTGGGTCCCAGCATGGCATGAACAATTAGGACATGTCAGGCTTATTAGAACTACTGCTGCTGAACGCGAAGAGCGAAAGAAACTTGATAAAAGAGAGAAAAAGGAGCGTGATGAAGAAGAAGAAAGATACAGAACAGCTTACAATTTTGTCAAGTACTCTTTGGGTCTTCGACATCAGGTAAGACAATATCTTTATAACTTTCATCTTTTGTTTAATGAGTAAGTTTCAAAGCAAGTTCTGGTAAAAGCTTTGACTGTGAAATGCATCTACAGAAATTATTACACAATTATTCCTTCCGCTTCTGTACCATATTTTTATTTACCTTGACTTCTCAAAAGAGCTGCACTTGTAAACATGTACATGTATTATTTGGACTGGACTATATTTCTGAATACTGAAAATGTTCAATTGACGAGCTTAGTCGCAAGCGTGCCGATCGTCCCGGGATCGGCGAACCCCGGGTACTATAGTGCCTTACCTCAGCATGCGAGGCTCTGCCTAATTTGTTAAAAAATGACGGTGACGTGGTTCGCCACCCGTCACGTGCTGATTCCCACAAGGGCGAGCCGTTTCGCTACGATGAACGTGAGAGGAAGGATGGATGGGTGTGGAGAAAGCTTCATTGCTACATTCAAAATATTATTTTTATTTTCTATATTTGATTAAATATTATATTTTGGTATATAATTTTTGTTCAGGTATGGAAACAGAAGGGAGAAGAGTACAGAATTCATGGACAATGGGGCTGGTTATGGAATTCTATCACTAGAAAATTTAAAAAACATACTGCTAATACCAAGTTAAGTCTAATCAATGGACCAGCAAAAGTAGCCGTTCGTGTCAGAGAAGGAAACATTATAAAAGTTTTGGCATTAGAACCAAAAACTTATGAATATTTAACCTCGAATGATATGGCTGACACAGATGTTTTAACAAAACGTTAGTAACATACACTTCATGTCGTTAGTTTTGGTTGTTAGCAGTAATTGATAAAAATGTATTTTTTTTAGTTCCAGCTGCAATGCGCAGTATGAAGTTTGAGAAGGAAGCAGATGACTTTGAAGAAATAGATGTAGAAAAAGCTTTAAGCTCTTCAACAAGGAGATATTATCCTAAAATTGCAAGGAAATCTAGATTAGATGATTTTTTGGCACGACGCACATATTTAAAATTTATGGAAGAGAAGAAAATAGGTAATTTATTAATTAACATCAAAAAAGAAGAAGAAGAATCAGATATAAAAAATGAAGAAGACAAAAATATTGACATTGAAGCTGATGACAGTGATATGGTTGAGCCATCAATATCTGACTCTGCTGTTGATACAAAAGAAACAACCGATTATTATGTTTCTGAAACTGTGAATCTTCTTCGGAAACAATACCAAAAACTAAATACACTGACGACACAGTATAAATGTTATTCACCTGGATGTAAAAAAATTGAAACATCAAGTAAAGGCCAGATTCCTACTGGCTTTAAGATTGACTGTTATTCACCTTCTTGTATTGAAAAAGGAAGACTATTGAACGAACTTTTAGCTGTTTTAAAAGTAAATGCGGTAAATTCCACCAGTCTATTTGTTAATTCAAAAGAAAATAATAAGGTGTCATTTTTAGAACAATACCTCCTAGGCAAAAATTCAAATTCGAAAGAAAATATTTTGAGTGATTTATTATCCGCAGTAGCATGTGCTCAGGAATGTGATAACAGAAATACAGACTGTTTTGTAAAAAGAAAATCCCAAGGTAGTATTGATAGTAGTGTTAAGATTGAAAAAAGTGATGATGACCATTCTATGTGTCATATAAAAACAGAAAGTACTTTAGAAGAGTTTGCCGTGCCTGCTGTTGGTAATGAAATGGATATTGACATAACAAGTAACAGTAATGAAGATACTGAAGTTGAAATAGGGCCACTCAAAGAATTAACTGATGGCGAAATACAAGACCAAAAAGGAGAAAATAATGCTGGCGATAATGACGTTGATAAAAGTCGTCCACCAATTCCTAAGCTGAAAATAACTAGAGGAAAATCAAATAAAGTTTCTTGTAATAATAAAATAGAGAGTAATAATCAGAGAGATTCGTCCTATGAGTGTTCTGTAACACCAGTACATAAAATTGAAAAACCAAAATATAGAGCAACAATTAACAGGCGATTCGGAGTTTCAAGACCTATTAAAAGAGAAGACAAGTTGATAAAAGAAGAAAAAATAGAAGGAGTAACAAGGATATATTCAACAGAAAATCCCCAAGGAAAAGTTTATTTAAAAAAGGTACAGACCTCTGCAGTTGAGAAAAAAAAGAAGAGAATACCTGTTAAATACCCATTGTGTTCTTCATTCCATACCAAAAGTAAAGCTAAAACTTTGATGGTCCTGCCTCACCATGAATTAAAAAAACTTTGTAGGCAGGCGGGACATAACACTGTCGCTGGCTTTAGCCAAAGCGCAAAGCCAAACCAAGCAGTGTGGCCATATCCATGTGCCAGGCCTCTTTTCAAGACTTGTTGGTTATATCGCACTGTAAATCTTCAATGGTTAACGAGTGCAGCATTGCAGTTGCGGATATTGTGGGCGTGTTTGCGTTGGGACGATATGGCTGCTAAGCCGGCTACCGCAGACGGTAAACATCAACTAACCACAGATACCGAAATAGTTTCTCTTGAACTATTGAAACACCGTCACATAGGTCAGTTTTCTGAAAGAACACAGTACTTACGTCGAAAAGTTGTCATACCTTTGGAATTGCCAAAAACAGTGCGAGAGGTCACTTCAATTCGAAGTGGATTGAGAAAACGTAAACGGGCAGAATCTCCTCAAAATACAGAACCACAGGTGGGTAATATTGATTTCGTAACTGACTTTTTTGATTGCTATTAAGGTCTTGTAAAAGTTACAAGAGCTATTTCAACTAAGTTCTCTTTTCTTTTTATTTTTATGAAAAAATTATTTGTGCTTAATTGTGTCAAAATACTTATTTATTATATATATATATATATATATATATATATATATATATATATATATATATATATATATATATATATATATATATTTATTATTGACCATCTTTCTGGCAGAGCTCGAATACCGTTACAATAAAAGTGTTCGCTTTTTGAGGCTATCCACAAATTTAGATATTTTTCGATGTTTTCATATGAGTGGAACTGCTGATCAGCCAGCTCATGTATCATCGAACGAAATATCTGGGGAATATGGCAGGTGGGGTAGGACTTTACATTTGAGGATTTCCATGTAGGTTTTAACGGATTTGGTAACATGAAGCTGAGCGTTGTCATGCAGTAGAATCACTTTTTCGTTTTTTGTGCAGTACTCGGTTCAATCGCATCAATTGAAGCCGATACCGTTTCCCAGTGATTCCCTGACCTGGTCCCACCAAATACACAGCATAACCTTCGCAGGGTGTATATTTGGCCTAGCCGACGACGTAGAAACATGGCCGGGCAATCCCCATGACTTTCTTTTCCTTGGATTGTTGTAACTAATACATTCTTCATCAGCCGTCACCCGATGCGATGAAGGAAACCCTTTTTTGCCGCTGAAGCAGTTGTTCACAGATGAAAAAAAGACGCTTAACGTCCCTTCGTCGTTATGCAATCGCTTAGAAATGGCAAGCTGTTCTTGCTTTTGGCACGGATCATTATCGATCAATTTCTCTAATTCAGCTGTCTTTGAATGTTTTAGACCTTTCTTTCGTGAGGTCAGTCACCAACATCGAAATCACCGCCTTTAAAACGACGGAACCAATCGCGGCATGTTGTTTTACTTAAAGCAAAACATTTCCCTAAACTTTTTTTAACTCGCGATGCGCTTTAATCGCCGTTTCTTTGAATGAAATAAGAAAAGTAACACTTTCCGCAAATGACGATTATTTGTCACAAAATAAGACATTATCACACAACTAAAAGTATATGAAGCCACAATAAAATCTCTAACATGTTAGAGCGGTTTGTTTACCATATGTCTAAGCTTGGTTCATAACGTTTTGGATATGTCAAAATCGACCAACCCTTACTGCTGGAGCTATCTAATGACAAACAGTGAGAACTTAATTGCGCACCTAATAATAGCAATGATTTATGAATTTAAATTCTAACACAATATTATTTCTTTTAGGTTTCAGAAGAGTGGGTGGATGAAGATAAATTAGAATTGTGGGAAGTGCGTCAGTATGGTGAACGCGCTGATCGTGTTACTCCTGTCACACGGACTTCTACTGGCAAGCTTCCACAACGAAATGCAGCACCTGCTACACCCAATGTTTCAGATCTCAAAGATAAAATGGAGCAACAATTACGCGAACAAAGAGCAGCTCATCAACAAAAACGCGCTTTAGAAATATCACAAGGTGTTTTAAAATATTTATAGCCAGATTTTCCGATTGAATTACTTAGATTTTAGAATTTTGAAATTAAACTGCATTTTTTTCCAGATAAATCGAAATCTACGCCTAACCAAAACACTGGCAAAAGTGTTCTAAGTTCAATATTGACAACTCAGATTCCCACTCCCACAGGACAAAAGACAGTGATTGGAACTAGAAGAATTATTATGACAAAAGGTGCAGATGGAACTACTCGTGTTATCAGTCAACCAGTGTCGGGAGTGTCGAAATCTACAACACCCTCTGAAACTATTACAAAACCCAATGCGACCTCACAAAAAGATGGACCACAAAAGGTTCAAATAATACGCGCTCCTGATGGAAAGTTAACTGTGAGGGGACTGTTACCTGGTCAGCAGTTAATACAACTCCCAGATGGGAAATTACATGTAGTCATGGCAGGTCAACAAGGGGTAACAGGACAATTAGTGGCTGCTTCTCCAATGCCAAAAACTACAGATGCAGAGCCATCCTCGGATAATAGTGAAAAATTACCGATACCAGCTAAAGTTAGCGCAGAAGAATCAAGAACTGTCTCATCTCCTCGTGTTGTATCACAGCAGACTATTGTTCAGGGCAACCGGCTCGTCGTGCAACCTCCGCAGCAAGTTGTGGTAACACCATCGCAACAAGTAGTAGTACAACCGCCACAACAGGTGGTAGTGCAGGCTGGGACACGGGCCGGTGCACCTCGCATGCAGCCCATTCAGACTGTCCTAGTTCAGGGCCAGTTAATGCAACGCACCCCTCGCCCGCAGCCACCCCGCGCGAGACCCACTACACAGCAGATTGTCGTCAACAACCCTGTATTAGTGCAACAAATTGCCGCTGGCAAGATACAATTAGCGACAGTCAACGGTCAGCAAGTGTTGATCAGGCCCACTGGGAACAACCAGGCGCAGATTGTAGCACACATTGGTCAGAGTCCGGCTCCATCGCCGGTAGCTAACGTAACTACAGCCATAGCTCCCGTAGCGGCAGTAGCAGCGACCGTTGCTGTGCGTCCAACAATAACAGTTTCTTCTGCGCAGTCTCAGCCTCAGTCACAGCAGCTCACCGAAGACCAGATCATGGAGAAGAGACTTCTAGCTGGCCAACCGCCAGGAACAGTCATCAAAACTGTAACTGCGCAGGTAAAAATCACAATTCTTAGTATCTTATATTTCTATCATAGAGAGGATAGATGAAAGACTATGGAAAACATACCTTGACCAAATTGCCAAAGTTGTTAGGTTTGGCCAGGTCAAGAGTAACCTAAACCGACGGGCTTGCATGAGAAGAGTCCTGAGTGTGTAGGAAGCAAGGAAAGTATGCCAAGTTCGTAGCAGATGGAGATCTGTGGTCTCTGCCGATATGAATGTATGTATTTGTATTAACAGATTGCGCGCTAACGCTCATTAGCTATTTCTATCTCTTAAGTACCACTCACGCCGTCTGTTATGGATTTAGATATCAATCATATCAAGATAGATATCAAATACCCTGTAGGCCAATCTGTCGTAAACTAAATTTTTGCAAGAACCTCTAAAGTATTGCAATTACATTGTATTTTGGTCATTCGAATAGTCTTCAATTTACAAGGAAAAATAAAGTATAAACAGCTACTGCTATCGGTGTCGAGAGATTAAATAATAATTAACAATATTGAAGCCTCTCTAGAACTAGATACATATGATCCAAATTTTCCCTTGAGGGTTTGAGTTGTAAAAGAAAAGCACCTCGTTAAGATCTAGCCAAAAGATTATCAGGTAATCAACATGTGTATGTGTATGTGTATGGTAGCAATTAGAAAAAATAATCTATTTGTTAGCTCGTTGTCCCAACAATCTGCCTTGTAAAAGCATTGGGCATGGGACCTCCAGAAATATGGAGGTCCCATGCCCAGATAATTTATAGTGAAGCATTATACATAAACTAGCCTTTCGGGGCCATTAAATATAAACCAACCTATACGGGTGTTTCGGACTTCTGCCAAATTGCAGCGAAATCGGCCCATAAATGACTAATGATGATATTTTACTTTGTATGGCGGCGGTTTTCCGTCATTTTTCTCCCTTCCTCACCTATGTGTTCGCACTTGTCACCATTTTTTGTTCGAGGGCGACCCTCGAAGTTATAATTGGAATGAGTCGTCAAGCAACATTTGACCAGGCTCAGATTTTCAAGGTTTGGATATAATTCGTGTTTCTCGAGCCATATCTGTCTCTATTTCATATCTCTTACAGTTTCCCATGTCAGTGAGTCAGGTGCAATGCAGCTTTATATAATATTAAATAGCAGATGAATCTTATGATAACCTGAAAAAATTTTATCTTTAATGTAATTACATGAAAGTACAATGTCCATCTTGCTTTATGATATCATTTTTACAGGTCATGCAGACTAGCAGTGGTCCTAGTATTGTGCTCCAAGGATTGCATGGATACTCGCTATCACCTCAACAATTGGCGCTTGTGCAACATCAAGTTAAGCAACAACTTTTAAAAGGTAAAAATCATAAATATACTGTCTCAATTCAGAGATCTATTCTTAAAATACATAACTGATTTGTGGTAAGTCCATTAATCATTTTGGCAAAACTGAAAACTGGCCCCTTAATTTTTAAACTTAAAGTTGGTATGCTCAATGATTGAAGTCACTTTTTCCACCAATAACAGAGCAGATTTATTCTCCCCATTTTCTGACACCTTTCTTTTTTCTTATTTTTTAGGGTTGCTTTATTATACATTTTCTCTATAAATATATATAACTTGATGTAATTATCATTCCATCCGCGCTCATCTATTTAGCTGAAAAACAGTAGTACATAAATGGTATTGCGTGTATACTCTACTGACCAGCTTATCTATTTATCAAAAGGTGTTTTTCACTCAAACTCTCACCACTTCTAAATAGTTGTCATATCTCTAACGGGATATGAGTATTCCAATACTACTTTATTATTTACTAAATGTATCCATCTTTTTAGTTGTCTGATGGATTTTTTCTTGTCTCTAGTGTGGTCACTTTGAGATTTTACTAATAGTATTCAAGCTCCATTATTAATCGAATATATAAATAACATTGGTTTATATTGTCTTTTCGGTAAATTTGTAGATCACGGTTCGGCGGCGCACACACATACAAGCTAACCTAAGTATAAGCCATACACCTTTATATTACTTGGGATACTACATACTAGTGGTAAAGAGTGATAGAAAATAATTTGGAGCACTTTCGAAGTGGAGCCATGATTCAATAAATTCACCGTCTCTTCTTTGTAACCAGTTGTGGTAACTTAATATTTATTTCTATTTTGAAATTTCCAGCACAAGAGTCTACTGGCAAGCAGGGTATGTTGGGTCCTAGAAAAATGTATTTAGCTGTACAACCCACACCCAACGCCCCATCGACTCTGACCGCAGTCGCAAGCCCGCCATCACTACAACCTATACAATCCATACCACAAATGCAGCCGTTGCAGTCTCTGCCAACATTGTCTTTACCCACGCACCAGGTAATCTATTATTATTAGATGTTTGTAACTATATCGCCTCGGCCACCCCTTCAGTGAGCCATTGGTTTTTATGTATCAGCAGAATAATTATTGTACGAATCCATAATTTAAGTGAAGTAGACTGGTGATACAATTTAAAATTCATATTTATATATATTTTTTCTCATGAATAGATGTAGTCATCCTATGTATCTGGACTATCTCTTAATAACCAAATTTAATAGCAAAGCATGTATGAATAGTGATAAAATTTATATTATGAATTTAATGTAACTACAGTGTTTGAACTTATTTATTCAAAACCAGTGTAAGTTTTGCGACATGAAATCAATCCAATCTAATTAATACACTCTAAACTATATACTTAAAATAACAATAATACCTCTTTATTTTAAAACATATTTTTAAAGATAAACCATTAAAACTATTTCATTAAATAATAATTGTCCAGTAGTTCAAATGAAGCTTAACAGAGTTCTAGTCTAGGTAACAGGAATGACTACATTTACCACTTTTTTAAATTATTCTTCGGTGTAACATATTTATTGAATCTGAAAAGGTTATCTTAAAATGCTAATGATGTAAATAACTTATAAGACTGGATAAACAATATTAGAAATTAATTCTTGAAACAGTATCATTGCTATAGCGTTAAGCAGTCTTTCTTTAATATGTCTACTTAATTGCTATTTCAATTGAATTTAATGCCATTCACATTTTGATTATGATCTATTTTTATTTTTCTCATGGTACTATTGATCGCATGATAATGGCAAAAAGTAAAATTGTTATTTATATCCTTTAGACTATGAGATCGTGGTGTATGAGTTTTAAAAAGTAATCAGCTAAGTAATTAAAAATATTGATGCTAACCGGTAATCATCAAAAAGAGAAGATATAAAATAAATGTAGTCTTGGAACTCATGCGCCACTACCTCTTAATTTCATCAGAGCGTTGATACTCTGTTATTTCACACCAAAGATCAATTTTGTAAATTATAGTATAATAATATATTATATGTATAACATATGGGGACACGATAAAGCGGTATACTTTAAAAAGATACTAGTAACCCTTTGTCTGCTATTATCAATTTCATTTCCGTAGTGTGTAGTGTAAGTTGACTGTCAAATCTGCAAGTAACTCAGTAACTTAAAATATAAAAAAGTTCAATATACTACAAATGAGCCTACAGTATTGCTGTGTTCCAAAATTAGTTCATATAAATTTTCCGCATTTTCGTGTCTTATTTTACGTATAATACGATTTCCATAATTATAATAATACAATATTTTAATCTGATATCCGATAATGTTGCTTTGTTAACTTGATTTGTGCTTCTTGTGCATTTCTTTTTCTTTTAGATATAATCAAAGCAATATCTGATAAAGATATTAACAATTTGTTAATCTTTCAAACTTCTCTTATGCTATTTCTACATTATGGAAGAAGTAATAAATCCCATGGCAACATTTTTAGTTTTTTGTCAAAATAGGCATCGAAGATTTAATTTTAGATATACGTATATTAAGATTTAAATTTCACCAAAAGTTGCATTTGAAATATAATATTATAAAGGTATCCATAGATATTACGTAAAAAAATAAATATTCTAATATATGTGATTCATGTGCGATGTTTATTCTGATTTTTTTATACGCGCTAGGATTGCTGGTTACAAAAATTGCTCATACACCACCTTAACATGTCAGTGTACCTTTAGATAATACTTTCTTACAGTTAACTATGAATGGCTAGTGCAATAATAATTGAATAAAATGTTATAATAAGGAATGACTTTCATTTATTAAGTCCTTTATATGTCTATCTTTATTTCAATTTTCTTTTTTGCCTTTATATTATTTTGAAACGGTTTGTGGGGGTGTATGGGCAATTGCGTACCTTTAAAGTTAAAAAAAAGTTACAAGATTATAGTGAAATATATTAAAATTAAACTTTTGTTTCAAATACTATTTCTGAGAGATTATTGTTATATATCTTTCCAGGTATAATAACTCCAACTAATATATTCCCACAAACGGATTACTTAGTACTTTATGTTATAATTCGTTTTTTTAAATTTGTTGGCCTATGAATTAATGTTATATGTGTTTAAGGGCGTATGTGTGTATCGGTTTTAACAGCCCTCGTGTATTTTTTTCTATATAAAAAAAATATACAATGCAAAAGCTAAAAAATACCAACAATACCATGTTTTATATCACAAAATGACTATGGACAAAATCCGCAAGTATTATTTTTAGCATTTTAATTTTCCAAATTTCTTATATTCGTTTTTTCTAAAATCGAGTTGTTATTATTGACTTCAAGAATAGGTTCAAACCTATTCTTGAATTCTATATAGATATATTGATTTGATATCTATATATAGACGAACATATTCGATATACAGATATATTGACCGTTTCGTTATATGAATTCACACAAAATTTTCTTGAAACATCAGTTCCCTAATAAAATAACTGATTTAATCACAATTTTGAACTTCTCTCATTATTTAAAATATATATGTTTGTATCATATCAAAGGATACACAATTACAATGGCTCAAAGGAATATATTGATTTTATAAAATCCATTTTAATTATAAAGGTATATGTTACGATGTATGTTACCTTTAACAAAGCCATTATGATACAATACTAAATTGTATCCGACAACAGACTAATTAAATATGTAAAAGAAAATTTATTTAATATTAAATGACATAAATATTTTTTTATTCTCTTACACGAGTTTTGTAAATGTTTGTTAACAATGAATTCGAAAAAAACATCACTTTTTAATTTTTAGGAAGGTAATGAAGAAGAGAAATTAAAAAATCCATCTTTAGTTAATGGTGAAGACAATGTCGCAGAGGCAGCAGGCCACAAAGAAGCCATACCTTCAAAACCGGAAGATATACATCAGAACAATACTAAAACAGACATAATCAATTCCGGCCATGACAGCATTCAGAATAATAAATTTATTTTAACTCCTGATTACATACAACAGAGTAAGTATTACTTAATCGACATTTTAATGGATAAAATCTGCTAGGGCCTTGGCCTATTCTGTCCAACTCCGTAGTCTTTGACCTTTATATAAAATATATTTTTTATTACTCATTTATATAAGCTATTGATCTAGCTATTGATGATCGCGTTGAATAATACTATACATAATGTAATTAATTCAAAGAAAAGAGCTATTTGAATATAGATGGCCATCACAACATTCAATCGTTTGTTAGATTGAATGTTGTGATGGCCATCTATATTAATAAAATATAATAAATATATAAAATTAGGCCACGCAAATAATACGGAAGTGTCACGACATAAAGATGTGAACAAAGTGAAATCAATGCTTATATTAAATAGTAAAGTAAACACTGAACAACAGCGTTACTACAGACAGACTTGTCAAATAGTGGTTAAATTCACTAACTACCAGGGAATACATTGAGATGATATCACCATAGAAGATTCTTCAGTAACCTCGACATAAACAAAAGTAATGCTATATAAGAGTGAGTTCTCCAATTTAATAGATAAAATACTAATAATTAGTGGGTGTTCACTGCTCGAAATTTGACCCTGATTCATTTTATTTTATTTTCTATTTGCATTCCTTCTTCATATGAACTTTAACCATACCAAATCCCATACTCCGCCATGCGCGCAATGTGCTAAATAAGAGGTACAAAGAATTACCCTACAAAATACAGCTTAGGCAACTCAATGTTATGACCTATTCCCATTGAAACAATTTTATATTCATCGTGTTACTGATTTGTAAAACAAATGGTATTTTTTAACAAGTGTAATTGTCATTATCATTATACATCATACTTAAATCACTACCTACAAATTTACTTTGTAGAAATGATAAAGGTAACATATCGGCGCATAATAGCTAATACATAGAGAACAAAATAAAAACTTACCACTAAAAAACACATAGACCTCAAAAGACTTTCTGATCACTCAAAAACAGTCAGTTTCAACTCTATACAAAAATTTTTAGTGGTCGTAGAGCTGTAAGATTCGGACCGTTCGACGCAGTATTCTTTTTATGATCCGAATATGCAATATATATTTCATAATTGTATTATAAGAATGAAATAAAAACACAATGTCACTGTTGCAAGTTGGCGGGAAAAGTTCCTATTTGTTATTATTGCTATATATATAAAGTATGGTCGTTTGCAGCCATTAAGAGCGCATTAAAGCAAGAGAATCTGAATCCAGAAATAGAGGAGAAGTTGCTGCAGCTGCAACGCTACCAGGAGAAGCAAATGAAGCCGGACGTGCAGCCGGAGCAAGAGGTGGTTCGCTCTGTGGTAACAGTGCTGCAGGCGCAGTCCCCTCCGCCGCGCCGTCGCGCCGTTTCAACGCGACACGACGATGACGACGAATGGATTGATAGCAGTCCGCGCAAGCGATCGCGCGCCACTCGCTTATCGCCACCCCCTACACCCCGCGCATCGAGTACACCTCGCGCGCCCCCCGCATTACCCCCAACAGCATTACGCGCTATCCCAGTACCGGCATCTACGCCTGCCCCTCCCCCTACTGCACCTACGCCTACTCCTGCTCCCACTATCATTGAGGACCGTCGCCGGGCCGCATCCAACCATTCCCGCCTACAGATGCTCCTATTCAAACATAAAGAGATGCTAAAAAAAGATATAATCAAGAAGAGGGGTTTGCTTGAGAAGGAGCTTGGTGTTGAAATTCAGGTTAGAAAAATTACAACAAAATACCATACCTACTTTTTTTTATCATCCTTGACGATACCATATCACCAACCTACATCAAATTATCTTATTAACACTGTGTCCATCCTACGGTTGTCTGGATGAAATCCAGACCGCCATTTGTTTGTAAATATTACACTTAATAATTGTATAACATTGTTTTGGTGTACAATAAAGAATATATCTATCTATTAGGTGTACAAATAAGTTTCCGCGGTTTGTCAAAAGATGGCCCCACCAGAAGGTTATGGAGAAATTGTCAGATGTAAAACGTAATATCCCAAGTTTAGTCATCTGGCAACACCATAACCTTAAAGTACTAGTGATTCCGTATCAGCATCACGTAATTTTTTTCGTGCAAAAATGTCAAGTTTTATTCCGAATAAGCATCATTTGCGGGAACTTTTGATTTACTTCTTTAATGTGAAAAAATCTGCAGCTGAGGCGCATCGATTGCTTCTAGAAGCATATGGTGAAGCTGCTTTAAGTGAGAGAAGTTGTCAGGAATGGTTTCAAAAGTTTAAGAACGGTGAGTTTGACGTTAAAGACAAAGAACGCAGTGGAAGGCCGAAAGTGTACGAAGACATGGAATTAGAAGTACTATTGGAGGAAGATTCGTCCCAAACGCAAAAAGAACTTGCACTTACTCTACAAGTGACTCAACAAGCAATTTCACATCGTTTAAAATCGTTAGGAATGATTCAAAAACAAGGAAATTGGGTTCCATATGAACTAAAGCCGAGAGACGTTGAACGCCGATTATGCATGAGTGAAATGCTGCTTGCCAGGAATAAAAAAAAGAGTTTTTTGCATCGTATAGTCACTGGTGACGAAAAATGGATTCACTACGATAATCCAAAGAAGAGAAAGTCATGGGTTAAGCCCGGCGAACCATCAACATCGACAGCTAAGCCGAATATTCATGGAAAAAAACTCATGCTGTGTATTTGGTGGGATCAGCTTGGTGTCGTGTATTATGAATTGCTGAAACCAAGCGAAACCATTACTGGAGCTCTCTACCGAACACAATTGATGAGATTGAGTCGGGCACTTAAGGAAAACGCGCCCATTACTACTCCAGACACGACAAAATTATTCTTTTACACGATAATGCTCGTCCACATGTTGCGGCGCCGGTAAAAACATACTTGGAAACACTCAACTGGGAAGTTTTACCCCACCCGCCGTATTCACCAGACTTAGCCCCTTCTGATTATCACCTGTTCCGGTCGATGGCACATGGTCTGTCTGAGCAGCGCTTCACATCATATGAAGACACCAAAAATTGGGTAGATTTGTGGATAGCGTCAAAAGATGAAGAGTTTTTTCGACGGGGTATCCGAATGTTGCCAGAAAGATGGGGAAAAGTAGTGGCAAATGATGGAAAATACTTTGAATAAAACGTAATGTACTTTTCCTTTACAATAAATTCCTAATTTTTATAAAAAACTGCGGAAACTTATTTGTTTACAATAAATTCCTAATTTTTTATAAAAAACTGCGGAAACTTATTTGTACACCTAATATTTAAATAAATATATCCATTCCAACATTCTATACGTAACCTCTCGAATATCTCAATTCCAATTTCCATATACATTTTGTCCATGTTAACGACTTGCACGTAGAAATAAGACAAAAAGAGCATTTTAAAAGCGAGATTATTAATTTAGTTAAATTATTATTTACAATTGTAGACACTTTGAAAGATTTTCCAAGGGTATCTGTGATTGTAATCATTTCTGTCCTGTTGATAAACAATGACTTATATATGCAACTGTGTTACAAATTAAACCAGAATTAAATAATTTATCGACATTTAAAAAATATATATAAAGCTCAGTTCTATAGTAGTAAAAATAATTTGTGTTTCCTGCTGGATGAAGTGGATTTATTTGGAACTTAAACCAAAAACTTACCGAAAAACACCAAACACACACACTACCACTTTTCCACCTTGTAAACGACACGTGTTTCGCCCTAACACGAGGCATTTTCAGGTATAGTAGACTCTACGAAAGAACCGAAAATTTTCAGTTGTCGTCCAGCAGAAAAACACACATTATTAATTTTCTGTTATTGTTTTGCTTGTTGCGGATCTTAGTTAAGTAAAACTTTTGGCTGTCCACACAGTGATGGATTTCCGCAAAGTAACGCCTGACTCCATTAATAACGCCAATCTTAGGAAAATAAATTTTGACTGTGCATCTTGAATAAATACGATTAAACTGCCGATAGATTTTCATGACCTATATATATTACCCACATTTTTACAATAATATCATGCATGAATATCAAGCCAAAAGAATGTGTTGCAGAAAGACTTATCGACTGAAATAGCGCTATGCACCCGAGCAGAACGCAGTAAGCAAGAAGAAGTACGAGGTAACCGACGCACTACTTCCGGATCGCGGGACCCACCTCGCAACAATAAGAAGCCTACAAAGAAGGAGAAGCTGCTCTGCATTTGTCGCACTCCTTACGACAACACCAAGTACGCATATGCATTGGTTTTTTTAAAATTTCTCAAATTTTATACAAAAGGTAGATAAACGAGTACATACAAACCATATCATGTGATGATGATAAATTATTTAATCTTTAATAGCTACATCCAACACTACGGTTACTGCGGAAATGTTGCCTAACTTAAGATAAAATGTAATTAATACGAAAAGTAAGGCTAAGGGAAGGAGTTAAGCTTCTGACTCTCTAAACTAAACGAAGCGCTATAGCAGTCATTACTCAAAAATTGCTTTTTGTTATAACAATAATATGCTGTGTAAATAGTATGCTGTGTGTAATTCTTAAGAGTTATAGTCTGGGTGTTATTCGTTTTTGTGCCGAATAAATAAATAACTACAGACAACGAATGAAAATTAATAATGGAATATAGGTACCATACTAGGATTCCATGTTATAAGAAATTAGCCTTTTCTCTCATATACATGCATGCATTATATGAAGACTATATAATATTATACAAGATAAATTTATACAAGTAAAAAATATAAAATCATTTAGTTGAATATGGTATAATGTAGAAGAGGAATAATATTTAGTGTATTGAGAATTACCAAAGTTTATTAATGAATTCCATTTTTAGGTTTTATGTAGGATGCGAACACTGTAGCAATTGGTTTCATGGTGATTGCGTTGGTGTGACGGAAGAAATGAGCAAGACTATGGAAGAATATGTCTGCCAAGATTGTCGTCGTGCTGAAGAGACACAAGAGCTTTATTGTTTGTGTAGGCAACCCTACGACAATTCACAGTAAGTCTAATTTACTATTGTGTTTTTTTACTAATGATATTTTTGTTACAAATGTAGATACTTTGAAAGATGTTTCAAGGGATATGTGAAGGATATCTGTTGATACACAATGACATTTATGCAAATGTGTTACATACTAAACTAGAATCAAATAATTTATCAATATATAATCCACATAGT
This sequence comes from Baronia brevicornis, assembly GCA_031353405.1. Taxonomy (NCBI): domain Eukaryota; kingdom Metazoa; phylum Arthropoda; class Insecta; order Lepidoptera; family Papilionidae; genus Baronia; species Baronia brevicornis. Next base: position 188,139 of record JASFAT010001824.1, on the reverse strand, counting down.
ACAGTTCTATATTAATGAATAGAATACATGTAAAATAAATCTGTAATCTATAAGAAAAATAAATTATTTGTAATGCCAGTTGATTTATTTCAAGAACAAAATTATTTTATCACAGTACATTTCTTAACCAGTGAGATTCAATTACTTCAAGCAACTAACAATTTTTTTAGGAATATTACTAAATTGAATTTTCAATTCCTAATTAGTTTAATCTATATATTTTCCTATATGAAGTGGACAAGGGTTATACCTTCAACGAACTTCCTTAAATATAATAATTAAATAGTTAAATAGACGACAGATTGGCTCAGTGGCCGGGCCCTCCGCCCACGAAGTCAGTGGTTGCGAAATCGACTCCCGCATCGGAATAAATATATACATATATGAATTTATAAATATTTATTCCGAGTCTAGTAACCCCCCCCCCAATCCGCATTTCCGTTCCTGCCCTTTCCTTTCTTCTCTATCCTTTCTCTTCCTCTCCGCCAATCCACAGTCTGCCGTGCCAAAGGATGCGTGGCTATGGGCGAGCTTAGTTGCAAGCGTGCCGAACGTCCCTGGATCAGGCTCCCCCGGGTACTGTGGTGCCTTACATCAGTATGCAGGGCTCTGCTAGGGCTGACATCCATCAAATGACGGCGACGTGGTTCACCGCCCGTCATTGCCTGATTCTCACGAGGGCGAGAAGTGACCAATGGATAGCCGGTTCGCTGCGATGAATGGTAGTGGATGGAGCTCTGTGGTCTCTGCCAACCCCTGCGGGGGATAAGCGTGAATATATATAAAAAAAATAGTTTCCTTCTCTGACACAAGACTGAATAACCTGTCATATCTTATTTAAACAGATTAATTTGTTTATATTTTTTAAAATATTTTGTATGTTGTAGATTCTACATATGTTGTGATAGATGTCAAGATTGGTTCCATGGTAGATGTGTTGGTATTCTACAATCGGAAGCAGACAATATTGACGAATATGTTTGTCCAAATTGCCAAAAAAATAATTCAGTAAATTATGCAAACATGAAGGAACTAACAACAAAGGATTTTGAAAATTTGAAGAGACTCGTAAAACAAATACAATTACATAAAAGTGCTTGGCCATTTATGGAGCCTGTTGATCCAAGGGAAGCACCCACTTATTACAAAGTAATCAAGGAGCCAATGGGTATGTATTTAATTAATTATCATTAATTCGGTACATTAAAAAAATGCTTAATGAAAATTATTTGAAAAATTGTTTAATAATTTATCTTTAATTTTCTAATAGAATATTTTATTTTCTATTAGTCTAAATGTGGCAAATGTCCAAAAAATGGTTTATTTAATAACTCTATCTAATAAATAATAACAGTTAAATATCAACCAAAAAGAACAATTTGTAATGACAATTACTCATGTGAAAAATAAACTTGTACCTGGCTTTTAAAATATTTTGTGTAACGTTTCTAAATATGCAAATATTGAAATTTACCAAAAAAAAATTATAATATATGCATAGTGTCTATAAGTGCATTAGTTAAAATTATTGATTATAATATTAGGTCAGGGCAAAAGTATTTTCGCATTGTTCATACAAAGGAAAATATTTTTTTAGGTATAATTTTTTATTTATTTATAATATGTATGTGCCGTTTTGATTGATGACTTCGATCGAAAAAAATCTGACAGGTAACACTACCTGTCCGATTTTTAGAGTTACTTAAAGTTACACTACCTAAAGAGTTCTGCAATGACCGAAACAGGTGGAATTCTGATGGAGCAAGTTCAGGGCTATACGGAGGATGCATCAACACATCCCAGCCAAGCTCTCTCAATTTTTGCTGCGTGGCTATAAATGAGTGCGGTCTGGCGTTGTTATGGTGGAACACCACGCCCTTCCTATTCACCAGCTCCAGCCGGTTTTTCTCAATAGCTTTTTTTTAACCTCATCAGTTGCTAATAGTAGAGGTCAGAATCGATAGTTTTACCCGGTGGCAAAAGCTCATAGTGGACGATTCCTTTCCAATCCCACCAAACACATAACATCACTTTGTTCCGAGTCAGGCCGGGCTTTGCCACGGTCTGTGGGGCTTGTCCATGCGTCGACCATGATCTTTTTCGCACGTTCTTTTCGTAAGTCACCCATTTTTCATCACCCGTAATCAAATGTTTAAGAAATGGTTCGCAATTGTTACGTTTCAACAAAGCATCGCAAATGGAAACACGTTGCATTAGGTTTCTCTCAGTGAGATCATGTGGTACCCAAATGTCAAGTTTTTTCTTGTACCCAGACTTTCGTAAATGACGTAAAACTGTTTTATGATCAACATCCAGTTCTTCAGCAATGTCGTAGCTACTAATATGTCGATCTTGCTCCACTTTCTCAAAGATGGCACTGATTTTATCTGTAACAGAGCGAACCACATTTGTGCTACTCTTATTGATACCTCATTAGGTCCGTAAACCGCACAAATTTTATTCGCGGCGTTCGTCACATTTTTACCTTTTTTGTAATAAAAACTTTAAAATGTACCGAATTTCTTCGCCACATACGTTCATTTTGCTTGCTTAAAAAACAATTGAAAAATGGCGGGAACTAGTTTTTTTTATTTATTGCATCTTCAAAATGTCACATTTAATATGGTATTAAAACCAGCCAGTTACATTCAGTACAGCCAAAGAGGTTTGATTACTAATAATACATTCAAAATACGAAAATACTTTTGCCCCGACCTATTATTACGATATTTTCTTTTTTGTATACAGTATGATTCAATTAAATAATTTATTAATTAATATCATAAAATTTACTATACATTTAGTGATAGAAAATCTATACACTCAAAGTGTATGTTGTGTTATTTATTCATGTTAGAGATAAACTTAACTCAGGCATTAATGTAATGAAATTTTATCAGGTTGAGATGGTCAATATTTTGCTTTAATTAATGTACTTAATGAGTAGAGCTTCTTTTTAATTAGAGCTTAATAGATAATAATTGTAAAGAATAGTTATATTTTCTTTGTGACACTGAAATTTGTGTTTAATGGACTAGAACAATATACATATAATTATACACACAAAATATAAATAAACTAAAATGTTTACTTACAGATCTACAGACAGTGGAGCGAAAAGTGAATGAACAAAGTTATAGTACATTAAGTGAATTTATTGGTGACATGACTAAAATTTTTGACAACTGTCGATACTTTAATCCAAAAGATTCTGAATTCTACCGGTGTGCTGAAAGTTTAGAAGCATATTTTGCACAAAAAATTAAATATTTTCGTGAAAAACTATTCGAAACAACACAATGATGTTAGTGCTAGTGTAAAGTGTTGAGAAATAATGGAAATATAATAAAGCTGGACTATCAGAAAGATAATTTGAATGCAATTAAAATATGTACATCATGATCTATTGCACTTGTAAATTGTAAACAATGTGATTAAAATTACAAAGAATTATAATTTATATAATATTTCCATGAAGAAATTTATTGGGCATGTCAGTTTCATTTCATGTTAAGTATTTATTGTATTTATATGTAATGCTTTATAGTTTATCCCACTACAAAGCTGAATCTTTGATAATTAATCTCTTTTCTCAAGGGAATAATTATTTTGTACACAATTTTTTGAGAAATTATTAAGTTAGCTGATATAACTTAGCATATTGAGTTATCTTGGTAGTACATAGTATAAGTAAACCTTATTATTCATAAGAAATAAATTTTTAATAATACCATCATAATGCTGTCTTTACTACATAACACTGTTTAAACCACCTTTCCAAATGTTTTTTATGTCTTATTTATTATAAGATTTTTCAAATCTAAAAGTTCAAACTGAATCAGAATTTCAGTTCACTTTTAAAAAATACCTATTTTTAATTGTCAATATTCTTATCCTATTCTTAATCTACAACTGATTCGAAAAAGACTTCTACAACGAAGAAACAGCAAATTAACATTCAATTAAAATATCATCATAAATGTATTGCTGACCATCCATCAAGATGTCTGTGTTTGAAGTATCCTCAGAGAGTAGATTTTAGTAACACTGGGTAGCAGTATTATCGATGTGAGGTGGCTGAAGTCGCCAACTCACATGCCCAGTTTGACTAATAAACCCTACCTTCAAAACACATGCCACAGTTCTCATTTGCGCCACTATTTAAGGCCAAGGTAATAGCCACGCAGTCTAAGAAGTTGATGTAATTTTACAACTATATTAAGTTAATCTTTTTAATTATTTATTAAATTAATTACTTAATTATTTTACACCTATAATCAGAACCTTTAGCAACCGAGTATAAAAAATTAAAAGTGCAATATATAAGTGAAATTGGAAGTGAACAAAAACTGAATAGTAAAAAGCTTAATAGTAGAAGTAATTTCAATTTAAAAGTTTAAAACTGACGATACAGGACATATTAGGTTGGGGAAAAAGAAATCCATCATTTTCTCGGTAGATGGCTGTAGTGATCGATATCTCGTAAAGTATCGATCAAACAATTTCAAGTTTATGCTCATTGTCAAGGTGACATTTCACACCCAAAAAATTCTTTTGCTGTTTTTTGTTTGTTCCATTCGGTTATGACTTACAGTTGCAGCCATCTATTCCTTCAAAACCGTGGTTCTTTCTTTTTCCTAAAGCCAATAAATCTGTTACATCAACAATTTGTAGAATCAGGTTGGGTCATATTTGTTCACCTGTATTTTTAGCTAAGCTTAGAATCCGTGATAGTTCCATTTGTGAGTGCGGATTGGAAGATGGTAATGTTGATCATATTTTCTTTAATTGTCCTAAACTTTCTTATTCTTTATATGATGTCATCCCTTCAAGTATTTCTCGTCCAGCTAATCTTAAATTCTTAATGGGTTTTGTTTTTACCCCTTTTGTTAAGTTGTTATCTGATTTTATTGCTGCTAATAAAATTCGTTTGTAGTTGTTGTAGTCTAATTCTTGTTATATATGTTATATCATCTGTTTTGCTTATACATTCGCACATTAATTAATTATTATTATTGTTCATGTCATTTTGCTCTTTTAATTTTAATAGCATTAAGATCATTTTCTTCTTATTTATGTGTAGTTTAACTTTTTGTTGTATCCTTTTTTTATCTCTCTAATACTCTCGTGAAAGTTACCACGGTGCGAGTTTTTTTCTGTTTATATATTTCGTTATTTTTTAAGTTTTTATTTGATTGTGTGACTTCCATGATTGACTTGACACTGGCAGAATTCACTGATAGTTGCCATAAACAAAGAATTAAATTAAATTGACTTACAGTTGTTAACAATGGAAGTCAACTGAACAAGAGGAAATTCGGTTTTTCTTTGTTAAAGGATAAAGGAAAATGCAAGCCAGGCCACTGAAATTTTGAATGGTGTTTATGGTGCCGATACTGTAACAGCTATGTCAATTCCGTTCAGGCATTTTTGATGTTAAAAATACACCTCGCACAGGCAGGCCCGTGGTTGAAAAGGTCGATAAAATCACAGAAATAATCAAAGTTGACCGGCAAAGAAGCTCAATGTTTGGTTGCCACACTAACTAACACCAAGAAACATGATGAATTGAATTTTCATCTGCGAAACCTTAACCAAACGGAATGAACTCGACCCCTTTCTTAAACGGATGGTGACTGGGTCACTGAGAAATGGGTCACATACGACAATATTGTGGGAAAATGATCGTAGTTAAAGCGTGGTGAAGCAGCTCAAACGGTGATCAAACCAGAACTAATGGCCAGGAAGGTTCTACTGTGTATTTGGTGGGACTTCAAAGGAATCATTTATTATCAGTTGCTTCTGTATAGCCAAACACTAAATTCAGATCTCTATTGTCAATAACTGGACTGTTTGAAGCTAGCGATTGACCAGAAACGGCCAGCGTTAGCCAATAGAAGAGGTGTTGAGCCATCAGAACTACGCAAGACCACACACGTCTGTAGTGATTCATCAGAAACTTCGGGAGCTTGGTTTGGGAGGTTTTAATGGATCCACCATATAGTCCAGAATTTCTATGAGTGTCCAGACTTCTATGAGAGACGCATTATGAAGGTACATTTAAAATGACAACAAATTATACAACAAAACCGTATTTGACCCAGATCGGACAATCAGAAACATCTTAAATAAAGTTTTGAATTTCACATAAAAATAATGGATTTCTTTTTCCCCCACTTAATATTTGTATGTACGGCGCTTCAAACCCAAACATCTTAGGTAGGTAGATATTAAGCATATTTTTAAAGCCTTGTTTAGGATTTGATCAAGGAAACTTTTAGACCTTAGGCGGCCTTCCATGATCAGAGGCCCGGGGCGCGCCATCCCTTCCGCCCTATCGTTGGTCCGCCACTGCGGCCACAGTTTAAGTAGAGTAGGGGGTGTGAAGAATCACAGACAGAAGATCGACTACTTTGACAAACTAGACTTAGCAAGGTATAGCAGTGAAGTTTACAAAACAAGCACATATACATACATACATAAACTCGAGGACTGGGAATGATAAGATGACATCTCATTGGACTATGCGAACATACATACTTCCATACACTTTGCCCATTGAATGTCCATTTTAAAAATATACAAAAAATCAAAGATTAATTTATTTTACAAGTCATCCTGTCCAAATTTTCATTTTACTATTAATAAATATATACAGGATAATCACGTGATTTTGTTTCATTGATATGATTTTTAAACATTAGAATAAGAAACTTACGTGTATCCGATCATTGATGACATTTAAAAAGGTAAATTTGGCAGAGAGGTTATGTTTAGGTTTACTGGTTAATTCTGTCGAGTCAGATCAGTAATCTACAATTTCTTTTGCAATAAATAACAATAATAATATGTTGGTGACTTTAAAAACATTACAACAGTTATCGTTTCAAATTGAAATCGATCCAGAAGAAACTGTTAAGGCCCTCAAATTGAAGATTGAAGTCGAAAAAGGTAAAGAATATGCAGCGGATTATCAGAGACTTATTTATGCAGGAAAGATTTTACTTGATGATAATAAAATAAACACCTATAATATAGATGAAAAGAAATTCATTGTTATTATGGTTACAAAACCAAAAGGATGCGATGCGCAAGCATCGTCAACTTCGGCAACCGAAGGTGGAGAAAGTGCATCCACGGAAAGTGGTGACGGTAAGGATAAGGATAAAAACACTGCTGAAGAAGTGGCGAAACCACCAAATGCTCATGAACCAGAGCATGCTGCGGAATCTACTGCTCCAACAACTCCTTCTGAACCTGACTTTGAGTCCATTGTTCAAAGTATAATGGATATGGGATATAATAGACAACAAGTGGAACAAGCATTGCGAGCCTCCTTTAACAATCGAGAGCGTGCTGTAGAATATTTAATTACAGGCATACCTGATGAACTATTACAAGAGCAAGAAGTAGAGGAAGGTAATTCTGATGATGATCCTTTAGCTTTTCTTCGTGATCAACCTCAATTTCAACAAATGCGTGCAGTAATTCAACAAAATCCCAGTCTTTTAAATACTGTTCTGCAACAAATAGGGCAAACTAATCCTGCACTATTACAAGCCATAAGTCAACATCAACAAGCTTTTGTTAGAATGCTCAATGAACCTGTAAATCCCCCTTCTGGTGGTTTGCCTGTAGAAGAGAGTGCTGCTGAGAATCCACTGCCTCAACAACAACATGTTGTTCATGTTTCACCACAAGATAAAGAAGCTATTGAACGATTAAAAGCACTTGGTTTTCCAGAACATATGGTCATTCAAGCATACTTTGCTTGTGAGAAAAATGAAAATCTTGCAGCAAATTTTCTCTTATCTCAGAATTTTGATGATTAATTTTCTTTAATGTTGCACATGAAATTAACAGAAACATTAACATTATTACAGTGTATGGTAAATACTGTTTCTTCACATCAGAAGCCTACTACTTGATTGCTTTATGTACATCATGTGTATATTTGCACAGAATTACATAGTTTTTCATGGTTCCATATCTAATAAAAAATTTATTGGTCAGTTTTTGCATTGTCGTAACAGTTGTTTTAGTTTTATACCTTACGATAAATTTCCTAATTTTGCCAATGACCTAATGTAAATGTGATGTAGTAAAATTACTAGTTTTTGGCCTACTTTCAATATTAAAGCTTAATATTACTTATTTAGAATTAGTAGACTGAATGAATGATAAACTGATAATCACATAAATTTTATTATATTAGGTACAAAATAAATTCATGTATATTTTTAATAAAATAAATGCACATTTAATTAATTTTTGAAATTATTTTTAAAACTGTTGCATATCTACTTATTGTATGTATACATGGAATATGTAATTAAATATTATTAGAATGCAAGCCAGTCATGTTTGGACACTTCTAAATATTTTAAGGTCATATTCAATATTTAAAATGAACCAAATAGTACAGCGGTAAAATTTTTCTTTTCCAATACAGGTTTAAATCATGCATTAGAATAAGTATGGTGTGGTATACAGGTATTAATGAGTGTTTCTGGATGTCATTTTTATGTCGGCGATGTTTTAGGTCACAAGTACCATCATGTAGGACTATGAGAGTAATATATTTTTTACTTTTATGAACTGAATCAACATTAGCAACAAAAAATAATTTAAAATCAAAGCTGGTATATTGAGGCCCATGTACATAACTAGGAATTATACAAATCTTAGTATGTGATGATCATCATGTCTGTGACAGTCCAAAGCTGAGTGTAGGTCTTCATGGCACTTGATTAAATAAACATGATTATAATATGAATGTAATAACTGCATCAGATGATTAAAATATTTTTTAAAAATTGTGGTCAATAGTCATTTCTACATTTTGGTAAATGGTTTTTTTAAAACCAAATATTCTTAACCGATGCTATAAGACAACATTTAAGTCTAATCAAATCACTTTTGGGTCATGAATAGAATTATTTAAACAAAATTTAAGAATATTGTTATGGACATAATTTACAACCAGAATCATGTGCAAACATGTGTGTGTACAATACTTACGTTAATTAATTGAACTAAATAAGTTTAAATTGTGAAAAGCAAAAAAGTTTTTGTTCATTCAATGACTGTGACACAATCCTGAAAAACTGGCTAGCCATATGCATTTGTAGTCTTTATTGGCTCAGTGCGAAGGTAAGGCTTTTGGAGTCAAGGGCCACGCTTTCAATTCCAGTATCGAGATAAATGTACATATGGTCTACAGGTATTTATTCAATTCTGCCAATCCACCTGGTTTCTTTGGCGTGTTACTCGCGATTGGTTAATGTCCATTTCTTCAGTGATCGGCAGACACTGGGCCCAACAGTAAAACACATATCAATATCAGCCCGCGGCAGTCCACTGCTGGACATAGGCCTCACCCAAGGCGCGCCACCTAGCCCGATCTTCGGCTACACGCATCCAGTCTCTGCCAGCCGCCTTGCGCAGATCGTCGCTCCATCTAGCAGGAGGGCGTCCCACACTACGTTTGCCGAGTCGCGGTCTCCACTCCAGCACTCGTCTACTCCAACGATTGTCGGTTCTTCGACAAACGTGTCCAGCCCATTGCCACTTCAGTCTGCTAACTTGAAGAGCAATGTCGGTGACTCTGGTTCTCCGGCGAATTTCTTCATTTCGAATTCTGTCCACCAGAGAAACCCCGAGCATAGCTCTCTCCATAGCCCTCTGAGCGACTTTGAGCTTGGCGAGGAGACGGACTGTCAGTGTCCACGTCTCGGCACCGTAAGAGAGTACGGGCAGGACGCACTGGTTGAAGACTTTTGTCTTCAGACTTTGTGGTATGGGCGACGAGAAGACTTGACGGAATTTCCTGAACGCTACCTTAAGCTCTTTTTTTATATTATTGAAAAATCTTGATAATCAATATATAAAATAATAAAAAATGATAGAATAAAACCTAGTAAGTTCTTTACTAGTGAATGTTGCTTCGATATTTTTAATGTAATTAAGTCTAATTCTTCTTAACACAATAACTTTTTAATTTCAATACAAAACTCTATTTAATTTTCCCATCACACTAGGCCAGGTGACGATCCTATCCCATCATCAACCTGCGATAAGGCACACCACCGAGGCCTGTTAGATGCACTGTGCAGGTGCAAGTTTACGGTACGATTATCAGTTATCCGACAAATGAGACTAGGTTGCCGGGTAACTGATAATCGTACCGTAGTAGTTGGGTGTCTTCTATGCTGGATGATGGCGGATTTATGTGGTATATTTTACGCTTCAGAATGAATAAAATAATTGAAAGTTTATATTGAATTAGAAGGATTAGTTAGCGTGCAGTTTTATAATAGAATTATGACAAATTAAAATTGTTTGTTCAGAATACGTTAATTAGTTTTCGAAGTTTATTTTTTTATATATTTACGCCTATGCCCCGCAGGGGTTGGCAGAGACGACAGAACTCCATCCGCTACGATCCCGGCACGCGTTCCCCGCCTCCTCCACACTCATCCATTCTTCCTCTCACATTCATCGCAGCGAAACAGCTCTTCATTAGTAGCTTCTCGCCCTCGTGGGAATCAGGACGTGACGGGTGGCGAACCACGTCACCGTCATTTTTCAACAAATTGGGTATATTAAACATCGTGTTAATGAATCCCACGAGCCGCAAGGGAAGATGGAGCCTCAGCAGAGCCCCACATGCCGAGGTAAGACACCATAGTACCCAGGGAAGCCCGATCCTGGGACGGTCGGCACGCTTGCGACTAAGCTCGCCCCTAGCCACGCATTGGCACGGCAGACCGTGGATTGGCGGAGAGAAAGGGATAGAGAAGAATGGAAAAGAAATGCGGATTGGGGGGGTTACCAGACTCGAATAAATATTTATAAATCCATACATATATTTATTCCGATATCGAACCCGCGATAGACTCCACAGACGGAGGGTTCCGCCAAAGAGCCGGTCGGTTTATCTATTTGAAAGATTATTCATAAACTAAAGCATCTATTTTGTATTTACAAACTTAATAGAATATTTAAGTTTTTTACGATGGATAGTTGGCTAGTGAAAAGGTTCAATTGTAATGCTATGTATGAATTATGCGTGGCAGCCGCGCGAGCCAAGTGATCAAGCTTGAGTAATCCCTTGTAAGTAACCAGATCAGTTCAAACTTGGGACTTACTGTTCTGGATACGTTCTTCTACACGACGCCAAAAGTGTAGACATTTTCTTAAGTAAGGAATAAGCAATTCCTTTTTTTTTTTAGCATATGGATGAAGGACTTTTTACAGTGTAGGAATGTAGAAAGCGTATAAAAACTTTGTGTTTCTTTATAAAAAATAATCAAAACTTGTAGATAATAGTAATAACACCGAATAACCACACCAGTCAATGTGACTGATTAAACAAGTTCACATTAAAAATTTCTACTTCATGTTACATTGTTAATGATTGAAAAGTGATAACTTTTGCAGCGATAACCAAAGGTGTAATATACTGAATTTGATTTCTGCTTCCGTTATTCAGAATCCAAATAATTTTGAATCATGGCTGTGTAACCTTCATCCCCTTCTCCTCTAAGTTTTGTTCGAAAATATTTCAAACTTTTATTTAATTAATAAAATTAATTACTTATTTATTATACGTGACCAAGAAAGTGATATTGATCTTTCTAAGGTTATATTTTTAAGCCATATTATTAATATTTTAACGTGATCGTCTTAGTTAGGACCTTTTGTTACGTTGTGATTTGTAATAACAGATTCTTTTAGGCATTTCTTGGAAGAATGAATATTCACGTATGTGATCAGAGACCTAAGAGTGACATAGAGCATACTGGTTAATAATTATAATATCCATTTAATTTAGTTTCAGAATTAGCAAATTTTATTGATCCTTTATATAACATTTGTTATAGGATCTCACAGTTTATTTCTAGAAGGAAGCAAGTCATAAAGATCCTCTTTAATAGCCTTCGCTATAGGATCACACAGTTTAATTCCACTTGTAAAGGGCTCACAATATTTACAATATAACTCCCGATACAAGGGGTTGGCTTTATCACTTTTAAAAAAAATGGTAAAGGTGGGTAGCTCCGTCCATCGCTACCCATCGGTAGCCGCCATCCCTTAAGGTGCGACTCCCCCAACCACAAGGTATAGGCATCGAAGGAACGAAAAGGACCGTAGTCCACAACAAAACTGGAGTACCAGCATAAAGAGGGCTTTGCCCCTTGGTAGTACGTAAGCACAAACATTGACCGAAGTCTCGCATGTCCATGCGTGTAAGTGCCATACAGTATACAATTCTGTCCAGCGGCATTTGCCAGGGTAAATGAACGTCACTAAGGTACGACCAACATCATTCGGGTCTACTTGTGCGCCACCACCCTCCAAGACCATTGCAACTGCAGACACATTTATTGTGCGGTGTGTGATAAGGCATCATCACAATGAACAAGGTCAGCACGGCATTCCGCCGCAGAGCATGTGTCACAAGCTTCCGCTCCCTCTAGGGGTGGGGCGTCCAACGTTGCACGGATATACCGCAACTGTGTGAGTTTTCCTCACATCAGTCTACACTCCCGACTAAAGGTTGACACACATCGCGCCACCAACCATGGTCACGTGCATATAGCCAACAATATTATATATTCAATTTAGCCATCAGGTAGAGTATAACTGACGTTGACTTGTATGTATTTCGATCAAGTTTGCCTCACCCACCAACAAGTTGCCATAACAAGTTAAGTGGGAAATTTAATGAGGGCTTTACATTCATTTAAATATGTTTGCAAAATAGAGAGGACTGGACAACAGATAGTCTGTAGTTCCGTAATAAAGGAACCCGACTTGGGCAAAACTAAGTCAGTCCGTCAGTCTGTTCGCGGTAAGAGTGTCACACTCAAGCGCAGGAAATAACCATTAAGCCAACGATATGTCCAGCAACCGCTGTCGACAGAATGTTACATAATGCAACAAGCGTCAATACAACTTATGCTTAAACAACCGTCAACCCATAGGCCTCCATATAACCCAAGCAGACATCTCCACCAATATACCTCCATCGTCTGAAGTCATGGGACACGCTGCTACAGACGCAAGCTCACTCACCGCACCCATCACCAGACACAATATTACAAAAGCAATAAGCGTCTTTGTGGCTATCGTATGAGTTGCGCCTCCTCACAACGCATCTCCATACCCCATTCGACTTTGGCCTTCATTCATAGACCTTACTAATGTATTTCATATGTGGGACTTCCATACAGTACTATTGTACTTAAGTATGTCAGGCCGCACTTAGCTTCCCGACTTTATACTTATATATTATAATCTCTTTATCGAGATTTTCTATTATATTGCCTTTATTTATAGACCTTTCTAATGTATTTCTTATGTGTGACTCTCATACAGTATCATTGTACTTAGGTGTGTCCGGCCGCACTTGGCTACCAGACTCTATATTTATATATTATAATCTCTTTATCGAGATTTTCTATTATATTGCCTTTATTTATAGACCTTTCTAATGTATTTCATGTGTGACTCTCATACAGTATCATTTGTACTTAAGTGTGTCCGGCCGCACTTGGCTACCAGACTCTATATTTATATATTATAATCTCTTTATCGAGATTTTCTATTATATTGCCTTTATTTATAGACCTTTCTAATGTATTTCATATGTGTGACTCTCATACAGTATCATTGTACTTAAGTGTGTCCGGCCGCACTTGGCTACCAGACTCTATACATACGCGAGGCGGCTGGTATGCGTCTCCGCGTCGGTGTCTTGTATGAAAATTTCGACCTTCTCAGATTTTAATGATATTTTTATGTACATTATACTACTCATCCATAAGCCCAATAAATTATTATTTTAATTCTAGCTTGTATAGTTTTTGAGTTATTAATAAAATAAGATTCATGCGATACATGAACTGTTTACAACTTAATGCCATATAAAATATTATAAGAATGATTTAAAACTTTATTTTATATTTAAAATTATATGTGAATGTTATGTTCATTTGATAATTATTGTTTAATTTTACTTTTTAATGAATTTTATTGTATTTTCGAATATTTTATAAGTCCTTTATATATAACTTATATTTCGTTTTTATGATTTTTACCAAACTTGATATTTGATTATTTTATGTTCCTATATGGGTTCTATTGACTCCATATATGATGTTTATTATATTATTTGTTTATAAATTTTATTTATAAGTTTTAAGTTAATAATGACGATCTCTGGCTCGTCACAGCTGCTTATGCCAATACCACTCAATTTGACTGACACTTCTGAAAGTGGAAAAGTATCTAATAATCTGTTTCCCAAACCCAAAATCATTTTATGGGTTTTAGTTTTTTCGCCAGTCTTGCATGTTATGCCAGTTTTGACAAGTGAGACGAGAATATTAATAACGAAAGTATGAATAGTGTGGACGCTTGGCCTGGCATGCTAGACTGACGATAAAACTATAGGTGCAGACGAATCCTTATAGTAACGTTACATTGTCATCGATCCCGTTTAGCGCGATCATTTGGTATACTTTAATCGTTGATATGGAACTTAATTTGTTTATATGTTATAAACCCTAAAAATGGCAAAACGTTTAAAAATCTCCGAATTCTTGCAAAAACTACTCATCTTGAAACTTATCGTGTCGTATACTAATAAGGAAGATCCATAGCAACCGAAAAATATTTTACAAGCTCACCGCTAGCACATAAATTACTATTAAAAAGAACTACAGGTTGACACTGTACGCAGCATAAAACGGAATTACCAAAAAAAAGACATCCGTCTATGGGCGACGTTGATTGCTTTTCTCATGTGACACGTTTGCATTCCTACCCTATAAAATGATATTACTCTTACAATTTTCAAAAGTAAGCCGAGTATTGAGTTCGAAACATTATTTCATAAGCATAGAAAAAAATACCAAAAACTCACCTGAAACGATTTAGTTTTATGTAAAATGCAATTTGGCATAAACATTACAAAGTGGCAAAGAAATATAGCGTTCAAATCAGGATCAAGAAGACGGCTCTTCCCAAGCATTTTTTAACATTTTAGCTTTTACTTGGCATAAATGATGATAAAAACTCATGATCAAAGATTTCCTATAAATACACTCTGAAGACAAAATACATTTGTAAGAAATATGGCGAATACCATATAATACGAGCAATGGCGGGCCCCCCGCTCACGGCATCAATGGTCGGGCCACGGAGTCAATCGAGTTCGAGCCCCGCATCGAAATAAATATATGTACAGGTGTCCCTCGTATATCACGGTACTTGTAAAACACAGTTTCGATATCACACGGCACAAAAATTTGAATTTCTTATAACACTATTTAAAAAAATTGCATTTAATATAACAGGATTTTAAAAAAAATTGAATTTTATTTTCGTTCAACAACGAAAATTTCAAACTGTGAGGAGTATCCTACTAGATTTTTTTCAATTGTGAATAAGGGAAACCCCCAATTGGAAGTTTTGTTTTGTTTTGCGAAAAGTGAAAAAAATACATAGTCAATAATAATGTCTGACAAGATCAAGAAGCCAAAATTTAAACGAAAATTAATTTCACTGGAAGAAAAATTGGAATTTTAGATCATTAAATTTAAATGAAGAACTGCTAAATAAAAACAGGCAAGGGCAAATCTACGTCAGATACCTTTTGTGATGATGGTAAAATAAGTAGTGAAGAGGAGTTTCAACAAACTTTGAGAAAAAAATAATAGATTAGCTGTAATTTCTGATGAGTGATGATGAAGATTAAACTTTGTGATCCCAATGAGCCGTTTCCATGTATCTATTATTGTTAATTATTTTAACACTAAATTAAATTTTTTATTAAATTGTGGAGTCCGCTACAACTTCATTATCTTTCTCACACTTTTCACATTCAATCAACTGTAAAGAAAATTGACTTTCTCCATTTTCTTTTTTTTACTTTTCCGGTCATAGGAAGGTGGAAGGTCACACTAAGACACTTGATATTAACAGAATGACCGTAAAATAATAAAACATAAATTGCTTATTTTAAAAAATGGATACATTGATGTATCAACTTTTTGAACCTTGGTACTTTTAAAATAGAATGCATATTACTAAAAGGACACTAATAATGTCCAATTTATTATTATTTTTATTCAAATATAACTAAAAACAAAATATAGGTAGAAACAAAAAGTAGATGATTTACATCAAACAGTTAATCTTATTATTATTTATAAATACCATAAGTTAACATAAAAAGGTATGTTGGTATAAACTTTATTTAATCTAAATTTAAAGGCACTTTTCACAATGTTTACCATAGGTACATCTTATATCATCTGCCACGATAGATCTGACAACACAATATACGATTTAATTATTTTTCAAAAATAACAGTCAAGACTATATTTATAACTCAGAATTTTATAGATCTGTCATGACAGACAACATATTAATATTTATAAAATCTTAATTAATCATATATATATATATCTCTGATAGTTAAAATTACCCTTCCACAAAATCCAATAGAAATCTGTGAATGACAAAGAAAGTATGGCGCCCAATACAAGATTGAACAATAGTTTTTAAACATATTTATTCATGTTAAGTGAAATTAAATTTATTAATGGTGATATGTGACATAAGTCATGTTTCTTTAATTCCATATAAGAAATATTACAAAATAATATTTTTTATTTATACTCTATACATTTCTATATCTATATCTTTACATAATTTATTTTACATTATTTCCATTTCTTCTTATAATTCTTTATAATATTAAATGGGAAATAATAACAAAAACTGTACAATGCAACATCATATTGCACAAAATAACTTAACATTAACTTTGGCTTATACATTACAAACATAGTTTTAGTGTCAATAACACTTAAACATCTTTTGAGTCAATGAAAAGATATTATACTATCAGCAGTGGTATTATTTTTCTCAAAAAATAAGACTGGAAAAATAATCTTAAGTATAGAATTTTCAAATACTAAGGCAAGCAATAAAGGACATTACAAATGTAAGAAGTTACAATCGGATTGTCAATTTCATACATATTTGGAGAATTATTTTCTGTACATTACTTCTGAAAATGATATCTATAACCAATTTAAACATTAGAAATTTGTTAATTACTGTATTAAGGGTCAATAACAAATAATCTAAAATTTAATCATTTTTTAAATTATTTTACATGAAAATAGTGGCAGTAAATAAGGTTGTAGACTTAAACGAAAATGGCACAAATGTCTTACATTTGATCATTACTGGACTTGAGTTTTGGAATGGTAGTCAATAGTATAAACGTTTAATATATTGCATTACAAAAATAATAAACTTTGTTTTGTGAATGCTTTAATACTTACCTAAGGTTAATTGAAACAGAAATAAATCATTTTATTCATAACCTATATAAAAGATAATATGCTAAAAGAAATATGGTAGTTTTCAATTTCCAGTGAAAAATAACATAATTAAATACATAAAAAGGTAAAACATCAATAGAATTATTCAAAATATATATAAACAGTTAAAACATTTCAACCAAACAAAAACACAAATTGATTTCATTTGTTGTTGAAAAATTACGTTACACGAGTAAAGATTAATTTGAAATTATTAAGTTCTCACTTATAAAAAAGAAAGTTAAATATTTTTACTATTTACATATACACATCTCTGACACCCAACTTAGGGCATCCTGTATCATGGGCTACAAGTTACCAAAATAATTGTTAGGTTTAAAATATTGAACAAGAAAAAAGGTAGCTTGTTAAAGCCCACGGTTCCAATTAAACTAGTACCCCTTAGGTACTACGATTGCGCTAGTGAGTTAGCCTTTACACAAAACTAATTATTAATGGACACCAATATCAAACAAGGCTTGATATCAAGTTTTTGTATCTCGCACTTCAGTATCTGATAAGATAGAAACTAGTAGGCAATCCCAATGCAGTATGACACTGACAATGTGTGCCTCAAATCTATAACCGGCAGGGCAGTGGCACACCTGGTTAGCCGGCTGGGCCTCATTCTGTCTTTTGTTGACAATAAAGTTCTTTTAGAGATTTTAATTCTTCTATTAACGCTTTATTCTGATTTTCCAAAACTGCAACCCTATTTTCAAGACATTTAATATATTCTTTCTTTTTGCGTCTGCATTCTCTTGCGGCTTCTCGATTTTTCAATAACCGTAGCTCACGTTTGCGCGTCTGATCCTCTAAAATTGGACCTATAATAATAGTACGATTTGTTCGTTTCTCTTATAAAACAAATAATAAAACGAATTAGCAACTTAGTGCCTTTCAAGTGAAGTTGCAATACTAACCCGGTACATAAAACTGGCCATCTTGATTAGTTGCATACTGCACGATAGCACCACCACCTGCCGCTCCCGAAACTGCCAATGTATGTAGTCCACTCTCTGTTTGCAGGGCCCCAGCTGGAATTACTAAGATGTCACACATATATTATTATCATATACATTAGAAACTTCTTGATTTATTACAAATAATTAGCAATGTATCTTGCTATAAACACTATGTCTTAAAGTGTATGTATACACACCCACACACACATTATATGCAGGATGTCCCAGAACTCAACGACAAGCCGAAACGGGTTGACAAGATTGATTGTAACCATAATGAGAAAAATCAGAAAAAAAATCTATCCCATACAGTTTGAAAATTATGGGCATTTAAAAAAAACCTAGAAATTTGGTCAAACTGTAACCATTTTTCGGTTATTGTGGTTAATTTTTATGATTTTCGTTCATTTAAACTTTGGAACCGTAACCCTAAATAACATTTCTAGAATCACAGTAAAACATAATGACACAATTGCCCCAAGTTTCCTAGAATTAAGACTATTTGTTAAACTTTGAATTTAAAATTTTCAAAATTTGTCAACTTTGAAAGGCCCTCCTTTAAAAAAAAGTACTAGAGTGCCTTGGCAAGTGCCATTAAAAGTAGGTGCCTTTAATATGGTAATGTAAAATGGTACAATACTTGTTAGTTTCATACTAAAAAAACGAGTAAAAAAATAAAAACGTCAAGTAACCTGATTTTTACTAACCCATTTTACTCAGTTAAAATGTTTTTTATTCAAGATCTTCAGTTAGTTTTTTTTCTGATTTTTCTAATGATGGTTACAATCAATCCTGTCACCCCGTTTCGGCTTGACGTTAAGTTCTGGGACAACCTGTATATACACATACATACATCCCTTTGCAAAAAACAATCGATTATTCTACATTATTCGTATTAATTTAGTTGTAAAGGGATTTTAATAGCCAAACTATGTTAGTGGCACTTAATAAAGAGTCTGGGAATTAAAAAAAATTAATTCCAATTTTGTGACTTTTGAAAATGGTAATGGAAATCTTAGAAACTTAAGCTAAATGGGCAGATATCTATCAAAAAAAAATAACAATTTGCGTTTATTCCAAATGTTCATATATAAATTTTAATAAAGCTTTTATTTCCCTGGCTTTCTTTTAACACATATAATATTATATATTCTGAGGAATATCTTTGTTAAGCAAATATATAAAGATATCAACTAGCACTTTTAAGCCCAGCATAACACAAATGGTCGTGCACATAAAGTTAAAACTCATGACCTATGTGTAATTAAGACATTTTATTTGCAAATAGATACAAAGTAAGTTATTTAAAAGAATAATTCTATAATGATAAAGATTGTGCTTCATGATTTAGCTCAATATTAATATTCATATTATATTATCCTATCCAGATCTAAAAAAAGTGTCAACTGTGCAGGATATAATTGTTAAGTCCCTCAATTTTGTGCAAAAACACAAAAGAACACTCCACTCCCCTTTGTGAGAGCTTCTATGTTTGGGCGACTGAAAAGATAAAAAATATTGTTACGGTCTGGGATCAGGGATTGGAAAAATGAAATCGGTCACTAGTTTCACTTCTCTTCACTTTACTTCTACTATTTTCTTCCATATTAAACTTTAAACTCCTCTTCGACGCACCGTTGCACCTTTATATAAGTAAAACGATCGAAAGTTCTAGCATTCCCAAAATTAGAAAATGTTGTAGCAAAATGTAGTATTTTCTAGACATCGTCCTTTCTCTTTTCCGCGTAGCTATTTTCTATTAACTGTTCTTGTCACGTACTGCTTGCTTGACCAGGATTTTGAGATTTTAAAATGAGGCTTTAATCGTTTTATAAAAAAAAATATTTTTCGTATGTGGTACGCAATAATACTTTTAATAAGAATTAAATAGATTTAACATTAACCCTTTCGGTACGGACGCATTCTACGTCGCGCCGTCCCCGCTGACCGTGCAGTCGCGGAAAGCGTCCGTACTTGCGGAACAACTGCAAGCGCCCGTCAGACGCACAATACCACGCTCTCTTACGCAGAGCGAGTGCAGTCGCTCGTAAAAAAAATGCTTAAAAAATTATAACATAATGCAATAGAAAATATTTGCTCATTTCGTCAGATTATTATTAGGCAGCGTAAAACGAGTGCAAAATAGTTGCGATGGATTACCATGGAGTTAACATATATATTCTGCTCATGAAGAGTCGCGAGTGACCAAAGTCACCGTTCATACATAACGAGCGTCAAATGTTGGGTGACCATAGTCACCGCTCGTACAGAGCGAGCGTCAGGCGTTGGGTGACTATAGTCACCGCTCGGACAGAGCGAGCGTCGGGCGTTGGGTGAATATAGTCACCGCTCGGGCCGAAAGGGTTAATGGATATTTTTTTATGTTATACCTAGGTCTGGCCGAGAATTTAATTTATTTTCGATCGAGATCCCTAAATGTAAAAAATTCAACAACAAAGGACAAGCCTCAAATGCGTGAAGCAATAAAAATCTGCTCACTATAAAAAGCACTTCATGAACCATAGTGCCAATTAGGTAAACAAGTCGTTAGTGGTAACAATTTTGTTTCCATATCTTACAACCTCTTTTATTAGGGATAAATTCAGTTCAGTGGTGAAGGCCTAAGAGGACAGGGGACATCGGACCACACATACCCATTCGGGATTGACACCCGATGACCCACCCTACCGTGAAAATAATTCATAAAGTATTTATATACTAGGTAAGATGATAGTATTAGGAGGACGCATTCATTTTATCGTAACGAAAAATAACTTCAATCTATACAAAAAAATCTATTATATTATACAAAATAATGGATAAGCCTCAAACAAATCAAAATATTATTGAGCGCTAAAAATATAATTCCAGGTAGAGCCACGCTGCAGACGAATACTTTGTTAAGAATGGCATATTAATATCAATATAAAAAGGAATTGCCGAAATTGCAAAACAAAATAGAGATGATATGCCACATTTTTTAAGTTTATTGAATAAATCAAGTAATACGCTTACAATATACAAATGCAAAATATATAGAAATTACTTTTTCGTAGTTCCTAGTACAGTTCCATCAAAATTGGCAAAAAATTAAAAATGTTACCCGGAACATTAGCATAATGTAATAATACCAAGTATGGAATTGAAATAACAAGCCCATATGGCTCAAAAATATACTGTACAATCGTCATAAATCACAAAGTCAAAATTGGCTTTTTTCAATATCCTAGGATTTGGCAGGGACCAATTCCGAAGGATTATTTGTTCCACCTGGCAGTTGAACTTGCCGCTGTATTTAATGGTCAGATAATTTGAATGAGCTGATGATGAATGGAATTGAGAGTTCCGGATCAAGAAAAAAAAAACAATTAGCCCTTCACAATAAAAATAAAATGCAAGTGGCAGTGGCTAAAAATGTTTGTGAATACATACTCCGAAGAAAAAAAATAGTAATTTAAAAAAAATGCCTTACGTTAAAATATCAGAAATAAAAAGAATAATACTAAAACGAATTATTACAACTAATGTAATTTTGTGGAGGTTAGTTTTTTCTACTTTAACTTCAGAATAGATAGAGGTCAATTTATATTTTTTCTAATTAAATACCGAAAAAGGTTATTCTGACTCCTTTGGTAGAAATAGATATATGGTATGGTAAACATAGTGTTAAATACCACGTATAAAGTTTACATCAATAAGGATACAAGGAGATGCATTTTAATTATGATGATGGTAGAGACAACGCAAATGCATCTGTAGCCCTTTATAGGAAAAGTTACAATGCGTGTCACCTGAATTCCGGGATATTCATCAGAGTCCAACGTTGTTTCTCGGAAAGAAGAATACATGGCCGTGGTGTTGGTGATAACAGCACTGGAAAAGTCGCTAATATTGACACTAAAGACAGGAAAAGTGCTTGAGGAAATTGACCAAGATCTGACTCCAATCTGACCTCTAAAAGAGTACGAACACTGGAACCCTAAAATCTATCGTTCACAAAATATTGAAAAAAAAATTCGAAGACGTTGGACATGTATGTGATAAATGCTCAAATTATATACCTCTGATTTGTTTAGGAAATAATTTATAAAGTATAAAGTTGTTTTTCAGAAGATTTATTTTTCTAAAAAAGTGCAACAACTATTCACACTATTTACTGCATTTCTATTAGTGTAGTCATTAAACCAAGAGAACCAAACCAAATAACCAAGAGATTTCATTTATTTCTAGTAACATGTAACAAGTAACATGAAAAAATTGTCTTGTTTTTGTTATTTAAGTAGGTACTGATTAAGGATAGATTTTCTTTTTGAATTTTGTTTTGTCTTGACCGAGTCAGAGTTAAATTTCAAACTAGACCATTTTTTATAAGAAAAGATTATAGCGTTTATAAAAGGAAAATCAAAATTATACTTGTACTTTTTGTTGTTTTTTAGTTTTCATTTTTGGGTGTCTTTACCTATACATTTTGCCACTGAAATTTTCTCTGCAGCCCATATAGGAGCTCCCAATTTTTAAAGGAATGGACACATGGAACACGACGCACGTAGGCCATACATATTGTTGCGTATACATATTAAAAATCCTTTTTTTATGAAACAATAAAAACCTTATTTTGAAATCTCAAAATCCTGGTCAAGCAACTTTTAAAAATAAATTGACAAGACGTCCGTCAATGAATGACAAGAACAGTTACTAGTAAATAGCTGTGCGCGAATAAGAGAGGACGATGTCTACACGTTGCTGGAATATTTTCGAATTTTAGAATGCTAGAACTTTCAATCATTTTACTTATATAAAGGGGCGACAGCGCGTCGAAGAGTGAGTTTAAAGTTTAATACGAGAGAAGTTTAAAAGTTTTATACGAAAGAAAATAGAAGAAGAGAAGAAGTGAAAGTAAAGTGAAGAAAAACTTAAAGTGAATCTAGTGGCTGATTTCATTTTTCCGATCCCCGAACCCCAGCTCGTAACAATATTATATAACAAATTCAATAAAAAAATCTAACTCGCGAGCCAGTAGGCAATCACACAGTTATCAGAAAAAATCTAACATATAGGTATAAAGAATGGTCGGCTAAATTAAGGAGTATTTTATGAAATATTAATTTAATTTATTATTTACAATCACCAAATAAAATTTAAAATTGTAATATTAATAACATATTCGTAAATAGATAATCCCTCCTCATCGTCGCAAGTCAATTAATCAATGAACTCTTTGATATATAAAACATTCATATTTACTCTCGTAACAACCGCCGTTAAGAATTTCATAAACAATTCGTTTTTATTGTTAATAAATAAACCGAAAATAAATGTAAGTAATGTTACATGACATTGATGAATTTAAATTTCGGTGAAAATACAAGGTTCCACGTTCTGGCGGTAACGTTTTAGCGTATACTCTAGTCTTACGTTAAAACAATGTGCAAAAACAGAATCGAGTGTGTTAGTAATTAAATGATTGCAGGAATTCCAATTTCCATAAAATTGCAGACCTGGTAAATCTCTATATCATCTACTTACCAATAAAAAAGAAACTACGAACAAACGCAGGTGTAGTTGTTTTCTATGTCGGATCTCGTTTAAAAATGACGTAATAAAAATAGATTCTTTCCTAAAAGACTGTTTGTTTGAAGTTTTTATCAGCGAAATTTATAAGTACGCAACGCGTTAATGGTATTTAGGTCTAATATTTATTTCAAACATATATCGTTTCCGGTTCCCATGTCCAGTCCCCGATCTGGAGTACCGTGTCTCTGATATTTGGTCCGTATTTAATACATATTGAGTACATTAACTTAACCGGCTTGTAAGATTAATCGGCAAATGGCGAATGTATCAAAACAACATTATTATGGCATTTTTTGATATAGTAAAGACGTTAGTTAAATCCTACTAAAGGCTATCGCCAAAAGGCAGAAATAAAAATTACTATTTTTACTACTTACTCCTCATTCCGCAACAAATATAAAACTGTGTGGTTACAGCTGGTAAAATTTTCCGGAAACGTAAACAAAGCCAGGGCAAATAAATTTAATCTTGATAAAAACCTTGAAATCATTTATAATCATATTAATTAGATTATTAAATACAACCGAACATAAACAAGAAAACTTTGTTAGAACGAAAAAATAACTAATAAAAATAATAATAAGCAACTTTTTAGGATTTTATTTGTCAATAAATATTAAAATAGAAACTGGCGAATACAGAGAATTTGTCCAAACCTTTTTAATAACGTTAAAATGAGAACAGAGCGGAGAAAATGACGTCAACATTACCTCACACGTGGTTACGTCATTTGTTAAGAATACGATGAAACCTCAGTACAAGGTTGAACATTGTATTGACTTTTTATAAAAAAAAAACTATAAAAATAATATTGAATATATATAAAATTAAGTGTAATTTTATAAACAAATTTCAATTTAAATTACATGGAAGTAATTTGAAAAATTATTTATCACTGACAAAGTGTCCTATGATTGTATTAGGGATTAAAATCAAAAATTAAAATAGTATAACATGATATTTTTGTTAATGGAAACATGAATGTTTTATGTGCTGTTCCTGGATGTAATAAGGCAATGGTTAAATATCAGTAGTTATTTCATGCAGGTGGTAATGGTTCTTAAATTTGAAAGGTTAATATTTAGAACAAATTCTTACTAAAAGACAATGTACAGCTCCAACCCGTGAGGTCTAGAAGCATAGAATTTTGAAGAAGAGAAATATAACATATATAAGCACTAAGAAAGGTTTTTTGAAAATTCATACCGGAGGGGGGGGGGGGGAATAGACAATGAAATGTTTGTCAATTAGACTAAGGAAATCTTATTAGCATGCGGCTAGAAGTAAATATAAATCTTTAAACAGATGCTAGCGACCTCAAATATTTTGTTTTTAGTTACATATTTTATTTCATAATACATTCTATTAATAAGTTTAAAATGATTTTAATAAAACAAAATCAGTTACAAAATATTTACAAACTCTTCAATTTTACCAAAGTGCATCCCTGACATTTTTTAAATTTACAATTTCACAATGACTTTCACTTTCAATACTTGAACTGAGCATTCAAAACATTTTCATGAAGTAGCTGCAAAATGTAATTAATAGTATTCGTACAAATTTAAGTAGCCCTTAAAGCATAATACATATATGGACTATATTGTTAATAAATAAATGCAATTAAAAAAATATTTTAGCAATGTTTTAAGCAAATAATTCTTTTTACTAAAATTAAAGATATTTCATGGGATTTTGTAAATCAAGACACCGTGAAAAACGACTCTGAATGAAATGAAAAGAATCACAACCCTATGATAGTGATTCATAACTACCTAATTGCAAAGACTTATTTCACTAGTAATTTGAAGGGTTAAATCTTAATATTAGGATGTAGGTGTCCAGAATGTAGGTACCAAAACTTGATTATTATTGTTTTTTATGTTATGAATGCAATAATTGAAAATATTTGTTGTATAAATATTAAGTAGTATTATTTATACAACAAATATTTAATTGCATTTAAAAAAGTAAGGATATGAACTAATAAATAATATATTAAAAGTGAAAAGGAGGATATACACATGGTACAAAAAACATGTGTTAGTGGACGGTTTGGTTATAAACCATGGAAGGCTTTGGTGATTATTACAACTGATTATGTACTGGAACAGGTTAGTGATGCAAGTTCACACAGACAAGATATCAGCAGCAGCACATAAAACTGACCTGGTGGAAATGAAAAAGAAGACAGCGACACTTCGTTGTCACATCCTGGTTTAGATCCCATGCGATTTTCTGTAATTATTACCATGTTCTTATACTCTATGCTTTGAACGTTCATGGCCGTAATATACCTTATGAATGAATACCTAATTTTTCTTTTATTACCATTACTAGATCAAATATAATTAATTCATTAACAGGAATGAACAAACTCCCATTTGTACATAAGAAATACTTATGGAAGGAAAACATTTTTATACAAGACCCCACTTATCTATTATGACCCATAATTTTTTTAAATGAAAATATGTTTTGATAAGTAACTAAACTAAAAGTTTTTTTTTTAAATCATCTAAAGCATGAAGCACAATATTTTTATTTGGAAAACAGTTCATATAAACAAATTACAATCTAGAAAAAGTGTTCTTAAGGTATATTCAAACTACACTCACCAGCAATTTCTGCACCACCTAAGTCATTGAGTATTTTTCTATATGATGGACGGCGAGTTAACATTTCACGATATTTACGCTTTGGACTTTCATCATCACTACCACTATCATCACTGCAAGATTGTCCTTGTGTGCTTACAACTGTGTTTGGTTCAGGTTTAATCTGTAGTTAAGAAAAGTAAATAATTTAAATGTTATTACAGACTTAATATAAATTTTGACATAAGTTATAAAATTGCACCTGTAGTGTTTGTATTGTTCCTTGTGTTGTGTGTATAACAGAGCTTGGTTTGCTAACTAGAATTACATTTCCTTTTGGTAACTGCACAGATTGAATATTAGAAGCAGTTTGAATAACTGACTGTTGGTTAGGTTGAATGACCGATTGAACCTGAAAGTTTAGTTTTTAAAACAATATAAACAAATTATAATGAAACAAAATATATTGCTATTTTCCAAAGGTATTTTCATCATTTTCTTATAAATAATATGGTTAAATTTTATATCAAAACAAACACCTGTGCGGAAGGAGCTTGTGAAGGCAAAGTAAGCTGCACGATGCTGGTGACGACATGTGGGGCAGAGCCGCCAGCAGAGGAGCTAGCACTCGTCAATGGATCTGGAACGCCTGCGCCGCCAGACGTACCGTTCTCCTCCACCATTCCGTCCATTCCCACAAAGGTCACCTAAAATATTCAAGGTCACCATTCTGTGCATTCCTTGCACTTCATAAACTGTTAAATTTATTTATCGAATAACTTCATTTTTTTGCACTGTTGACAATGAAATCCTAAAACGGTATTTTCGCGTCATAATTGAAAAATTCTCTATTGCGTCTATCAGCTTATACGCAACATATTTTAAAGTATTATAAATTCGAATTTTACGCATGAAAGAATTCAATGCTGTAGTGTTCATAACTATTAACCCACATTGAAGCGACCGTGACAGACAGTAAGATGTCTTCAGTACGAGCACTCACCAGTTACGTATTCTTCGTCACCGTATATGCTGTGTCCGGAGTGGGCGAACGGGACGGTACGTAGTAGCCACGTCAACTGCGAGAAGACTCGTCACTGGCGGAGACCTATGATCTTGTATGCGTCATAACAATATGGCCGAAAGTTGTCAGACGCATGCGCTCTCCTCCCAATATTTCTTATCATCTAGTTTGACAACGGGAAGTACAACAACGATCAAAAACTTTAATGATAATAATAGACAATTTTATAAATTTACTTTTTTATTAATTCACAAAAAATTAGGTACTAACAACGATATTCACTTCCATACAAACAATGAAAATTAAACACAACAGGCGGATTTAATGCCATTAGCACGAAATGCATTCTCTCCTAATAAAAAAATAATAGGCGAAACTGACAAAGTTACTTGAGAGGTGGTGCAGCTAGTAATAACATTAGATTCGACGATGTCAATAGTGGTAGGTTGTTTATTGGTTTTATGAAATTTTTATATCCACGTGTGAAATAAAATACGCGGGAATTTGTGCAAGCCGCAGATTCCAAATACAATGTCGGAAGTACATATGTATGTGTGTAGACTTTTAATTAGTCATGACGCTACTAGTTCCCTAGGCCCTAAAGTTTAAGAAGTGAAAATCGACTGGGTACGTGAGAGTCACTTGTGTAAGTTTTTGGTTGGCAAGGCGGTTTTCAGAGTGATTTCCTTACTTTATGTGCTCGGCCGTTACCGGGGTACTTGTAAGTGTTGGTGTCTTGGGTGAATCCGAATAATTATTTTCGGGACCACTTTTATATTGGGTTAATAATTATACGACTATACCTCCAGTGGATTTGAATGAGTGTCGGATCCCTCGAAGTATTTCTTCGAAAGGTTTTTAAAATATTGAGCTAGTAATAACAAAATTATATATATATATATATATTTATATATATATATATATATATATATATATATATATATATATATATATATATATATATATATATATATATATATATATATTAAACAATATATATGCATCAAAATAAACTATAGATATACTACTTATAATAATATATACATATAATTTAAATATATATGGAAACACAAAAATAATTAAAAAATTCACCTTCGCGAATCTGTCGCTCCAAACGATAGAAAAGAAAGAAGAGCAATGCATAAAAGTATCATAGCCTATATTTTTAACATGGTACCGCTTGGCTCCACGACTCATATTCCGTCAATATATCGCCAATGCATACCGAAATTTACTCTGCACAACTTTTTTATTTATTTTCATCAACCGTTTGAGGCTGCTAGACGTAAGCCTGCCTTAACATACATCATCAAGTCCGATTTTCGGCTTCAAATCCAGTATTTGCTGGTAACCATGGCCAGATTAGGTGATAACCTAATCACTCTATCAACGTGTACTACTTGCACACTAACTCGCTAACCTATTATCACTTTAATTTAGTTTTTTAGTTCGGAGAGTATATCGCTGACTTTGGTCCCTTGGCAGATTTCTTTGTTCTCTTTTATTCATATTAATTTGTTTCATTAATCAATTTTATTAATATTTTGTTAGATTATTATGTATTTTTCGATAGTTATTGTAATTTTAATACTGATAAGCTTAAACTTATAAAAATAAACTTGATAAAAATAATATTTTATTACTTTGATTTCATATCATATTAAACCATTGAATTTATTAACTACTAATATAAAGAATAGTTTTAACTTATCACTTTACACTTAAAAATTATATTTCCTTTACGGATTTATGTTTTTTTAAGTCAATGAGAAATTATTGGTCAAATCACAAAACAATTTATCACTAGGCCACTGATTTTTTATTATGCACAGAGAACACCTTCATATTGTTGTTACCTTATTTTCAAATGATAACATACTCTGTAAACTACTTCATGTTTGTGTAGGTTTAGGTTTTGTGGTGATGTAAGAAAATTAATTTGTTAGTAAACAAGGAACAATTAACATAACTTTAACATTTCGGCAACAATAAGACCTTATTTGGAATTTATGTCAGAAATATATCACAGTGACTACATTTAAATTTTTGAAATGACTACTAAAAGCTATTTCGAAAATATTTTCGATGATTTTACGTCTACAGTTTCTTCCCAGATTCTTAATGAGAGGAAGGATGGGGTTAGTTTTGCCGGTCTTATTTCTCCAGTCGTATTTTCATTAGAATAGCATATTAACAATATAGCTATTAATTAAATCTGAAACCGCTTTTAGTGATTTTATTTGTAAAATATCTATCAAGTTTTCTCCTTTTTTTACTTAGTGACAATTAATAAATATTAAATATTGTCACGATATCAGTCATTTGTAAACAGACATTAACCTTTATTCTCGTACGTAATCATAACATGAAGAATTTTATAATGAAAGAACAAATTAGTGCTACTTCAGATTTTGCAAACTGGATATATTATTTCATGCCTTGCACATCAAAGCTTGAAGTTGTGATTGTTGAAACTCTCCTCTAATTGGTCTACTAGTTTTTACAAATTGTGTCAGTGGTTTTTCATTCATCTGCTTTTATACTTATTTATAGAGAAAGTAAGAATAATATTAAAGAGATATATATATAGAATAAGAATAATATAAAATAATAACTTTCACCACCAGTTTAGAGATTTCCTAATAACACAATAAACAGTATTTCGAGGCATACTGATTATCCTTATCAATGCCACCCATGAATTTTGTATAATTTATTATTATAAATTAGGTTTTTAAAATTAATGAAAAATGCATAGTGGCGATTGAGAGTAGCCACTCAAGCACAAAGGGTAAAACCTACTAATAACTCCTGAATTGAGGTGCACAAATTATTTTGTTGTCTGCCATAGATTCTCTAATATAAATAATAAAATAAATAATATAAATAATAAAAATAATGAAGTTAAAATATAAGAATGAATCTAGGAATTAAATAACAAAATAAATATAGAAATTGGCATTTAATTGGTGCATATAGGATACAAGCAAGCATCATGTACCAATATTTTAAGTTTATATTTTAACTTAAAATTTTATGAAACTAAGCCTATAATGCTTTAACCGAATAAGACGTTATATAGTTTATTAGAAAATACAGTCATATGCTTACATTTTTATTTACATATTTTTTGCTTAATAATAATATTATTAATATAAAAAAATCTGTAAAAATAATATTATTACTTATTAATCCTTCATGGTGGAATAAACAAAGCTCATGAAGGATTATCATCCAAGGAAAGAAATCTTACAATCCTAGCTATGCACAATATGGCTGCTTTTTGAATTTTGAATTTAACCCACTTACCTTAACCTTACTTGGACAGATTGGCATTCAAATTTTTCCCATAACTCCATTCACTGACACCACTTTGGGTACAATGACAGTAGATGCTTACATTTATTATTATAGTAATAAATCTATCAGTGATTATGCTTTTACAGATTTCGCATAGTTTTCACCAAAAATTACATAACTTTACAGTTGAAAATTTGAATTTGTTGAGGACAAAATTGTATGAAGATGTTTTTTATGATGGGACAGTGTACACAGGTTCGGCAGGTTTGGCATTCTATTACTTTATGCTATCCATGGAAAAAAATAATGGTGATGAAGAAATTATGAGAGTAAGTTAAAGAAGTTTCCACAAACATTTTTTTTATACAATATCATATTATACATTTATTTATAAAATTAAGATATCACTCCATTACAAAATTGCAAAAATAAATACATAACATTCAATATTGTTAAGAATAATATTCTGAATTATAGATTATAGTATAATCATAAATCAATTATATCATTACTTAAGTCATACATTAATTTATACTATAGACTGCAGCAAAATATTTACAAATTGATAACCTTCGCAAACGTCGAATTACTTACTTGTGTGGTGATGCTGGGCCCTTGGCGTTGGCAACTGTTATATCATTCAAATTAAAAAGCAAATGCCCTGTTAATTTACCAGAATACACAATTCTAACAAGCAGGTAACATTATTATTGATTTTTATATTATTTTGCCTCAAATTATTACAGAGAAAGATTTCTTATTAAAAAAAAACAATAGCAGGATCATTATCTATTGGGTTGTTCGGAAAGTAATTTCGTTTTCTCCCGACAGAAGATTTAATTGTATTTTTTTGCACCCAACTTCACATTTAAGCCGTATAATTTTTATATGCTTTTACAGCTCATATAGGCAAGGCTTGTGTGTGAAAAATTCTAATTAATTCTACGCAGTAGTTTTTAGTTGGTGCCCTTTTAAATATGGAGAGTGATAAGCAGCATTTTCGACATATCTTACTGTTTTACTATAGAAAGGGCAGAAATGCTGTTCAAGCCAGAAAGAAATTGACCGATGTGTATGGAGGTGTGTTGACAGTACGCCAGTGCCAGAACTGGTTCGCTAAATTTCGATCCGGCAATTTTGATGTCGAAGATGCACCAAGTTCGGGAAGGCCGTTTGAAGCTGATAAAGATGCGATAAAAACATTAGTTGATGCGAACCGGCGAATAACAACACGTAAGATCGGACTGAGGTTAAATTTATCAAATTCAACAGTTTATGACCACTTGAAGGCCTGGGATTATCCTCGAAGCTCGATGTATGGGTTCCCCATGTTCTCACAGAGAGAAATCTGTGTCGCCGCATTGACGTTTGCGATTTTATTCTGAAACGTCACAAAAATTATGTGTTTTTGAAGCGTATCATCACTGGGGACGAAAAATGGGTTGTATACAACAACGTCAAACGCAAGAGGTCATGGAGCACAAAACCGGCATAGAACCGGCTCAAACCATTTCCAAAGCCGTAATTCACCAAAAAGAGGTGATGCTGTCTGTTTGGTGGGATTTTAAAGGAATCGTTTTTTTTTTGAGCTTTTACCGGATAACACAACGATTAATTCGGAAGTCTGCTGTCATCAACTGGACAAACTGAATTATGCACTTCAACAGAAAAGGTCAGAACTAATCAACAGGAAAGGTGGAGTGTTTCACCAAGACAACGCAAGACCTCACACAAGTTTGGTCACTCGCCAAAAGCTTTTACAGCTTGAATGGGATACAATGCCACACCCACCATATTCTCCAGACCTGGCACCATCAGATTATTATTTGTTCCGGCCACTTCAAAACTTTTTAGATGGTAAAACCTTCACCTCAAATGAGGAGCCTCAAACCACCTCGATCAGATTTTTGCCAACAAAGACCAAAAATTTTATGAGCGTGTTGGACCAGAACGGCCAATATATAATTTAATAAAGTATTTGTTTATTATACGAAAACTGTCTTTCATTTCCACAAAAAAAAAACGAAATCTTTCCGAACAACCCAATATATACTTTAGGCCTAACCAGAGTAATAGTGTTTTTCTATTCCAACTTGCGCAACTAGAAGCGAAATATTTCTAGCATGTAATAATAGAAACTTTATTTTTAAATTATGGTCATCTTTAAAACAAGACAATTAAAAATATCTATATTTAATAAGACTTGTATAGGCTATCATAGTTGTGCAAGCATATCCGTTCTATTGTATGTAAGGCCTGTAAGGTAATAATCTGGGGAATATGGTGGATGGGGTAAGACTTCCCATTTCAGCGTTTTCAAGTAGGTTTTAACAGGTTTTGCAACATGAGGCAGAGCGTTGTCATGCAGTAGAACCACTTTTGTCGTGCCTTTGCTTGTATTGTAGCCCTTTTTCCATTATATACCCAGTGATGGTTTCATTTGGCTACGCAGCGTGTATATTGGGCCGAACCGATGTCGTAGAAGCATGACCGGGCCCATGACTTTTTTTTCTTTGAATTGCTGTAATGAATCTATTATTTATCACCCGACAATTTAATCAAGGAAACCCTTCCTTTTTTGCCGCTAGAGTAGTTGTTTACAGGCGAAATAACGACGCTCAACGTCCTTTCGTCGTCATAAGGCACCCAAGTTCCTTGCTTTTGAATAATTCCCAACGCATACAATTGTTTAGAAATGGCTTGGCGGGTAACTCTTAATAAGCAAGTTGTTCTTGCGTTTGGTACAGATCATCATCGAGCAATTTCTCCAATTCAGCATCTTCGAATGTTTTTAGCCTTCTTTCGCGCGGACAGTCGTCAACATCGAAATCACCGTCTTTAAAACGATGAAACCAATCGCGGCACGTTGTTTCACTTAGAGCAGCATTTCCGTAAACGAACGTCATGACGCTACAATAAAACCGCTAACGTTTCAAAGCGGTTTGTTTACCATATGTCTAAGCTTGATTTATGACGTTTTGTATATATCAAAATCGACCAACACTTATTGCTGGAGCCATCTAATGCGAAACAGCGAGTACTTACTTGCGAAACTAATATTATTTTCGAGTTTTAGTATTTTAGATTTTGAAATGTGATGTCATAAAGCATTTGCCCCTGTCCCTTGTCACACAATGTCACAATTCCCTTAACGTAAAAATTATTTCTTTTTTTGCATATTTATAATGCTTTGATTAATTACAAGTTCTACTTGAGCATAATATACTCATATTAATACAGTGGAAATTTTAAAGCTTAATAATATTAATTTGTGCAATAATTTCTAACTATGAAATTAAGAGCCTTAATGTAAATCTATATTGAAATCGTTGAATTATTGTTCTAATTTTTTTCAACATTCTTTCAATATAATACAATACCAATCTACTATAATATCTAATTCCAATAATTCCATGAGACACTTCCTGGCCGTGTACTCTCTCGTTTCGGTGATAAGAATTGCCCCCTTAGATTGTGATTTAACACTATTGGATATATTTTTATGGGGTTATTTAAAGTCGAAGGTCTATGCCAACAAGTCCGTTACAATGTGTGCATTGAAGGAGGAAATTCAACACTTCAGCCACATTTATGCAAATTGATCATGGGAAATTTCGACGAGTGAGTATGTGCCAGCAAAGCCGTGTAGGCCATTTTGCCTTGTGTTATTTTATACCACCCTATCCAGTCTACTTTACAATTCAAGGAAAAAACAACAATTTAAAGA
This sequence comes from Baronia brevicornis, assembly GCA_031353405.1. NCBI lineage: Eukaryota > Metazoa > Arthropoda > Insecta > Lepidoptera > Papilionidae > Baronia > Baronia brevicornis. The sequence continues at coordinate 153,547 of JASFAT010001824.1, read as the reverse complement.
ATAGAAAATTGTATTTTTTATTTAATTCAAATCTTGCGTTTTAATAAACCTTTAAAAGGTAACTATGTCACTAATAGCTTCTTTTTGTCATAACTTTATGGAATATAATCTATTAATTTTGTAGGTTCACACTGAAACCAAGGTCAAAAAAAAGAAATATATAACTATTTCTTCTAATCACACTCGCAAAAAATGTGTTTTGTATAATATTAGTAATAAAAAAAATACTGTCATTTTTCGGAGAAAGGAGGAAAAGACTATCGTTACCCTTATACAGGAACAATATCTATTTTATTTATACTGTGACTGTTTCCAGATTGATGGACCTAATTTTGGCCCTACATGAATCCCCCGATGAACTTCTCTATGGTAAAGCTGGCTATCTCTATGCTTTACTTTTTGTGAATAAATATATAACCAATGCCATACCTTCGCAACATATAAAAAAGGTAAACGTTTAGTAGTATTATTTCCTGAAGGTAATGTCCGAATTAAAATAAGTCTATGTAAAAATTATATATGTTTTTATTTCTCATTAAATCTTTCAGGTGATATCTGCTATTTTGAAGTCTGGCAAAAATTTTTCTGCGCAAATGAAGTCTAAAAGCCCACTGCTCTGGCAATGGCATGACAAAATATATCTGGGCGCAGCACATGGCGTAGCGGGTATTCTATACTTGTTATTGCAAGTAATTTTTTTTCTTCACAATTATAATTCGTTCAATATTTAATTTATTTATCCAAGAAATATATTTGATACTACATGGAGAACTCGTAATTACTTTGGCGTGAGAAACTAGTTTCTTCCCCCACTATATAAATTAACAAGAGTAAAACAAAAGTAAAAAAAGTATAATTTATAAATAAAATGGAAATGCATGCTTATTTATGTATTGTGGGAATGTACGACGCTTAACAACTGGGTATGTTTTGGTAAATATGATTGTGAAAGGATGTTTCGTGTTAAGTTGTTCTATTTGTTTCTCTGATTATTCATGTTCATATAAAGAGCCCTGAACGACACTTGCTTTTATATAGAGCTGGTACTAGAAAACGAGTCTTTGCTGCGATAGTGAAACTATAGATAAAATGGCTTGGAAAGCAAGCTGTCTCAAGTTTTGTTAAACTCTTTCGCCACGTAAAAGAGCAATACTTTAGTGCTAATCATTTTTTATTTGTTATAAATATGTTATTATTACAGACGTAAAAATTAATATTTTACAGTACACATATTGCCTTTTTTAAGCAACGAAATTACATAAAACCTAAGCTGCTGTAAACGCACTAAACGTCACACATAAGTATTGTCCGATTAAGGCAAAGAAATGCTTAAACGATATAACTGATAGTAATATAAGATTACCAAAATTATATAAAATAACGTCACAGATGTGAGTTGGCGGGAATAGTCCGAAATTATTATTGTTTGGTATTTAGGACACCAAGGGCTTTTTTCTTTTTCCCTTCACAATGACTCCAAAACTTGGCATGTCACTATATGTGTAATGTTATAAGGTAAAGATTAAAGCAGAAATTTAAATTTTTAAATTTAATTTTCCAAAAGCACATATAGTTTGCATGTTAATAGAGATTCTGAAAATTTCCTACCGTACCTAACGATTTGTCACGGAACAAGCTTTCAATAAAGTTAAAAATTAAAATGAAGACATTTTGCACATTCGTTTATTTCAAGTACGAGTGTGATTTCTCTGTATAAATGTTTCATAAATATATTTTAGGCGCAGTCATATATAAATTCTGAAGATATGAATACTTTAATCAAACCAACATTGGAGTGGTTAATGAGATTACAATTTAAAAGTGGCAATTTCCCATCATCAATCGGCAGTAGCTCTGGAGATACATTGGTACAGTGGTGTCATGGCGCCCCTGGTTTTGTACCATTATGTGTTTTAGCTTATCAGGTATGTGGATTTTTATATGTATAGTATATATTTCTGTAAGATATGTAAGTTTTGACTTTAAAGAATGACACCTAACTCCGTTAAAAAAATCAATGATTTGTAATGTGATACCGTATCACATTACAAATCATTGATTTTTTTAACTACATTTGAACTGTTTCATCTTTATTTTACTAAAAAATAAATAAATTATAACGCCCAATATTTTCTAGTATTTATGAGAGTAACCTAGTTCTTTTCAATATTGTAGATTTTTGATGAGGATAAGTACCTTAAAATTGCATTTCAATGTGGTGAAGTTATATGGAAACGTGGACTTTGTAAAAAGGGATACAGTTTATGTCATGGTGTCAGTGGAAATGCATACTCCTTTATTGAATTATACAAAATGACTAAGGTGGGACTAGAAAACATTTTTTAGTTATGACTAAAACCAGATACGAAACTTTCAGACCAATGTTAGAATTTTTATTTATTGTTCATTTATTTTAATTTAATAGTGTATACATTTTTTTAGTCGAGAAATCGTCAAAATCGTAACTCTTTAATTCGGTTACTATATTTCGTATAAATTAAGACAGCACATCTTTATACTCGCATAACTTCCGTTTAGTGAGTTAACGGTTGGGTTCTGTAGTCTACCGACTCAACATTATTTTTCAGTAGCATTCTGTAGCAGACTATATATAACAGTTATACCTAAGGATACATACATACATATCGTCACGCCTGTCTCGCTCAGGCGTAGGCAGAGACCACAGATCTCCATTTGCTACAATTTCGGCATACTTTCCTTGCTTCCTCCAAACTCATTATTCTCCTCATGCAAGCCCGCCGGTTAAGGGTACTCTTGACCTGGCCTTTCTTAAAAAAATCAATTTGGTCAAGGTATGTTTTTCGTGGTCTTCCTCTACCGACCCTTCCATCCACATTCGTAAGATAAATTTCTTTTGCCAGTCGTCTTTCATCCATCCTCCCTATATGTCCAAACAATCTAAGCATCCCTTTTTCAACTTTTGTAAAAACACCTTTTACTCCACATTGCTCTCTTATATCTTTATTGCTTATTCTATTAATCAAGGTTACACCACACATACTTCTTAATGCTCTCATTTCCACCGCATTCAGTCTGCTTTCATGACTCTTCTGCCAAACTTAACTTTCACTACCGTATATTAGAGTCGGAACAAGCACCCCCAGATGAACCGCCAATCGGGCCGTTTTAGACACATTCCGATTTCATAAAGGAGTGCAGGTCTACATTAACCTGATTACCAGCTTTCATTCGCCTTTCAATGTCTCCTTCACATTTTCCATCTCTTGTAAACAATGACCCCAAATATACATGAAATCAGCACCTCACACTGCGTCGTAGTGTGAGGTGCTGATTGATCCCTTTCAAATACCATATCTTTCATCTTACTAATTTTCATCTTCATTCCTTGGTCGTCGGCATATAAGAGGCATTTGATGAGTACTCTATTCATTCTTAAGCCACACTGACTCTCTTTCAGACCTGTCAAGCAATTATCCATGAAAAGGTTGAATAGCCACGGTGAAGCTACACATCCTTGTCTAACACCTTTATATATATTAAACCAGTCTGTGTAAGCCCCGTTTATTCTGATACACGCACTGGACTTCTCGTAGAGAGATTTCAGCGCATGAATCCGGTTTCTACTCACCCGAAACGTGGATAGTGCTGACCACAATTCAATCCTTATCACTCTATCGTAGACCTTTTCCAAGTCTATGAAGGCGCAGTATACCTTCTGGTTTTTCGCCTGAAATTTCTCAGTTATGCACCTTAAGGAAAAGACCTGATCCGTACATCCCATTTCCTTTCTAAACCCTGCTTGCACATTCCATATCCTGCTTTCCGTCTCTTTCCTAACACGTTCAATCAACACTTTTGCATACAATTTTCCGACGACACTTAGTAGGCTGATGCCCCGGTAATTTTTACATTCTTGCTGCGACCCTTTTCCTTTATACATCGGTACTATAACGGCTTTGTATCAATCGTCCGGTACTTTGCCAGTACTCCAGCATAAATTGAAACTCGCCATTCAACATTTCGACGGAAATCCTAGTAACTTTTTAAAACTAATTTTGTGCTTATTATATATTGGTTCAATATTCAATTATTTTTTTATTTATTTTTTACTGATCTTAGGTAATTGTATACTCTGCATCAATAATGGATGTCCATAAACTTACGCCGAACTCCATTCATTATAATAGCATAAGTATTTTAAATGTAATAATTGAAAATAAAATAAATAATCTTTACTCACTTCAGGATCCAGTTCATTTGTACAGAGCTTGCTGTTTTATGGAGTGGTGCATCAGTGAACGGCTCGGTACAGAATTACATAAACCCGACAGGCCAGCATCTTTATTCGAAGGATTACTGGGACGTCTCTTTTTGGTGCACGATATAATGCATCCCTTAAATGCTAAATTTCCGGCATTTTCCTTGTAATTTTCCTATTTGTAAGTCAAAACTTACCGTGTTATCAAAGATACAATCCATCAATGTTTTTATTTTAATTTTATGTAAATTTCTGTATTATATATAACTCTTTCATATTTTATAAGCAATGTAAATTTTTAGAATCTCCATTAACTTGCAAACTATGTGCTTTTGCAAAATTAAATTTCTGCTTTAATCTTTACCTTGTAACATTACACATATACTGACGTGCCAAGTTATGGAATCAATGTGAAGGGAAAAAGAAAAAAGAAGCCCTTGGTGTCCTAAATAACAATAATAGTTTGGGACTTTTCCCGCCAACTAACATCTGTGACATTGTTTTTTATTTCATTTTCGTAATCTTATATTATTATCAGTTATATTGTGGTGGCGTATTATACAATATAGTTTGATTAAGACTTATAAGTGATATAAAATAAATACATGTATCGTGACTAAGTTGACTGCAAAAGTCCATAGAAGGTTTTGGAAGAATAACCACCATTTTATCAATACGTAACGTGACAAGCTGACAAGGCATTCCGAGAGTTGATATTATTCCATTTTACTTGACACTGGCATAATAGTTTGAACTAATTGCCATCACAGAAAAGAATAATAATTTGTCTTAAAAAAAAAACTTGTTTATATCAACACCCGTGTTGTTTTGAAACTTCCTCACGTAACTATATGACTCAAGAATCAGCGCCAGTGCCACCATAGTCACGTCGTTTCTATGAACTACTTCCACTCGATACTTGAGAATGAGTGTACTGCGCGCGTTAGTTTGCCTTACAATTCTGTTTTTTGTAATAAGCATACAAGTATTTAAATCTTTTGTTTTGATGTTATATTATAAGATTTTATTCCTGTTTAACTGGATGCGGGAATAGAGACGATCATTGGTTCAGAAAGCTTTGCTATTAAGGCCATTCGGGTCATATAAATGTTTATACTACCTAATAATACATAAATAATGATAATATTAATTACATAGATGATATTTTACAAAACAAAACAGTCCCTACAATTGTCATGCCATACTTAATAACTATACAATTTTATTAATATTTTAGGTGAATATATTATAACATTTTACATATATAAAATAATAATTAATTACCAAATATTTGACACTAAAAATCAAAATGTTATAAATCAAATATCAATCGGGGACGTCCACACCCCGCGCAGAGGTGTGGGATCGAGCCTCGGGGATGAACCCCACTGCTCGTGCAGCAACTCAATGGGGCAACCGCCCCCCGGTCTTAGGTGCCGCTATTCCTAGCGGCTTTTGGGCGTCCTTTAACGACTTCGCGTCGTCGAGATATGGCTGAACCTATTCCTACGTTGGGTCCGTCGCTGGCCCTCTTCCCTCGCGGGAGCCAGGAGGCGACAGGAGGATTTCGCGTGGGAGTGGACGTCCCTCAGGTGGGCGAGCGTGAAGGGGAGCAAAATTATTAAGGTGTGGGTGTGGTCCATTGTCGGCTCGGTCGAACATCTACCGAGCCAACCGGACCACAAACTCATGGATGCTCTCCACCCTGAGGTCCCTCGCTATAACGTCGTTACGCACATAGCGAGCCGCCCCAAATCAAATATTTATAATAAGAAAATAGATGTATGTATTATGGAGCCATCTAATGACGAACAGCGAAAACTTAGTTGCGCACCTAATATTTGAAAACTATTTGTATAGTTTTGAGTAACATAAACAAGAGGGCTGTACCTAGTTGCGATACACTTAATACTAATGTTGTCTATTTACATATATACACCTAAAAAAATGATTTCTACTTATAAATAAAAGAAAGCACAATTGAATTATTCAACAAGTTTCGAAAATAAAACTGTGTATCAAGGTGAGTATATTATGTATTGAACATTATTTTAGATAAAGATATTAATGTTTTAAAAGATTTGCCGTTTAGTATGTTGGTATAATTTATATCGCTTATTCATCCAATGCTCAAGCCTCATTAAATGCTCATGCCAAGAAAGAAAGCATTGCAACCAAATGTAATGCCTCCTTAAATAAAACGTACATTAGAGTCATTAGATCTGCCATCTCCACATCAACATGATTCTCAATCCGAAGCAGAATTTGCTCTCCACATGGATGCATCAGACACCGCAATTTGAACAGTTCTCCAACAACGTGTTAATAATAATTAGTAAACCCTGCTATTTCTTTTTTACGATGTTTGAACCCAACACATGAAATACTGTCCTTATGATCATGAACTACTGGCCTTTTCTTCATATGGTCGACACTGTACGACCATTTGACGTTTACCAGATCCGCCACTTTTCGCTTTCTCATGACGACGTTAAAATTGTTCACCTTGACAATTCCGTTACCTTAATAACATTAGCAAGTTTTCAACAGATATCGAGTACACGACTAATAAAGAAATTTATCAGATTAGAGGAAATATTGCTTTCTCTTAGTATTAAACACCTTGCACTTTCCCAGGAAAATGACACAGAACTGCAAGAATTACTAAAAAAAGTAGCTCATTAAAACTTGAAAACATAAATTATGGCGAAACAAATATTTATCGTGACGTTTCCATTCCAAATCCAAGACCATATTTAACCAGTCCCTTTCGATATAGAGCATTTAATATTTTGCATGGGATAAGCCAAAGCAACCGCTAAGTTAAAAGCTCAGGGATTTGTGTAAACAAATATTATCAACATTTCAAAAGCTTTCACCACACTGGATCTTTCTTTACTTTTTGATATAATAAGCTTCACCAATTTCACCTGGAAAATAGTAAAACATCGTCATTGCCAAAGCCGCCATCGTGTGCCAAGCCAATACGCTGGATCATTCTTTCTTTTGTGCCGCTGGGCATTCGTAGTGTATGCAAATAAGAACTTAAAACATCACCAGCGGAGCTGGTCTATGGGAAGCCGTAGCGTCTACCTGTAGGGCACCCCACAATTCCTTAACTGTATGTAAATTCACATTTTATTTCATGTTTTCATTAAATCATAAGCAAAGAAGTGATATCTAGTCTAAAAATGACAAAATGTAATGTCCATAAAGTGACCCACACCGTTATTTTACATTTATTTGAATATATTTTATTTATGGCAATTACCTATAATTATAATGCCAGTATCAAGTATCTTGAAATGTAAATTCAGCTTGACATGATATATCTTGATAAAATGGTGGCTGTTCTACCAAAACTTGCAATCGTCCATATTGCAGTCAAGTTAAATACACGATACACGCATTTATTTCACTTGACTTCTACACTTTAAACATACTATATTGAATAATGCACCAACAGAATTAAACAATTTAACTGATAACATGAGATTATAAAAATGGAATAAAAATACAATGTCCCTATGTAACTTGATGGAATTTTCTTCATTCAATTTATTGTGTTACTGTTTTTCTCGTCAAATAAAGAGAGAAAAAACCATGTTGAGATGGCTGCCGTTCACGGAGGCGACTTTCAACAACTGCGTCACCAACCCTACAGCCCAGACCTGACCCCATTTTTTCACTATTATTTATCTTCAAAGATGAAGAAAGACCTGAATGGAAAAAATGTAAGAACGATGATAGAGTCAAGTCCGCAATTTCGGCCTATTCTGACGTCCAAAACAAAAGATTTTTTCGACGGTTTCGGATTAGTCCAATAAATTATACGACAAGTCCGAAAGATGTATTAGACTTAATGGATAATATATTGAAAAAGTTATATAGTTGATTGTTTCATTTTGATCCTTCTTCCCTATCGACCTCTCCTCCTATATGTATTTTGATAGAAAAGTCTAATTACTAAATAGGATTAAAGGTTTGAAATAATTATTATATCAATTTTGCAATGATCCCATTTTACATTTACATTCTAAATCATTGGCTACATGGTTTATAAATATTTTTCAGTGTACCAAAACCTTTGATCTCCATTAGTTTTTAGCATACAATTTACTTAATATTTAATAGTTAAAAGAGAGGGAGATGCGTATATAAAACAAAACTTACGTTTGAAAGCAAGAAAGATAGTAAATTACGAAGGTAAAAATTATATATGTATAATCCAAAAAGGTTAGTCTTTACCAAATACCCTGAATATAACTATTAATTTTTACATCTTAATTTGCTTGACTTACACTATTTACTTAATGTAAAATTGCAAAATGGATCGTATGAAGACAAAATAAAGTTATCATACACATAATTTGTACAATTATCACGACCTATTTATCCTCTTTCATTCATGCATGTTCCGAGCGCGACTTAAGCTATTTCTTTCATCATTAACACTGCTAGTAGACCTATACCTTTAACGTAAGTTGTCATTCTGAAAATCATTTAAAGTTTTTTCCTCCATTTCTTATCGTAAAGATCACTATAACACTATTCATTTGTGAGTTCAATGTCAAACTTCAAAGTTCAATGTCATTATTACGCATAATACAAAACGCGGTGATATTTTGTTGCATAAAATATAAAGTTATAGTATGTATGTATTAAAAAATGCTGACGTTTCTTAGTGATATTTCGACTTTGTTTTATTTATTAATACTCAAAATATTTTACTTTTCTTCATATAAACATATTTTGTACGCAAAGATAAATATTAGCTCAAGTCAAACGTCTCGTAAATTAGTATCCGCGACACGGTGACTCCTAATGTGGGGTAATAAGTATAATATTTTTATTTTATCTAATATATTTTTCTATCTTGTGGTAGTTTTTTGAAAGTGGTCTAAGTCAAAATTTAAAAAAAAATGATTTTATCACTTATTGCACACCACATTATTTTAAACTAAATTTATTCAATGTAATTTTTATGATATCGTCAAAAATGAACCTTTAGATAGTGATTATAATTTCAACATTATACGGAATTCATTTAGTATTAATTATGAAATTAGTCTAAGTCAAAAATTTAAAGAAATAATATAAAAATAACTTAAATGGCGCGTGGCCCTCTTTGATGCGTTTCTGAACTACATAATAAGCTGGTAAAATAAATGACAATCAAATAATGACAATATAATTCAGATGGGCTCTTCGGAACTAATTATTGGCGGCAAATAATTTATATATTATATTTTACGACTATGTCAACAGGTAGATTGGTAGGTTCAGGTAAGTTAACGACAACTTATTTATTATGTGAATATTAATATATTAATTATTATTCGGATAATATGATGTGATCTGCAGATATTATAATACCACATAATACTTCCAATAAATAAAAAAAAATAAGAAAATTATCATCTTCAAATTAATCAAATCAAAACTACTGTAAATTTAGAAACCCAAGAAATGCACGATTGAAATAGATAAGAAAACGAACAAGAAATAAAAATAGTTACGCAAAAAATATTAAAACTTACGAGTGCTTAAAGTTTTGAAAACAAGGATTGCTTTTGAACAAAAAATGTTTAGATCGCCTAGAATATAATAAAAGAAGATATTATTTTGATTCATTGTGGCAACTAAAAGATTTTGAAACCCAGAATCTATATCTGTGTACTATTCATCAACGATTAATAAAACAAAGGCGGCCCAGAACTTCAAAATGATAAAAATGGATTACTTTTTAAAAATAATAAATAAATGCTCAGGAATTATTCCATTAAAGTTGTTTCAAATAAAACTTATAGTTCTTTATTGCTTTAAGTCATTTATATGACATTTAATCAATTTTGAAAATTGTCTAAGACAATTTAAACTTTAAAAACAACATTTTCGTATGAAATTCAGACAAAATTCCATATTCATAATAAGTTTCCATTAAACAATACTAAAAAAAAATATAAATTAAAATGTCGTATAATGTAAAAATATTTTTTAATTCGTTCAAATGCAATTCATTAAATATCTCGACACAAGAAATATATGACTTAGACTTCTTTCATAATTATGAGCACAATTGTTCAATTGGTTAACTTTATAATTATGGAAGAGTCATTACTAAATTAATCTAGGTCATACTACATTATAAACGTGAAATAAAATTTAACTTGATTATTATAGATTAAATTGATGTTTTTCCCGTTTAAAAATGTTATTATCACTGTACTTGAAAACGATTCTATTCCAAATAAAGTACTCATAGATATCAAAATAAAAAATACGCCTGATTCAATATAGTGCAAGTAGAGAAATGGTTGATATAGTTAAGATATAGCTATGTTTCCCAAAAAACCAATATGCACAAGTAATAGGTTGTTTTATATACACTGACGAATGTATCCTCAATTATTATATTTTCAGTCCCCTGCTTAGTCACACACTAGTTCTGGTTATAGTCTTTGTTAATTTACAATTTAGATAAGTTTGTAAACGTATTCAAGGTTAGTAGCGTCAGCGCACTTGACAAAACCACATCTATACTTGTATTGAAAGGTATATTGTAAAGGGCCGAGCGAGAGGCATTGGAAAAGAGGCACAATATAGCCCAAAATAAAAGTGACATTGTTCGTCAAAGCACCGCAGCGCTGGCTGTGGCAGGGACTGTCCGACTCGCCAAATGTTGTCTCACGGGTCGTACAGCTCAATCGAAGCCAAAGCGTGCGCGCGGTATAACCCCCCCCTCCCCAAATCAGTATGCAGATATGTATGTATGAAGAGGTTGTTTTATATACATTCAAGTATGTATCCTAAATTATTATATTCTCATTCTCCTGCTTTGTGGAGTTCTGGTTACATTCTTCATTAATTTAAAAAAAGTTTATGAACGCGTTCAATGTTAGTAGCGTCAGCACACTTCACAAAACTTGACACATCCACACTTGAACTGATATTTGATTGACTATATTGTTAAGGACCGAGCGAGAGGCATTGGAAAAGAAGCTCAATGTACCCCAAAATAAAGGTGGCATTGTTCGTCAGAGCACCGCAGCGCCGGCTTCGGCTCGAGACTGTGGGAGGGGCGGTCCGAGTCGCCACACATCGTCTCGTGGGTCGTACAGCTCAATCGTTGCCAGGGTGGTGCGCGCGCGATAAAACGCTCGCTCGCCGGCGCTCTCGCTGTCCCCGCCGGCCGCCACCAGCACACCGTCTGCCGCCCCCGCCGCGCACCCCGCACGCGCCTCATTCAAACTCGCCACCTCCTCCCACGTGTTCTGTGCATAAACAAATTGGTATAACGATGGACATTTTCAACCAGACTAATCTATTTCACGACTTTTAGAGTTTTTCGGAATAATTCTGGTCTCTGAATTCCACTACCGTACAACTCCCCACAAGGGAAAGTTTCATCCCCACCGTCTGGATGAGATCCACTACGGTGCGTTTTTCACGAAACTTATTTTCATGCTCCACTACCCTGCGAAAATGCCACCTCCAGTGGTGTTTCCGAACCGATACGACATTGGAACCATCAAAAAACAAGCCTATACTTTCCTTAAAGGCTGGCAACACTTCTGCAATGCCTGTGGCACTGCGGATGTCTATGGGCGGCGTTGATTGCTTTCCATCGGGTGACACGCCTGCTCGTTTGCCATCCTATCCCATAAAAAAACTCTTATGATGTAGTAGCAAATGTGACTTCTCAAACAGAGTCGGGGGTTCCATTACAGCATCAGTATGGACATTGCCCCTGTATTTATACGTACCTATTTAGATAAGGAATACAGTCATAAGGAACAAGGCCAAACATACAAATATTATTTCTACTATAAGAAAATACAAATAGAGTTGGACTGGATATACTCTTCAAGGACAAAGGAAATGAAGTAGGCCAATCATCGATTAGTACCCGAGGAACCTGAAAAAGAGACACGGAAGGCAATACAAAAGATGGGATAACGAAATAAAAAAGTAGCAAAAAACTTGTGGACTAAGAGTACCGGGGATAGGAGTCAATGGAAAGTGTTAGAAGAGGCCTTTGTTAGACAAACAGATAACAAGGGTGACGTTGTATAACGTTATTTTAGTATATTATAAACTATTGTATTCATCTGAATAAAGGTTTATATTATATTATTATAATCTATATAATTCTAAAAGAAATCTATATAGATTTCTCATAAAGCCGCCTAGATATTGTTTGTTACAAATTATGTGACGTAAAAAGATATGTTGTTAAAGTTTTGTTTCTAAATATGGTTGTCAGTGGTGAGTGATAAAACGCTTACATGATCAAAACTATATCTCTCTACAGAGGTGAGCACAGTGCGTCGCGGCGCGTTGCCTCCAATGACGTAGAGGTGGTTGTCCAGCACGACCGCGGCGGCCTGGCTACGGGCGTGTCGCATCGAAGCGAGCACACTCCACTTACGCGACGCGGGATGGTAGCACAGCAGGTCTCTCGTGTGCCGCCACGTATGTGTACAACCGCCTACCACATATATGAGACCTAAAATATATTATACTATTAAATAAATTTCTACCAATATTCTTTGTAAAATCGAAAAAGATCAAAAATTGAGCATGCTTTATACCACGGATCGGCAAGCTTTTGTTATGTAACGGCTACCAATGTTATGAGGATATTGGTACGGGCCACATTTTATCTAATAAACATATTTTTTTTAGATAAAACTAATTTTTGAATTTTTACCCATATTCATTGTTACTGTCATTTTTATGTAATACGTACAAAATTAAGACTTTTATGAATCTTATGCGACAATTTTTCAAGGCTGACATATGTAATTCTCACCACGGTACAAAAACTCGGATACTATATAAGTCGTTGTATATTAAATCATTATCATCAACAGACTGGGACAGTCGACTTTTGCACATAAGCCCCCCACGATATGCACCATCTAGTCCGACCTGCAATGTTCGTTTGCGAATGCGGTTACCACTGCAATAGTCGTCTATTCCAACAGTTATCGGGTACATTCTTGGTTACCAATAACGTAGTATATTGTTTCTTTTTACAGCCCATATATGTCCCACTGCTGAGCACAGAACTTAATCCACCACGCTCGGAAAAAATATCTGTAGGCCTACATATATTTATTCCGATGGGGGATCGAACGCGCGACCATTGCCCCGTGGGTGGAGGGCTACGCTACTGAGCCAATTGGTCGTATTAAGTTATTTATAACATGTGAATACGAGTAGGAGAAATAAAGCTCATTGGCCTTGATTCGCCATATACGTACCTTCGAAGTTCACGACCCCCATTCCGAACCTTGGTTCTAGCATGCGGCCCGTTAATGTCCAATCATCCGATACCGGATCGTAAACTTCAACTGAGGAACCCATATCAGACCCCACCCAACCGCCAAAAGCGTATAAGTTTCCGTTCCAGCCTGTTAGACCGAATTCGCATCGCGCTTCTTTCATGGGAGCTATGTTTGACCATTTATCAATCTATAAATAATAAAAAAAATCCATTAATACTCAATAATACAATACATACGACGACCAATGGGCGTAGTGGCGGGAGCCCTTGCCCACGCAGTTAATGGTCGCGGGTTCGATCCGCATCCGGAAATATGTATGGCCTACAGATATTCGGAGTCTGGTAACCCCACCAATTCACATTGGACAAGCGTGATGGGTTAAAATCCGTTCCTCCAGAAATCTCAATGTTCTCATCTGCTTATATAAATGCAGTATATTTTTCCGCGAAGCCTGTCCCAAGTTACCAAACCAATGGGACAATCCAGATATATAAAATCTGTGCAAACAATTAATTATACTTTATCATAAGTAAGATTTATATTATAACAATATTAGATCAAAATACGAATGGAACATATTGATATTAGAATATATTGATGCGGACTAAAAACAGCAACGATACCTATGAAAATTAGTTTGTTTCAAAATTGAAAAGAGCAATTTTTGTATAATGTTGATTTTACCAGTGGATCGTACACTTCTCCGTTGGCTAGTATTTGGCTCCCTTGTTCACCCCCGACTGCATATATGCGGCCTCCTAAAGTCGCTACTCCAGGTTGAATTCTAGCAATACCCATTGGCGCAAGCTCTTCCCACTCCCTGAAATAATTAATTTACCAAATTGTGTTTTTCTGGTCTTTCAGAATGATGGAATGGTACAAACAACGAAAGGAAGATAAATGAACAAAGCGCATCTGTGCGCTTTAAGCGTCTGGTTACATGTTGACCAATATATGATGTAAACCAGCACAGGTTATGTTATAAACCTCGTAATCATGTTGAACAATGAGCATTGTCACCAAGTCCTTTTAAATAGTAGTTTCATTGTGTCTTTATAGTTTTGTTGTTATAAACGTATTTAATAATAATAAAGCGATAAATGGAAGACAGCCGGAAAGAGAGGTTTATTTATTCACAAAGCACAGTAATGCGAATAAATAATATATATATATATATATATATATATATATATATATATATATATATATATATATATATATATATATATATATATATATATATATATATATATATATATATATATGATCCTAATTATATTATAAATGCGAAACATTGTGAGTATGGATGTATGTTTGTTACTCTTTCACGAAAAAACTACTGGACAGATTTGGATAAAACTTTACAGTAATATAAGTTATACATCGGAATAACATATAGGCTACAATTTGTAATGATTTTATGTAATTTTGGTCGTAATATAACGATACATGTAAATTAAATCGGAAAAAAACCGGCCTCTGAGAGCTATCTTGGCGTACGCTGCCTAAACCATTGGAGTTACCCAAAAATGATGTAGCGTAGGATTGTTTATCCTGAATAGTTCTAAATAAAAGTCCGCGACAGCATATATCTACCTTTTATGTGGAAGCCACTATGACCAAAATTGTGAACCATAAATTTAATTAAATCAGATACTATTTTACAATACGGAGGGATGATGCAATCCAAGCAATGGCGCATCATCGCTGAGTGCGCGACCCTAACGCGGCCAGACGCGTGAGGGCAGACTACGTTAATGGTTGTGTTCTCTATGCATTTTTAGCAAAGAAATTTGATAATTTCACTCTCTTAATATTATAGGGAAAGATTGTATGGAATCCGTCAGTTTTGAGTAACTAAATAAATATATATATTTTTACTATTAAGTAAAAAAAATGTATTTATTTAAAATGATCTGTCACGAAACTTTATGTGGCAAACCAAATTCTACACGAGCGAAGCCGCGGGCAAAAGCTAGTAATTCACAAATGAGTAATAATTTTTAAGTTATACAATTTTTGTTTTGTCGATAACGATAGACACTTACTTCTCTTATATTAATATAAATATTAAAACGTACCTTTTATGTAAGTCAAACTTGAGCACGGAGGAGAGAATGTTGTCTGTGGTAAGAGAGGGATGTGCAGAACTGTCGTGGCACGAACCACCCGCTACGAGCAATATTCGACGCGCACGCGCACGCGGTTCCGCTGCCAGGGCGACTAGGGCTCCCCGACCGGTTTTCTAAAAGTTAACGCTAGTACATTAATTTAAGATTTCCATCGCCATGTAACGTGGAAATGCAGGCATGCAGAAATACATGCATTGATGAGAACCTTTGGACTGAGGGCTGTTCGCAAAGTATAATAACAATAATAAAATATATATTATATATGTGTGTGTATATATGAAGTGCGGATGTGCTCTGTCTGTGAATAAATAAATAAATTAGTCATACAATAGGATGTAGAAATATTAATTTTTATATCGGATATTGTAACACAGTTTCAGTGCCTTAAACCTTTAAAAGAAGAATATGAGAAGACTGTATACTGTACGGTGCTGAGTTGCAGATTAATGTAAGTACACGTTTAAATCTAATTTTATTGGAGAAATAACTTATTTGAAATTTTAAACGCGTTTATCTCGACTCTACTTTTTTCTGTCAATTTATAAAAAAACTTCTACACCGATTCATCTCCAATTAAAATATGTTTTTAAGTACACTGGCAGCTATCGCTAGGACTAAAACGAAAATTTTCCATCAAATATTTATAATTTATTTATAAACAAAACATTGTTAAAATCAGGCTGTTTTCAGACTTGTAATTTTGACGATACGCCATTATATTTTTTCATTTTACTTCCTTCTGTCTATATACTCATAATAATTAAGGATCATTTTTATTTTTTGATTTCAGATAAGTGGACGAACCAAATCGATTAACAGCAGCAAGGTCACCTTTTTTCGAAGGGACGACTTCAGCGACATTTTTAAAATAATAATTTTTATTTTTAATTTCCAATTTTGTAAAATTATAAGTAATAAAAAATAAACTACAAAATTTAAATAACACTGGTCTTTTTCTTTCATTAAAAAAACATTTTTCGAAAAGCAGTCAAATTCTCACCGACTAGAACGGAAGGTTCCCTTAATATTGTATCATCATCCTTTTTAAATTTTAAAACTATACATTTATAAATCAAATGTAATTTGTGTAAAATAAATGAAGATATGTGCAAGATTAGTGTACATATCTTTACAAAAAAAACTATGCTTGTGGAAAATCCAAGACAACATAATTGACAATTCTGTACTGTTACGGTTAAGGCTGTTAAAGATAAAACTATATACTACTATTATTAATTAAATTAAATTAAATTTTCCAAGAATGCCAACAACTTGTGCCCATATGCAATATTGTATTCTCATACGATATATAATAAAATATATTTTGTTAAAATGTTTGTACATTTCTATTTTCTTTTTTACTAGGAATTAATTAGGAAAAATTGCTTACGAATTGCCTAAGCAATTTTTCAGTGTCGTGTCGTGTCATTGCTAGAATGGCTATAAATCTGCCTCTTGTGCTTACTTTGGGCAAAAATTTTAAATAAATAAAACAAATATACATGTATTCAAGGACATCCAAGATAGATTAAAATATAATGTAATACTAACACTTTTAACTTAAATTTATCAGTAAGTTAATTACTTGCTTGTGGAGTTGGCACATAAGTTTTAAATTTTATAACTAACATTGCACCTTTATTACTATTTAGTTGTATCATATATATCAGATATGCAAATCAATTTGGAGCTAAAACAATTAGTTACCTTAACAACCCATATAAAGCAAACAATAAAACAAAGTACTAATGTACTTACCATGTCAACTCGAACAGTTTTTAAGGCCACTGCTATTGAGGGATCTTGTACAGTTTTGATAGCATCATCTAAAACTTGTGGGGATATCAATGGTAATCGTACATGGCTCAACACTTCAAAACAGTGTCGTCTTCTGCATGCAGGATCATATTCCAGCCATTGTAAAGCTGGGTACAATACCTGTACATACTGTACATTTAGTTTGAGGTAACTATATAAAAAATTAAAAAAATAATGACAGATTGTATGGTTATTTATTTTCTTTTTCTTTATACTTCTTTCAATATTTCCTTAAATTAAAGAAAAATCAAGAAGAATATTAACAGACCAATTAAAAAAGCACAAGGGTAATAATATAGAGAAAATTGAAATTGCAACATTGAATTGAATTTATAACCAAATATATAATTTAATTTGAATTTATATCCAAATATATAATTATTAATAGATTATTGGAATTCCATTTCTTGATATAGACATCACACTGAAAGGATTTGGCTTAGTACCTGTACTGGATAAATGGATTGATGACCACAATGTTAGGTATCTTGTCAGAGCCATGTGTTTATATTTAATATTGATTTTAGGGAGATTATTCTGCTGTGTCAGCTAGTGATATAGCCATGTCTTTTTTAACGAAAGATAGGCAAGATGGTAGACAGTGGAATGTGCTGGTATCCATTGGCAACTTGATGATAACATAAGCCTATTTGTGCTTAAGACAGGCAAATGAACAAGCAGGTCACCTGATAAGGGAAGTAATTACCGCTGCTTATGATATCTGCAATACTAAGGACACAAGCAAATGCATTACCTGCTAATGTGAATTGTTGGAGGATGAGGGAAATACAGGAAGGTGAAAGGAGTTGGGCCTTAAGGACTTCTGCATTCACTTTATAAAAGTAATAAGGTTTTTAAAAGTGGCAACTAATATTTTTATAGACCATTTAGTTAAAATTCTTTGAAATACCTGGGACTCATTATCTACTTTCAGCTGTTCAGATGAGAGCAAAGAAACAAGTTGCTGCAATGGTAGTTCTAAAAATTCATCACCATTAGTCACAGAGTTCCAGTTAGCTTGTGCATAAGCCAATGCCTCTTCTGCTAGCTCCATACAATTGTGTGTTTCTGCAAACCTGTATTTGTTTTATAAATTGATAAATATTATGTACATGTTTAAATTCATTTTTGACAGTTATTAATTAATGTAACTATATTGATATTTACACTTCCTCATAGTAATAATTATCATTAACTTTTAAATGCAAATTTTCATAATTTTTTAAAAGATTGATATATAAATTTTAAGGATTATAATTTTTAAAATAGTTTATTTTTAATAAGAAAATGTATATAAAGCTTTGGTAGAATTAGATATTAGAAAAAAACAATGAATCTGAATGCCAATTCATCATCAAAAAAAGTGCAATAAATCATCCTTTAATCCCTATTTGTCATATTTATAAAATTACACGTAGGATTACCACAAGATGTGATTATTTATAAAAAGAATTTTATTGAAAACATTGCACTTCAAAAATTTCACCTGATTTTTTTGTGTCAAACCAATTGATTAATGGCAGGTCCATTAATATTTTTATTTACCAGTAACAAAACAATCTAATGTGATAATGAGTAATAAGATATTATTCATTTAATGAAAATTGACCAATGGTCATTGGGTTAATAGCTAGTACCACTAGAGTTGTTCATGAGTTAGTGCAATAGAACACTATGTAAAAGGCCTAAAACTACTTAAGTTAACTACCATTAAAAATGGAAACTCAAAAAAAAAATAACATTGAAACTTTTATATTATATACCTAAAAATACCAAGTGCATTTGACGGGTGTAACTCTCTTTTCAAATATTCACCACATCCTGCTACCAAATCTTTCAATTGCAACATATCAGCTGCAATCAATAAGAGTTGTACTGTTGCTTTGTCAATAACTATTTCACCTAAAAAACATAACCTTTATTATGATAAGATCGATTTTTAAATTTAAATTCAATATATAACAAAAAGGCTTACCTGTGTATATAAAATCTATAATCATAGGTAGTATACCTGGTGGGACTGTGGGAAGAACAACATGACCTTTATGACTCTCTTCTAGACCAACATTAAACATTGCATCAAAATATTCACAACTTGCTGCTAACACCACACGATGAGCCTAGCAAAGTTTTATATATTTTGTATATTTATGAAACTTCTACTGCAGCTTTGATTTTAAATCCAGAGATAAAATGATTAAAGATCGATGTTCTAGTTAATTATTCTCTATATAGTTCTGGTTAATTATTATTGCATCATTGATACAAATTTTATGAATACAATTTATTTATTTAAAGCCTTAAGAGTATATAAATTGATATGCCTTATAACCATATGCACATAAAATTATTGACTCAAAATAAATGATTATTATTGTTTAAGTCAATATTATTAATAAATTATTGTGCTGCTTTTACATTTGGTGTAACAAAGTATATAAAAAATTCTTTGTTTGCGCTAAAGATTGAATAGGAAATTTATTACTGTGAGATTTTTGAAAAAGAAAAATGATATTTCAGGTATATTTCTTAATGAAGGTTCTAATATTTTGAAAATAAGTGGGTAATTGATATAATATGTTGATTTATTTATTATATTACAAATACATCTACGTACCTTCACTTTAGTTTTTCCAGATATTAGGTCAATATCACAAAATCTCCCATCTTTTCTGAAATGATTCAGATTTAATGAAACTTTTGAAGCATATTCAGTACACTTGTAAGGTCGGGGTCCTTCCTTAGGCAATTTTTCATATAAAGTCGACATTATGTACTTTCAATCATATTCCAAAAGCCAAAACAGAAACACGAACAATAAAATAATCTAAAATAACGTAGTCAATATGTATAGACATTATATTAAATGAACAACAGTTACTAGAGCAAGTAGAGCGAGATGGTGTAATACAGAAATATGTATGTGTAAGTAGGAAGAAGAATATTTTTTTTTGCCTCTTGCCTAAATTTATTTACCATCAAAGAATATCTTTAGTGGCAAATAAGTTTTCAGTACCATAAGCTAAAAATACAATATAATGAAAAATAGCACAAATAAGTTTGTGCTATTTTTACATTATACACTGAGCTTCTAAAGACTAATATAGATACACAGTTGTTTATTTTTATAAAATTGGCTATAAGGGTAAATGAAAAACCGTAACATAACTTATAATCAGAAAGTTACGTTTGTGATAATGTACGGTAATTGAATCAAAAAAGATTTTTATGGGCTAGAAGGGAGAATATTATTTTTTACTCATCTATATATATATGTATATATATATATATATATAATATATATATATATATATATATATATATATATATATATATATATATATATATATATATATATATATATATATATATATATATATATATATATATATATATATATATCAGCCCGCGGCAGTCCACTGCTGGACATAGGCCTCACCCAAGGCGCGTCACCTAGCCCGATCTTCGGCTACACGCATCCAGTCTCTGCCAGCCGCCTTGCGCAGATCGTCGCTCCATCTAGCAGGAGGGCGTCCCACACTACGTTTGCCGAGTCGCGGTCTCCACTCCAGCACTCGTCTACTCCAACGATTGTCGGTTCTCCGACAAACGTGTCCAGCCCATTGCCACTTCAGTCTGCTAACTTGAAGAGCAATGTCGGTGACTCTGGTTCTCCGGCGAATTTCTTCATTTCGAATTCTGTCCACCAGAGAAACCCCGAGCATAGCTCTCTCCATAGCCCTCTGAGCGACTTTGAGCTTGGCGAGGAGACGGACTGTCAGTGTCCACGTCTCGGCACCGTAAGAGAGTACGGGCAGGACGCACTGGTTGAAGACTTTTGTCTTCAGACTTTGTGGTATGGGCGACGAGAAGACTTGACGGAATTTCCTGAACGCTGCCCAGCCCAGCTGTATCCTTCTGTCGGCTTCTTTGTCGTCGAAGTTGTCTCCGTCTAATCGCACTATTTGGCCTAGGTAGACCTATCTGGCCTAGGTAGATATTCCTGGACAACTTCGAGAACTTCACCATCGATCGTGGTCGGTTCTGGCTCAATATGTTGGTTTACCATTATTTTAGTTTTATCTAAATTCATAGCCAGACCGACCAGTCTGGAGGACTCATTTAGGCCGTTCAGCATTGCTTGTAGTTCTTGCAGCGATTCTGCCAAGATCACGATATCATCGGCAAAGCGCAAGTGTGAGATGTGCTCACCGTTTACGTTTATGCCACGTCCTTTCCAGTCCAATGTTTTGAAGACATCTTCCAGCGCATTAGTGAACAGTTTCGGGGATATGACATCCCCCTGTCTCACTCCACGATGCAACTGGATTTGCTTTGTCTGATTGTTCTGTACTCGAACGGACATCGTAGCGGCGTTTTGCAGACATCTCAACACCTCGATGTATCGATGATCTATCTGGCACCGCTGCAAGGCATCTATGACAGCCCAGGTCTCGATGGAGTCAAAGGCCTTCTCATAGTCCACAAATGCTATGCACAGGGGCTGATTATACTCGTTAGTCTTCTGTATAATCTGCCGCACTGTGTGGATGTGGTCTATGGTGCCATATCCTCCCCGAAACCCAGCCTGTTCAGGAGGTTGAAAGTCGTCAAGCCTTCGCGCGAGTCGATTTGTGATGACCCTCGTAAACAACTTATGGACATGGCTCAGAAGCGAGATCGGCCTATAATTTTTAAGTAGCGTCTTATACCCTTTCTTGTGGAACAAGACTACTATGCTCCTGTTCCATGCCTGTGGAGTTCTCCCGTTCTGCAAGACGGAGTTGAAAATTCTGCAGAGCTCTTTTAGCACGGGGCGACCCCCTGCCTTTAGAAGCTCTGCAGTAACTCCGTCCTCGCCTGGGGCTTTTCCATTTTTAAGTTGCCGGAGAGCCAGCTCTATCTCCTCAAGGTAGACATCTGGCAGCTCGTCGGTGTAGTGGCGGGTAAGTGTGGCTCTGGGATCATTGCGTGTGGGTTCAGGTTGTGGTGCGTGAGAGGCATACAGATTTCCATAAAAGTCTTCGATCTCAGCGAGAACCTCGGATTTGGACGTGAGCATTTTGCTATCTTGAGCTTTTAAATGTGTGAGATGGCTTCTCCCAAGCTTTTGCAGAAATACTTTAAGACCCTTGTGTCGCTCTATTACGTTTTTAATAGTGTCCGCATTAGAGCGACGCAGGTCCCGCCGTACGCACTGTCTAATGCGCTTGGTGAGGGCCACCTGTTCCTCGTGTTTGGCTGCTTCACGTCGCATATCCATTAGCTGGAGGGTCTCGTCTGAGAATTTAGACTTCCGGCCTGCATGCCTTCTTCCACAAAACCTGTCCCCTTCCTCCCTTAAGATGTTTACCACACTTTTGAGGTCCTTGTCGATATCCACAGAGGGTTCTAGGGCATCGAATCGATTTTTGAGTTCCAGTTGGAAGCGTTGAGAGCCAGCCACGGTTTGGAACAGAGTCGGTCGGAGCGTGGACTTTACCAGACGGCATCTTTCGAACTTGAAGTCGATATTCAGAGTGCCTCTCACAAGTCGGTGATCGCTCCCAGTGTTAAACCTGTTGATCACTGAGACATCCCTGAATATGTGCCTTTTATCGGTCATGATAAAGTCAATCTCATTTTTCGTCACAGTGTCGGGGCTTCGCCATGTCCACTTCCTTTGGGGCTTTTTCTGAAAGAAGGAATTCATCAGATACAGCCCTTCTTTTTCGAGGAAGTTGATCAGCATTTGCCCCCTGTGGTTTCTGTGTCCAAAACCGTGAGGTCCCATAATCGATTCGACTCCTGTATGCAACCCTACTTTGGCGTTGAAGTCCCCCATGACAACATTGAAGTGGGCCTTTGTGGTGTTGTGCAAAGCCCTGGCTATGTCTTCGTACATAGCCTCCACTTCGTCATCCGAGTATGTCGCCGTAGGTGCGTAGACCTGCACTACCTTAAGACTATACTTGTTAGATAGCCGGAGTACAAGGTACGTCACCCTTGGCGACACACTGGATATCTCTTCGATATTGTCAGTGAGGACTCTGTTGACGAGGAACCCCACTCCGCCTTGGGAAGGATTATGTCCCTCTCGATGGTAGAGCAGATGGCCAGATTGTAGAATCCGTAGACAGGGGGAGGATACGCTCCTCCCCCTGTCTACGGACATCGTTTAATCCCACAACGTGCCACCTTATCTTTTCTAGCTCTACCTATATATATATATATATATATATATATATATATATATATATATATATATATATATTACGCATCGTATATCTACTGACTAAACTGATTAGTTACTATTATTTACAAATGTATTACATTACATTATTCACATCACTATCTTTATTTATCAAAAAGAAGGTTTAACTTTTCCCGAAACTTACCTCAGTGACTGTTTTTATTTGATTTTCATTCACTAATTACGATCAAAGAAAAGAAAAAGGAGGTAGCAAACTATGCTGTCAGTTTATTGAATCGAATTAAATTCTGAATGAGATCGAAAGTATAGATAAATTGATACGAAAAATAACAGCACATGGGCATCATTGTAGCGTAAAAGCAATATTCATGTCTAGCAAAGATAATCGCTAATTCGCTATTAAATTAAATAATAATACTATGTACTGGCAAGCGTATAGAATGTCATTGTTGTCTATTTTTGTTTTTATGTGTTGATTTGTGGTTCTTCTTCATTAAAATTCGATATCTTTAAGTGTTTTTTAAATGAATAATATAAAATGTTCGCATCCATAAAAAGAAAACTGAAATGGAATACCACAAAAAGCTCCGATAATAGTAAAAATCAAATATCTCTTTTATTCACAGCCTTTATTGGCGTAATCGAAGATGTTTTATTTTGGAAAAATATATGGTTATCACTGTTATTTATTTCCCTATTTAATTTAATATTTTTGTAAGTATATTTCTTATAGGTTAAAAAATGCGGCGCACTTTCCTTTTTATGTTTTTAGAATAAAATACATTAACTACTCTTTTTTAATAATTTTAGTGTTTTTCTCCACTGTGAGATCAATTTTCTACAAATTATTTGCAATTCGTCTGTTGTTATTTTAAGTATTGACGCTTTTGAAACTTGGTTGAAACATAAACATAGAACAACTTGTTTAAAGAGTTTAGCACATCATGATTTAACAAGGCTTAAGTCACTAACTACAAAGTTATCACATATGATGAAAAAAAGATGGATTGATTATTTATTTTTACGTGAAAGAAATCATACCAAAGTAAGCAGTTTTCAGTTTATATACTTCAATTTACATAGGTACTATTTCTGTTTTGTCTTTTCATTTATTTATTAAAATTGTAATTAATTTATTCAAAGGCCCAGTAATATCCCCAATTGCCTGTGAGATACATGTAAGATTAACTTTGTTATACTATTTTTTTTTGTTTTATTTGCCAACACCTTCTCTCTCAAATACCTTCTCAGCCTTTAGTGCCCACCTATGCATGTCTTTGAAATGCCCTTTTGTCACACTTGTCTTTTTTCTTTTTATGGGATAGGAAGGCAAATGAGGAGGCATGTCACCTGATGGAAATGGAAAGCAATCAATGCCGCCCATAGACTTCCGCAGCGCCATAGGCAGTGTGGAAGCGTTGCAGACCTTTAAGGAAAGTGTCATTATGGTAATGAGAGGGGGGAGGGTGTTGGGCTTCCGGAACTTGGCCACTCACCGTACGAAGTGCGGTAGGTAAGCTACCATTCAGACGCCGGTTTTCTGTAGGAGTGTGGTACTTCCCCGGGTGAGCTAGCCCATTCATGCTACAGACAAATATTATGCCATTCTTGACAAAGTATTTGTCTGCAGCATTGCTCTACCATTATTAAAATTCATAAATAGTTCTACCATTTGTGGCAAAATCTTGCATTAGAATCACACAACTGTGACCTAAAGCTGTGAACTTACTTATTAATTAAAAAATGTCTTTAAATATGGTATCTAGTTATTATATTAAACAATTTTATGTCATTTTTGTTTTTTTTTGGATATTTTGAATACTCTTCTTTGCTCTCAGCCATTGCAAAAAACTGTCTTGACAGAGATTAAAAAATAGGTTTGGTGAATAATTACATCCAAAATTGTTGCAGGCATTTCTATTGATGCAAATAGTTTTCGGAATATTATTTGTAATTTGCAAAAATATTAGTGGATATATGCTGACATATACTTTTGTGATGCTTTTAAGCTTTGCTGTTAAGATAGTACCACCAATTGTAAGATTTGTGAAGAAGATACAACAAAATGCAGGTAAATACTTGACCTGCTATTAAACTGGCTTACTATGTAAACATTACAATTATAATAATTTGTAAATACATCTGAACACATTTACATTCTTACAAATTGAGACACAAAAAGCCACTTTTAATAAGTTTTGAAAATGTAAAAAAAAAAAACATATTTTTAATTAAATGACTATAGTTTTTATATGGCAGTGTTAAAAACTTATTTTTACTTAAACCATTTTTTTCTTTCAATTAAGAGTCCAACAATTATTTTAACTTCAAACTAAACACTTGTTCTAAGTACAGAGAAAAATAATTTTGCTTTACTTTCACAGAATCCGATTTTGAGCTAGAAGGCCTTTTACCAGATTTTTCTGATGCCAATTTAGAGCTGCTATCCATAGAACAAGAACATAGTCAACTAATTGATGAAAAGCAAAGTTTCGGTAGGTAGTAGACTTATTGGTCATTAACTCATTGCCATCATGTTCTGACCGAAGACTGGCCCATATCACCACACATATCAGTTGTATGTACATATAAATGATGGAGTTAAATTTTTTTAATGTGATTTTATTGAAAATGATTGGTAGTCACATTGCATTTAAAAAGGAAAAATAAAAATTATTTTATTATTAAAAAAAATAAAAATAGTGATCATAGGCCATTAGTGAGCTCACAGAACTTTCTGTGCTTGGTGATAATAGACAGCTGCAGTTTACAGAATATTCAGCTTCCAATATGCTAATGCAAAACTAAAATTATTATATACTTATGATATTATATAGTGTGTGTATTTTAATTTTATATACTTTTGTTAATGTTATAAGTTGAATCGAGTTATCAGGCCTTAACCCTTCTTTGCATAATGGTGGATATTTCTATCATAACATTGAATGCCCAAAAATGATATAAGAGAACAAGTTCACTTTAAGTTTATCGTGTCTGGATACCTTTTTACTGTCCATTGCATAAAAAAAACATAGCTGTCAAAAATAAGCAAGTGTCACTGTCAGTAAAACAAGCTTGAAGTTGTCATTCCGCTGTTTGTATTGTATTTGCAATAAACGCATGATTTTGTTTTATTATATTTTACAATTTCTTGTAGTAAAAATAATAATTGTTTAGTTAATTATCATAAAGAATAAAAAAAATCTAATGATATCCTCTTTTATTTCTATTTAATACTAAGCTAATGATCTTACTTTGCATGATAATGGAAATTTCCATCATATTGTTTTTTACTAAATGTATACTATAAATATATACTAAGATTTTTTTAACCATTTTTCCTTTAATTTTGAACATGAATTATATCACCTTGATTTATTTCACCAATAAAGAAAAAATCATGCAAAGAAGGGTTAAATGAGCCAGCTTACAGGCAGCTCTGTCTCTAACTGTAGTGTCTAAGGTACAAAAACTCACTGTTTTTTGTCTATTGTCAACCTGACAACATACAGCAAAGTGAATTTTGAATCATCAGATGAAATCTGTGACTTGATGATTTCATTAATTCAAGCCTATAAAAAAATATCTACATATGGTGCTACTTCCAATAGAACAAACAAGGTTTTCATGGCTGGCTGATAGGAGCTTACCATCCAGAAACAAGGCTAGTTATTAGTAGAGACAGCCCAATAATAAAAAATAATGGAAAATCCAACTTACTTGGAAGAGACTTCCATACAGCAGTGAACTGCTTTAGGGTTGACAGTAATGATACTGATGTTTTATATGCAGATTATTGGAAACCGGATTTGCCCATAGCAGAAGCCAGCGATAGTTCTGATAACAGTAGCTCTCTTGTTACAAATTTATCAATAGAAAAAATGCACACATTAGAAAAGGAAATTGAATCTTCTGATTCAAGTGAAGATGAATATATACCACAAGTTCCATGTAAGTACGCTTTCAATATTGTGGAAAACTGAGAATGCTAACTTACTCAAATAAAAGTATTTTATAAGCGATTTTTGTAACAAATTAAATGTCAAACTGCTCGGCAAGAGGCCTCCCTATTTCTAGAGAAATTAAAATTTAATCCACCAAACTTTTAGAGGGTGATTAGTGGGACATCCACACTTGAAATATATACATATAAAATTAAACAATTAACTGAAAAAATATATATTGTGATATTTAAACTATTTATGATATTAACATATTATTTTTTTCATGCAATTTCACTTTCTTTATTCACTATTACTTAATTTATTCAAGATCAATCTGAAGAACAGTTAAAGTCAACTCTGGAAATACACCCAGTCACTACATGGACTAATACTGCTTATAATGTTTTCCAAAATTTTGGTGGAGCTGTAGCAAGCATGATTTACATGACGCAAGATAATAAAAGAAGAAAACGCGTTTCGAGTGTCGATTCTTCAGATGGATTTGAAATGATAGACAAAAATGATATCATGTGAGAAAGTCCTTTAATATTTTTATTATAA
The DNA here is from genome assembly GCA_031353405.1 of Baronia brevicornis. Classification (NCBI taxonomy): domain Eukaryota; kingdom Metazoa; phylum Arthropoda; class Insecta; order Lepidoptera; family Papilionidae; genus Baronia; species Baronia brevicornis. The sequence goes on along the minus strand of JASFAT010001824.1, from coordinate 125,366 downwards.
ATGTATATGTCATAGACTTATATTAACCATTACAAGACATATTATCTAACTTAGACATCAACTCATGATGATGCTTTTTTAATGCATGTAAACGAATATTATTCAAAGTGTTCCGAGCTACTAGTGCTTCCAGCATTGGTCTGGATATCTGAAAATATAGTTAAATAGATCATCACATACATTTATCATCATAATTTGTATTTAAAAAGATTTTACTGGTATCATGGTAAAAAAATTAAAGATATGATACTAATCTGTTATAGAATAAGTAATCCTTAATCTTATATTGTAATCATATGTCTTTAGTCAAAATGGTGATTTGGGATTAAATCGTTACACTTCGTACTTAAAACTATAAATATATAATTTATATCTGGTGAGTGTTATGTAATAATTCAATGTTGAAAACTTTAAACGGTTGTTAATTAATGTTCAGAAATCCTGATTTCTAATCTGATTTTCAACTACAACTTAGTACTCATAGCTTTTGCAAATCATTTGTATCAAATTTTTTTTCCATTCGGCCATTATTCATTGGACAAGAGAAGATTATAATGTGAATGCTTTATATTAAGTGCACATGTCAGAAAAAGCCATTTAAAATATATTGTATGCCGTGACACTTTTGCTAATTTCAAAATAGTTATCGCCAATTTGGATATTAGAACAAAAAATAAGTAATTATACAAAAATTGTTAACATTAAATTTGTCAGAATCACATAAGGTTCCATTTTATATTTATGCTATACTAAGTAACCTAATTAGGGTATAACTAGTTAGTCGGTTAATGCAACACAAAACTCTTCCGTAACAAAGATGAGAATTTATCTTTTATTATTTTGCAGCAGTATATATAATGGAAAACTTTTTTGAAGCTGGCCTTATCTTCATAGAGTACTAAACTTACTTAAAAATGTAAGCTAAAAGATGTTTCAAAATGAAAAATGATGGTTTTGTTATATTATACATTAAAATAAATAAATATTATATATATATATACACATATATATACATATATAACACATTTAAGAAATATTTCCAAAGCCCGGTATCCATCCAAATATTGGGTTATAGTAACCATATAGGGTCGAAAACTTAATAGTGGCCGGATACTGATCCGGAAATTGGGTTACTATGTGTCGGGCCGAAAACTTAATAGTGACCGGATATCGAGTATCGTTTAATCTCTGCATATTTCTTACCAACATTCATATTTTTAAGATCAGTGAAATGAAATTGAATATTGATGTTTCATAAATTTAAAGCTTCAATAATGGGTATAGTACCTTAATAATTTAATGATCACCGAAAGTCAGTATCGGAGGTTTATCAGGCTTGACAAATAAGTCTGCATTTTTAAATTTCGTTCCGAGCCCTGCTTTTCAATTTCAATATAAAACAATTACTCTTCCTGGGATTTTCAGTAAATTAGACGGATGGAATTCTCAGAAAAATATGGAAGCCGAGGATCTTAATCGTCCTCATGAAACTTTGCACGGCACCCGATTGGTTCTCGAACAAAATATGTTTAGTAATGGCATTATTTGAGTAAGCTGGTGAAAAAAAATGACGAAAAATGAAATTGCCGCCACAAAAGGTGTTAGTGGTGTTAGTAGTGTGTTTGAATGGCCTGACAAATCTGCGTTTTCAACTTTGCCTTCAAGCCTTGCTTCTCAATTTCCATATTACACATTCTTCACCAGTACATGAAATGAAAGCCGAGTGTGGTGTAGTGTTTGAATAAAAGTTATTAGGGATGTCAAGACACTCCCACATAAAAAAAAATTATAAATTGTCATAACCATCTCCCAAGTATAATAAATTTCAAGACTCTGTATTCGAGGCTAAGGCTGAAATCCCTTCTGTTGCAAAGCCCAAATTACACACGGAGCTATTTATTTCATATATAACTAAGATTTTCTATTAAGCATAGCATATATAACCTTTTCTACAATATGTCCAATTGCAATTGTTCTAACAGCTGCATTGTGTTGTTTATTTATGATGTCGTCTGTTTCTTCTTCACCTGCTTCATTTTTGTATGATTCATCTTCCTCTTCCTTCAATATTGCTGGTAATTGTGTTAGAATCTTCAAGAAACAAAGTCATTATTTAATTTTAATTAATGATGAATCATTTATTTATTACTCTGTACTTACCTCAAAATTGTTAAGAGTCAAAGAGTCATTGTTATTTGTTATTTCCAGCTCTATTTCCCTTCTACTTTGACTTGATCCTTCATTTACTGATTGAAAACATGTTATTTGCACCTATAATATTTATATGGTGAATAACATTGTAAAAAAATACTGATTTAAAAAGAAAATGGAACCGCCGACCGAACCGAACCGAACCGAATTCCACAACCGCACAACTCGCCGTAAAGAAAAATTTCATCCCAACCACCTGGATGAGTAGCGATATACTACGGTGCGTTTCTCTCGCAACTTCTTTCCTCGCACCACCAGTTTGTGGAATCAGCTACCCTCGGCGGTCTTGCCGAACCGTTACGACATTGGAACCTTCAAAAACAAGCCTATACATACCTAAAAGGCCGGCAACGCTTCCGCGACTCCTGCGGTGTCGCGGTTGCCCGTGGGCGGCGTTGATTTCTTTCCATCAGACGACACGCTTACTCGTTTGCCCTCCTATCCCATAAAATTAATAATGTGTGTTTTTCCGTTGGGTTAAGTGGATTTATTTGGAACTCAAACCAAAAAACTTACCGAAAATCGGCCATCAATTCTCCACCCACCAACCACTATACACAACACCAAACACACATTATCACTTTTCCATCTTGTACACGACACGTGTTTCGCCCCAACACGAGGCATCTTCAGGTATAGTAGACTCTACGGAAGACAACTGAAAACTTTTGGTGTTGTGTATAGTGGTTGGTGGGTGGAGAATTGATGGCCGATTTTCGGTAAGTTTTTTGGTTTGAGTTCCAAATAAATCCACTTAACCCAACGGAAAAACACACATTATTAATTTTCTGTTATTGTTTTGCTTGTCGCGGATCTTAGCTAAGTAATACTTTTGACTGTCCATATAGTGATGGATTTCCGCAAAGTAACGCCTGAGTCCATTTATAATTATGTACATGATGATTGACTTAAACTATTTAATATCTCATCTTTGAATTTTCATATCTAACAGCCTGTGGGAGCCATCCCTAAGGCACACTACCATTTCAGTGGATTTTTGAGGTTGAAGTGACCATCAGTTTTGTTATCATTGTCATACGCAACTTGCTCACCAGTCTTTCCATCAAAATGTTAAAGTGACCCCTGGGTAAAATAAAAATAACTTCATCAAACACAATAGCCTTGCTTTAAATTTTTTTCTCTGTCAGTCTTTTTGACCACAAACATCTCATCTAAAATAGTTTCAGCCATTTCCATTACTTGAATCTATTTGATGAAGTGATAACTAATGATGAGAAGATAAAAAACATTGTAAGGCCAAAATAATAAGCTACTTTTGGACCTTGAAAGAATGTGTCCTTCAATATGAATATTGAAAACCTTTTAAATTATGGATGTAGAATCCAAAGTAAAAGGACAATCCATATATAAAATAATATTACCGAAGGTGCTTTAGCAGTTTGATCTGATAGAAATACTGCAAATATAATTCCTACAAAACTAGAATCCATTCGCTGGTACATAGACTGTGTGGCAAGATCTGAAACATAAATTATGTATTTGTATTAACGCAATTTTACACTTAATAGAAATGATGAGAATAGACTTATAAACAAATCTCGACTTCTAAACATGTCTAATTCTTTCACTTTAAAATGGTTTGGTATTAGAAGTATACTACTATTTGAAAGGTTGTAGAAATTTAAACAATCATCACAGCCTTCATTAGAAAATGTAACCAAGATGATTAAACAAAATGATTAAAAAAGTGCAATTCATAAATTCTTTGACTTAAAACTTACATTATCAATTAAAATCAAGACAGCTTTAAAAAAAAATTCAACAGCCCCATAAGATGAAAATCAATAGACATTTAAACAATTCATCATTAACATACTAAATTAATCGCCACTTACATACACCAGGTAAGCAGATTTCAAATTACAATGTTGCTACCCATCATTGGCATGTGACAATATTAGCTTTGATTTTAGGATTTACACTGGCATAAGCCAGCTTTAGGGACCTCATTCAAAATTGAATCATAATTAATATATTGAACCATTCAATTCTTAAAGATAAGTACACCTATCCCCCGATTTACACGGTAGATACGTTCCTGAGAAAAACGTGTAAATCGAAAATTAAAAATTTTCAAGCCAAAACCGTGTAAATCGAAAAGCTTGCAGAAAATGCATAATTTTGCTATTTAACAGTTGTGATTTTTTTCAATATTTTTAGGTGTACACAGAAATAAAAATAAAATGCATTGACAGGTTAAAATAGGTAATATATTACGGATTTTTTTCGGATTACGGATTTTTTTTGGAATCGAAGGTTGGAATTCACTTTCATCACTCGAAGTTATTTGTGCCGATTCGATGTTTGAAGCAGAAATATTTACATTCTGAGAGGTGGTAATAAAATCGGTTATTAACAATTGCTTCGAATTTTTTGTAAGATCTTTGTAAACTTCTTCATATTGAGCCAAGCAGCGATTTATGTCACGTTGGAATCGTAAAGCCCTTTCAACGTTTGTGTCCTTTTGTATAAAATGATTACCCAGCTTTCTTCCCAATGCGAGTCCTTCGCGGATGACTTTAGCAGTGAATGTTACTGGTACTAATTCCTCTTCATCAGATTTGTCAGACTCACTTTCGCAAACTAAGTTAACTAAATCATCCTCACTTAGTTCTTTATCAGCCATTAACTCTGCGATATCATCATCAGTAAAATCATCAAAACCTTCTCCGCCCAATGAATGCGCCATCTGTACTATCTGCGAATATTCATCATTTAACGTTTAAATGGAATGTTCATTTTTGACTACATTTGGCCACAATTTTTTCCAACAGCTATTGAGCGTTGTTTGCTTAATCGCAGTGTATGATAAGGCGATATGCTTCACACAGTCTAATATCGTAAAATTTTTCCAAGCACTAATAACTGTTAAAGATTCATTGTTCTCCATTTGTTCCAAAATATATGTAAAGGCTCGTTTTATGTACAAAGCTTTAAAAGTAGAAATTATGCCTTGGTCCAATGGTTGTAATAATGAAGTTGTATTTTTTGGTAAAAATTTTACTTCAACGTTCTCATATTCTAGATCTTGTGGGTGACCCGGCGCATTGTCAATTAACAAAAGCACTTTAAAAGGCAATCCCTTTGAACTTAAATATTTTTTGGCATCTGGGATAAAACATTCATGAAACCATTCAGTAAACATTGCAGCAGTAACCCACGCTTTCTTATTAGCCCTCCAATAAACGGGAAGATTATTGATGTTTACTCCTTTAAAGGCACGGGGCATTTTTGATTTGTTAATCACTAATGGTTTCATAATATAATCTCCTGAAGCATTGCTACAGAAAAGAATTGTTATGCGATCTTTTGCTGCTTTATGACCACTAGCCGATTTATAAAATTTTGAGACATAAGTCCTTTCAGGCATTTTTTTCCAGAATAACCCTGACTCATCAGCATTGAAAACCTGATCAGGGGTGTATGAATTGTCGTTAATAATTTCTGCAAAATTTGCTGGATATTCTTGGGCTGCATCTACGTCGCCAGAAGCCAGTTCACCTTTTAATTTTAAGCTGTGTAAAGAATGTCTTATTTTAAATCTTTCAAACCAGCCATGACTTGCCAAAAAATTTGGCTTCTTTTCAGTTGAAGAAGAAGATGGTAATTGCTCTACAATTTTTTCGTAAATTCGTACTGCTTTATTTGTTATAGCGGCCGTATCAATGGGTACTCTTTTTTGTGTTTGATCTTCTATCCAAAGCATTAACGCTTTCTCCATTTTTTCCATTGCGATATTTCTGGTGTATGATGTTGTGCCCATACTCGTGGTATTGCCAGCTGCAACACTCTTTCTAATTGTGTTTTCATTTGTTCTAATAGTTCTTATTGTAGCTTCGTTCATGCTATATGATTTTGCAACATCTACTACTCTATCTCCCTTTCGTAAGCGATCCAAAATTTCGATTTTAGTTTCTAAAGAAATAACTTTTCTTTTAACTTCTTTCGACATTATAAGCCTATAATTTTTTTTAATTTATGTTAATTTATAATAATCTAAATTATGCACTCACTTGTAATTTACGAATATGGAAAATTAAATCTTTCTGAAACTGTGAAACTTTCACTCAAATACAATTTTCCGTAGATAAAACTTTAATTTTATGCGAAGAAATACAGACACAGTGTGCATGTGCAGCAAGTCAGCACATAAGCTCGCGATTCCCCCTGAGAGATGTGTACACAGTGCACATGTTCAAACACAGTAGCATTTAGTAGAGTGCAATAAAAACAAAAAAAAACTTATTTGGAAAACCGTGTAAAAGCGAAAATGTGTAAAACAAGTAGCGTGTAAATCGGAGGATAGGTGTATTTACTCATATTTAACTGTTTGAGTGCTGAAGAATTCTCTAGTATATAAGTTAAAAGTGTGGAATACAATACAGTTCCTTTTTTTTTTTCAGAAAATAATGGAAATTGATATATTTAACCCTATAACCTTAACAGTAGTGTAGCTAAACAGAAACTGGATATTCTCTTTATATATTGTTAACAGTGTTATAACCACACTGTAAAGACAAAAAAGTGTGACATACAAAACATGAAAATGATTTTTCAATTCCAATGATGATTCACTAGAGTGACCCATTTACAGCAAAGCATTGTGCCCAAGAGATTAATTATTCTCTTATTTAAATCACATTTGAAGGATATTAAATAAAACTTAAAAAATATATATTGATATGATTACAAATGCTCTCAATAAATTCGAAAAATATATTAACAAACAGAATTCGTCACAAGAGAAGCATGATAGCTTTTTCGCTGCACTCAACAAATAAATAACAAAAAGCTTGTATTGACTCACCAACATGTGAAGGCCAAACAGTAATATGTGGATGTGAATGGTACCATCCTACTACACGTAAAGGTCTTCCTACTTCTGCTGCAAGTTCTTCTGCTCTTAGAGTAGCTTGAACCAACTGTTCTTCAGAAATCTCTACACGATCTGGTTTTTTATCTAACCGTCTTAAAATAACTGAGGACACTATCGAAACCAAGGAGTTGTTGTTATGCACCTATAGAAGGTAAAATAATTTAGATGATAGATATAAAAGTGATATTTTAATAGAAGAAAACTTACAACATATAGAAAAAAGAAATAATTCCTGTACCTCTCCAATAAATAAACCCATAATTTCTTCTTTTTCTGTCGAAAGTGCATGTTGAACACATACAAGAGCAACTTCTGTGGATAATAAAACTTTAGTTAACATTTCTCACTGTTTACTAAATTGTTTAAACTTGGAATTAAACATTTTTTGATTACGTTCTCGAGTAGTCGTTGAATAAAATAGCGCTACAAAAAATAATAGCTGCCTACGGGAGTTTGTGTTGAAAAAACGAAACGTTTATTTGTCAACGGATAAACTAGTTAATGATTCATCGATAAACTAGCTAGTCGAATCGGTAATGACAACATCTACCTTCGACGTTAAATTCAAATGACGATACTTCGGTGATTAATCATAAGATTTCTTAAATAACATTCACAACTGCTGATGTCATCAATCACACCGGTTACTTTGTATTCTTTGATGGCAAATTGTTATAACTATTATGTCAGTGTCAAGTAAAATATAATAATATCAAATATCTTGGAATGTATTAGTTTGCTTGTCATGTTACGTCTTGATATGCCAAATGTAGTGTGGGACGCCCCCTGGCTAGATGGTGCGACGATCTTCGCAAGGCGGCTGGCAGAAACTAAATGCGTGAAGCTGAAGATCGATCTAGGTGGCGCTCCTTGGCGAGACCTATGTCCACCAGTGGACTGCCGCACGCTGTTAATTGATTGTTACGTCTTGATAAAATGGTGGCTACTTTACCAAAACCTTCTATGGACTTTTTCAGTCAACATAAAAAGTCACGATACACGCATTTATTTCCTATCGTTTCACTAATGCGCCTTAATCGAACTATACTGCATAATATGGCACCACAATTAAACAATATAACTGATAAGTATATAAGATTATAAAAATAAAATATAAACTCAACATCACTAATGTGAGTTGACGGAAAAAATCCCGCCGGTTACTTACTATACGAGTGATTGTTTAGTAGGTAGGACCAAGTATCGTACCGAAACAGCTCTCCGTTAGTCGCTTCTCGCCTTCGTGAGAATCAGAACGTGACGAATGGCGAACCACGTCGCCGTCATTTTTAACATTAGGTTTATTAAAATTCGTCATAGTGAATCTCACAAGCCGCAAGGGAGGATGGAGGTCAGCCGCAGCAGAGCCCGGCATGCTGAGGTAAGTATAGTACCCGGGGGAGCCCGATCCCGGGACGGTTGGTACCCTTGCGACTAAGCTCGCTCCTAACCATGTATCCCTTGGCACGACAGACCTTGGATTGCCGGAGAAGGAGGGAAAGGGATAGAGAAGACACGAAAGTAATAAATAGGTGCAGTTTAGGTAAGGAAAGAATAAAATATAAAAAATAAGAAAGATATTAATTGTTGCGGTCGAGGTAAGAATGGAGAACTTACTTATTTCTCTTATCGTACTATCACTGTGATGATGATAACTCACGATGACAATAAATTGTCACATGTAAAAAAATCATAAGTGAAATCTGTCAAAAAAACTACTAATAGCTCGCAGTTATGATTTTAATAAAACAATCATTCCATGGCTACTCCAGTAACAATAACTGTCACATGTAAAAAAAAATCACTAGTTGTGATTGACTACTGGTGAAATAACTGTGACAAAATAAATAATATCACATAATGCTAATCATTTTAGAGTAGCAATCATTTCCATGCCTACTGTTTATAAAGTTTACCGGTAAACTAGTCGACAATTAAACGACGTGAAACTAAAGTACACGTTGACGGTCGACGACGAGAAACAGCTAAAACAACAAAAACTTTTCATACAGTTTATAGTTCATATATAAAGTAGTACGCTGAGAAATAAAAATAGATATCTGTTTGTTGATATGTTTTGGTTATGCTTGATTTGCATAATGCATTAAAGAAAGGAAAGTAAATTGAAAAAAATCATAAATTTATATTAATTTTGCCATATTAGTAGTGTACTGATACGGCTGTAATGAATTATATGTTCCTTATGAAACACTTTACATTACACTTAAAATTATATTATATAATATAGCAATTTTTTTAACGTTTTAAATTGACTAATTAAACCAAAATTCCGTATAACCAGGTGTATAATTTTTTTTCGTGCTAAGGACGAAGTTTATTTTCCGCGTAAAAAATACATATAAATATCTATTATTAGTAGTAGATATTTATATGGTTTTTAAATCTGCAACTGGTAGGAGGTACTGCAGGACAGGGCACGGTGTTCACGCCACCGTCTGTTCGGAGGCCAAGATCCATTTTGGGTCTCTGCACCGAGAAAGTTAGTTTAGTTAGTTAATAGATGTTTAAAAAGTAAAAAATACAATTTCATTAACCACAGTCAATATATAACTAAGTGGTGGTCATGTGATAAAAAATTTAGTTCCTTAACACGTCAACGTAGTCGCCTGTATCAACTGAAAATTATCTGAATTTTTATATTACACTCTATAGTCTGTGAAAATAGAATACATACTTTTGTATATGAGCCTTGTATAAATTTCATAAATTCTATTGCAGTTCAACACATAAAGACGTCGGTGCGAATTCAATTGTAGAGCCTAATGCATAAACAATTCTGCTGGTCTATTTTATGTGAGTAAATACATTTCATAGAGAAACTTATAAAAAATATGCTCGGTTATTATGTATAAATTTATGTACGGTAATTATGTTTGATATTATTAACTAAAAGTAATTTATTACAGAAAAAATAATTGAAGATTTAGAAGACTAACGACATGCTTCGATCTTTAAAGAATATTTCTTTAAAGAAAAAATATAATGTGCCGTTAATATGTGAGTTTATTCATGGTATATTGCTATTAGCTTATTTCTTTTGGTATTTTATTATTAATCAGTTAAAAATATTGGAACAATACGAGAAAGTACGTGAGCGACTATGAACTTTACGCATCAATATGTTCGTTCCGTCTCTAAAAATTAAAGGGCGACCAAGTAGTGCACATGCGCGCTGTTTATGCTGCCTAAAGTTTAATTTATCATGGTAAATTGTGTAGTTCTATAAAGGAGGATAATTCATGGAGGCAAATTAAAAATATTTGTATTATTATGATTTCCAAATATAGATTTCACCTATAAAACCAAAGGTATGCCTGTGAAAGAACGATGTAGAAGGCGCTTAAGCGGGTCAAATTATCTTCTCCCGCTTACTGTTTACTCCCCTCTCCCACATCATAGCTTGAGTTGTGCCACATTGTTTGAATATTTGTTATCGATATAGCCGAACCTGTTGACTATTTGAACGACGGCCTTCCTTATAAATAAGGGATGTTGCTATTTATTATCTAATAGTTTTATTAATGACAATAATAGTAAGAAAAAGTAGAAGCAGCTTTTCGAACAGTGCATTCGATCTGATGATCTTAAAATCGCTCAGAGAGCTATGGAGGCTTCTGCTCACATTTTATCTAATGGATAAAATGTGATTCGGAATCAATAAATCCTTTGAAAGCTCTTTGAGTTAGAAAACTGAAGTTCCAATGGGCTGATCATGTTTGTCGGAGAACCCACAACCGGATTAGACGAGTGCTGGAGAGGAGATTGCGTATTGGCAAACGCACCTTATCTAGATGGTGCGGCAGTTTGTTGCTGCGTATAGCCGAAGATCGGGCTGGGTGGCGCACCCCAGAGGGAGGCCTATGTCCAGTAATGGCCAGCCGTAGGTTGATAAAAATGATAAAATGTTTCTATCAGTTAACGTATGATTTTTAGATTTCAGATACAAGTCGGTATGTGCTGAAGAGCCAATATCACCATGTGTTAAAACACCAGTCCCTGGACCAAAATCTCAACAGCTATTAAAGGAACTAAATTCACTTCAAGTATGTAGTGTATTGACCTCATTTATTTTATTTAATAAAAATATTACATTATTAAATACATTTCAACTATATCGAGGAAATTGTTATAGTTAAAGAAATTTGCATTATTAAAAAAAATATTTTTTATGAATTTTTGGCCATGTTGTTTATTTATTTTAACAATTATCGCTTTACGTAGCCTAGGTACTTTGGTAAACATTTACAATCGCGGATTTTGCGAAAAATTGCTCCAATTTTTTCTGACAATTACTATTGCTAAAAAACTTATCCCATTCCCTTTGTGACTGGTATTTGATAGTCATATTGAATGCAATTTCGTATTACACTTTTCCTATATTCCGAAAGTGGCGTAGCTACCACTTTCGGAATCAATGGCCGCGACTTTAATATCTGCATCACAATAAATATATGTAAGGCGTCCATTCTGGTTCTGGATGTTCTGCCAATCCGCCTTAGACAAGCGTGGTAATGTTATTTCTATTCCTCCAGAAACGGGAAAGCCAAGCAGTAGGACATACTCATATACATATGTATGAGCTGTAAAAAAAAATACACATCTTTTCATTATATTGGTGTTTATTTTAAATAGGTTTTAACTCTCTTTTTTAAATGCGTACTGAGTGATTTTAATTAATATGCTCAATGCTTTTAAATGACGTAATAAAAATCGAATGTTACTTCATAAACCGGGTCGTAACTCCCAATGCGGCAATGGATTGTTAATAAAAAGGATGGCTGTTATTATCTTGACGGAGCAATTTAGTAATAAGTGTCTTCAACGTTCCCCTATAGGCATTGAACTACATTTTATCTGTTGATTTTTATCGTTTTTCTTTTACAAATACTATTGAAACAGCCTTACGTACCGTTGATATGGCTTATAGCTAATATTTATAACGGGGTATTTATTAAAAGGACGCAGAGAATATGTAGGTTATGCTATTACTACATCGAAATACTGCAATGTTTGATTATTGTAATTTAAAGTCTACATTTAACAACGTCATCTCGACATCAACAATACGACTTGTCTAGTATCTGATAATCTGCTTATTTTTAATGGACGTGTTCGTTTTATCCTTCGAGTATTAACACTTAGCCGACCGAACGGGGAGATTTCCCCGTTATCAAATAAGTCGGTGCACGATCAAGTGGGGAGATCTTCCCGTTGTGAAATAAGTCGGTGCACGACCAAACGGGGAAATCTTCCTGTTGTGAAATAAGTCAGTGCAGGTCTATGCGGGGAAATAAAGTTGTTTACTTAAAAAAATTTCAGATTTTTTTTTATTCAAATCGTATCATTCGCATTGTGAAAAATGCGCGGTGAACAGCGAAGTTTGACTCGCCCGAGCCCGGTGGAAATCGTTCAGTTCACTATGCGCGCACAGTCAGCTAAGTAGATGATCTTTAAAAGAGGCTTACGTTCAGCCATCATTTGCTGATGATAATGATAGTGGTAGATGACGATTGGAGAAGCCGTTCAATAAACGCATCTAAGAAAAGAATATCAATTGCGGTATTCGTGAGAGTATAGCGTGAGAATAGAGAATAGTGTATGTTCATTAAAAGTCCGCTACATATACTACCACTCAAAAGTTTTTGGATACCCAAAGTGATAATAAACTTAAGATATTGAGCTGTGAAGAGTGTTTTCTATTTGAATGATATCAGACAACTAATGTCAAAAATTTTGTGGAAGTTACTCTAAGCTACATATTTATTTCTCAATAAGTTTATCAGAACAAAATGTCACTTGAAAGTTTATTTTTTTTTATATATTCACGCCTATCCCCCGCAGGGGTTGGCAGAGACCACAGAGCTCCATTTGCTACCCTTGAAAGTTTAACTTCAACTAAATCTCGACGATAACTATTATTCCGGTTTTATGGCCAGGAGTCGACAAATAACAATATGCTATTTATTTATTTTGTACAAATAGGTATATTACGGTATAATAATATATAAGGGTATATTATTATTAGAGATACAAAGAATGAAAAGTAATAAAATGATTTTGAAAGATATATTCGTAATTTAAAGAAAAGTGTATTTGATTACATACTTTGGAGGGATAGTATAATTAAGATGAATCTGGTGTTGCGGATGTCTTCAGGCAGCGGTGATTACTTACCATCAGGTGCTCTGAGAGATCGTGGGCTTATCACCTGATGATAACCTTCCATTCATTATTTGAATTCCAGCAAGCGGGTGCCGTGCAGTTATTTGCTGACTACGACAAGTGTATCGGAAACTATTTTGTAGATGCAGATGGCAACATATTCTTGGATGCATTTACACAAATATCATCCATACCAATTGGGTACAATCATCCTTCTTTGATGAATGCATTTAAAGATCAACATAATTTGGTAAGTTATAAAATTCTATATACAATTACTAATACATTTATTACGTCTACGCTACATTTTAAATACAAATTTTGTGGAGTTTAATGAATACCCTTTTCACAATTTTAAACGATCCTTGTGCTTATGCTTGTGTATATGAAATCAATGTTTCAATACTTGGGGGTTTCTAATAACATCTATCTCCGTACCACAGATAATCTAAAACTTTTTCCTCCTCACTGCACGGGCGTTATCTCTAAATCTTTTGCCTTAATGGCTCAGTTTTCGCCCGCAGGTTGACTAGTAGAGAATGCCCAATGGCATTAAGTCCGCCTGATGTACATTTTGTCTAAAAAAGTTTAAATAAATAAAGCCACTTAATAAAATCTTAAAAATTTTCGTAAAGTGCCTTATGCAAACCGAGCTCAAACGAAACTGACGGACGGAGTGCAACATTTACATATATCCAAGGTGATATTGTCATAAATATCCTATAAATGTTTATTATCCTATAAATAATAAATTTATTGAGGCACCAAGACGCTTAAGTCTTCTTAAGGGCCCATCATCTTGTGGTAGGTAACTAAGAAGAATTATCTTTTGTTCATATTTCAGAAAACACTTATAAATCGCCCTGCTTTGGGAGTGTTTCCTTCTTCGACATGGCCAGAAATGTTGAAAAACGTGCTAATGTCAGTTGCTCCGAGCGGGCTGAACTGTGTGGCGACGATGATGTGCGGCTCGTGTTCTAATGAAAACGCATACAAAAGTGTCTTTATGTGGTATCGCCTAAGAGAGCGTGGCGGAAATGTGGACTTCACACCTGAAGAAATGTGTTCATGCATGATGAATCAGCCACCAGGATCACCTGAACTTTCTATTTTGTCTTTTGCAGTAAGCGAAGTTTTATGCTGTACAATGTACTTCTTTTTTGTAAATTTCATAGTTGGACAGTGTATACATACATATCGTCACGCCTGTTTCCCGTAGCGTTAGGGAGAGACTACAGTTTTCCAACCGCTACGATCTCGGCATACTTTCCTTGCTTCCTCCACACTCATCACTCTCCTCATGCAAGCTCGTCGGTTAAGGGTACTCTTGACCTGGCCTTTCCTAAAAACTTCGCCAATTTTGTTAAGGTACGTTTTCCTTGGTTTCCTTTGCCAGTCGTCTTTCATCCATGCTCTCCATGTGCCCAAATCATCTAAACATCACTCTCTTATATCTTCATTTCTTATTCTGTCATTAAAAGTTACCCCACACATACTTATTAATGCTCTCATTTCCACCGCATTCAGTCTGCTTTCATAACTCTTCTGCCAAACCCAACTTTCACTACCGTTCATCAAAGTCGGAACAAGCACTCCCCGATGAAACGCCAGTCATCCCTAGTCAGACACATCGACTTTTCATGTAGGAATTCGATATATATATATATATATATATATATATATATATATATATATATATATATATATATATATATATATATATATATATATATATATTTATATTTATATATATATATTCAAGCCTGTCCCCCGCAGGGGTTGGAGGAGACCACAGAGCTCCATCCGCTGCCATTCATCGCAGCGAAACGGTTCGTCATTGGTCGCTTTTCGCACTCGTGAGAATCAGGACGTGACGGGTGGCGAACCATGTCGCCGTCATTTTCGACAAATTAGGTATATTAAATTCGTCTTAGTGAATCCCACGAGCTGCAAGGGAGGATGGAGGTCAGCCCCAGCAGAGCCCTGCATGCTGAGGTAAGGCACCATAGTACCCGGGGGAGTCCGATCCCTGCACGGCGCGATTCGATACACATATGTACATAAGGCTAATCATGTTAATGGAGCCCCCATTACCCTGATTACCAGCTTTTACTCGCTTTATGTATCATGATTTACTCGTATTTTCTATTTTCCAAAAAAATAAATTAAAAAAAAAAATAATGGTTCGAATTTTGATTGTTAGTAAATAATCTTGTTCGATGGTACGGTGGTATGGTAAATAGGTATATAAATTATATAACTATTTTTTAAATTGTATAAATATATATGTAGTTAGATAAAGTATATGCAATTAATTTAACATTTCTAAACAATTTTTTTTATGTAAGGGTGGATTCCATGGTAGGACTTTCGGGGCACTTTCTACAACAAGGTCAAAGCCCATACATAAGTTGGACTGTCCAGCTTTCGATTGGCCAGTAGCACCATTCCCCAGATACAAATATCCGCTTGATCAATACCAACACGAGAACTGTGAGGAAGATCAGAGGTAGGTTTTGTAATGAACCTGTAGCCATTGTTTAAAAATACGTAGACGTATTATAAACTTAACATAGATTGGTATTTTATAGCAACTAAACGTGACCTACATTTATGTAACTGCTAATAATTTTGTGAACAGGAATATAGAATTTGTAGATACATCTTTGACATAGATCTGGAACTGGAACTAACTATACATAAAAATATGATAAATAGAATATTCGAATTGCATTTTAGTTTAATATGATCATAAGAAGTTATAACCATTTACTATTAACTATATACACTCCTTTGCAAAAAAAACGGTCGGTTTTGATTTTTCTAATTATTAGTAATAATTTAGTTCTAAAGAGCCAATAATGTGGGTATACTAATGTTAAACCATATTGCTAATTCCTTGGTAGTTTGATTTGGATCAGCTTCCACTATCACCTTCACCAGACACTAAGCTATATAATTAATTGTAAACCTTAGTGGCTGGTCTTCCTCGATGTTCATTAGAGAATCCAAAGGTCAGAAAGTCAAAGGTTCCACTACGAAAGCGGCGGACTTAAAACTCAAAGTTCGTTTGAAAGACGTATCCTCTTTACACACAGCATTGAAATTAGGAACAAAAATTACTGTAATTTTTACGTCGCAATTCGTATTTAAAAATTACTTTAATTTTTGCGGCATTCATCTTCGTTTTAAAAGACAACTGAAAAAAAAAACAATTGAAATTCCAATGGTCAAATTGCACATTTCTCTAAAATTTAGAATGTTCATATTCTATTAGGTCATCGTTCGTTTTTTCTTTTCATATGTAGAACCTAAACATCTAAACCATAACTTTCAGATGCTTGGCACAAGTAGAGGATGTTATCTGTGAATATAAAAACAAAGGGCGTCCAGTGGCTGGAATGATAGTGGAGCCTATTCAAGCAGAGGGGGGAGACAATGAGGCTTCTCCAGCATTTTTTCAGAATCTTCAAAAATTATGTAAAAATGTAAGATACTTTTACAAACTACAGTTTAGTTGTTTTCAAAATGAACAAATAGACAGGAAACAAATTTTAAATTTAGTTTATTTTTGGTGTCGTGCACATAAGTATTTAAGCCTTAGGATAAATCTGATTTTTCCCAACAGTGGCGAGATTTATATGTATTGAAAAAATTGTTATATTAAAAAGAACATCATTTTCAGCACGGCGTTGCGTTTATTATTGACGAAGTGCAGACTGGATGTGGTCCAACGGGCAAGATGTGGTGCTACGAACATTTTAATTTGCCTTCTCCCCCTGACGTTGTCACATTCAGTAAGAAAATGTTAACAGGAGGGTTCTACTTCAATTCCGAGTTCAAGTAATTATTACGATTTCGCAATACATGAAATACTTTATTAAGTTGCATTACCACTCACTCACTCACTGACTGACTCCAAATGACATGGAAAACTAAACTAAGATGATGGAGGGTAAGTTTGTTCTAAGGAAATGTTCGAATAGGGTAAGAGGCGGAGGAATTATATCCAAATCATGAACCATAACTCCTACCGGGGTCGCCTTCAAACAAAAAATGGTGACGAGTGCGAACACACGAACGGGGGGAAGAAAAAAAAAGCAAAATGGCAGAAAATAAGATGGCCGCCATACAAACCTAAAATCGTTATTTATGGGTTGATTTAGCTGAAATTTGGCAACAGTCCGAAACGCTCGCGTAGCTTTGAGGAGCTACCGAAAAGTTATTTTGTATATAAGGCGGCAAGCAAATATGTCCTATATTTTGAAAAAAAAAACGTCTTTTTTGTTTTAAGTATTTATGACGCTTTGGCATTCCGTGTATTTTGTTCTAACCAGCAAATTTCTTCCGTAACTATTTTTAATAACGTTTGATAGTAAAATAATTTTATGTTAAACAACTATACAAGAAAGTGAAAAATACAAGACAGTGAAAAAGATAGTTAAGAATGTAGTAAATAGAAAGAAAGAGTATCAGAAGAATGAGTTTGACAGGAAGTTGTCTCAGGATTTCCGAGCAAATATAAAGGTGTTCTGGAAATCAATTAGATCAGCAAGAGGCCGAACATCTACCTCAGAGCTGACTACAGTTAGAGACGACAATGGAAGTATTGTAAAAGGAGAGAAAAACATTTTGAAGAGGTGGAAAGAATATTTCAAAAGTCTTTTTGATAGAACAGAAGTACACAGTGAGTCATGTACGACATATGAAAATGAGGATGAAGATATGATTAGCATGGATGAGATTGTAAAAGCCCTAAATGGAATGAAATTAGGTAAGGCTGCTGGGTATGATAGGATTTCTGTCGAAATGTTGAGGTCAGGTGATGAGGTAATAGTCAGTCAGCTGTACTACCTTTTCAATTTATGCTGGAGTACCGGCAAAGTACCGGACGATTGGTGCAAAGCTGTTATAGTACCGATGTATAAAGGAAAAGGGTCGCAGCAAGATTGTAAAAATTATCGGGGCATCAGCCTACTAAGTGTCGTCGGAAAACTGTATGCAAAAGTGTTGATTGAACGTGTAATGAAAGAGACGGAAAGCAGGATATGGAATGTGCAAGCAGGGTTTAGAAAGGGGATGGGATGTACGGATCAGGTCTTTTCCTTAAGGTGCATAATATCGAGGTCTACGATAGAGTGATAAGGAATGAACTGTGGTCGGCACTATCCACGTTTGGGGTGGGTAGGAAGATGATTCATGCGCTGAAGTCTCTCTACGAGAAGTCCAGTGCGTGTATCAGAATAAACGGGGCTTACACGGACTGGTTTGATATCTATAAAGGTGTTAGACAGGGTTGTGTAGCGTCACCGTGGCTTTTCAACCTTTTCGTGGATAGTTGCCTGACAGACCTGAAAGAGAGTCAGTGTGGCTTAAGAATGAATGGAGTACTCATCAAATGCCTCTTATATGCTGACGATCAGGTGCTGCTAGCTTCGTCGGAAAAAGAGTTGCAATGAACATAATGCATGGAGCGTTAGAAAGGAAAGTAACGAAGATGAATGTTAGAAAGACGAAAGTGATGGTTTTTGAAAGGGAGGATACTTCGACGCAGTGTGAGGTGAGAAAAAGTTGAGCAAGTGAATGAGTTTATATATTTGGGGTCACTGTTTACAAGAGATGGAAAATGTGAAGGAGACATTGAAAGACGAGTGGAAGTTGGTAATCAGGTTAACGGAGCCCTGCACTCCTTTATGAAAAGTCAGAATGTGTCAAAAACGGCCCGACTGGTGGTTCATCAGGGGGTGCTTGTTCCGACGCTTATATACGGTAGTGAAAGTTGGGTTTGGCAGAAGAAGCATGAAAGCAGACTGAATGCGGTGGAAATGAGAGCATTAAGAAGTATGTGTGGTGTAACCTTGAATGATAGAATAAGAAATGAAGATATAAGAGAGCAATGTGGAGTAAAAGAAGGTGTTGTGACAAAAGTAGAAAAAGGGATGCTTAGATGGTTTGGACATATAGAGAGGATGGATGAAAGACGACTGGCAAAAGAAATTTACCTTGCGAATGTGGATGGAAGGGCCGGAAGAGGAAGATCACGAAAAACGTACCTTGACCAGATTGCTGAACTTTTTAAGAAAGGCCAGGTCAAGAGTACCCTCAACCGGCGGGCTTGCATGAGGAGAATAATGAGTGTGGAGGAAGCAAGGGAAGTATGCCGAGATCGTAGCAGATGGAGATCTGTGGTCTCTGCCTACCCTTACGGGAGACAGGCGTGACGATATGTATGTATGTATGTAAACAACTATGCAAAATATAACATAGGTAAATGCTATTTATAAACAGAAATAAATTATAATAAATACATAAAGTAATACACCTATCCCCCGATTTACACGGTAGATACGTTCCTGAGAAAAACGTGTAAATCGAAAATTAAAAATTTTCAAGTCAAAACCGTGTAAATCGAAAAGCTTGCAGAAAATGCATAATTTTGCTATTTAACAGTTGTGATTTTTTTCAATATTTTTAGGTGTACACAGAAATAAAAATAAAATGCATTGACAGGTTAAAATATGTAATATATTACGGAAACACTGTTTTTTTATTTAATTACAATACATTAAACAGAAGAACAAAAAATAAAACCAAAGGTGTTTTATTATCCTTCATCACTATCAGAAATTACTCTCATTCTTTTTTTCGGAATCGAAGGTTGGAATTCACTTTCATCACTCGAAGTTATTTGTGCCGATTCGATGTTTGAAGCAGAAATATTTACATTCTGAGAGGTGGTAATAAAATCGGTTATTAACAATTGCTTCGAATTTTTTGTAAGATCTTTGTAAACTTCTTCATATTGAGCCAAGCAGCGATTTATGTCACGTTGGAATCGTAAAGCCCTTTCAACGTTTGTGTCATTTTGTATAAAATGATTACCCAGCTTTCTTCCCAATGCGAGTCCTTCGCGGATGACTTTAGCAGTGAATGTTACTGGTACTAATTCCTCTTCATCAGATTTGTCAGACTCACTTTCGCAAACTAAGTTAACTAAATCATCCTCACTTAGTTCTTTATCAGCCATTAACTCTGCGATATCATCATCAGTAAAATCATCAAAACCTTCTCCGCCCAATGAATGCGCCATCTGTACTATCTGCGAATATTCATCATTTAACGTTTAAATGGAATGTTCATTTTTGACTACATTTGGCCACAATTTTTTCCAACAGCTATTGAGCGTTGTTTGCTTAATCGCAGTGTATGATAAGGCGATATGCTTCACACAGTCTAATATCGTAAAATTTTTCCAAGCACTAATAACTGTTAAAGATTCATTGTTCTCCATTTGTTCCAAAATATATGTAAAGGCTCGTTTTATGTACAAAGCTTTAAAAGTAGAAATTATGCCTTGGTCCAATGGTTGTAATAATGAAGTTGTATTTTTTGGTAAAAATTTTACTTCAACGTTCTCATATTCTAGATCTTGTGGGTGACCCGGCGCATTGTCAATTAACAAAAGCACTTTAAAAGGCAATCCCTTTGAACTTAAATATTTTTTGGCATCTGGGATAAAACATTCATGAAACCATTCAGTAAACATTGCAGCAGT
Organism: Baronia brevicornis; assembly: GCA_031353405.1. Taxonomy (NCBI): domain Eukaryota; kingdom Metazoa; phylum Arthropoda; class Insecta; order Lepidoptera; family Papilionidae; genus Baronia; species Baronia brevicornis. The sequence continues at coordinate 104,520 of JASFAT010001824.1, read as the reverse complement.
AACCCACGCTTTCTTATTAGCCCTCCAATAAACGGGAAGATTATTGATGTTTACTCCTTTAAAGGCACGGGGCATTTTTGATTTGTTAATCACTAATGGTTTCATAATATAATCTCCTGAAGCATTGCTACAGAAAAGAATTGTTATGCGATCTTTTGCTGCTTTATGACCACTAGCCAATTTATAAAATTTTGAGACATAAGTCCTTTCAGGCATTTTTTTCCAGAATAACCCTGACTCATCAGCATTGAAAACCTGATCAGGGGTGTATGAATTGTCGTTAATAATTTCTGCAAAATTTGCTGGATATTCTTGGGCTGCATCTACGTCGCCAGAAGCCAGTTCACCTTTTAATTTTAAGCTGTGTAAAGAATGTCTTATTTTAAATCTTTCAAACCAGCCATGACTTGCCAAAAAATTTGGCTTCTTTTCAGTTGAAGAAGAAGATGGTAATTGCTCTACAATTTTTTCGTAAATTCGTACTGCTTTATTTGTTATAGCGGCCGTATCAATGGGTACTCTTTTTTGTGTTTGATCTTCTATCCAAAGCATTAACGCTTTCTCCATTTTTTCCATTGCGATATTTCTGGTGTATGATGTTGTGCCCATACTCGTGGTATTGCCAGCTGCAACACTCTTTCTAATTGTGTTTTCATTTGTTCTAATAGTTCTTATTGTAGCTTCGTTCATGCTATATGATTTTGCAACATCTACTACTCTATCTCCCTTTCGTAAGCGATCCAAAATTTCGATTTTAGTTTCTAAAGAAATAACTTTTCTTTTAACTTCTTTCGACATTATAAGCCTATAATTTTTTTTAATTTATGTTAATTTATAATAATCTAAATTATGCACTCACTTGTAATTTACGAATATGGAAAATTAAATCTTTCTGAAACTGTGAAACTTTCACTCAAATACAATTTTCCGTAGATAAAACTTTAATTTTATGCGAAGAAATACAGACACAGTGTGCATGTGCAGCAAGTCAGCACATAAGCTCGGGATTCCCCGTGAGATGTGTACACAGCGCACGTGTTCAAACACAGTAGCATTTAGTAGAGTGCAATAAAAACAAAAAGAAAACTTATTTGGAAAACCGTGTAAAAGCGAAAATGTGTAAAACAAGTACCGTGTAAATCGGGGGATAGGTGTATTTACAATGAAACTACTAGGTGACATTTTGAAAAGCGTTTTTAACATTATTTTACTTTAGGTATATATGTATATACAAGATATTTAGATAGTAGTCTCCTTAGTAACTTAAAAAATATTCCCTTCATTTTCAGACCTCCACACCCATATAGAGTGTTCAATACCTGGATGGGAGACCCAGGAAAATTAGTTCTGTTAGAACAGGTATTAAAGGTTATCAAACATGATAATTTACTGTCTTCTACTCGAGAAATCGGACAATTTTTAAAGGACGGTCTCCATCAGTTAGAAAACGAATTTTCACACATAATTAACAGCGTACGAGGACGTGGTACATTTTTAGCCTACAATGCACAGACTACAAGCCTAAGAGACACAATAAATAAAAATCTGAAGGAAAAAGGTCAGTGACAAAAAGAAAGTATTAAAGAGTATGTGTGGGGTAACTTTGAATAATAGAATAAGGAATGAAGTTATAAGAGAGCGATATGGAGTAAAAGAAGATGTTGAGAAAGTTGAGTTGGTTTACGTTGCGGATGTGGATGGAAGGATCGGTAGGGGAAGACCAAGGAAAACATACCTTGACCAAATGAAATTTTAGGAAAGGCCAGGTCAAGAGTACCCTTAGCCGGCGAGCTTGCATGAGGAGAGTCATGACTGTGGAGGAAGCATAGTAAAGTATCCCAAGATCGTAGCAGATGTAGATCTGTGGTCTTCATCTACCCTTACGGGAAAAAGGCGTGATGATGTGTACAAAACTTCTTCATTACGCTTTCTTTTATTTACGCTATTATTAAAGTAAAGCCTCTATAAGGATTCCTTGTGTTTTATATGTGTAATAGTATTATTATAATATACTATTACACAAACATCAAACTTTTTTATTATTGCCCATACATTCAAAAGTTTTATATTTTTTTAGTTTTAAACATCCAAATTTCGTCATTAGTATATAACCAGGCCAATGCCTAAATATTTTCCCCTCCTTTATTTTCTATTTCCCTTCCCATCGCTCCTTACTTCCTCTTTCATTTGGGCCATTTATTAATTACATCGCACGAATTTCATAATTTTTGGATTCCCCCTCCCTCGTTCATGTTAGTGTGACCCCCCTTGGGGTGACATCACTTATTTTACAATTTTAAATTCAAAAATTATTAAATTAAAACTGCTTCTAAAATTATTTGTAAATTTTCTTAAGTATTGATAGAACCCACTTGTGTTTACCTATCGCTTGCATAAAATGAATAAGTTATTTCAATTTATGTTCAGCGAAACCATACACGCAGGGAACTATCAACAACCTGTGGGTCCAATATAACAACGGTTTTAGAATATGCCCCGTTTCTGCAATGCATCAGGTACGTCGTTAAAGCCCGCACCAATGGCATTTGCGCCATTTTACGAAAACGAACAGCCTCGTTGTTTCACAGAATATAGGATAACTCCAACTCTGTAATGAAAATTGTTATTGCTACATTCAACTCGCGCCTTATAAAAAAGCTAAATCCGCTTTTTTGAATAAAATGTATATGATTGACTAAAATTTTACTTTTTAAAGTGTATATAACACTAACACAAAAATGAAAGTGTATGGACCAAAATGTCAACGTCAAAAAGTGTCTTAAATAAAGATTGAGAGAGAGAAGAATATTATTATATTATATCACAACTTAATACATTTAGTTACATTACAATTTCAGGCGTACTCGGCGGAGTGTGTGGGGAAAATGCAATACGCATTAGGCCAGCGCTGATTTTCCAACGCAAGCATGCTGAAATATACTTGGATGCACTAAGAAAGACATTAAAAGAATTGTAAAACTTTGAAATATATATTAGCTTGTCAATATAAGCATTCCATCGTGCGTATGATCACACAGAAGCAAAACATAGGTTATATATTATATATGATTTGCAGTATTATTAGCATTTAATAGTTGTCATACAAGTATTTTAATTCCGAATTATTTCTTGAATCTTATGAACAATTTTCCAATGAATAATGTTAGTAGATACATGAGTATGATCAAGTTACTTGTGTTTTAGAAATATATTTAAGTAGTAATTTTAATATTAATGAACCTATAAAACTGTACTACTGCATGCCTCAAAAATGTCTTCCATTATACTTGTGATCTACTTTGCTTTTTCTTTCTTTAGCCTACTTATAATAATCGAGCGGTGTTTTGTCCTTTATTTAAAAAGTATAATAAAATAAATTCGATACCTCCAAAGACTTAGCTAGTATGCCAAGTTGAAAATCGTAGGTTAACAGGAGGAGCTTCTAAAGAAAAATGTCGATATTTGCTATATAATTAAAGCTATTTTAATGAAATTTTCAGGTTGCGTAGTTCAATTATTGTTACTTAAACCTGCATAATTATATTTGTTCGTTTTCAATTTCAACTTAGCGGGGTATTCAATAGAATAATCATATTTGGCAGCCTCTATGTCGCACAATTTTCAAAAGTACGTTTACTTGGCGTTATGTAAATCTAAAAAAATTTTAATTTCATAATAATTTTTTATATGAAATTTTGGGAACATAATATTAAGACATTAATGAGTGATTTTCCCTTAAAACAGAAAATACCTAAAATTAAATTGGCGCAGTATACCTTGGAGGTGTCGAATTGACAGTGAGCACTAAATATTATCAGTAGCAAAGTTACCACGTTCAGAGTTAATGGTTGCGGATTCGATGCCTGCATCGGGATAAATATATGTATAGCCTACAGATATTAACCCTGAGGGTAGGTGTCCCATCAATCCGCTTTGGATAAACGCGACAAGCTAAATATCTATTACCCCAGAAATGGGGAGGTCCCAAGCCCAGATGTGGAGCACTTTTGGGCTGTAAAAAATTTTATATAGATAAATTTTTTACAATTAATAAACACTGAAATAAATTTAATGTAGAAATATTTTCTATACCAAAAAGTATAATATTTAACAATCAAAAAGGTTTAGGAGATGATTTTACGCCGATTCCTTGCTACCTTTTTCAAAATATCTCGAATGACTTATAAGCGGACCGAGCGTCAGCTGACGCACCCGCGGTGGGTGTAGGTGTGAGAAGCTGTGAAAATGGTAAAAAAATTAAGTAAAAGAACGCCGGCTGAAACCTTTTTGTAATATTTGACGTCATACTGAGCTGAAAAAAAATCGTCAGTTGCATTGTGGACGGGGAATCATGCGTCAGTTGCTCGCATGAACTTGAAAATTTAACAAGGTGATTGTTTAAATAATTAAAAGTACGAAATTAACAATCACCTACGTGTGTAGCGGTAGAGAGATTGTTAGCTGATGCAGTAAAGATTAATACATTTTAATTGATTTTTAAACACATATTTCGAACTAAATTCTGGCCTTGCTTGAGCCCATAACAGCCTGCTTACTATGACTTGTCTTCGCAACACTACCTCCCGGACTACCACAAAATATCAGACTTAATCTCAATTGTTCTACGAGTATATATAAATTATAATTATCTAAAAATAAAAAAAAATATAAATTAATATAAATTATTATTACCATCGGGAAATATAAATTGATTTTCTTAAAACTTTATACAAGATTCACAATGAATAATAAAATTAATACAATATTAATTTACTCATAAAAATCAAATACAATATTTATTCAAAAATAGGTATAATACATATAAATTCATAAAAATAAAAGTATTTCAATTATTAATGGAGTCAGGCGTTACTTTGCGGAAATCCATCACTATATGGACAGTCAAAAACTTTACTTAGCTAAGATCCGCGACAAGCAAAAAAATAACAGAAAATTAATAATGTGTGTTTTTCTGTTGGATTAAGTGGATTTATTTGGAACTTAAATCAAAACCTTACCAAAAATCGGCCATCAATTCTCCACCCACCAACCACTATACACAACACCAAACCCACACTACCACTTTTCCATCTTGTAAACGACACGTGTTTCGCCCTAACACGAGGCATCTTCAAGTATAGCAGACTGTACGGAAGACAACCGAAAAGTCTTTGATTTTTCGGTTGTCTCTGTTCTCCACTTAATCCAACAGAAAAACACACATTAATTTTCTGTTATTTTTTTGCTTCTGTTGACCACTTAATCCAACAGAAAAACACACGTTATTAATTTTCTGTTATTGTTTTGCTTGTCGCGGATCTTAGCTAAGTAAAACTTTTGACTGTCCATAAAGTATTTCAACATAACCCCAACGAACAAATGATGTCATCCATTGATTGATTTGATTCGAAGACGTAAATGGTTTTAGCCTATAGGCTTTAATAGCTTTATTGAATACTGGGCCTGCGGGAAAGTAAAATATATTTGGGAATCTGCGCAAATCGCAGATTCCATCGGCTGGACGCCGTGTCGTACACGTGTGTGTGCCGGTTTTAATTTCGTCATGACGCTACGTTAAATATGTAGGGCGGGGTTTGGACTGTAGTAATTATAGTTCCTATTAGTCCCTTAGGCCCTAAGGTCTAGGGGGTGAGACCTGACCGCGTACGTGAGAGAATCTTGTGTAAGCGGCCGGTGTAGAAGTGTTCCCTACTCTACGTGCTCGGCTAGAGCCGGGGTGCATGTGAGTGTTGGTGTCGTGGGTAGATCCGAAAGACGCCATTTCGTCGTCCGGATTGTGTAAGACGTTACGCGGGCATCATTTTTTCGGGGGCGTGTTAAAATTGGGCGAATAATTGATCGATTGTACCACCAGAGGATTCGAATGGGATTCCGATCTCTCAAAGTATTTTTTCGAGGATGTTTTAAAGTGTTGTTTGACGCTCGGCAAGTTGAGGTCGCAATGGAGGTCGATATTACGCTGGAACCACTGAGCACCAGTGACTTGACGAATGAAGCGATTTTGTATCACTTGAAGTTTATCTATTTTCCTTTTATGCCCGTGCGCGAAGGAGACACTGGTGTAGGAAAAAATTGACCGGGCGCGTGTTTTGTAAAGAAGTCGCTTATGACTGAGGGACAGTTTGCTGCGGGCGTTTATTAAAGGGTGGAGGCTACCTAAGACAAAGGCTGCTTCGGATCGAGCGTCTTGAATGTGTTTAGTAAAATTCAGGTGATTGTCATGAAAAACGCCTAAATATTTGACAGACTTTTTCCACAGGATAGGTCTGCCAAAGAGAGTGATGTTTAAAAGGCAGCCACTACGTTTGTGAGAGTCTCTACTGGTGCCCCTAGAGTAAATTGCTTCACTTCCACATTTTCGGAACCATTCACCAAGAGTAGTGGCCGCGGTTTGGATCCGTTTCGACACGCGGTATTTTAGAATAGAATAGAATAGAAAAACTTTATTTATGACACCATTTTTTTACAATTACTAAAATTAAATCCTTAATAATATTCTATATACAAATAAAAACACAAAACAAAAAGAAAATAATTTTAATCTAACGAGTGTCATAAAATGGTTCTTGCTCAGCATATGCCGGGCGCAGTATTGGAACACCCGGCGCTGGTTTTCAGCAACAACCAACGTGGTCAGATCGCGGACCACAGTGACGATATTTATATTAACACTCGTACATACAAATACATCCATATATATAACTACTCATACTCATATACACATACACATAAATACACGTACAGTACAATGAAATTAAAAAACACAAAGTCATGTACTAAATTCACCGCGTCCAAAAGAACAAGTTCCTGACTGCATACTTAAAATTAGATTTTTGTATTTTTTTTTAAATATATTTATTGTATGCAAGTCACGAAGAGGTGGTGGCAAGTTGTTCCAACATTTGGTTGCGGTGTATTTAAAACTACCACGAAACGCAGCTGAGCAGTGGCGACGAACAACCAGCAATGACCTAGACGCTCTGGTATCGCCAGCGCTATTCCGTTTACGGGACCATGTTAATTTATTATATAAATATGATGGGGATTCATAACGAATCATACCAAATAGAAGGGTAGCGAAATGAAGCTCCCTGCGGTGTCTCATTTTTATTATATTAGCTTTATTTATGTATGGCGTAACATGTTCCCGTGGAGCTATATTAAAATAAAATCTTGCGCATGGATTTTGTATGCGCTGTATAAGTTTTTCTGTTCGAGCTAGTAGACGGGGTCCATATACAGTGTCCGCGTAGTTAAATTTCGATAATACTAACGAGTCGCATACTGTTATACGGAGAGGTATGTTGAGCTAGTCTCGAATTCGATACAGCACTTTAAGTCGATAGAAGCAGTTACGCACTAAACCCATAATATGTTTTTCGAATCTAATACTTTCATCGAGAAGAACACCCAAATTACGCGCAATACCCGCTCAATCTGCTTTTCGCCTACAATTACAATAGGGGTTTGTAATTCAATTTTGTGCACTTGTTTTTTGTCCCTAAGACCTTGACCATAATGTAATGCGCTTTAAATCGTCATTTAACTTATTTGACTCTATCAGATGTGTAGAGGGCGGTGTCGTCCACGAAAAGGGCGAGCGACACGCTCGCGTGCTTCGGAATGTCGGCGGGGTAAAGAGAGAACAGTGGTGAGAGGCCGGATTCCTGTGAAACCCCGGGGCAGGAGCGCGATCCTTCGACGCGGAAGCGGTAGGTTTGATTCCTAAGGAATTCTCGTATGATGTGAACGAGTCCATCAGGCACACTCATGTGGTATAGTTTGTATAACAAACCGTTGTGCCAGACCTTGTCGACGGTTTGAGCCGCATCAAATAAAAGTGCTCTTGTGTTTATCTGTCTACGCTGAGATGTACCTTTAAGAATGTGAACCCTCAGGCGAAGCACCTGCTGGGGACAAAGAATGATGTTTTCTAAACCCGAATTGTTCGTTTGGGATGAGGTTATTGGACTCAACGTATGCTTTAAGCCGGCTCAAAATGACACGCTCGTAGATTTTCCTTAGGGGAGGCTAACCGGTTTGTAACTAGCTGGTAGGTTACGAGGCTTATATGGTTTGGGGATGCCGAAGACGTCGGCTTCTTTCCATGCGTCCGGTTACGAACTGGTCATGAGAAGCACGTTACAAATGTTTACTATAATCGTAAGTAGCGGCAAGGTCAACAGTTTGACTACCCGCATGCTAATACCGTCGGCACTCGGGGCCGTGCGGCTTTTATAGTTCTTTATGATGTTTTTATCTTCGTCGAGTGAGATGGGTGCCAGTGATTCATCTGGTGGTACTGAGTTCCGACGCGATACTTCGTCATCCACATGTGCGATGTGGGCAGGATCGAACGACTTTTGATTGGTGTCGAATCCAATGATTGGTGGAGAGGGTGCACTGGGCTTTCAGACTGTCGGCTAAATATTCCGTCCGAAGTCCATCTAGAGAGCCTTCGCCAGATGCCAGTTTGCGTGGTCGTCGTGGGATAAGTTCTAAAGCAGGTTGTCCCAGGTGAGCGCGCGAAACTCGGCTATGCGCTTTCTCACAGCCCTTTGGAGGTGGCGTAGCCGGGATCGATTTTCATCTGTTTTGTAGATATCGTACCGCCTGAGGGCGGCATTTTTGTCTCTCATCTGACACCTGAGATTTCCGGGAAGGACCTAGCGGTGATCGTTTGCTGCGGAGACCTCTTTCGACGAGTATTCGATCGATGTGCGATGCGCGGAAAGAAAGTCTAGCTAGTCGGAGATAGCTTTAAGAGCTGAATCGCGTGAGTCTATGCTGGAGAGAATGTTATTCAATGGTCTCAATGGGTCGGACATCTAGGGTTATATTTTTAAACACATCCATCCATTGGTATGGGATTCATATTGACATAGACACGTGGACAGATTGTCCACGTTTTTAACATAATGGAAAAAAAATTATAAATTTATATGATAAAAAAATATTTTGTAAAACAAAAGTTTTGGGACAAAATACAAGTAGGTAACTTTTTAAAATGAAACAATCATTTCATAAAAGGGTTTCTACAGAACCTTCAATAAGCAAGTCTACAAATAACTCAATGGCCAGAAACTGTTTTGTTACGCCGAAGGTATTGCAGACGTCTGTATGTGTGCTTTTCATTAGGCGGGTGGCTTGTTCGTTTGACTTTCAATAATATAAAAAATAAAAAACAGTAACAAACAATTTAGGTACACCATGAATTTCTTTTTTATTATCGATATCTTTGGTGTAAATCGCCGAGATACGGTCACCTTAATATCGGGCCGCCTCTAATAATTAAAATGTGAAGTAAACAAAATTTCTCCCAGAGCTTGCTTTGTACACAATAAGTCCAGTTATGTTGTATACAATCGTTACTTTTGCCTACACCTATCCGATTTTAATAAGTCACCGACAGAAACAAAAGTAAATTTTTGCGTAGGATAACCGGCGCTCCGCTTTAAAGGCCTTGAACTACCCACGATAATTCAACGCTTGAAACAAATTTCACGACGATATTAAACGTTGCTTTCCTTCATCTTGAACCGCTGGTGTTTGGGGTATCAAATAACATCCTATAAGGGAACGTTCGCTTTCAACGTAAGTAATCGAAATCTGTTCTTATCTGACTGACTAGATCACAGTGGATAAAGTTCCCTCCAACCTCTAATCAACGTCGTCACACACTGGCAGACTTCTAACACCCGCCACCAGGTGCGGTTTGAATAGCTCAGTTGGTAAGGATCGTGCTTACAATCGGAGGACATGAGTTCGTATATTCCCTTGTACTATTGATGTGAACCATTTCACTGTACAAGGCTTATTAGCTTAGTTCTTAACTTAAAAGAAAAGACAAAATACCGCACTCGTTGGCGAGGGCGTTTCACGGCATTTTGTACCAGGCCATTATTGGCTGAATGGCTCATGGATTGCAAATACTGGCGGAAGGAAGTGGAGCCCCTATTGCTGTTCCTATTTTGAAGTCCTATGTATCTGAACTATTCAACGACAACGTGAATATTTGAAATTAAAGAGTTAATCTAAAAGTGAGCCATATTGCATATAAGGCTTTAATGGCCTTAGAACGATAATAATTTGAATTTGCTTTAAGTGATAATTATACATTAGTATGTACTTAAAAAACTACAGTTATAAATTTTTTGTAAAAGCACTACGGCCATTAACACACATGTTCTACTTTCTCTGGTAATTTGTTGTATGTTGGATTAATTTAAAGCATAATTTTCAACTTTATTCCCTTACAATATGACCGTTGTTAATAAAAATAAATTTGTCCACTAAAGTGTGAAGACAAGTTAACATATCCACTCATAAATTTCACTAAATGTTACGCCTCGGAGATTTCAATTATTGATTCGTTCATAACTGACATTGACACAGATTTTCTAAAATACTTTTATTGCCATTATCTATCGGGGCCAAAAGAAAAAAAATTAGCACAGAAGTTGTGTTAATCTATCGTTATTTAAAAAACATAATTTTTAAAATTGCGACATAAACGATTAACTAAAAATAAATCGAAATATTCTTAGTTCTAAAAATCTAAATTCTGCAAAAGTTGAAGTCAGTGGAGTTCGTGGTACATGGAACATAAATGGGCTGTGAAAAAATGTGGTTGAACGTTGTCCTGAAGAAGCAATGCAATTGACCAGTTTCTATTGTTGCTTTCCCATCATCTTTTGCAATTGTTGAGTATACACCACTGCAGTGTTTATCTGACTTGATTTAAACAACCTACAGTGGATATAACTAGCATAATTCCATCAAATACTTATAAATATCTTCTCATGAGTTAATCTTTCGCTTGAGGTTTTCGTATTAGAGTTCAGTCATTGTGATGAACATTTTCAATTATTATACAGGATCTATTGTTTGTGTTAAGTAGATAACAATACGGTCCAGAATCCCCTTATCTGGAATTCAGAATCTAGGTTCATCTGCATACATTATGGATTCTTCGAGCTGTATTTGCAACAGTTGTGCCACAGCGGCACCCATATTTGAAAATATTTTAACTTCCATAATTATGAACAGAGCGATGTCAGAGCAAAATTAAGCCGAAAACTAATCACTAATTTTAAAACAGATTTTCATTAGCTTTAATTTTAAAGCAGAAGACACTTCTCGCCCTTATCATCCCTTAGCCAATAGAACGATTTGAACTCGCATCGAGGTTAATTTGAGTGATGTGTCTTCGAGACACAATAGACTTACACAAACTATATCGAAAAACCTAAAAACTAATTTTTGTATTTAACTTAGTATCGACCGAGGTTTGCACCCTTGGCTCAGATGTCGGGTACTAAATTCGGTTATCTCTTATTTAGGTATACAAAATAAAAATAACACGGAAGAAATAATTGTTTAATGCAAGAATTTACAAGTACAACAAATAGAAATCAGCCAAATCTACACCCTAAACAAAAAACTACTTAAATCATACTCTTACCTTTTACTGCTTTCAAATCAATTATTACTTAATAATAGTATAAAAACATGATTATGCATCAGTAATCGTTAAACAAATGTGTTAAGGAAAACACAAAAAATAAAAATGCGTTACTTGTATACATAATTTATATCTCATTCAATCAGCAAATAATCATCATAAGACAATACAGTCGCTCAACATAGCAATTTTAGATAACTGTTACGTCATGGGACGTTTCCACGATTTATTTTTAGATTCGTAAGTGAATAATAGTGAACGTAAATATTTTAAATACTTTCTAATAATATCATGCCCGCACCGTGTAGACTGAAATAATACATACGATTTCTATTAATGGATCATTTTTGATAAAGATATTAAAAAAATGTACACAGAATACTAATATTGTAAAATTTACAATCTGTGTATACAATAAATAAGTACCGAAATGATTATTTTACAAAGTTTTATTAAATTTTTTATTTGTGAACGTATTCAAGCACATCTTGTATCATTTACACATTAATATTGCATATGAAATCATTATCACCTGTCTTTATTACTCTAGACGTAACTCAATGACGTGTTGTACCACTATAAATATTATCGGCAAATGTGACGACTGAGGTATTTCTAGCTCTAGGCTGATTCATATGTCTGAGACTTTTACCGGACTCTTAATAATGTAACCGTACACCTATAGAAATTGCGATTTACACTGACAACTACTTTTTTTGTTGAACTTCACGCCTTTATAATTCGGTATCAATTGTTAATAGATATGGTGAAATATATATTATTATGCTATTTTCCCTTGAATATTACAAGCGGTAAATTTAAATAACCTTCACAATATCGCCTACATAATCTCGTTCGATTCTATCTATACTTTCAAATTATATTAACAGATATCTCAAATATTAATGTAGTTTATTTCCTATTCTTGGGCGTTATATGTCACTTAAGCACGTTAAAAATATTATGAAATTTAAAGAGGAACTTAATCAGATATTAAAATTACGTATTAAATAGGTGACTTCATCATAATAAAATAGTTTTTCAGATAATACATGTTTTACATTACAAAAGGCAATTGTATGTGGTGTATATTTTGATTACATATTAATATGTAAATTAAATAGGTAAGCCATTGGATAAACAAAAACATCTACCAGTATATAAAAAAAGGAATTATTATTCCAGAATTGAAGGGAAACTTTTATTGTTATTCTCTCTTCTATATCTTTATTGTTATTAATAGTTTTATATACATACATTTTTTTTATATATTCACGCCTATCCCCCGCAGTGGTTGAAGAGACCACAGAGCGCCATCCGCTACCATTCGTCGCAGCGAAACGGCTCTCCATTAGTTGCTTTTCGCCCTCGTGAGAATCAGGACGTGACGGGTGGCGAACCACGTTGTCGTCATTTTCAATAAATTAAGCATATATATCATATTTATGTATACATAAATATGATATATATGATATCTTCCACATTGTGTGTTCTTTTTTAATTATATGCATTTTAAATAAAATGTTCTTATATTAGGTAAATGTTCTATGATTTAGCTGATCTTCGTTTTAATTTTTACATTGTTGCCCGCTGCAACCTTATTACAATTAATAACTAGCTTTGATTACAGAATGTTTCGCCGTTTTAAATCCCTAAAAACATAACAAGCCAACACAAAGGCTCCAACGGTAATAGTGCAGCTGTTAGGTGTCGGCTCTACGATTGCCAATCCCTTTACCTATTGTAGGGAATAATGTATGTCCTTCCTAAATTGACAGAGGCCTTGGTCCCAATGTCAATTAAAATTAGGTATTCGAATTTTTTAACGCTTTTAAATTCCACTAAATCTTAATATTCTATTTTGTTGTGAAAAATTATTTTATACATTTTATATATTATTTTATATATTATTATTTTATATATTATTTTATATAAAATTTTATTCATAGTTTGGATAAATCAACACCGAGTCTCTACTAAGAATTAACATTGAAAGCATTCTATTTTATCTTATTTCTATTATACTTTAAAAGATACTCGTTTGAAGCGATGGTAACATAGCATAGGTCTTTAAAATAATATTTATAGCATATTATTTTCTTAGGATTCGGGTTTTATGCATAAAATAATATTGGCGAAGTGTTTGTTAGGGTATAAAATTGATAGAAAAATATTTAGGTAATATGTATATATCTCCAACCATTGATTAAATACAATACGTTATGTTCTTACATACATCGCTTCAATGTTATTATAATGTACAGAACACGAAAATGGTATTGTTTAGTATATATGATAATTTTGTATCAGTTTAATTCCAATATACTATAAGTATCCAACTAAAAAATACAGCCGTAACAGGGGACACAGATATTCGCCGTGTTCATAAATGTATCGTAATCCCCACGCAGATACATTGGCAAGTAGATGCTGCAGCTCATTAACTGCTTTTTTCCTATCATTGCCAAATATGCCACCCACGGGAACACATAGGGCAGCGACCATGTCTCAAACTGTTTATGCTTATATAGCGAAGAAATTATTTATATTTTTATTTAACGTTCATTATCATTGTTTAACTTACGGCAGTCCACTGTTATAGATAGATCACGTCTTCCAAAACGCTACATAGTCTGATCTTCGACTACACGAATCCAGTCTACCAGCCGCCTACAGTTAAGGTTATAAAACTTTAATTTTCACTCGGCCGCGTTCGATATCTTTCGGCTATGTCGGAATCGATAAGAACATGGTTGCGACCATACGTCAAAAAATTAGCATGGAGTTGGGTTTGAAAATTACGTCGAACTGACATGGACATTGTTATTAAACAATTCTAAATGATCTAAAAGTTTATTTTGATACCTATTATAGGTTCTAAAAGGCAAGAATTTTCTTAAGACATAGTTGCCCATTATTAACGTCATCTCAGACAATTTATATATATATATATATATATATATATATATATATATATATATATATATATATATATATATATATATCATGTATATATGTGTGTGTGTGTGTGTGTGGTAAATATATTTTAATATTTTTCTTATCCTAACTAAAGATTATAAAAATGAAATTAAAAAATTTGCCCAAACTGTTATATGTTTTCCGTCTAAGTAATTCTCTTTATATTACTTAAATATTACATTAGTACTTTATATTACTTAAATTTACATTTTCATAAAATCACCACTAAATTTTTATAAAATCTTATGTGTGTTTTTATACCATCGTATCTTTTTAAAACGATGCAGGTAAGGGTTAATTATATAAGTGTATGACATGCTTTTAAACTTTCTTGCTAAGGGTTTTGATATATACGTAGGAAACGGGCCAAAAATTGGGAAAGGAACCAGTGCGAAAATTCGCCTTATAAAGGAATTTTTCTACAACATATAAAATCAGTTTTTATTTAATTACTCCTACGTCCACTGTTTCAATTGTTATTAACTCAGTAGGTAAATATCGAAATATAATTGAGACCTGAAGGCTATGTCCATGTAAGTGCGTGAAAAGGCGAAAAAATTACTGATCAAGTATTTCATGGACTATATTATAGCTTAAATGTGTTGTTTGGCTATTATGCGTAAAATTGTATTTATTTTAAATATGTATATAAAAACTTACTTTTTTACATTTCAGGTTTTAATCACAATTTTATCGCTCGTGTGTTTTTGCCTTATAACCATCAAATGAAATAACTCAATTGTATTGCATGCTTTGCTTTACTTAATTTTTTTTTACTTAATGTTCTTTATAGATTGTAGGCAGTCTTATTTAGTAGAAAATAGGCGCGGTTATGAAAACGCCTGTTATGACTTCTCTTTAGCTTATCGAGAACTTTAAAAAGTTTTAATCGAGTAAATTGAACATATGAGAATATTCCACTAGGTGACAATTTAGCCAACAAAGGGGTAATTACAGTGTTATTATTCCCTCCTGGAGATCGAACACTAGTGTCATTGGAGTAGATCAATTATCGGTTTCAAGCATTTGTTTTCTTATTTCGACATAGTAAGTTTCTACCACAAAATTAATAACTTTTCAGTGCAAAAAGTATATTGCAGTGCATTGTGATAGTCGAAAATTTTGGAAGAAACATCGTTTAGTGCTTGCCATTGGCATCTGTTTTATAGTCACCGGAAGAGCAAATGTTTTTTTAAGGTTTGTTTTTATCAAAATTAATTGAAATATCTAGAAAATAGTCTATTTTTTTAATAATCGTTGTATATAACAGGTGTTTTAAACGTTATCGGAGTGATGTGTCGTGCCATTGTTTTTCAACTTTTTGGTATGCATCATACTTTGTGTAGGTGTTAGACAACTATTCAAATTTTTTAAACAAATTAGTAATTATTACAAATTCATTACCAATACCTAGAATGTAAACTTCCTTTAATGACTAATCAGCTGAACAGTGTAAACAAGTTATTATTTTAGCAAAACTTGAAAAAATACTACAAAAACTGTAAGCTCATATATGTTAATTTTATACAAATAAGAATGTTGAAAGATTCATGAAATATTTTTATCTTGAATGCAGGGTTAAAATATCAATTACTAAGAAAATTAAGGGAAAGTAGAAGTCAAAAGTTTTAAATGCCTATGATGAATTTACTCTGTTTTTAAATGAAAGGTATTTTAAAAAAAACATACACAATAAAGAAATTGGCAATTGTCTAAACATTTTTTTTATTCAATTTTTTTTCATAAAAATTAACCATTCATTATGCTCATATATTTGTACCAAGAAAAGTGAATTATTTATTTTTCATTACCTCATCCTGTCCTTCTTGCTTTTGGCTCTTTTTTTAATTTAATATAATTTTATTGTATAATGAATTTTTTTTCATCATTATTGTTTTGACAACCATAGGCACAAGAGTATCCACCATTACAAGAAAGCCATTGCACTCAAAGAGAAGCTGTGTGTGAGCCGTTTACCGGTAAACAGAATGCAAATGAACATGAACAACTTTATTCTGCAGCTCACACTTTTCGCAATAATGAAATTAACACTCACTCTTAAATTAGATCAAAGCCTTAAACCATTACAACAATGAATAAATAAGTAGTAAGGCAAATAGCATAGAAATTATTTTGTCAACTTAATTCACTTCTTTGTTTATGGCTTTCTTTCTTTATTTCATTCTGCGACTCCCATGACTGACATGACACTGGCAAATTTCACTCATAGTTAGTGAAATTTGCCAGTGTCATATCAGTCATGGGAGTCGCACAATGAAATAAAGATGTCTTTCATATACAAAAGTTCTATGAGCTGAAGAATATTATAAAAAAAAATTGTGTACTGTGTGTAAATGTTAAATGATAACTGAATGAGTGGTGGGGTTACCGCCTGTGGAGTCAATGGCTATGAAATTGATTCCCACATCTGAATAAATACACATATAGCTTATAGGTATTACTTCTGAGTCTGGGTGTTCTGCCAATCTGTCTTGGACAAATGTGGTAGGTTTATGTGCATTCCTTCATTAAACCTCAGAAACGGGACATGTGTGTATCTCAAAAATTTGTAAAATGACAAATTTTAGTTCACCTATTTAATCTCTTTGGAATAAAGCAATTTATGTTTAATTTTATCTTTTCATTTGTTTCTAAAATTGTCATTCACCTATCTATGTCAAAGGCTGATGTTATGTCAATTGCAGTTAAAGAATAAAATGGGAGTGGATAGTTTGTAAATATGTTTTAAACTTCTTAATACATAAAGAAATATTTCATAGCAGTCCTTGACTTGCATTTCCAGTATTGAATATTTTTAACATTGGGGTATTTATATAACTAAGCACATATTGATTAAGAAAATTTGTATTTCAGACCTTTATAACCCCTTCGTGGGAATCTAGCCATGGTGGACTACTACAGAATATTGGGTGTGTCAAAGACTGCCAGTGAAACAGAAATAAAAAAAGCGTAAGATTTAGGTTATTTTCAATAAAAACTAGGATTTGAAATGCTTTTTATAAATTGTATTGTATTTAAAACATTTTTATAAAAAACATATGATCATGTACCCCTTTATAGTTTTTCGAAATCTTCTTAGATCCCCATAAATTTTAATTAAAATAAAATCATACTGTGTTTGTACACTTATTTTATGATTTAACATAACATATCTTAACGCCTAACTTCCGTAGGGGTTGGCAGATACCACAGATCTCCATCCACTATGATCCTGGCACACCTTCCTTTCTTCCTCCACACTCATCCATCCATTCTCTCACATTCATCGTAGCGAAACGGCTCTCCGTTAGTCGCTTCTCGTTCTTGTGGGACGTGACGGGTGGCGAATCACGTCGCCGTCATTTTAACAAATTAGGCATATTAAAATTCGTTATAGTGAATTCCATGAGCCGCAAGGGAGGATGGAGGTCAGCCCCAGCAAACCCCAGATGCTTTAAGGCATCTGGGGTGTCATGCGGTAAGGCACTATAGCACCCGGGGGAGCCCGATCCCGAGACCGTCAGCACGCTTACGACTAAGCTTGCCCCTAGCCACGCATCCATAGGCACGGCAGACTGTGGATTGGCGGAGAGGAAGGGAAAAGGATAGAGAAGAAAGAAAAGGACAGGGGAAAGATGGATTTAGACAAGATGATAGGGATATGATACTACCGCAGTGAAAGACGAGTGATATGGTAGTAGCTCGGAAGCCGGGGTCGCGTACCCGTGAGTACCAATACTACCGGACCTGATGATTTTAAACATTTAGTAATTTCACATTATTACATGATTGCTTAATGAAAAATATCTTAATTTTGAAATGTATACTGTAATAATATTTGTAATAAGTAAAGTAACTACAGATTTATTGCTTCTTAATTAATGAGGTGTGCCTGGTGATTCTTGTAACACTTGAATATATATGTTTATTAATTTATTTTCTATAAAGAAGTTAATTAAGTCACATATAATAACATTCACAAATTTTACATATACAGATTGCTATGTAGAATTTGTGAATTGCGTAGAATTGTCCTTTGACCCCCAATTGACCCTCCCCCCCCGGCTCAAATCAACCCCTACTTTTGTTAAATAGACCCCATGGGGTCTATATAGACCACTTTGGCGACCTCTGCGTTACATACATGTTTGTGTTTAGGTATGTAGCATCATCCAAGAAAACAAAATACTTAAAATGTGTTATTACTCAATATTAGTTTTTATTGTAGGTATACTGTTTGAAAAAATAATGAGTATATGTTTTTGTTGATAGTTACAGAAAATTAGCTTTAAAATGGCATCCTGATAAGAACCCTGATAATGCTGATGAAGCTAATAGAAGATTCAAGGAAATTTCTGAAGCATATGAAGTTCTTTCTGATGGTAAATGATGAAATCTTTGATTTAATATCTTAAAATTAATCAACTTTAGGTATGTGATTAAAGAGGCTAATGGGTAATTATAAAGTTAATTTATATTTATTCAAATTTTGTACATTATTGTTGGTTATATATTTATGCCTCTTCACATAAAAATATATATTTATCTTATTAATAATAATAATCTTTATTTGAGGCAATCATTTTTTAGTCCATACATTTTACATTATTGTGCTACTAATTATATACATCTTAAAAATTATGTTAGTAAATCATTTACATTGAAGCCGATGTAGCTGTATCATAAGGCGCGAGTTAAATCTAGCAACAACGGTTTTCATTATAGAGTTAGAGCTATCCCATATTTTGTGAAGCAATGAGGCTGTTCGCTTTCTTAAAATGGCCCAAAAGCCACTGGTGTGGGCTTTAATGAACATACCTGATGTACTGCAGAAACAGGGCAGCTCCAACAATATTCTGAAACCATTGTTATATTGGATCTGCAGGGTGTTGATGATTTGAAACGCACCACAGGCTGCATGTGTAGAAGACTTGGCAGCAGTGTGCCAGCATATTACATCTTATTGTGAACGCCCTCTGTTCCCTTTCTATATCAGCATGATCAGTATCTGTTACATAGTGCCCCAGATACTTAAATTGCTGAACTTGATTCAACCTGACACCATTCATTTTTATGGCAGGCACATATGCTGTATATTTTCCCCCAGTGGTCTTGAATACTTAATAAAGTTACTTTAAATATAATACTTAATCTTTTTCATCATGAAACACTATAAATTGTTATACATTTTAATTGAAATAGTATTATGAGAGGCTTCAAATATTAACTTTTGTTTTAATATGGAGTATAAATGCAAAATTTTACTATACCACAGCTTGCATATGGCATATATACAAATAAAATTAGTTTTTAACACTTACTAAAGTATTTGAGTGATTTCTGTATACTGGACAACTTTTAAGCAATTTCCGGCAAATGAAATGTAACATGTTCTGAATTTGTTCATTAATATGTGTGCTTTACATAGGGCATTTATCTAGTACATTGAGGATAACTTATATACAAAGCTAATTATGTAGTATGGAGTATGAATACTTCATAGTTGTTATCAGAAGTCTGTGGTAGAAAATACTTTCAAATAATAATTGGATAACTTTTAAATTCATTCCAGTTTACATCTCTTACTGAGTTTTACTGGTTGTGATAACACATAGATTTACACATTCAGTTATGAGACACTGGATAAAGTAAATACTAAACTACATTAGAATGTCAGTCATTAAAGTTTACCATATAATTTTATTGTTGGGTAGAAAACAAGCGGAAAGTATATGATGCTCGGGGATCCAGTCACCATGGTCACAGATATCAAAGCAAGAATGGAGTTAATGGGCACCGACACTTTAGCTTCAAGGGGTTTTTTGGAGACACACCCTTTCACCGATTTTTTGGTAGTTGTCAATTTACTGTAGGGCTAGAACCATCGAATATTATCATTTTAGTATCCTAGATACTATTTTTAAAAATTAATAAAACTAACTCGACTCCTGGTTAGTCTCTATAGGAAATGTTTTATAAATATAAAAATAGCAAATTGTACTGTAAAGTAATAAACTTTTGTGGCAATTGTAAATGTGTTACAATGATATGCATCAAATCAATCTCCAAAATAAATATTGGTTTGTTATAGGAATTTAATCATAACATTATTGAAATCATTAAAAATAAGTATTAAAATTGATTTATTACTTTACAAATTAAAAAATACTTTTGTTTACTTTAATTTAGAGATGTTATATGTTAAACAAAACACTACACGTTTCATCTGTTTACTGATATTTTATAGTCCTTATTATTCTGAATGTTGGGCAAGGGGCATCCACATTTCTAAAGGAACTGAAGATAAACTTGGTGGAAGTTTTTCCGATGTCCAGATTTCAAATAATAAATATATATTATATATATAAAGAGGGAGATTACTTATGTAGAAAATAAAAAAAAACATTGGGTAACAAAGATTTGATTCATATTATTGGCTCTTTAGATTCGCTCAATCAATTCATATATTATTGTTAAATTTTTGTGTCTATTTCATATTAATGAACTTGTTTTAATAATGCAAATAGAACTCTATCTTATCTATCAAAGATACAAATATTATCTAAATTTAAGTTTTCTATCTTCAATTTTTTTATAAAAAAAAAATATTCATTACCCAACACTTGTCATAGTTTTTGGTCCCTTAAATCAAAGGAACATTCTAATTGTTTGAAATAATCATACAAGAAGATTGTGTAAAAGACCATATCATGCTTCTGTATCTTATATAAATAATTTTTCCGATCTATATGTGCCACTATATATCGCGCACAAACAATTATCTGACCTGGGACAAATAAAGTGATAATATTCAGATAAATAATATAGCAAATAACAATTAGTTTGGATTATTGAACTTGCCTAGCTAATTATAATACTAACTGTTTAGTTTGTGTGGAACTGTAATAATATAGTGTGAACTGTGACTTGGTTTAAATTTCAAGTACTATTTAAGCATGAGATCTCATACGAATGAGGCCTATCAATAGATATACATTTATTTTATACATTTTCAAAAATAGTAATTGATAATTTAAATTTTATATCTCTGTTATATCGGATATGCAATTTTGTATTTCAATGTTTCATGAAAGTTTATTGATAAGGCCTGAATTAATCTGATAAGTTATTTAATATTGCAAACATCTAATTTGGTTGATATGAAATTATCGCTTGTAATAACACTTCAAATAATGAATGCTATTTAAAAATAATCTCCATTATTACAATTAAAAAATGATCCGATGTAGAAAATGTATTAAAAAATTTACAAATATCCAAAGTTTGCATCACCACCTATATTTTTATTCAACAAAATATTTATGGTTTGCGTTGATTCCCATGTATATCGTATTACGTACCTCGTATTGTCTATTAAAAATGATTACAAATAAACTGAGGGCTGTGAGAGCGGGTAAACTACCAAAAAGTAAATTAATAAAAAAAAATTACTTGCTAAAATGGGCAAAAATTGTCATATAAAAAATAATCTATTTTTAAATAAATAACTCATTTAAGATATTGGTGATATTAGTACAGTAATATCAGTCTCAACAGAACAGCACCTTTAAATATCAACAGAATAAAGCTCATAAATCACCTCAAGATCTCCATACTTATCAATCACAGGTGTAATAATATCATTACTCATTTATTTGCTTTAAAATATTAACGTATTAATAAATAGTATACATAAAGGTAAATGTTAGTTATTAATCGACCGAATATTCGGTTTCTGCTAAAGTTTCGGCAAAATGGTCGGATTATCTTTTGCTTTACTGAAGGCTCACTAAAGTAATCAAAATTAACAGATCGGCTGATTGATCTTTAAATCACTAGGATTTAGATCTTTTGGAAACAATTTTGGCGCATAATATAATGTTAACTTTTCAATTTAACTTCTGGCATAATTAAATGATATTTCACAATAATTTCTTACCATTGTACTAAACAAAGTATTCCTTGAAATATATAATGTATTTATTTAATTGAATAAAAAATTAGAATGGAACATTCAGTTGCTGTATATATTGCAAAAATTAAGCATTGGCCTTCCGAATAAATGTGAGGTGTTCCTTCCTAAATAATGAATCTCGCCATATATTCACGTGAAACATCAAAAAAATAAGTAATTCAAATCGCAAACTTCAATAAAATAACTACCTATTTAGGTATTTATTTTATTTTTGTAAAAATTATAGGCTAAAACAAAACTTCGCTGAAATTATTAAGTAATAATGCCTTAGTTCCAATATTTTTCTCGATTAACTCTTCAGAATATCACATGTTAACGATCCTAAATAAACTCTAGGGGGGACAAAAATACTGATCCAAAAGAAGCAGAAAATTTATCTTACTCTTCAGGGAGAATATTTTTTGTTGATAAAGTTAGTTGTTTATGGTGTTGCAAAACCAACTACTTGCAAAATCAATATTCTAAAAGGGGTGTGTGGGATCGAGTGTCGAGTATGAACCGTCTACTTTATTCTATTCAAAAAGGACTATTTGTATTTTTTCTTTTTTTGTTATTTTTTATTAATAATAATTACGATATTTTTTATATATTTTACGTATATTATTTTAATCCGCGAAAATAAAATTAATTTACTAATATTTATGCAGTTATTTAATTTCATATAAATAAAAAAATTAACATCAAGGTAAAATATCAACAATTGTTAAAAAAATTTACTTTTGTCCGAAACCAGAGTAGAAATCTAAAATTGGTTTCTGTTACAGCTGGAATTCTAATGTTGGTCTGTCACTAATAAATGTGTATTGCGCTTATACTAAAATATTTGTTAACTGGTTGATTTTTACAAAATATTTTTTATTAAATTTATATTATTGCTATCAGGCAATCGCTTGATAAAACATAATTATTCGTGCCATAAAATTATATATCATTTTTGTATTTCAATATACACTAATTTACATTTGTATATTCCGTTTAGAGAAATCAAGGCATTTAAATTTACTACCAAATTTAAAAAATCCAATAATACATAAGATTAAGGTGTAAACCCCACAACAAGTAATATCGTAAGTTGGAAGTTTATAGCGTACTAATGTGTGTTTAAAATACAGAGAGGAAGAGGCGGGTGTACGATCAGTACGGTAAGGAGGGATTGAATAGCAGCCGAGGCCGTCGCTCTGCAGCCGATGACGACTATGAGTTTGGCTATCACAGCTTCCCATTTACATTCCGAGATCCGGAAGAGGTGTTCAGAGAATTTTTCGGCGGATCCCCGTTTGGAGATTTATTTGCGGGTATGTACTTTATTTAATTCATATATTAGGTGTACAAATAAGTTTCCGCGGTTTGTCAAAAGATGGCCCCACCAGAAGGTTATGGAGAAATTGTCAGATGTAAAACGTAATATCCCAAGTTTAGTCATCTGGCAACACCATAACCTTAAAGTACTAGTGATTCCGTATCAGCATCACGTAATTTTTTTCGTGCAAAAATGTCAAGTTTTATTCCGAATAAGCATCATTTGCGGGAACTTTTGATTTACTTCTTTAATGTGAAAAAATCTGCAGCTGAGGCGCATCGATTGCTTCTAGAAGCATATGGTGAAGCTGCTTTAAGTGAGAGAAGTTGTCAGGAATGGTTTCAAAAGTTTAAGAACGGTGAGTTTGACGTTAAAGACAAAGAACGCAGTGGAAGGCCGAAAGTGTACGAAGACATGGAATTAGAAGTACTATTGGAGGAAGATTCGTCCCAAACGCAAAAAGAACTTGCACTTACTCTACAAGTGACTCAACAAGCAATTTCACATCGTTTAAAATCGTTAGGAATGATTCAAAAACAAGGAAATTGGGTTCCATATGAACTAAAGCCGAGAGACGTTGAACGCCGATTATGCATGAGTGAAATGCTGCTTGCCAGGAATAAAAAAAAGAGTTTTTTGCTTCGTATAGTCACTGGTGACGAAAAATGGATTCACTACGATAATCCAAAGAAGAGAAAGTCATGGGTTAAGCCCGGCGAACCATCAACATCGACAGCTAAGCCGAATATTCATGGAAAAAAACTCATGCTGTGTATTTGGTGGGATCAGCTTGGTGTCGTGTATTATGAATTGCTGAAACCAAGCGAAACCATTACTGGAGCTCTCTACCGAACACAATTGATGAGATTGAGTCGGGCACTTAAGGAAAAACGCGCCCATTACTACTCCAGACACGACAAAATTATTCTTTTACACGATAATGCTCGTCCACATGTTGCGGCGCCGGTAAAAACATACTTGGAAACACTCAACTGGGAAGTTTTACCCCACCCGCCGTATTCACCAGACTTAGCCCCTTCTGATTATCACCTGTTCCGGTCGATGGCACATGGTCTGTCTGAGCAGCGCTTCACATCATATGAAGACACCAAAAATTGGGTAGATTTGTGGATAGCGTCAAAAGATGAAGAGTTTTTTCGGGGGTATCCGAATGTTGCCAGAAAGATGGGGAAAAGTAGTGGCAAATGATGGAAAATACTTTGAATAAAACGTAATGTACTTTTCCTTTACAATAAATTCCTAATTTTTTATAAAAAACCGCGGAAACTTATTTGTACACCTAATAATTTTTATTTTAAATTACTCTATTTTTACTACTCTATTACAGTTTAATAATGAAAATCAAATATTTGGGTGTAGTTTGTAACTATAAAATACAGAACATAATCGCAGAGCCATTGTGTTACGAATGGGACGGCTCGATCGGGTAGTAACACACCCTCACAGTATATTGTTAAGAAGCATATTTCTGTTACCGCGTTTCGTAAAACATTATCTATATTTTAAGTATCTTATTTATATACTAAATCATTTTTGATAATTTTTATTTTAAATGTTTGTTGATCGAACCCTTTTTTTGTAATCGATGTGTGTATAAGCAAATTCTGCAGTGTGTGTACATGATTTTGAATTGTTTATCTTTATGTAGAGTTATTATGGATTTGAATTTATTTATAATTAATTTTTTTTATATATTAACGCCTATCCCCCGCAGGGGTTGGCAGAGATCACAGAGCTTTATCCGCTGCCATTCATCGCAGCGAATCGGCTCGTCATTGGTCGCTTTTCGCCCTCGTGAGAATCAGGACGTGACGGGTGGCGAACCACGTCGCCGTCATTTTCGACAAATTAGGTATATTAAATTTGTCTTAGTGAACCCCACGAACCGCAAGGGAGGATGGAGGTCAGCCGCAGCAGAGCCCTGCATGCTGAGGTGCACCATAGTACCCGAGGGAGCCCGATCCTGGGACGATCGGCACGCTTGTGACTAGGCTCGCCCCTAGCCACGCATCCATTGGCACGGCAGACCGTGGATTGGCGGAGAGGAAAGGAAGGACAGAGAAGAAAGGAAGGGGCAGGAAAGGAAATGCGGATTGGGGAGGTTACCAGACTCGGAATAAACATTTAAAAATCCATATAAATATTTATTCCGATGCAAGAATCGAACCCGCGACCATTAACTCCGCGGGCGGAGGGCACCGCCACTAAGCCAATCGGTCGTCAATTGTTTATCTAACCGTTTTTTTATAATTTGTGTATATATGTATGAGCACACTCTGCAGTTCGTTGTATAAATAATAATTGATTTTTTCTTAATAAGTTACATTTCAATGATTTATAGTACAAAGTTGACCACATATCATTCCCCTTCCAATACTCGATTATGCTGACGTCCGCTATCTCGATCTCTTGGGGGTACAGCTTGACAAACTTCAAAACTTTTGTATAAGGTTTATATTTCGAATACGCAAGTATGAGTAAGCACAAGTAGCTCCCCTTCCCTTCCGCCCTTCCGCTTCTCTAAAATACTCTCTCTTCTTTGCTCCATGTTATTTAATCCATCCTATCCCTCGTAAGACACGTTTTATATCTCTTGGTGACTCATATTCCAGGTGTTTGACACCATCAGAAAGTTTGAAATTAAATATGCCTGCCCATCACATGACATTTTTCGACCGTTTTTTAAAGTACAGGCTATTTGTTCGTTTGTGGAATTTGTGCCACTGAAAGTGAAACAACCAAAATCTTGCATCCGGTCAACGGTTCTTTGGAAGAAATCGTCAAGACACCACACACACACATATATATATATATATATATATATATATATATATATATATATATATATATATATATATATATATATATATAATATATATAATTATTATATATATATATAATATATATATAATATATATATATATATATATATATATATATAATATGTAATCAACTGCTGTATATTTTTGTTTTTGATGTACAATAAGGAATCTATCTATCTATAGATCACCTAATAACTATGTATTATAAAATAAGTATGTAACACAAATTATGTTATATATAAATACTCAATTAAAAAATATATATACACAACCATTTCTTACAAAACAAAAATGAGATAAAATGTGTCTATTAACTTATTAAAAATAAAAAACAAACAAAATGGCTGGGGTATCGATTTCTGTTAATGGAATTGTCTGTTTTGTTGAATTCGCACACAGCACACAGTACACATTCATAGCAAATGTTACGATTGTGATTAATAAACCTGTTATTTTTTTTTAAATAAAAGTGATTATAACAATACTTGCAGATTTAAATGGTCATGGCTACCACCGTCATGGGCGCCGTAGCCACCCCGGCACATCGCTAACTTCCTCGTTGTTCAGCCCTTTTGGGTTGGGAATGCAAGGGTTGGACGAAGCTTTTACGCACGCAGCCTTCAACGGCAACGCGTTTACATCGTTTTCGACGTTCAATAGCTCGCTGGCCGGTCCCGGAAGCGCCAATATGAAAAGTACCACTACAACTACCCGGATTGTCAATGGGAAAAAAGTCACTACCAAGAAGTGAGTTTATATGATCATAGTTTTTCATGCTTGTACCATACTTTTTCTCGTATACAAACAATTTATAGATGAAGTTTAAGTTAAAAGAAACTTGTTTTCTATAACTTTTTAAGATTAAATTATTTTAGGTACGGGCAAGCGAAATATCGCCAAATAATATAGAACTCCGCCAAATTTTTTCCAATGTAACCTTTTTTTAAACCTCTGCGCCATTTGCCAGAAGTGCGGGAAACGCTGTCGCATGCTACTACAACTCCGACGGCGCTGCCCCTATTTAGGGTCTAATCTCATAGTGGGAGTGGTGATGAGGCTCCTCAACTCCTCCTTATTCTGAGGACATATGGCGCACCACTTTGAGGTTGACATCTAAACCTCAAGGTGGTGCGCCATATGCGGAAGGCGGCGAGGCTTCCCCTTTTCCGCCGCCCGAACATCGGTTATGTGGTTGTAGGAGAGCCTGATAGGCTCTTTTCCGCCGCCCTGCTCTCTGCCTGCGAATTGGGAGAGCAGATGAATTTTCTCTCTCCCTCGTAAAAAACTAACCTAACATAATAAATCCCTCAATTAAAAATTTATTCCTAAAAATAACGGTGTGTCAACATCGAACTAAAATATAACGTAAAGGGATCAGTGGCTTCATTGTTACAGCAGCATGATGCAAGATTATCCATACGTTTTTAAGTGTATGGTAATATTTCAAATTTTGTATTTAAAAAAATATGTTAAAACCGATTGTTTACAATAAATTATATTGCTTTTGGGTAAAAATACAAGTGGAAAACTTTTTTTTACATTGATACCTATGTTCGAAAGTGCAATCCGTACTAATTAAACTGTTACTGTTATGTGATTGTAATGATTTAACTGTTATTTGCCCCTTAAATTACAATTAATACAATTAACGTTATTTAAGGGGCGCAAGTAACGAAAATTTTGCCGGGTCGGCTCACTTTGATGCTTGATATGGGCTTTGAGGCAGGTCTATGCAAGCAGTTATATTCAGCAGTGCACTTGACGATAACACCAATACCGCTCTCATTGTCATGCTCACTTCGTTTTTTCACGTTTCTTAAACATTTGTCAATCATGTGGAGTCAGAATTTTTATTTAGCCAAGGTCAGCGACAAGCAAACAAGAATAGAAAAATAATGGTATGTGTTTTTTACTGGAAGATGTGGATTTACGGGGAACTTACACTAAATGTTACCAAAAAAACGGCCGTCAGCAATTCTCCACTTCCCATCCACTATCGACAACAACACACCACCACTATTCCGCAAGCACACGACACGTGTTTCACCTCAACACGATGCATCGTGTCTTGCTATAACAATGGGTGCTATATATAAACAGCCCTTCCCACCTACAGCGTAAGAAAGAGACAGAAGTATGTGTGAGAGAGAAATGTATATTGTAAGGGAAGGCGATGGAACTTATATATTGTTACTTGGTATATAATATATACAACATTTTATTGACTAATTACATTAAACAATTAAAATCTTAAAAGAATATATTCAAAAGAGGGGAATTTAAAATATTTATATGTTTGTTTTGTATCTGAGATGAAGCTTTCTTGTATTTTAAGATCTCCAATTGTTCCAATACACCTAGTCTCAAACCCTTTTTACAACTGTGTAAAAGTTAAAAGATTTTTGTTGGCAAAATGGGACTTGTCAAGGTTGTATCTAAATGCGGCTATATGTTCATTATAGCGGGGTCTTAACACCACGCCGGTTTGATCAATATAAACTGTTTTAAGTATTGTAAGGCATACATGAGAAACGAAGCAATACTGTTGTAAAGTGAGAGCCGTATACACCCCACGTAGCACAACGCGTTGAGTGATAACATTCTAATTTCGTTTAGAATTGTTTCGTTAAAGGATATTTACATTCTGTTTATTTTACATACTATTTACATTCTGTTTATTTTTTAATCCTTTTTCTTTAATACAATTCTATTTAATTACTTTGTTGCCAGGGTCACGGAAAATGGACGGGAGACAGTCATGTTATATGAGAATGGAGTCCTGAAATCAAAGACTGTTAATGGTGTAACTCAGTCTCTTACGTACAGTTAAACAGAAGTAATTATTCATAACCAAAACATGATCCAAATGACAGCCTGTACACTCAACATTTTAATGCGAGTTACATGTTCCGATTTATTTAATTGTGCTTAATTTAATAAGATAGTTTCCAACAATGTAAATTAATAGTAATGAAAATGTGAAATATAACTCTAGTTAAACTTAGGCTAATATCGCTTTTCATTTTGAGTTTAATATTTTTTTACCATGTCATAATAAGTAAATTAATAGTAGGTTTCATTTAAACACTGAAGTGTGTGTTTATTTTGCCGGCACGCCCATTTTTGATCTCAGTCTGACGAACTATTTTTCTCGTGCGACGATGTCAATGTTACACTAGTCGCAAAGTACGATACTACGATTGATTCGATTGCACGTGGAATTCGAAATCAAACATTTGCCTGTGTAGCGGCATCGTAGATAACTTAATCTTACTGGAAGGGCTCATATATTTTTAAAAATATGTATTTTGTAGCGTATTATCTCGATATAGCTACAATTTGCTATATCTGTAATTTAGTAAAGCTTTTTACTTTAATTTTGACCTTAACCAAACGCTATTTGACTTTGCTTTCTAGATTTCAATTATCTAAAATGAGAAACAGTAATTAAAAACAAACACCATATTTTTAAATGTCTTTATTTCCACTGACGAAGAAAATTCAATCTAAAATATCGATGGCAAAATTATTAAGAGATATAACGTATGGATATTGCTGTTATAACCAAAACATATACAGCGTAAATTTTTCGAACAAATTCAGTTCTAATCGTCAAGAGATCCTTGAATATCTACCCGGTTTTAAATGAGCCATCAAGACATCAAGACAATGAGCCATCTTATCAATACTATCTAGTAGGTAATACGATATCGATATTTTGATGATAACGTTTATTTTTAACGACTATAAAAACGAAATCTGTTTTAATTTTTTTTGATTTGACTAGTTTAGTGTTTAGGCACTTTTAACATTTTTGCTATGCTGTTCTATTTGAGTACTTAATATTTTCAGTCGCAATACGTTTAATCACCATAATGTAAATCATTTGAACAGAAAAAATGGTGACCCCTTGGGACTGTAGTTGACCAACTTAAAAAAACTTGTCACAAAAATAAATGAAAATTTGCGAATTTTTTTTAAATTAAAATTATAGTAATTCGTCACAGCAATTTGAAGCCGATTACTTTCTATACAGTAGTGCCATTTCGTTAGTGATGTTTGTAATTAAATGTCAGATATTCACATTAAATGTAAATAAATGTCACTTTACATTTAATGGTAAAATTGATTTAATGTATGCACTGCAACAGATATAAAATAAAGAAATAAAAGAACTTACTGTTTTTTCATTATTCTTTATTGATTTAAATAATTTTAAGATTACATCACTTGAGTAAATTTGAATGAAACCGTAAATCTCTATAATCGTAAAATATATACACTGCCAGCCAAAACGTTAAGACCACTTGTAAGCAAGTTGTGTTAACTATAGATAATCAAATCTGCACACCTGCGAATTCTAATATTGTTAAGGAATGTATTTAAGAAGTAATTAAGACTGTCCACGCTCAGGAAGACGTGCACGAAGCACGACTTTCAGTAAGGATCATTTTATTGTTGTTACCAGCAAGCGAAATCTCGTCCAAAACTTGACGAATATTGACTACAGTAAAAAGACGATTAGGAAAACCTGTTGTTTGTATTCTAACTAAATGTTCCTCGTCAAAAGAAGACATATGGGAAGGCTTTAGATGAAAGTTGAAACAATATTACTCAAGTAATAATAAATTGAGTGCTCGTATCCCTTACACTTAATGATTAGTTTCACCAGTACCGGACTGGTATAACCAGTCATTATGGGTAAGGGAGGGTTTTTCGAAGAAGTCTGTTTAGCTAATTATGTTCATTTTGTGTATGGACTATCCATTGATGTATTAAAAATATTTTAAAATCTATGTTATATTTAATTTTACTGCTTCAATTAAGGTGTTCTCAAACTTTTGGCCGGCAGTGCATTTTACAAATTTCAATAAAATACAAAAATTTAATTTGTATCCGAATTGTCACTTTTACGTCTCCTTAGCACATAAGCAATGTTTTTAGATTTCATTTAACCCTTACATTATGGCAGTCCGCTCCAAAGATATCCTGATTGAATAGGGCACTGCGCCGCAATGTGTGCACATAGTATGTTGATACTTTTGATGAAAGTGATCCAACAGATCGATACAGAATATTAGCCACTGGCGACTTGAAGGAGATTGGGCCATTGATCAAACGCTGACGCCGTCTAATGATGGCGCTCGTAATGAAAGGGATAGATAGTTAAAGATTAATAATATATTCAATATTTGTATACTTATATATTTACAATACCCACTTTATAACCAGCAAACATTTGAACACCTAAAAGCTTAATACATTAATAACTAACAACAACGATAATAATTTTTAAAGTATTAAATTATACAGAACTAACTTGCATAGCAGAAAATCGAGAAGTTGTCTCGATATCTAAAGAATCATTTGTGTTTTGCGAACGAGAGTCAGAATTTTCTGTGCTTTTGTGGACAGATGTCATTGATATATCATCCTTGAGGCTACTGCTTGTGTCAAAAGAATTATCAAAATTATTTTTCTGCTGAGAATCAACCATATCACCGCCGCCACTCAGAGAATTCCATATGCTTTTAGAGGAGTCCTTGTTAGCTTTTTTCTCGCTTCCTGTTGCTGCCTTTTCTTTAACATCTTTGTTCTTTTTCCCCAAAACTGGAAATGCACTTAATTTCGGCTTTGAATTGCGGACGGCTCCACCGCGTTGTATTGGTACATTATCAGCTTCACCTTCTTCGGTTATTGAGGCTAGCACATCCGTGCTCTCCGTGGGTATTATTTGCCCGGGTTGTATCGGAATGTCATCTACAATAGAACGTTCCAGTAAATCATTGATATCATTAAATAGGTAAGTCTAAATAAAAGGGGAAGTATAAGAACTAACAGTTTATAAAACAGATTTTTTTGATTCGAATTGTATTTTTGCTTTCTTTTTGTTAATCTTTTTTCTTTTATATTAAAAATTTCTTTTATATTAAACTTGCACAGAAAAATAATATTTCAGTATTTTACAATTTTATCTTACTATTTACTGGTATTTTAAGTCGTACAAAGAAAGTGAACTTTAAAAAAATTAAAGAGGCAAATGAACGAATGTTGCACCGTATGGAAAGACGCCGTATTAATCGTAACCCATATAAAATACCGCATAACAATCTACGTTATGATTTGCAATATATCAATAATAGGAAAAACATTAAAAGTAAGAGATAAGAGAACAATCTTATACAAAAGAGCATTCACTGACATAGAGTCCGATCATTAATTCTCTCTCTCTCAAGGTTTATTCTGCTTATGATTTAAGAATAAAATGTTTTTTTATAATGTTGATGTTTTTTCATGGATGTTATTATCTATTAAGACTTTCCATATTGAAGAGTGTGTTATGCTGTCAAATCCTATTTACAATAATCTGTTAAACTCTTTAAAATTTTGTAGGATTTTTTCTATGACATGAATAAAGTCGATTGTGGAGTAATGTGGGTGAAAACCAGCTTGCTTCCCAGGTTGGTTTTTGTCTATTTCCGGTGCTATTCTATTCAAGAGGATAGAGGAGAGTTTGTATATTGAAAATAACAGACTAATGGGCCTGTAGTTACTCATATCAAGCGGGGATTCTTTTTTTGTAAATTAGTGTTATATTTGACTTACACCACTGACTTGGTACTTCTTCTTTTGTAATAACTAAGTTGAACAACTTGGCAAGGAATGTTACTAGGAAAGGTGCTCCTATTTTTATGGCTTCGTTTTGGAGGTTGTCTGGTCCTGTACTCTTTTCAAATTTTAATTTTTTAATATGAGATAATATTACCACTTCGGTTATTGGATCGGATTTTTCGTGTGTGTTTTTGCTAGTTTCACCTTCTTTTTCTTGTAGTGGCTTACTGTGCAGGTTTACATAAAAGGATGTTGTGCGGTTAATTATCTCCTTAATATTTATAACTTCATTTTGTACCTTATTTATGGTCTTTTATCCAGCTTTTGTAGCTTGACAGTTCTTTACTTTAAAAGAGCATCTTTTAAAGTTGAACTTGTGAAGATTTCTTTCAACTGTTTCTCTTCTATAATTATCGTAGTCTGTCCTTATTGATCTATTAGTTTCCTTGAAGATGTTTTTAATTTCATCCTTTGTTTCTCTAGATCTGTTTCTTGATGTAAGTAGTTTAATTCGCTTAGATATTAAATCTAATGTTTTTTTGTTATTATCTTTTGTGTTTTGTTATTGTTTTCTGGCCTGCTGGTTTGTGTAAGACTTGTAATTTTCAGTATTTTTTGTACGTGTGTGCAGTGTTTTTAAATTCTTTTTCAGATTTTCTATGTAACTCCTTTTTTATTGGTATTATTCAACTGGCTAGGTGAGATTTAAATAGTTCTGCTTGTTTTAGGTGGTTGAATGTTCAAAGTGCATCTTATCATCCGATGTTCTGATAGGAAGTTTATTTTGTTGATTACTTCTAAATTAATAACTGATTTTGTCTTGGGGCTCAATATGAAGTCGATTTCATTCATGGTTTTTCGATCTGGAGATATCCATGTCCATTTCTGAGATTTTCTCATTTTAAAATGTGTGTTCATAACTGTCAGTTTGTATTGATAGGCATTATTAGGCGTTCTACTCTGGCGGTCCTCTCCCTTAATACATTTTCATGAGGTATTGGACGCTCAATTTTTGCATTGAAGTCTCCCATGACTAAAAGATTTTTGTCTGCTATCTCATGCGCACTTATTAAAGCATTGTAGAAATTTTGTATTTCTTCCTCGCTTAAGATTTCTGTGAGAGAATAAATTTGGATCAGCGATAGATGTATATTTTCTAGCTTTAGGTTTAACACAGCGACTGTCTCTGATATACTCACAAAGGTGACTACATTACTTTTTAATCCTTTCTTGATTAGAAATCCTACACCATGTAGTCCTGCTGTTTTACCGATGTAACAGAAAATAAATTCTCTGTGTTCTTCTATGGTGCGCCCTAGTTTTTTAACTTCTGTGAGTCCCATAATGTCCCAGTTTATATTTTCGATGGCATTGTTCAATTCTAATATTCTCGATGTTGTTGATTTGTATATAGTTGCATTATACGAGCATATTTTACACCTTTTTGTTTTATTTACAGTATTTCCAGGATTTGCATTTTTTTTTTTGATGGAGTGTGGTGGTCTATTTTTCCTATATAGATATATGTAGAATTCATATCGTTAAGATTTTATTTATTTAAAATGTTCAAAGTAGTACGATTAAGTTATAAAAGACTGTCTTTTATAACCTAAACCTACTGAGAGAAATGCCGGATATGATTAATTTTATATTTAATAAAATTTATTTATTTATTATATAACTCTATAGCCGTTTTGTGTTGCAAATTCTATTCGCTGTGGTTTTTTCGTTGAATGGCGTTGTTGGACCTAGAACCTGTACAACTATTTCAGAAAGACTCACCGTGCGTACTGCAAGTTACGGTATTCGTTGTCTTATTTACTCTACAGAATTTATGAATATTACTCCTTTAAGATAAATTGACTATGTTGTTTAACTATGTGTAACTACGTTAGTTTAACATGATTGTTATTTATTTCACATTGTTTTAGATTAATTGCTTAAAAGAATAAATAATTATAAAAATAAATTGCTACCTAGATCAAATTTAATGTACAAAGTACAGCCTTATATTTTTGTTTTTAAGGAGAGCGGATTGTGAATATTTTAGAAATTGAACGCTATTTATGTTTCGTACCTTAACTTATACATTCATTATACACATAGAAGAAATCATACAATGTCTAAACACGTGTAAATTACTTGAGGAAATTCAATTCCAATGAGTATTTTTGCATTTGTCCATTCAAAGTCACTAATTTTATTAATCGACGACAACTGAAACATTTTTATTTCTACATTGCACTGATAAATTGTATAAATCTGAAAATAAGTTCTCATACTATTTGTAATATATAAATTTATATATGTATATATTATGCTAACACGTATTAAATGTTTGCGTATCTACTTTAATATCAAGGGTTTAAGTATACAATTGCCGTTTCGTACCGAAAAATTAAAACGGTTTTTTGTAGGATAAAATAATTGTTTAGTCAAAGTGTTACACTAGTCTATACATTTCTGCCATGTAATTGGAAGATCATTAAAAATTTTGCATTGAACTCTGTCTAATTAGTGTCGATTCCTGCGAAAAAAATTCTTCCATGCAAAAAATGATAGTCGGTAGGGGCGAGGTCCATTGAGTATGGAAGGTGACGCATGGTTTTTATATCTGCAGCTCTTGTAGTGCTAAAACTATTTTTTGAGCAGTAAGAGGCCTTGCATTATGTTAGAGCAACAATGGAAGACCGATTGACTTATTGGGGCTGTCTTGCTGCGAGTTACCCTGTCATTGTTCAGAGTTCTGCAGAGTAAACACCTGTTATTATGGCTTCACCAGATATGAGGAAATCTTATGCAGTGACCACCAAACTGTTACCATAACCTTTGAATGGGTAGCCTTCGATTTAGGTCATTGTGGTGCAGTTTGACCGGGGGTGAGCCATTGCGTTGTGCACTTGTTATTTTCGTAAAGAATCCGCTTTTTTTATTTAGTTAATTTGCAGAAATCCATTATCACTATGAAAAATTGGCAAGTTAAAACTTACTTAGGTATTGTAGTAATGTAATGTACAATTTAAGGTAAAGTTGATCGTCCATAGTGATAGCTAACATTGCAGTATAGATGGCACTTACCGCATATTGTGTACATTAAGACTGATCCCCACAGTAAAATTAAAAATAATATTGTGTTTATCACTCAGTATATTATAAAATACCAGTCAATATTCTTACAGAATACCGGATGTCAACAGTTTCTTGTCAACTACTTTGCACGTATTATAAAAGAATAAAATAAATAACACAAACTTTTCGCAATTTTTAAATATTGTCGAAGAAGTATTTTGTTTTTTTATACAGCTGATATATGTTCCATAGCTGGGATAGAAGGCTCTCTATTTCTGAAGAAACAAATATTAATACTCCATGCGTATCCAAGGCGATGCACCCAGACTTAGAATAAACAGTGGTAGATCATGTATATCTTATTTATCCTGTTGCAAGAATTGAACCTGCAACCATTGACTCCGCAAGTGGTAGCTTCGCCACTAAGCCAATTAGATAGTACGTAAATCGGTCTTTTGTCTTTTATACATTGGTTGTCATTTCTATTAGGCACGACGACGAATTCTGGATGTGAACTGGTATAATCACTTCTGACCCCACATCGCAGTATTTCAAGACAGCAACCATCCATGACCTCTATTGTAATGTTACTTCTTTGAAGGCATTGTGTATGTGTATGAGAAAGGTGCATGTGTGAGAGTGCATGAGTTCGTATGCGCGTGCGTGTTTGGCTTTCCATCCATAAGCCTGATATCTTGACTCTGAGTGTAAGACTATAGCTGATTCTTGTTTTTACAAAAGATGTGAATTATAGGAAAGGGAGACGGATGTAATGAAAATTTTATTTGTTTCAGTTTACTCTTAGTAAGCGTTGGTTTACTTTGAAATAACCAAATAAAGGGTTTGGTTATCCCTTTAACTTACTTGTGAGTCAGTTTGAGATGTAAAACAGCTCAATATACTGGTACTGGTAACACATAAAGAACCATATAATTTTTACAACTACCAAGCCCAAGAAATTATAGACAAGTATTGGCCTACTAATATCTTACCTGGCAATTTTTTGGTCCGAAATGAAGCATTAGTTATCATAGATTTAGACATTGTTACTGTAGTAGTTGCTGGAGAAAGTGCAACACTTATACCCATAGGACCATCACATGGTTGACCTGCTTAAAAAATTCAATGTGAAATACAAATAAAAAAATAATAGTAATGTAAAGATTTAAAATAGACATACCAGAAGGACTATTCTTCAATGAATTCATCACAGCACTTGTGACAAGCATAACATCTGGAAATAATTCATACTGTGCTCTCTTATCTATATCTCTTACAGCTTGAAAAGCTAGGGTATAAAATTCATTGAACATTGCAAAATATGTTCCCTCTATCATTTCTAATAAAAAGTTAGGTGATACTGGTATTCGTGGAGTTGGTTTAGATGTTCCCACTTTTTTATGAAATCCTTGTGTTACTATTCTAAAATTAAAATCTGTATTATAATAGAGTTTAATAAATAATATAAAACAAAGAAATCTTTTTTATATACCTTGATGAAGCTATACAGAAATGCCTTAATGCAAGTTTTGGTAACAAACTTAATTGCCTATTATATATAAAAAGTAAAGCTGACATTACTTTTAATCTATTCTGGGCATTAATAACTTCAACTTGAGATAGTGGACCCCAACTCACAAGTTTTGTATTACATTCTTCCCATCTTCTTAATGCACTTTCAGTTAAAAATTGAGAGCCTAATGACAATGGCTGAAATAAAATATTATTTATAGAAAAAATAAATTTAAAAAAATTATAAATTGCTTTTTACCTCATGATAAATAGAAGATTGTGCTAAAGATGGCAATCGAAATGAAACAACCTTTTGTTTACCATTTTCATCCACTACTTCAAAGTTATACAATCCTAAAATAATTATGATGCTTTTATTAATTATAATATTAAAAAGGCATCCAAAACACGTTGCTGAAATGTACCTATAAGTAGAGTCTCTATACATCTGCAATTCTTGTTGCTACTCCGTGCTACGGAGCTTAAATAAATGTAAATCAATGTTGGGACAAATTGTAAAGTAAATCTTTGTAGTTCTGTTTCCTTTGATCTGTAGAAACTGAATAGTTGAACACAAACATTTTCAAACATCTGAAAATTAACAATAATTACAGTCTGCTTTTATGCAATTTAAAAGATATTAAAAACTTTAAATACATATATCTTACTGGACCTGATCATAATTATCATTGGATTTATTACTGGACTGTACTTCATTTTCATCTTCACTGTAAAAGAGGTTGAAGATAGCTGTAGCTATCTCATGATTATGCTCATGTTCAGCTGCAAAACTCTTTATTTCATTCTCTTGTATAGTTGTATATTCATTGAGCCATTCTGTAACTAAATGCTTCCACTCTGACATAATGGTAGAGTAATACTGTTACTGCAAAAAAATGCATTTAAAGTATAATGAAAGTATATAGAAATTTTTCATTAATTTGGATATTTTTGACAATCTATTGTAGTATTAAGATTGCCTCAAATAAAACTAGTACATATGGTTGTCACATATGTTACAGAGCTGTCTCTAGCCCATGTGCAATCATTACATAGGGTTGAGTTAGAGCACCTGGCGTCATAACATGGGTGCTCATTCATTAAAATTGGCACAGCCGGGGCCCCCTTACACTGCTGCGCCCGTGTGCAATGCACACCCTACACCATAGTCAAATCCACCTCTAGATATAGACTATAGAATTATCATTCAGTTTTGTTAGTTGACATTAAATTAAGAATTAAAATTACACACAAAAATAAAATTTTTTAGACATCAATCATTTTATATAGCATGCCTAAAATTTATTTGTAATAGAAGATCATCAAAGATTATTTTTCAATTAAGTACTACATCATCTAGAAAGCAATAACAAGACATTGGACTTATTGACAGAAAAGTACAATATATTATGCATATTAAAGATTTTAATTTTTTTATGAGATAGGAGGGTAAACGAGTCAGTGTGTTGTATGACAGAAAGCAATCAATGCCAGTCATAGACATCTGCAACACCATAGGTATTATGAAAGCAATGCTGGCCCTTAAGCTATGTGTAGGCTTGTTTTTTTGCAGGTTTCATGTACAATAGTGAAATTGAGCAATAGAAATTATTCCAAAAAAAAAATTAACTTGGAGCACTCCTCATAGTAAAAGTGAAAAAAACTATAGTCATAAAAACTGCTAAATTCATATATTGATTACCTCACTAGGTAATACACTATAATAGGGATATACAAATTGAAGTATATGCTTGTTGTTTCAGATCTTTTTATTTCAGGAGTGTCATTAACTTATCCATTGGAATAGGCCTCCTCCAAACTAGAAGGATTTATCACAATGGTTTTCAAAGATCAGCTTGAATTAATTTTCACAAGGGGGCATGCAACCTCAACAGTCCGAATATGTCCGACATCCAGATCAGGGCCGGTAATGCGGTATTTCAACGACTAATAATATTAAGGAGTAGATAAGACACATTATAATAAAAGATTAAACACCTTACTTACAATATTGCTTTACTTTCCTGTTTTTTTTGTTTATGTCACTGACAATTTGAATAAGATATTGATGTTTGGAAATTTGCTTAATATTATCCGCAGTGTTGGCAATAAATAAAATTTTTAAATGGCAGCACTATAAAGCTGTTATACAAACGTAAATATGACATTTTCAAGTAGAAATACTGTGTTGACACTGGCAGAATTAACAAATAGTTGTCATAAGCAAGGAAGTGAATTAAAATACTGTTGATTTTTTGGATAATAATTTTTAAATATTTTTTTTTATATATTCACGCCTATCCCCCGCAGGGGTTGGCAGAGACCACAGAGCTCCATCCGCTGCCATTCATCGCAGCGAAACGGCTCATCATTGGTCGCTTTTCGCCCTCGTGAGACTCAGGACGTAACGGGTGGCAAACTACATCGCCGTTATTTTCGACAAATTAGGTATATTAAATTCGTCTTAGTGAATCCCACGAGCCGCAAGGGAGTATGGAGGTCAGCCCCAGCAGAGCCCTGCATGCTGAGGTAAGGCACCATAGTACACGGGACGGTCGGTACGCTTTCGATTAGGCTCGCCCCTAGCCATGCATCCATTGGCACGGCAGACTGTGGATTGGCGGAGAGGAAGCGAAAGGATAGAGAAGAAAGGAAGGGGCAGGAAAGGAAATGCGGAATGGGGGGGGGGTTTAACAGACTCGGAATAAACATTTATAAATCCATATAAATATTTATTCCGATGCGGCAATCGAACCCGCGACCGCTGACTCCGCAGACGGAGAGCCCCGCCACTGAGTCAATCGGTCGTCTTTATTATTTTTTAAATTTATTAATTTTTAAATATACTAAATTTTTAAATGTACTAAATTTTTAATTTTTAAATATACTAAATTTTTAATTTTTAAATATACTAAATTTAAATAAAAGCAAGAGGAGGAGTAAGTTATTGTTATACAGAAAAATAATCTTCTCACGACAAAATATATAGATATAGTGAGCGCTTAAATTTCAATGAAATAAACTATGAATACATTAAGTAACCAGTTGACTTAAAAAGTATATAGAAGGTTTTGTTAGAATAGTCACCATTTTATCAAGACCTAACGTGACAAGCTGATTAGACATTTCAAGAGATTTTATTCATTCATTTGAGTTAATGGCTTTTATTAGTTTCTTTTATCATTTGGTCAAGGAATTTGACCGGCTCCTTTACCATTACCGGTTTACGTAGTAGCTACGATCCTCCCTTTTATTAGTGCCAAAATAGCAGGCATGATTTCGCCAATGTCACGTAAAAGGGATTCACGTAGAAAAGATTTTATATTATTCTATTTTACTTGACATTGGCATAATAGTTTTAGCTAATTGCCATAAAGGAAAGAAAAGAAAAGTTACTTTTTTATATAACTTACATTAAAAAAATACCATATTTTTTTATGAATTATGTGAATCTGGCGTTAAAATGTAAAAAAAAATATTAAAATTTTATCAGAAATTAACAACTACACATTTGTATGTTGATCATGCCACGTAACCCACGTTCAGTAATTGGAAACAAAAATGTCAACGTCAAAACTCATAGTACAAATGTCATTAGATTTTGTATTAAATTTGAGAAAAGATTGAAATCGTTTTATCATAATCTTTGAAATTTGTTATTATTTTCAATGGGGTCTTCCCATAGCGCTGAAGTACCAGGAGGAGGTACTGAAGGATATCATGTTTTGCGAGTATGTAAAATGAAAATAATGTACATTAATACCGTATTAAATTTTAGTAACACGTCAATGTTTTGCTTTTTCAGGTACAGGAGGGTTCTCCGGGACACAATGCCAAACTTGAACCGTTTTTTGATTTTATTGTAGCGATAGAAAATATTAGATTAGACCAAGACAATGATACACTGAAAGAACTGCTAAAGAAAAATTTAGACAAGACTATAAAAATGC
The DNA here is from genome assembly GCA_031353405.1 of Baronia brevicornis. Classification (NCBI taxonomy): domain Eukaryota; kingdom Metazoa; phylum Arthropoda; class Insecta; order Lepidoptera; family Papilionidae; genus Baronia; species Baronia brevicornis. The sequence goes on along the minus strand of JASFAT010001824.1, from coordinate 62,795 downwards.
TAGTTTTCAGTAGTAAAACCCAGTCTGTTAGAGAAGTTATTGTTACACCTAGTGCTAACTGGGGAGGGCAAGGCCTTCTTGGTGTTAGTATTAGGTTTTGTTCTTTTGAAGGAGCAAATGAAAATGTATGGCACATTTTGGTAAGTTCATTTCAAATAAAAAGTCTGGATAGTTTTAAAATAGTTACATGTAATAAATATTGTGCACTTTCCTTTTTATTTTCCAGGAAGTGCACCCTTCTTCTCCAGCAGAAATAGCTGGTTTAAGACCTTTTACAGACTATATTATTGGAGCTGATTCTATTATGCATGAAAGTGAAGATCTGTTCACACTAATTGAAGCTCATGAAGGAAGAGCTTTGAAGCTTTTTGTATACAATATATCAGATGATTCTTGTCGTGAACTTCATATAACACCAAATAATAATTGGGGCGGTCAAGGTAGCCTTGGATGTGGAATTGGCTATGGATATTTGCACAGGATTCCCATAAGGAACAGTACTGCTGATCCAAAACAATTTTCATATAGTGTTCCAACATCAATGGTATGTATTATTTATACTCATATTTTTCGATTTATATATTATTTATTAAATTATTATTAAAATAATAGTTGTTACTAATTAAGGTATAATGTTTTTTCCTACATAGAACTTAATAACCTCTAACAATTATAAACAATATATAAACTGACCATTTTTTCCATACTAATATTATAATTGAAAAAGTCTGTCTAATTTTAATGATATTTGGCATTGAGATAGTTGAAGATTTGAGGTCAAACATAGGCTGCTTTTTATTCAGAAACAATAGCTCCTACATGACTCACAATAGTTTTCATGTGAGAATCTGAATCCATGTCCATGTAGACAAAGCCACGGGCAGAGAAAAGCTAGTGGGTCTATATATGCCACTTAGCAAGATTGCAATAATACAATCAATCTTTTTTAATTGCTTTCCAGTAGGTGACACGCCTGCTCATTTGCTTTTCTATCCCGTAAAAAAAGTCTTATAATTTTTATAATAAACATCAAAATATTAAATATAATTGTTTTTACTAAAGCAAAGTTTCTGTGACAGTAATTATTTTTAAATTATAGGCAATATATTGTTTTAGTTATATTTTTTAGAACAAATTTACGGTATTATAGTTGCATCACCAATTATTACCGATGCTAAATAGTCCCGTTTACTAAAACGGGACTACTTAGCGTCCCAGATTTTGTGTGGGGACAATGGGACAGCCAAAAAAAGGGACAGTCCCGTTCAAAAAAATAAAAATGTAAGCTTTAGTTTTTAAACTGGGCTATTTTAAATTCTATGTACATAAACTCGTTCTTTAAGAAAAAAATATTATTGATGATAATAATGATGGTTAAGGGTGAATCATCAATCAACTAAACCATTGAAATCATATTGCAATCAATATTTCTGCTTGATAAAAGATAAATAATTACAATCAAAGAAATGTAACAAAAAAAATGAGATCTATTGTTCATGTTTTTTATTTTAAGAATTATTTACTGAAAATTAATCAGTATTAATATCAGCCCACGGCAGTCCACTGTTAGACATAGGCCTTACTAAAGGCGCGCCACCTCGCCCGATGTGCGGCTACGCGCATCCAGTCTCTGCCAGTCTTGTGCAGATTCTTGCTCCATCTAGCAGGGCACTACATTTGCCGAGTCGCGCTCTCCACTCCAACACTCGTCAACTCCAACGATTGTCGTGTGATTGTAATGTGTCCAGCCCAATGCCACTTCAGTCTGCTAACTTAAAGAGCTATGTCTGTGACTCTGGTTCTCCGACGAATTTCTTCATCTCGAATTCTATCCACCAGAGAAACAAAAAGCATAGCCCTCTCTGTAGCTCTCTGAGCGACTTTGAGCTTGTGAAGGAGACAGACCGTCAGTGTCCACGTTTCGCCACCGTAAGAGAGTACAGGCAGGATGAACTGGTTGAAGACTTTTGTCTTCAGGCTTTTTGGTATGGGCGACGAGAAAACTTGACGAAGTTTCCTAAATGCTGATCAGCCCTACTGAATCCTTTTCTCCTCTTCTTTCTCAAAGTTGACTCCATTCAATCTCACTATCTAGCCAAGGTAGACATATTCCTGGACAACTTCGAGAACTTTACCATTGATTATGGTCGCTTCTGGTGCAATATGGTGATACCATGATTTTAATTTTATCTAAATTCATAGCCAGACTAACTAGTCTGGAGGTAAGATAGCCATTCAGCATTGTTTGCAGTTCTTGCAGTGATTCTTCCAAGATCATGATATCATAGGCAAAGTGCAAGTGTGAGATGTACTCACTATTTACATTTATGCCACATCCTTTTTAGTCCAGTGTCTTGAAGACATCTTCCAGCGCATTAGTGAACAGTCATGGGGATATAACATCCCCCTGACACTGCACAATATAACTGGATTTGCTTAAAAACTGTAATTTAATATCCAGTTATAATTATAAAACCATTTTAATATAATTATTGCACTTAAAATAAACATGATTTTGGTTTTTTGAATTTGATTTGACGGACATGTAATTTTACAATTTACTAAATATTTGACCTACTCTGTATAAGAGATTTTAGCTATACGCTGTTACTTTTAAAAAGGAATAACAGATTGGTTGTGCATATTCTGACGATGCAGATGCTTTTAAGTAAAATTAGTAGACCTTAAGTAACCAAAAGGCTGAAAATATTTGGGTGTTATTATTTGATATCCTCTCTGTTCTCCCTGTAATTAATAAATAATTGTGCTTTTATAACACTGAAATTATTTATTTTTAATATCTTTTATGAACCAACAACTTCATCCTTCTATTTCTATATAACTCTAATTAATATGGGATAGCATGGCATGAACAACAATACTGTAAGTGTGCAATGCTGCATTAAATTAAATTACAAATAAGATAAGCCACAAAAATGTCATTACAGTTGATTATTAAAATAAGAAGATAAAATAAGATAAACTAGTGATTATTAAAATTATTAATATACTTAAAAAAGTTTAATCTATTAACATGGTAAAGGAAATTAATTTTTGGTACAAAACTTACACTGGATTGGTTTTCTATTTGAATGTGTTGTTTAAAGTATCAATTTATACGTAAGGTGATGCATTTCTAATTCAAGGCTTAAACATGATAAGCAAATGTTGTTTGTTTTTATTATACAAAATTGGTTGAAGAAGTAAAATTTTTGTAGGATTAAGTAACCTTTTTAACTAGTAAAATCATATCCTAGTTTTATTATAACTTATTTTAAGATTTTACTGCTGTTTGAATTTAATATAAATAATTTAATAAAGAAATGTTTGATCTCCACCATGTGCATGTGTGGCAATTCAATATGTTGTCTTTCTCGAAACTTCTTTCGAAGCACCACCATTCTGTGGAATCAGATACTTCAGTTGTATTTCTGAACAATGTTGGACTTTCAAAAAACAAACCTGCACCCCAGCCTAACTCACAGCCCAGCAAGACTTCTGTAATGTCTATGGAGTTATAGATGTTTTTCCATAGCATTATTTCTTTTAAAATAATTTCATTCGGGGTTAATGCACATTTGATAGGTTTTTATCATAGAAACATTTACATCAATTATTACAATGAGTTTTGTGTTTTTCAGGTGTTATCACAAAATATAAAACAAAATTTAGTGTCAGATGTCCAAAACTTAAGTATAAATGAAGAGAAAATACCACTTGTTGGCCAAACTGCAAGTACTCAAGAGGGAACCTATAATCCCCCTCCACCATTCCTGTCTGGAGTGCCAATGGTGAATGTAGGCAACTATAGTGCTAGTACACAAGAGTTTGTCCCTCAACAGCCAAGTGTGTCTCAGTCTATGTCACAAGCACAATCTATTGTATCGAATATGGCTACATATTCTAGTAGTAAGTATTAATCAATGAATTAAAAGTTAGATAAATGTCAAACATGTATACAATATATAAATGTAAAATGTCTTTGCGATTGAAATTGTACATATTAAATTTTCGTTTTTTAAGTTATTAATCTTTTGAAAATTGCCAAGTTCTGATAAATGTACGATCTATTATGATTATTAATCAAATAAATAATGATACTGTATGTATAGCGGAAATAAATAATGATACTGTATGTATCCTCTTTCCAGATTTAGCTGAAGCAACTTTAACCAATTTGGGAAGTATACCATCAGTGTCTAGTATGCAACCACCGGCACCTTTACCGAATTTACCCGGTATACCAATGAACCAACCGCAGCCGTACATACCCATGATGCCTAATTACACACAGCAAGTACCGAGTTCAGGGTCAATCCAGGACTCTACCAATCATGTGCCTACATATGATATGAGCAGCTTTAGTACATCTGCCATTCAACTGCCGCCCATGTCTAGCGGTCTGCCCGTAGTGACGCCTGTGTCCTTACCGGGTATGCCGTCAGTAACAGTCAGCGCTACATTGCCAGTATCAACGATGCAGGAAATACAGCAACAAACGATACAGCAGCAGGACTTGTTATCGTGAAACTTCGCCTAAATGTACTATTAAGAAAATATTTTTTTTTATTTCAAAATTGTACAAACTTGAGCAAGCAACCATTTGAAGTATGTCCGCTATAAATATTTTATTCCAGTGTAAACACTAGCATTTTACTAGCTTTAAATGTACTTGACCATTCATTTGCTACAACATATTTAGAATATGTCGTTGGCGGATTGCAATATTATTAACGATTTCTTAATTTTTGTTTGTCTTTCTAGATTATAAGTAAATATAATTTATCGTGCTGAATAAAGAAAACGAAACGTCTTTTATTATACTATTATTTAACACACTACTATTTAATACACGTTTACAAGTCCAGTAATAATTACTGTTAATTTTAACCCTTTGCGCTCGAGGCGCTTTTCTGTCGGATGAACCAGCAACTCGAGAGTAATCGCACGCGCTCCCGCTTACTTCATGAGTTCGTTATTGTTAACTTAAAATAATTTTAGACACAATAAGACACTTTAAACTCGTATATTTTAACACTATTAGCTTAATGTAATACAATTATTAAATAATTATATTCTATAATTTTGCTTCTTATGATATTTTGTGAAACAATCTCCAATGTGCATTCTTGGCTTGTCGGGTGAGAATCACCCGAGATAAGACATTTAGACACCTCGTAAAATGATCTACAAAAGGCCAAGTAGACTTTTCAAGCGATATTCCTTAAGTCAAACAGAAATAAACACATCGATCTGAATGGTGCCTCTCAGGCACCGCTCGAGTTATTGCATCACATGTTGTGGTGCCTGAGAGGCACCACTCGAGCGCAAAGGGTTAATTTTAAAATACATACATGAATTAATTTCAATGAAGTGTGTATAACTGTCAAATATTTGTTTAATAATACTCGCTTTTACTGATATTAAAACAAATGGCACCATAAGAGAGAAAAAACTATTTGAAGAATAAATATATTTCAAGCGTGGAAAGTTAAAATTTTTACATAACATCTATTAATACGCAAATTCATGACTTAAAAAAGATAATAGAATATGACAATACAATTTAAAGTATGAATGCACGACAACAATGAATACAATACAAAACAAACAAATAAGAAATTCCTTTTTTCGTTACGACAACGGAAACACCTCGGGTTATGATAATTAATATTTCTTAAAAATTTAAATTATAAGTCATCCATATAAAGTTTAAATTCTAACACTGCTTGTACACTACATAAATATAACTTATCGTTCCACATGTAATAATGAATTTAAAATATAGTTTACACAACGTAAAAAAAGAACACGAATTTGATGATTTTGATGATGATGAAGTACGAATTTACTTCACAAAATACAATCCTAATATACTTATTGCCGTTTTTGTACCTATGTAATGTTGACTGCGCCAGTACACGATGAGAATATTTTAAAAATCGCAACTAGGACTTTTCCCGCCAACTTACATCAGTGACGTTGTGTTTTTATTTCATTTTTATAATCTTATATTACTATATATATTGTTTAATTTTAAGTGGAGTATTATACAATATAGTTTGATTAAAGTGTATAATTTAAGTGTTATGAAATAAATGCGTGTATCGTGACTTTTTAGTTGACTAAAAAAGTCCATAGAAGATTTTGGTAAAATAGTCACCATTTTATCAAGACGTAACGTGACCAGCGGACTTGTTACATTTCAAAAGTTTTAGCAGAGTATATATTATTGTTTATATGAGCGCGTTAGAATCGACCGTTACATTTTTCTCAGTCCATGATTGTAGTCATGGACTTAGAATAAGTACGTACAAGAGACTTTTCCCGCTAACTTACATCAGTGACGTTGTTTTTATTTCATTTTCATAGTCTTATAAATATAATCAATTATATTGTTTAATTGTTGTGGCGTATTATACGATATAGTTCGATTAAGGCGTATAAGTGAAGTGATATGAAATAAATGCGTGTATCGTGACTTTGCAGTTGGCTGAAAAAGTCCTTAAAAAGTTTTGGTAGAATAGCCACCATTTCATCAAGACTTGACAATTTGACTGGACATTTCAAGAGATTTGATATTTTTATATTTTACTTGACACTGGCGGAATAGTTGTAACTAATTGCCATCAAAGAAAAGGAAAGAAAAAAGTACGTACAAATTCTGTGTATGGTATCTATACGTTCGCCAATGTGCGAGAGCTCAGCATGTAGAAGTTTGGAAAGTTTGGAGTACTATCGTCGACTCGTGATTTGTGAAAGTGTGTGTGCATTGTTCTGTTAGTGGTTTTTCTGGTTCGAGACCAAGAGCAGGATTGTCATGTCCGTGGGTAAGAGAAGACATGTCGCTGTAGAAAACTCCACCCGCTAGTTCCGACAGCCGCCGACGTCGCCGCGTATCTTTGTCGTCAGTGACGCTCGGAGGACGAACACTGGAACTGCGGCGTCGCTCCGATCCCAACCGTGTCCGTATTCGAAGGGCTTTCTGATCACAGTATTAGAAATAAATCTCATAAAAATAGAAACGGCTCTAAACCTTATTATCAATTAGTAAAAAATTAAAGTACTTGGTCCAAGTTGCACTCTTATCTTACGTATTAAAGTTATTAATAAAATAACAAAAAGTATACCTAATAGACAGTACCGGCGTTAGGGATATTTGAAAAACGATATTACAGAGACAATAAGACAAATATTTTTGTCCTCTATAGCAGTTAAAACACGTTATTGCTGGTTGCCTATTGCTTTTTACAGCTTGATCGGATTCTGGACCCGCGGGCAAATCGAATTCTATACGAGTCGCTATTTTGCCAACATTAATTTCCAATTGAAATTAAAGTGTTTGTCTGAATTGCCGAAATAAATTTCCTAATTTTAAAAACTATGTTTTGAGTTTTTACCATGCATGCATGAACGTGAGAGTTCATGCATGCATGGTAAAAACTCAAAACATAGTTTTTAAAATTTGGCTACGGCCCATTTGTGCGGGCAAATAGTGGAAATGGTTTAACCAATTATGACATAATTTTCACGAACAAATGAGGTTTCGGAAAAAAGTTACGGTTTCTTGGCTGAAATTCTTCTGCATTACCTACTTTTTGAAGTAGTGTCTAAGCCTTTAAGATAATGTAGTCTAGGATTTAAAAAATCTTTAAATTAGTAGTGCATAATATAGTATTGTAATTTTAAAATTTGGTTGAACAAGGTTAATCAAATTTACTAAATATTATAAAATTCAATAACTAAGGTTAATCAAATTTTGAAGACACAATAACAGTAAACAAAAGATATTATTTTAACTTATTAATAAAACTATTAAAGAAACGAAGATGGTTTACTTACAACAAAATTGTTCCTCACCTTTAATTTAGTAGGCAATGAATTTAAAAATGAGACGACGGGTGGCGATATCAAGTCGATGGGCACGTGTGCAGGGTCCGTGATGCCAGTTATGATCGAGACAACTAAGCCCACCAGCAAAGTTGCTATGCAGCCCAGTCCCGAGTACCATAGGTATGACACGCGAAAAAGCCAGAAGACTGACTCATCTTGGTCACTACAAAAATATTCGCAATAAGTTTCATCCCAAATGTAGCAATGTGCATGTTGACAAAGTATTGAGAAGAAGTGGTTGTCTCGTGGTTGTATCCAACTTTTTGTCCCAGAACCTTGCCTTCTCTGAATGGAACCTGTCTCTTGGTATCGAGTTCAGGTTCTTTGGACGGTTGAAGGGCTCACGTTTAATCGCTGTGAGACGTAATATTGGCTACACCCCTCTTCCAGCAGCGCTATAACTAGCTCTTATTGCTTTTTCTGTCATTACAAAAGACACAAAGATATCTGTTTTAAGTCGCAATAAGGCCGGATGATGCAACAAACATAAATTATTCTACGAAAAATAACAAGAAGTTAGTTTTAATTGCCTCATAACCTTCTAACAACAAACCCGCGAAAAGATAGTAAGAAGTCACAAAATAAAAAAGGGAATTACTTTGCACTAAACAAAAGCTGGAATTAACTTTTTTTATACTATTTTTTTTTCATACTCTTTATTAAGTGCCAGTAACATAGCTTGGCTATTAAAACCTCTTTAGAAATAAATTTTCACCAATAATATAGAAAAATCAAAACCGCCCGCATATATATATATATATATATATATATATATATATATATATATATATATATATATATATATATATATATATATATATATATATATATATATATATATATATATATATATATATATATATATATATATATATATATATATATATATATATATATATATATATATATATATATATATATATATATATATAGGTATTTTATTCTTACTCAAAATTCACAGTCAAATGTGAAGTTTGGTTGTATAATATCGGACAGCCATCTGTGGTGGCAGGCAGACGCGGGAGCGGTACTTGTGCCAGTTGAGCGCCGCCTCCAGCTGTTATCACTAACAGCAGGCCAAGTAATCCTCCCGATACAGCTCCCTGATAATACGGTAAATGACAATGTTATAAATATAAACATTTACCATGCCGCATGTACGCTCAACTTGCCGTTTAAGCCAATACCTAATGTTATTGTAAAATGAAGAAAGAAATGTAAAAAGATTTTTATACATTATGCAGTCAATTATAGGCTTCTTAATACTATCGCTAATCCGTTAAACTGATCGCCCCACGGGGCGAGGTAGTCAGTTTTTCGGCTTAGTCTGTCAGTTATTCGCACGCTGTTAATGCGACAATTACTTTTTCACTAAGGGTGGCATTTATTTTTTTTCTATGTATTTCTAAAGTAAAATCAAATGAAGTAAATACATGGATTAGGATATTTGATATCTTTCTAATTGTGTACAAACATATCACATAAATATAATATTCAATAACAAGCGGAGTTACCATTTCCTACAACTCGATTTCGGTCAAATATTCATCTTGCCATTCAAACAACTCTTGAATGTCGTTTGATTGTATTTGTTTTAAACCATCTTGTCCTATTCCACCTCGTTCTATTCCAATACGATTCGGCATGTGTTAATAGTATTCAAAGAATATTGATACATTAATATAAAACACAAAAGCCTATAAATATAGTTATTTGTTATATGAATAACGAAACTTGATGCAATTACAGGAACTGACTCAATTTTTTTTTATATATTAACGCAGGGATTGGCAGAGACCACAGAGCTCCATCCACTACCATTCATCGCAATGAAACGGCTCGTCATTGGTCGCTTTTCGCCCTCGTGAGAATCAGGACGTGACGTCGCCGTCATTTTCGACAAATTAGGTATATTAAATTCGTCTTAGTGAATCCCACGAGCTCAATTTTTTAATCTGCGAATAGTGAAGACGCGGATAAGGAGCTTTCATTATACAATAAATGTAAGATGATATTTTATATTTATTTTTAAGCACGGTTTAGTCATATGCAAACGTTATTTCTCTATGGTTTCTGTGGGCTTTAGAGATTGAGATAGGGTTTGTAATTATCAACGTCGTTGTTACTATAACCTATCAGCAAATTGCGGATATCCCACTCGTGAGTCCTTCTGACGATGTTGTAACGGCCCTTGAGCCTATACAAAAAAGCAACATGTGTAATATACAATAAAAATTTCATAATAGTACCTAGGGTTTCAATAGAACTTACTTTAGCATTAGCCCAAGGGAATAGCATTCCAAGTGTGAAGAGTCCGAGTGTAACACCTCCTGCCATGCCATTAAATGATAATGCGAGTTGTAAAACAGGACCCAAGCGTTCTACTGCAAACACCAGCACGAACGATAACGCTCCAAAGCCCAAGCAAACCCATCTGGCTATCTGTTACAAATATATAATTGTAAATACAAAATACCAAAATGTGCCTTACAAAAAAAAAATAATTACACAATCGCCGAAAAGTAAAAGTAAGTAGAAAAAATGTGTGGAAGGTTTAAATATGGTGGAAAAAATAATTAATGTTAAATGATTTGATGTGTCATATAAAATAATGTGTGTGTGATATAAAATATTTAGACAACTACTGGGGTAAAAAAAAATGTATATGTGTAATAAAAGGGCAGGTCTTAGTTTGAAGATTATGGTGGTTGGAAGACAACATCCGGGCACGTGTATATCTGTTGATGGACACACACTTGTGGAAGTAAATCAGTATAAGTACCTTGGTACGTGGTTAAATGAATCTTGGGAATGTGAACAAGAAATAAAAACCCGTGTTGAAATCGCTCGTAGCTCCTTCAACAAGATGAAACGTGTCCTTTATAATCGCAGCCTCAAACTTTCCTTGCGCATTAGAATGCCCACTGTTACATCTGGCCCATTGTTCTATACGGATGTGAGGCTTGGAAGCTTAAAAAGCCCTCAGAAAACGTATAGAAGCGTTCGAAACTTGGGCATATAGACGGATGCTCGCTATTAGCTGGGCTCAAAGGGTGGCCAATGACGAGGTTCTCCGACAAGTCAAGCAAAAACGTGAACTTTTGCAGACCGTCAAAGATAGTAAAATTGGGTCATATCATGAGACATGACAGGTACAAGTTGCTGCAACTGATTATGATGGGAAAAATCGCGAGCAAAAGACAAGTTGGTCGAAAAAGAAAGTTGTGGCTACGTAATATCAGGGAGTGGACCGGGATAGCAAGTGTTCCAGAACTGCTACGTCTCGCGAAGGAAAAGGAAAGTTGTGCTGAATTGGCTGCCTACCTTCGCTAGTTGGAGAGGCACTCTTAGAAGAAGAATAAATTATAAGTTGTTTTTTTGGATATTCAGTCAATGTGATTATGATGACTACTAAAAGCTTGTATTACATTTTACAGTACACCCAATTTTGTAACACGGTCTAGAAAAAAAATTGATTCCGTTTTTACACGATTCCATTCGATTTAGCACGATGATAATGACGCGATGACGTGATCGCGTATGATGATAGCGAATAGAGCTATGTTATTTTCATCACCTTGACTGTTTTATTTTTTGTTTATGAATTTTTAATTTACTTTAAAATTTGGATTATAAACCTTTTGTTTATTATTTTATACTATTTATTTATTTTATATTATTTAACTGCGATAATTTTATATTTATGTTATTTTCAGTTGAAGATTTGAATTGCGTTTTGTTTTTATGAAATAAACTGTGCATTAATGCACTCTTAAAATAGTCTTTTTTGTATGATTCATTTTAATTTTAACTATTTTTACAGGGTTGAAGTATATGGAAATAATCCCCTTTTTTCTATGTACTTCATGTCTTTTTTCATATGGTTTTGTCTGAAATATACCTACCGCGTAAAAACAGAATTAGGTGTATTTTTTTAATATAATTATGTAATAACTATTTTTTTCTTAAACTTACTGCTGCTCCCTTATTTTCCGGCAATGATATTCCAAGAAGTCCAGATACCAAATCTTCACAAGTAATTGCAGCTAATGAGTTTAGAGCTGTTGCTACTGTTCTGTTGTATAAGCGAAAAGATCAAAATTCATCTTTCTATCAGTGTTAGTTTACATTTTTTATATGTAATATTTATTAATTAGTTCCTAAGGTAATTGAAACAGCAACTTGTAGGTATTATGTGTTAAATAAAATGTAGGTGATAAATTTTGGACAGTACGTATACGTAATCGTCTTCTAATGAAAAGCTCTAAAGCTCTCTCTAAAGCTTCTATAGAAAAAAAAACCACCTTTTAGACTATACCTAAACTATTAGAGTTCCACACTAGCATTTCTTTTATATTGAGATTTAAAATTCTTCTTAATTGTAAAATTCAAATATTATGTCGGTATGCGGCGGTGATCACTTACCACCAGGTGACCAGCATGCTCATTTGCCCGCTCTGCTATATTAAAAAAACAAAAAATATTTTACATCATAGTTTACTTCATAGTAAGAATTATTATCTATGCAAGCATTCCCCTATTTAAATGAAAACACGTGTTATAAAACGTAATTACGAACCCAAGATTGGATAAATAAAATTTATAGAATGCTTTATAATATAAATCAGTTTATTTCGAACTGTGCCAGTACGTGAGGCCATATGTAATGATAATTCACATACTGTATCTCTTGAATTAAAACCGGTATAGCAACTGGTCTTTTCTAGTTATACTTTAATTCTGAAATTGCGCTGAAATGAAGTCAGTTATTCGAATGTCTTTAAGCAACTCGGATTTGCGGCGGTCGAAAAATACCCATTTAGTACGTATTTGTGTTCTGGCTTGTTAGATTTTTTACGCAAGTTTATATAAAATACAAACATTAGTTATATTTTAAGGAGTTATTAGTGATAAATGATACTTAAAACTTTTAAGAAAGTGCAATAATTACCCGAGGCTTGCAGCAAAAATTCCAGCGACGAAGAAACCGGGAACACCACGCGCTGACCCCAACTCTTGGACAACGTACAAAGGGAGGAGACGATCCGATGCATTGATTATACCAGCCTTAGGTAAAATAAAAGGTAAAACATTTTAATAAAATTAAATGCATTATCTTTTGTAAGCTCTCATTATGTACACATTGTGGATCTGTTTTAGAAAAAATGTATGCATATTTTATTGTCATTCTAAAATTATTTAGTCCAATAGAATTTATAAAAAAACGACAGATAATATTAAATAAACTCATAAAATTAAATATTATATGGAAAACGAACATTTGTGCTAGAGCCACGCTGACATTTTATAAATATATCGACTCGTATATCGCCATGGAAAGAGATGGGGTAGTCTTTAATTTAAAAAAATATATTAAAAAATAAAATTATTTTTTAAAATAGGCCTTGCCTAATTTTCGATTAAATTAATATTGCGTTTTATAATTATTAGATTAAATCTTCTACAATCACTTAGGAAATTTTTTATACTTATTAGTATCGATTTTAGTGCCTAAGCATTAATTTTCTTTATATATATTTATATTATTTTACGACGGAAGACTAACAATGTTTTAATATTACTAGAATCTTGTTTACCATTCCAACTAAGATTGTACTAGGAAAATATAGTTCAAATCAATAGTCCTATAATATAATCGAATCACGGCCCTAGATTGCCTGAGCGCTTCCTTGCCAGTTGAGTTATTGCAGCTTTATGGTTTATTAATCAACTAATAAAGGTCATCGAAAGCGTAACGCATTTTTCTAATCACTTATTATTTTAAGATTACAATATCTTGATCAAAACAGCATCAAACCATTATAACCAATAAAAATTTAAGGCGCGTTTACCTGAATGGGATCGCAATCGGCGTAATGTGCGGCAAGGACAGCGCCAGTTGCAAAATTCACCGAATACACGGCAGTGAGGCCGCCAGCTGACACCCAGAGAGCCTTACGAGCCTGTTCGATCCGCTCTACGGAGAGATACTTCTGCACGGAGGCTTGATTTGCACAGAACATGCTCAGCCAGTACATGATGCCACCCACTACTACCGACCAGAAGGAATGCCGCACTGTTGGGTCGGGATTCATACTAACAAATAATTAGATATATTAGTGATAGTTATGAAATTTATCCTTTCTTTTTTAAAGTTCTATAGATTAGTTTGTTACGTTGGCCTTCATAAATCCTTTAACTACGAGATAATGGTTAAAGTAAAATTAAAAATAATATCATGGCATTGCAAGTACCCTGCCCCTCCCAGTCCCATAACATCATCATCAAAAATCCTTGTGATGCCGACGTGAAATCTTCTTCAAAGTACTTTCCCTGGTACAGGTAATATAGTCTTTTATATGTGTTTAAGAACTAGTAAGCAACATTTTTAAATTCCGATTCAGATGTAGGTAAATGTTAAACAATATGAATAGTGTCTGTTCAAGTTACAACTGTTTATATTACACTTGTTTACGTTATATTAAGCTTAACAATACATAAGTATGTATATTTTCATACATTTTAAATAATTTTCTGGCTTTTTGCATTCACTTATGCGAAATAGATGTAACTTTCAATAAAATTAACATTTAATATAGGCTCTTCGTATTATGTTAAACAGAGGTATTTCCATAAGGAACTTAAACGAATTCTGAAAATACTTGAATAGTTTGTAATGAACATAAATGGTTGTCTTTAAAACGAGGTATTTATATTTAACATAGCTAAGTTTTTTGCTAGTCAATTATATTTAAAATTTACTTTGTATGTATGATCTAGTAACATCCATAATTCGTGCAAATATGCAAATTTAATTAACAAAGTAAGTAAATATTACTCAAAAAAATGCAATCTGTTTGTTTGTCTCGCTTGGTCCCAGACTATATCGAAACCTCCAGCTTTCGCTGAGCCCATTGCTAGCACAGCTGCTAATGAACCCAAAAGTACGGTTGATTGAAATGAATCCGTCATTATTACAGCTTTCATTCCTCCCTGAAAAAATTTTGCAAATAATGATCCTGTGTTTCAGTTTTATGTAATCATGATTAGAAATACACAAATTAAATAGATTTAGAAACTTGCCTGTGATGCGTAGAAAATGCATACAACATATACTAATGATACCGCAAAGTAAGTATTTAGACCCGTCACTGAAATATACAAAATTAAAATTATGTTTCTCGTAGGAGAAGAGACTAGGAGAATAAGAGATTAGGAGACTTGTAGAAGACCAGGTTTTGACTACTAAGCAGTAGTAATAGCTTTGCTGTGTGCTTTGTGTATGTGGTAAGCGTTGAGAGCTGAAGGACTAAAACATCTTCCCCATTCTCTTTCCTTATCTACATCATCCCCTTTCATTATTTATTTTATTTTTGAATCGTCAAAATATTTGACTTGAAGATGGTTAATAGACACATTTGATAAGACAGAATCATTTTCACTAGTATGGGTTAAAAATTAGAGTATTATAAAAAATGGTACAAAACGTGACAAAATGAAATTCTATTTTATTGAAATTATTAATGATACCCCTTCGGACATACTAGTAATCGCGACCAGATTAAATTAGCGTACTAAACTATTGAATTATAAAATATTTGTATGATGGCATTATTTAAATTTGAATATTAACTTCCACTCGTTCGCGGAACCATTCGCAACGACAATTAAGGATTAAACCTTAACGACGATGTGTAAACTGTACCCAAAGATGTGTGAGTGCAACACTTACAACCCTTTGAAATCTTCGGTTGCATCAAATAGCAATTTAAAAATTGTGCAATCGATATCAAAGACAAATTTAGAACTGTATAGGTCGTAAATATTACGGACTACTTTAGCAATAGAAGGCCCTATTGAATACTTAAATAATGATGTAAGCTGTATTATATTTGTGTGCCTGACATTCACCCCGCATCAAATTTGTTTTTACTGTGACGCAAGGGCAATGATTATTTACATACTGTTTCACGGTGTTGCTTGTTTGTGTAGCTGAAATGTAAGAGAGTACGAAGTTTCAATTAATAATTCTAGTTTATTAGAGGAGGAATTTGCATAAAATCACTGATGTATCTATAATCATAATGGGTTGAAAGGTAATAAACATGTAGAAGTGCTACCGACTACTATTTATCCAATCCCTTGCTTTATACTAAATACGAATGACTAAATATGATTTGAAACGAATGAAACGAAAATATGTTCTTATTAACGCAATACTTTATATACTTTAAGGTTTATTGCAGGGGAATTGAAATGTAACAACAATATATTAAATATGAAGTTCAAAATATATTTTGTTTAGTATATTATATAATGTTACTATCATTAAGTAAAAACACATCAATGAAAAATAAAATTATGCAACGTTTTGGTGCTTAACGTTGCGTTTCGATTGTAATCTATGAATTAATTTTACGACTCCATTGTCGTCCCATTGTGTAAGCGCGGTCACTTATGCGACTTCGATTATAATAATGTTTGAAGCTGTTATACTTTAATTCACCATTTTGGATACTTCTATAGTTCCGTTTTTGGTCCATAAGTGGTGAACACATTACACGAGTTTAAGTCGTAGTTTTCACCATTAAATATGTAATAAAAATAAGGAGCCAGACGATCGATCTTGGTTCTTCAAATATTAACCAGCTTCGTTCGTCTGAGAAAGCTACGCGAAGCAGGCCTTGAAAACTAACGTGTATGACCAGTGTGTCTTTACTTTCTTAAGTGCCGAAACGTGAGCTGTAGTCGGTCTGATTCACAAACTTTAGCAAACTGCAATGGCGTTGAGCTGTCAGAAAACTAACAATCTTATCTTGGTAAACGCAATGTAGGTGCAGCAACGCTCTCTTGGCCAGATTGAGCAACAATTCGTAGGGCGGGTGGTGAAAACTGGATGTGTGAAGCCGAAATCAAGAGTGGACTATATAGTGGTGGTGATTGATGATGTTCTGACGACTAGCTAAATCGTGATATATCCTGTTGGTGGCGAGCTGGCCGACTGACAGTCAGTCTGCCTAGCGTAGCATATGGGCATTTAACTATAAATTAATCTTTCCAACGTGCTACGATCTTAAAATAATTAAATATACACTATTTGTAAACAGTATCTTATAGCCATTGCATTATATATTTGTATATGCTTGACCGAGACTTATCGAATTTATTTTGTTGTATCTACTAAATAATAGACTATGAAATAGTGCACGGTTCGTGATTTGAATTTTTTGGCGGTACTTTTATGTATGTATTGCGTTGCTTGAACCTCAAGCAGACATGCAAGAATTTAGTGTATAGCGCGCAGCGTACAAAATTAAACGATATAAGTAAGTGAATCCAGTCGATTCATGACTCCAATTCGATTTCTTTAATTTCTTTAGTTTGTATCATACTGTTTTTTGTACTTGTTTCTGTTTCTTTAAGTTAACAAATTTCTAATTACTTATATTGAATTTTGGATTATGGTGATAAATGAGTTTATTTAACAGTATTGTTCTACTTTTATAAAAAAAATTTCGTAATATAAATAACAATCAAAATAACAAAACACAAAATAACAAAACTAACGGCTATACGCCTTGACAGCATTATTTAGACCCATATGATAATGCTTTATTTTTTGTTGTTGTGTGTTTGCTGCTTACACCATTTCTCCCGGTAAGTATCATTCGAGGTATTGCGTTTGCTCCCAAATGCAACTCCATGGGCAACAGGGTTTACCTGAGTAATAAAAACCAATTTGCTATCTACAATACTCCCACCAAGCGCAAGGAGTAAGGCAACAACTTCTCAATTCTGAAGGGTATTGCCGTACTCCCTTTATATGTATTTCAGATTTAAAGACATCGTTATTTTTTTATGAAAAAGTTAGACATATGAGCAGTCAGGCCATCTTGTAAATAACCCCTTTCATAGGTGCATTGTCTACTTTAGGGTAAGATGTAAATAATAGGAAAGGAAGTGAGAATCATAGCAAGGAGAAAGTAGTTGAATCTACAGATTTGAATTTACGATCTAACTCGAACCATTTCTCTTAACACAAGCATAATGAAGTGTTTAACACGAATTTTAGTAATGATAGTTTTTAGCATTGGTTTTTTTTAATGTACCAAATTTAGGATACGACGTATTTAAAATTGTAACAGAAGAGGAGGAAGAGAAACTTGTTAAGGTACTCAGTAATATTAAAATATGACAATCAATATGTAATCATCAAAATGTGTTGTCATTTAGATAAATATAATGTAGTTTTTAATGAGAAAAAATGGACCGTGTTGTGCAGAAAGGTTTCTCCTCATAAATACATGAATAAACGTTATTATAATTTGAAGTAGAAGACATTCTTCATTAATGTTTTAATCCTGGCCACTTTTTGGGTTAAATCATTTTTGCACAATACAGTCCAATTAAACACTAACACTTACACTACCCACAATACATACACAATTTGAGCAAACGCAACCTCTATACTATAGATACACCCACACCTCATCACGACGGTATACGGAAAAACTTAATTTAAGTTTGTGTATGCCGTATAATGTAAAAAGAAAAAAATTATATAATAAATAATAATAAAAAAAAACATAAGTTACCATCAGACAAGGCCAGCGCAGGTGCATATACAGCCACCGCGGTGTACAATATCATCTGCATCATGTACAGGGCGCTCGCGTACACGCGTATTGACTTGCAGAAACGAATTTCCTAAAAATGTTCAATTATAAAATTAGGATATGTACATTCCCTTACCATTTAGCCCAACGTTCGAATGGGGATGGCATGTAAAGGGAGTTATTTTTAATCCCTACTAAAAAACTTCGAGAAAGAAGCCGATTGAAGGATTCAGCTAGGCTGGACAGCATTTAGGAAACTTCGTCAGGCCTTCTCGTCGCCCATACCTCAGAGCCTGAAGACGAAAGTCTTCGACCAGTGAGTCCTACCCGTACTCTCCTACGGCGCCGAAACGTGGATTCTAGACAGTCCGTCTGCTTCATAAGCTCAGAGTCGCTCAGAGAGCTATGCTCGGAGTTTCTTCGGTATATATGATTCGGAATGAACAAATCCGCCAGAGAACTAAAGTCACCGACATAGCCTTTCGAATTAGCAAACTAAAGTGGCAATGGGCTGGTCACGTTTGTCGGAGATCCGATAATCGTTGGAGCAAACGAGTGCTGGAGTGGAGACCACGTCGCGTAAACGTAATGTGGAGGGCGTCCCCGGCTAGATGGTACGGCGATCTGATCAGGACGGCTCTATAGAGGAGGCCTATGTCCAGGAGTGGACTGCGGCAGGCTGTTGATGATGATGATGATGATGACAAAAATACAATATGTGCTGTTCTTAGTAGATAATGGCTATAACTTTTACTGTAAAATGGTTGTGGCATCCGTTATATAAGATCGTAATTTTATTTACTTCTCGTTATAGTCCTTCTTCGATTATCTAAGTTTGGCAGCCGATTTAGCACAACTATCCCCGTCTTTAGCGAAGCGAAACAGTTGGACAGCACTCGCTATCTCTGTCCATTAATGTGATTGTTACACTGATCAAAATTACTAGTTCATGAAGATTAATTTCTTACCAGGTACTCATAGCACGATGTCAGCCGTAACCTCATGAACACTGGCAAATAAAGCTGACTCGATATCGGCACAACGAGTACAAATGCTACGCATATCATCCAAAACTGTGCACCGGCCATATACATCTCGGCCGGGTTACCTAACAGCTCTATGGCTGTTATAAAACTGAAATGATCATAATGCAACAATATAGCGCTGTTAAATTAACATAAATTAAATATTCCTCTTTTATATTAATTTTCCGTAATAAAAATAATGGCAGTTACCGTTTTAAAGTGTGGCGATAGCCTCAATTTACCGACTGACGTGTTAGAAAGAGACACTGCAACTAAGATATAGACAAGATAACGTAGAAAAAAAAGTATATAGTAAAATGAAGAAGTACCTCGCTGCTAGACTTAATGCCATTGGTAAGGTGCCTATAGAAGAACCTCCGAGGAGGAAGTCATCGCCTGTCATTTGCTTCTCTCCGCAGTACCGGTAGAATACACCAATAGCACAAGATATGATCAGCATTGTAGTCAACACGCTGTAGTCTTGCCAGTGGAACAGTCCGATCGTTTGGAATTCATTTTTTTGGTGCAAATGCATATTCTTTGTGGAGGCATTGTTCCTCGTAATATTTATTGTCGCTAATGTATTTTGTATATTTGTTCCGCTATATATAATTATGCTAATCAGCAGCAACTGTAAAAAAGTTCACGCTTTTACATGTTTTAAGTGTAGTTAAAATTCTTAATTGTAGTATTCACGCTTTTACAAGTAGTAAAAAAAATACCTTTATGCTTACAAAAATGACAATACATATTTTTTAAATATAATAGATGTTTCCTTTTCATAGGCTATAGGTATAGGTCGCACTTATAGTATATATATAAAGATATTCTTATAGTGTAGCATGAATTGTCATGGTCAAACACTCCCCTCCCCCTTCCATTCCCACTCCTTTAATGACACTTTCCTTAAAGGTCGGCAAAACTTCAGCACTACATATGACGCTATGGAAGTCTATAGGCAGCGTTGGTTGCTTTCCATCAGGTGACACCCCTGCTGATTTGCTTTTCTATCCCATAAAAAATAGGTGCTTTAACTGAGATAATGTAGATTTTTAAGATACCGATTCTGACAGAAAAACATTAAGTATTTATTATCTGATCTTCATTGGTAGCCTAATTAACATCGGTTAATCAGAATTTCATTTGTTTATGTATTCTATAATATACATATAATATATTATTCGGCTAATTATACGTTATAATAAAAGACACTAGGTGAAACATACATATACAAATGTATAACATAGTGCTAGACTGAAAGAATTGCAGGTAAAATAAATTTCACAAATTACACTTGACTGGACTTCAACTATACATTATGTTCTTTTTGTTACGAATTTCAAAATAGATTGTATCAATGTAAACTAATGGTGAGTGATTAGTGACGTATAGTTAATCGGCTAATGATTAACAGCCATAGTGTTTTTTCAATTACGCTTAATTGATAGTCACTTCAATCGATCTACAACTGTAGTTAGTTAACGCCTACGTGACCGACGACCTCGGTGGAAATGATCGCTACGGAATTTGTTTAATGGAAAACATTACGTGTGTGGCGGTAAAAAAAATTAATCGTCATTTTTGGTATCAATATAAGCCCACTGATTCCAGGCTATTGACTCCTGTAAAAAATGTAAATAAGCGACGGCGAATATTTGTATATTCTTGTTTTAGGGAGTATCTTACCTAGAATCAACAAAGATCACCTAGATTCATTTCATATTTATTATTAAAATAAGTGCAAGAAAAAAACGAAATTACGTAAATGGGATTATATTGTGCTCTCTTGCATACTTATTGTATAACTTTTGACATCAAGTTTTCTTCACTTTGAATAAAATTCAATTGAATCAATTTGTTTGACAGTAAACTATTTTTAAGAAACATGACTAGAAATCCTTAATTAAAACCTAATGCCAAAAAAAATGTGCAATACTTAAATGGTCTATAAAAGGAGAGTAATAAAGGTGTAAAGACTGAAATGTATTTTAATTAAACAAAATACGTCATGTTAATAATGGCATAATTACAAAACGGTCAAAGCCGAAGCGGAGCGCCCATTTGTTCATGGTACGACATGTTATGAGTATTTATTTCAGGCCTGCGATAAGGACATTAGCCGAGGGCCAATTTGAGTCGGTTCCGATCTTGTTTAAACCTCATAGAACCGGATGACTTCGGATGTTAACTGCTTTTTAGATGTAAAAGCTCGTGAACATGATTAATGTCACATTCCTAACAATTTAGAATAACTTTTGAATCATAGTCTTTTTATTCATTATGTAGATTCTATGTAGATTTATTAAGCAATAGACATTATTGTTAGTTTGACGATCTAAAATTCTGGCTGCATATTTTATACGATGGTATTGCAATGCGATAGAGTAATTTAATTTTTTCATGTCGCTGCGGTCGAGGTTGCGTAGAATAAAATAATTATGTAATTGATAAAATAATACCAAATTCTATATATGTAAATTGATTGAGTAATTTAGTAACATGATGTTAAATTTTAGTTTAATATTTATTCTTTTTATCGACAGCCTGTGGTAATCCACTGCTCGAAATATGACATAGGTCTCTCTTAAGAAGCGCCACTTAGCAAAATTGCCGGTTTCACACACTATTTCTGCCAGACGCTCTACTAAGATCGTCTCTTTATTTAGCTAGGAAACGTACTACGTTTGCCTAGACGGTTTCTACTTCAGCACTCGTCTATTCCAACAACTATAGGTGTGCCGGGATCGTAGCGGATGGAGATCTGTGGTCTCTGCCTACCGCCTACGGGAAACAGGCGTGACGGTATGTATGTATGTTATGTTAGATAATTTATCTAAAAAAATTTAAAAAAAAATACATATATTATTTGTGTTAAAGCAAGAAAAAGATTTTTGGCGGTAACTTACGTGAGGATGTTGTGTTTTTATTTCATTTTTATAAACTCATCGCATTTAAACCTATATTTTGTAATTCTAATAGCTTTTTTTTAAATATATTTTGGTTAAGGCACGGAAGTGTTGTAAAATAAAATAAATTCTATTTATTTAATACTTTATTGTGGACAAAACACGACATACAAGAATTAAAAGGAAAGAAGATTTACAAGGGCGAGCTTAACTCAAAATTGAGTTTTCTTCCAGCAAACCCAGGAGTGAAAGAGAGATAAGATAAGCTGTGAGTATAGAAATAAGTGTACAACAACAAAATATAATAATAATATACATAACAACACATACTATATAAAACCATACAATTATATATATATATATATATATATATATATATATATATATATATATATATATATATATATATATATAGCAGCAGCTAATTACAATTCTATTGTAATTAGCTCAACTAATTAGGGTTATGATTATGATCTAAATTCGTGAGTTTCTTGTATTGGTTACTTATATTGGAGGAAACAGACCCACAACTTTCCATTACTCAGGTGCAACCAGTATCATTAAGTCATTTACTTCAGCTATATAATACTCAGAAAAGATATCAGAAGAAAAGACAACAGAAAGAAAAATACTATAAAAAAGGAATAATATTGTACTGCACATTACGTGCGTCTTTTCCAATATATGTACTAATAACCAAGCACATTTCCAAATAACATTTAGGAAAATAAGAAATAATGATAGAAAATTTACTTACGGACATAAAGTGTCACATCCACATAATTACTAAAATATATTTTAAAATTTCCATACTCAGCATGTGATTAAATATATTACTAGAAAAGTAATACAGTGTGTTTTTTACTGGACGAAGTGGATTTATGGAAAACTGAATTGAAATCTTACCGAAAAACGGCTGTCAGCAACTCTCCACTTCCCAACCACTGTCACTAATACCAACCACATCAAACACACACCACCACTTTCTCACAATATACAAGACACGTATTTCATTTCAACACGAAGCATCATCAGGTATAGTAAGACTTTAGGGTAGACTACAGTTAAGTAGGTAGTCCATAAAAGTAGAGAGTTACTGACGGCCGTTTTCCGATAAGATTTAGATTAAGTTTTCCGTAAATACACTTCCTCTAGTAAAAAACACGCAGTATTATTTGTCTGCTTTTTTTCGCTTATCGAGATTAAAAAAATTAAAAATTCAACTAAAAATTCTAACTGTCCACATATTCATTTTATTATAAACATCTTAAATTTCTAGCGGAGTTTGAATATGTAATATATATTTATATATACGTATATTACACAATAATAGACATAAAAAGAATTTCAAAATATCATCTGTACGTTTATTAGATGTATTCCTCGATTGATTAAAACGTCTTTTAATATTTCGCTAACTCAGTTTTTTTTTTAGATAAGTACGTAATGTTGCAAACAAGATAAATGCTTCTTTTTTGCTGTTCAACACTGCTACGTAACAGTCACCTTCTTTCTAAACCCAAAACTCTACGTCAGAGGTCGCTTCGTGATGTGGCTAATTATTCTTCGAAAGTAATGCAAAAATATCTTAGGCCATCTCAAGTTGCAATATAAAGATTTTTTTCTCTAACGACTATGATGAAAATCTTAAGACAGACTATGGTCCATACAATAATGATTTATGAATACATTTGACAAATCATTTCAAATAAATTAAGCAAATGAAACACTTTTAAATCTTTTTAAATGAAAAGAGATTGCCGAACTAGTTATTGTTTATAAATAGTTACAAGAAGTAACTATTTATAAACAATAACTAGTTCGGTAATAAAAAAAATAAAATAAATCTTAATGTATAAATTAAATAAAAGTTTGCTTTTAACTTTTATCTATAACAAGACAAAACTTTTCCATAATTTAATTCAGTAAAATAAATACATTTTTCATATTTGTATTGTGTTACTTACCTTGAATATAGCACGAATTTTTATTATTGCTATGTTGCAAAGTCTTGATAAACCCATTTTAGCAATTTTCACTAAATTAAATTGAACTAAATAATTGATAGATAGATATTTCTGATACTGCTATTGTTTACATGTCCTCCGGAGATGAATGAATGTAAACTTGTGATTGATTCTGTGTTCCCTTCTCAGAGCACTCTCTGACCGTCTACTGTATGTTCTGTTCCATGTATACGCCAATAAATTGTAATTAACAAACCCAAGTTAGTTAAAAGAACACAATGGGCGTCAATGATCTACGTACATATACATATTTCTTTTATGTTTATACAAAGTTTCTTAAATGTTTTACGCTTTAAAGGTCGGAGGAATTTTTTTTTTTCAAAATTAACAGAACAGTTTAGCAGAACAATGTTTGTAATGTAAAGAAATGTGCACATTCAATGAATTATTGGCACTTAATGTGCCGAGTTTGATAAATAACGATAAGAAATCATAAGAAAACCATACACTTTCATACTGATTAGACATGCTTACATTTAATATTTAAGATAGTCTGTCTGTCTTTAATTTTCAATGTAAGCATGTCTAATCAGTATGAAAGTGTATGGTTTTCTTATGATTTCTTATCGTTTAGTCTTAAATATATTTTACGAATTATTTGTGGATAACATTTGATTCTAATTTGTAAAAATTAAAAACTAAACATTAAACATTATAAAGATTAGCGAATTCATAAGTGTGTGCTGTGTGTTTTTCTCTCTTTAATGCGTTTGTTACCTTAGTCACGGAAAATTATTTTCGCTTGATATAGCATATACAGTAGAGTTCTACGAATCAAGTTTTAACTGTTGTAATGTTTGATCAACCGTAGTATGAAACACAAGTACTAATATAAGGCAGTGAACTCCATTGTGTATTGTTGCTCAATATATTTTTGTGATCAAAAAGGAATTCAGTATTCCAAAAAATATGATAAAATTTTTATTAATCCAAATCTCAAGTTAATTATATTGAAATATACCTATTTAATAGTCTATTAGATTTGTTACTTTAAATAATTGTAGTCGTGGCCCATACTTTCACTAATAAATACTTTTCTTTAAACCTTTATTTAAAAAAATATAACATATTAGAAGGCTCTAGTTCCTAGACTAGGATTCTGTGTGGTGGGAAGTTCGGCTCTTCCTTCAGTACGCAGGTATTTTCAATGAAAATTACGAAAACAAAATGTAAAGGAAAGTAATATAACACAAGTAAAAAATATTGTAAAAAAAAATATAACATTAACGTGCTCGCATTTTATATGTATATATGAGCATTCGTGCATATTTTTATTTGTGCAAGCGTATGTGTGTTTGTTTGATACAAGTCTCTTTTAATTAAAAAACTACATTGAAGGCGAAGGTTTATGATGCGTTGTCGCGATATCTTTGCCTTTACCCTTTCCGCCTACGATAAAAATGTGGAACATTATCGACCAACAAACTTTCATTTCATATATGCGAATAATTGGGCAAAGTACAAAGAAATAACCGTTGCTTAAAATTGTGTGTTCGTGACTAACTATTTATTTCATTTGTATGATATGGAAAAATCGTAATGGTGTAAGAGATCCTTTTTGATCTAGACTAGGGGTCGGGAACCGGCGGACCGCGGTCCGCATCCGGACCGTGTAAGGTCGATCCTCGGACCACCCCATGTTGTCAAATATACCTATATAATTTAAATAATATTTTTATATATAATTTAAATAATATCTAATGTAATCTTTCTCAAAAAGGAATTTTTTGAGATATAGTTCAAGATTAATAAACCTTGAAGATTCATTTGCTGTTCCCCTCGTGAACCAAACTATAAAAAACTGACTAAAGACCGTCAGTGTAATTTCGCATTAATTTAAGATACTATGTTTTATACTTCATTTGAAAGCAAAATAAAAAATAGCACTTAATCATTATCAGTTTTATTGGACCTCGATCAAATTCGTCAGCAGTATTCAGACCCTACTTAAAACTACTTGCCGACCCCTGATCTAGACTAATCATACTTTGATCTGGTTGATTTAGGCGAATACAAATGTAATATCTAGTCTAATTAATTCATAGTCTTAGTAACATACAAAAAAAAATTAAATAGAACCACATAAGTATGAGAAAAAAAAAAAAAATATATATATATATATATATATATATATATATATATATATATATATATATATATATATATATATATATATATATATATATATATATTTTAATGATTTATAATTATAAAAAAGAATATGATTTTTTGTACATATGTATGTTTGTATTTTACACTTACTTAAAACATTCTCCTGTAATGAAACTGTTGAGTTGTTCTATGTACGCCCACATATGTACCCGACTCAAAAAACACTTTTCTTGATATGTTTGTTGTCATTTTTCTTTACGTAGCATTGCAACGCATACTGATTACAGGCTAAGTATTAAATAAACTTGTCCATATTGGTATTTCAAATGTTTTGTACAAACGACTCGGCTACATTTTTCACTGATGAATTATTGTACTCTGGTTAAAGTATTAAGTCTAATTCATCACCATCCTCAGTTTCATACTTCCCCGCATATAAATATATGTATGACCAATAAATTGAGTATGGTTATCGTGCCTATCCGCACTGGACAAGCACGGTGGGTTAATGTCCATCCTTTTAAAAATGTGGAGACCCGTGCCCAGCAGTGGGATATATATGGATTGTGAAAAGAAAAATATATGTATTATATTCATTGTAGTTCCAGTAAAGGTTAAAGCGCAGGTCTCAACCTCACCGCAGTATACTAGTATATATTTCAGTGCAAAAGTGTGTGCACAAACACAAAAGACGGTACCTCGTCCGAGTCCTATAAAATTATTTATTTTCGATAGTCAAAGGAGAATGCGGATCCAGAGATATGAAAATTTAATTTTTTTTGTTTTGAACCCAGAACCTTTAGTTTGAAAGGTAGGTTCTAACTACTGAACCAAGTGTTCCTCAATTATTCAATTTTCTCTGTTATAAATTTAGTGAGCAAGATAAATAATCTCCCACTTTATGTACTTTAATCGAGTTGAAAGATATAGTAGTTGGTAACAGAATTTTCAATCTTCACACCAAAACATCAAGCTCCCACCGTAGCCCGTATTCACACCTTAAGAAATTGCAGCAAATAAAAACAAAAATACATAGAACGAAATACGCACGAGTTGAAAGTTGAATAGTTGCCCCCAAGCATCAATGCTCTGTCGCTGCCAAGTAGGAGGGCAGCGCGTGAGCACCATGCGTTACGCAAGGTATGAGAACCATCGAAAGTGCCCCCTCCCCGGGTATATGGAGCGCGCATCTCTTATAAACACTGGTGGCACCTGACAGTTAGACACTGCACTGTCTTGAGTTGTTTCTTAACACGTCTAAAGGATGTGTGGTAAAATGGTGCGTAATAGTCATATGGTATATATAGTTCAATAACTGTGGGGTAAGGGCGTGAAGAGGCCCTAAGAAAATGATTTGGCATCAAAAGTTTTTTGTGAACTGATTTGAAATTAAAACATTGGGTAAGTGAATCTTTAATGTAATGGTGTCATTGTAATTTTGTAGATATTGAGGTCAATGGCAGCGGCGGCGGTGTTGGCGTGCGTCATAGCCCGTCCGGAACCGCCGAGGTCCTACGGTGCACCCTCAACGTCCTACGGAGCTCCGTCCTCATCATACGGACCACCAGCTCCGCAGTACGGTCCACCCCAACAACCTATCGTCCACAAACACGTGTATGTGCACGTGCCACCTTCTGATAACGAATTACCACCTCCTCGCAAGCAAATCTACGTGCCGCCTCCACAAAAACACTACAAGATAGTGTTTATCAAGGCACCCACGCCGCCTACTCCGACTGCACCTATCATTCCTGTGCAACCACAAAACGAAGAGAAGACCCTTGTCTACGTATTAGTGAAGAAGCCCGAAGAACAACCAGACATTGTGATACCCACACCAGCACCGACTCAACCAGCCAAGCCAGAGGTCTACTTTATCAGATACAAGACCCAGGTAAAAAAATTATTAACATTTAAGTACTATACGAATGGATATGAAAATGAATACACGACATAAATTTTGACTTGGATAAAATATGCCATTTTCAAATTTGTCTGTTTAAATTTTAACGAAGTAAACAGCGGTAAACAGTAGTACTTAGCTACGAATTAGGAACCATAATTCTAAAGAAATGCCATAAAAACGAATTTTTAATAAAGAGGAAAATCTGTGTACAAAAATGTTGTAAAAGGAACCTTCGAGAATACTAATTTTTTGGCACATTTTGTATATATATTTATGGAATATAAATATATCTACAAAATGTGAAATGCATTTCGTAGAACACGAATAATTTGGCTGTTAATTTGTTCAATGGTGCGTTTATATTATTTTATTTGCATTTTATATTTTACATCTTGTTTTTACATTACGCGTGTTTAATATAATAAGGCTACATATATTGATGTGCTGGGTTGGGGGCGCACCAATAGTGGTAGAGCCATGCTTCGGCATGACTAGCTGGGTTGTGCGGGGAAGTTCAAAAACATTTTAAATGTGCAAATATAGAACAAGTTACCACCTGCAGTTTTCATGAACGACAGTTACGACATTGGGGTATTTAAGAGACAAGCGTATGTGTTCACGAAATGGTGGTAACGCGTTTGTGACGCTTCTGCCGTTGCGGGTGCCTATCGGCGGCAGTAGTCATTTACTTTCAGATGACCTGCACACTCATTAATTTGCTAAAAAATTATATTGCCATCTTTTCAAAATTAGGTGCAAATTAATATTTTATTATAAAGTCGAAAATTTTAAAATGGTTTACAGATGAGTTTTATTCGGTATGTTGTCTATTGCACAAGTAAAATAAGAGTTAATTTTAACGCATTTTCTTAGTTACGTCTATAGTGGGTTACACGCTTAATTATATACACGTAATGCGAGTTCAGTAGATTAATGAAAAAGATAATGCATGGGGCATCACGGTGAGAAAATTCAAAATTTGAATAGCGCCTTCTTTTCTGTCATATTTCAAATTTAAATTACACAATATGTGTCGCAACTTTATATTTAACGTAAATAGCATTATAATTGCTTGTCCATTTCAAATCTCAATGAAGCCACGCAGCGAAACGAAAGTATGTTACAATAATAACGTATGTACATTTGTATATTATATAACAACAAAATAACATGGTTGAGAATTTTTTTATGTTTACGTAAAATTAAGCGATCAAGTCAATTTAGAAGTGATCTAATATGATATTTACCTTAATTAACACAAGTGATGGCTCTATTGTTGTTAATGTTTATGAGGTGCGGTGATCACTTACCATCAGGTGATATGCAAACTTCGTGTTCTCGCTCTAATATAACGAAATACTTAGTCGGCAACATATCAACGCATATTTCTTTCACTTATGTTTAATTTTAAGAGCAAACTTCTTTAATAGATTCACGTTGGTAAAATAAAATATTCTTTGACTCTTAGATTAATCTTTAAATGCTTAGATGAAGGATGATTAATGCATAGATAGCTATAGTTATTCCATACATATAATTTTTCAAGTTATAAGTGTGAAAAATCAAAAACGCACATATATAATAAATCAAAGTCTTTACAACGCATATAACATAGAAAACTTTTTTACAACGCATATATGTCCACAGCTGGGCATGGCCCTCCTTATTTCTAGAGGAACAGACATTAACCCACCACGCATGTCCAAAGGACATCCAGACACGGAATAAATACCTGTAGGACGAAATATATGTATATATTTATCTCGTTACGGAAATCGAACCTACAACCACCGACTCCATAAGCGGTAGCTTGGCCCCTGAGCCGATTAGGTCGGCCAATACAGGTAATGGCACTTTGTTACAGAAGTGTACATTTGATATGTGTTTGAAACTCTTCTCCACTTATCAATATACAAGATGCAAATGTACCTTAGCAATCAGTTTCATGGCACGCGATGAGAATTAGTGAGACGTGAATCACAAGAGATGTCATCACCTTTTATTGTATTTCACATTTATAAAAAGAAATGTTATCTAGAAAGAAAGCCTTTAAATAAACTGAACAAATTAAAAGTGAGAGAAATGGTATATTATGGACACGACAGAGTTTTTTACCAGAGCTTATTTACCACATATCACATAATAAAAATAATATTTTACATTTTATTCATTTTCAGAAACAAGAAGGATATCCACCAGCAAAACCTCCAGTGCCAGAATATGGACCTCCAGCTTCCGCCCCTTCATCCGAATATGGTGCACCATCCGGGAGCAGCTCATACTAAGATCAGATTCTCATGATACTTACTCAACTAGCATTAATATTTGTTATAGAATTAAAAAAAAATTATAACTAACAGATAGGTTTTAATATCCTGGAAGTAGAAAAGTTCGATGTTACTGTTGTAATAACTTTTTTTTGTGGATATCATCACCAGTTGAGTATTTATATACAGCATGTTCCGAGTGTACAGACGGGTACAGAGTTAATGCGATGGCGCAGCGCCAAACTGCATTACATCTTTATTTTTATCTTTCATCAAATTGATGAGACTGTAAATAAGTTTTATATAATTAAATAAAATAAATATTCTGTAAATAAATTACAATATTCTTTTATTTTCGTCAACTTTTGTCAATTTTACAATTTTTTAACCAACAACATCATCGGAATTCTTCTATGACACGTCACATACACTAATACACAGTACAGACACTTTCGTAACTTAATGCTAAACATTGCAAGTATACGCCCCAAGCACGTTAAAGTGAAAATTAACCTTGACAAGGACAATTAATATTTGTTTATAAGGTGCCTGTACGGTTTTTAAAGTATCTTCTTAATGATATTTCAAATACTTTTGTCATTGGTTAAAGACAAATTACCTGAATGAGCATCGAGGTTGCATCTGATGTTAGAATAGGGCCTCATAAATGAATTGTTCTAAGAATTTTTTAACTGTGAACACTTCATTCCTGATTCGTCAGCTTACGAAATACATTTATAACATAATATTTCTATAAAACTATTTCTTTCATTAATTTTTTACAAAATTTTTATTCTTTATTTTATTAATTTATATTGAATTGAATTTGCATCAAACAGAGCTATAAATTTAATTAATGAATTACACATTTACCATTAATATATCTTAAGATAAATTTTATTTTTTTCTGGCCCATAAATATTTGCCAATGATATCACTTTATTATTTTTATTGAAAAATAGAAAATAATAAATACTCCTTTACATTAATATTAAAAAATTTAATATGATTTTGAAAAGCGATAAGTTATAAATTTTCAGTGGTATTGCGCAAGGCGTTAACCTATTCCAAATAGTGACAAATACATGTATGTACCTAAGTTGGTAGCGCGCTAAAAGCGAAAACTTGTAAATCAGATTTGGTATGATAACTATAGCTAAGCAATTGACATAAAAACATAGTATATTACATAATACGAAATAGGAATAGTTATTATATTTAATATAATTTCAAGAAAAATCAATTTACTGTTGTAATTACTAAAATAAAGTATATGTTCACATAATCGTATAAAATTACGCTAATAAATTACTGTGCATGATGATGGAAAACATAACAAATTTCAACCCAAATGAGATTTCCGATAATATATTGACGACCCAAATGGCTGCCACGATATACGGACTATTAAGTGTTAGAATTTTTTTATTTTATGTAATAGAAGCCACGAACTTCCACCGATTTATTATTACGTTGAACATTAATAGCATATTATTATGAGGTAACAACTATACCAGCTAAAGATAATAGCATTTTTGACATACAATATTATATCATCAACCGTATTGTTATCGATATGACTATGTTCGCTATTTAAAATAATCTTTTGGTCATGATAGTCAAAAACTACAACTAACATCTATAATTTCTTTTGTCCTCAATTCTTCTTGGTAAGCGAAAATAAAATAAGGTAATAATAAATAATATCAATATATATATATATATATATATATATATATATATATATATATATATATATATATATATATATATATATATATATATATATATATATATATATATATATATATATATATATATATATATATATATATATAATATATTTCGACGACAGAAAACGTATTTGCTGTAAGTAGACGACGACGCAGTTTTTTCTGATTCAAATGGTGTATAAAACTATACGTCATTTTCTACTTACAGTAAATACGTTTTCTGTCGTTGATATGTATATAAATATTTCTTGTATAAATTTAGACATATCAATAACAGAATATTTATTCGTACTTCCGAAACAAAATACGAATTTTTATTTATATGAATGAACGTATTGCACGTTACTATAAGGTAAACTGCCCAGTTATGTCTAGATAGAACAATGTGCGCATGGTGTCTGGTAGAAACTGGATGCGAGTAATTGAGGATTAGGTTCAGTGATGCGCCTTGGGGAAGCTAATGTACAACAGTGGACTAGCGCAGGCTAATTATGATGATGAGACGTTTTAAAATTATATACTTTCCACGTTTTACTTTAAAATTACAATGATTTTTGCTCTTAATTTTTGCTCTAAATTTATTATAATCTACAGTGATGTAATAATGTGTTCATATATAGTTCAGCAAGGCATAATAACAAATGCCTTATGGTACTATTATACGGTATATATTACGTCTGAGTAATTTTGTATTTTCACTTTCACGGAGGCAAGATTGAAGACCGCCTCTCGGAGTTCTTCCGTGGTAACATCACATTACTTATTCTGTGTGGTACCATGCCAAAATATTTCGTGCCGATTTGGTTTGTTATGACGCAGTCCTCAAACAGACGTTTTGAATTATAATTAATTCGATTATGTAACAGTACAATATCTTACTCGATTAGGAAACTTCAGAACTTATTATATTACTAAATCAAAATTCTGTATTCCGGAATTTTCTGTTTTTGATTATAGTATCAGAAATAGAACGTTTCGTGTTTGTCGAGCTTTCTAAAGAATTGCTTGCAAGAAATACAAAACATGTGTGGTTGCTATAAATATTGTTTACGAAAATCTGACTACATATCAAAGTATCGAAAACAATTAAACTGTTAACTGATACGGCTTCCTACTTTGTATTTTCATATCCTAATGAGATATTTAATCAATCATATCTCTAAACTTCATCAACGTTTCTTCCTATACTGTAATCTTTCACGATATATGTGGTAAAGCTAAATTATCGCCCTGAAAAATTTGCAAATGTAATCTTCTGAAAATCAGGAGTTCCCACACTTATCCATTCATAAATATTTTTAGAGTGGACACATTTCGGCAGAAAACTAGCTGTCTTGTCGTAGCTTAGCTGCTGCGATTCCTATCTCAAGATAGTAAAATACCCTTCGAATGGTATTGGCAAATTACGTGCTCGAGGATCCCTCCCTGATCGTCTGCTTGCCCTTCGTACTATGGGAAGTACAACCGTTTGTTGATTTGTATGATGCATACAATACGTCTCGTAAGTATCGTATTTGGTCTACAAAATATAATACTATAAAATATATGTATATGTATGCGTATAGGGCAGAAAGGACAAGGACTTTCTCAGCTAGGTTTCTTGCCTTAGTTATAAGCCAAGGAAGGATAGTAGTTATGGTGATTGTCAATTTGACAAGAATTGACGTATTATAGTTACATGTTATTATTGATACAAAAATGATATTAATTATTAAATACATATTTGCTGCTACGAAATCTAAATTTAAAGATATTAAATTCCAACAGACACATACACACATGAAAATTTGAATTTAACTGAAGTATTTAGTATTAAATTAAAGCCTAAGTGGAAATTAATTTGCAAAACGTTGCATTTATTACACTGATGCAAATGTGGAGAACAAAATTAAAAATGCGTTTCTACTTGATAACTTATTTGGCCTATTTTGTACACACTGCTTCCAGATTTATCTAGACGTTGTTCGGCAATAGGAAACATGGAAACAGCGCCGGAGTACAGTCTATTTTAGTCGCAGTAAGCATTTCGCTTTCGATATAGTAACTGTTTCTTTTGCGATAGTAATAGACGCGAACTTTTTCATAAAACTATTTAATTAAAAATGAATGCTCTTAACATAGAAGTTGAAACAAAACTTGATTCAGAACCATGTCTGGTTACTTGGGATAACAAATTATTCGTGGGTACAGAGAGTGGCTCTATAATTGTAAGTTAGTTTATTAATGTTATACTTTCCAGTGATGTTATTTCAGTTTACTTTTAAGTTAAATTGATTAACTCTACTTACTCTATTATAACTAAAACGTAAATAACCTTTAAATGTAATATTTAAATTTATAATGTTTATATCGTTTTCATCGTTAATATTAATGATAAATTTTTTTATTGTAGCATTAAAGGAACTAAATGTATTTTATTTAGAAAATTTTAAAGATTAAGGACAAATAATTTTTTTTAGTGGAATTAACTTAAAACAAAAAAAAAATCCGTTATATTTTTAAAGGCATTTTAAATAGGCGTCATCATGCGGAAGTGCTGAACAAAAGCTTTTCCGCAAAGCGCAAAATTTTACTTGATCGTTGATTTCACACTTATATTTTCTGTCAGCCAGAACTTTGTGCGGTTTAGCCGGAGGGTTCCACTCTACTTTGCCAAGGCGGTCGCTACTTTAGCGCGTATCTAATTTATTCCTTGTCGGTTAACTTATATACATGGTCAGCGTTTTATTTGTTTGCTTAAAAAAGTTCGGTAAATATCAAAGATTATTTTTTCAGTCATTTGATAAAAAGTTATCACGTCGTGAAAAATGGACTGCACACGAGACTCAAGTGTTTGCACTAACTGCAGCAAATGGCAATGTTTACTCTACTTCTAATGACGGTGGAGTTAAGGTCTGGACGACACAAGGCAATAAAATAACTGAACTTCCACCCACAGGGGGCGATATTGGCGCTTTATACGTTTATGATCAACAACTTTTAGCAGGCGATGAAATTGGAAATGTAAGTATATTCGTTAAATACAAAACCATCAAAATTTTGCTAAAGCGTATTATTATTAAGGTCCGAAGAAACTAGATTTTTTTTGATTTCCAGATTAATGATAAATTTCTTACATTTAATCAAAATAAATCACTATTTGTTTTTAACTTTCTTCTGTCTTTCTTTTTTCTCTCGTTTCTCTCTAAATTAAGAGATGTTGCCACAGTCACGGCTAAAAAGGTGCTGCATATTTGAATATTTACAAATAAATTATAAAAAATGTTCTTAGGAACAAAGCAAAATATTTTGTATAATAGAATAGGCAAACTAGCAATGGTAAGTGATCACTGCCGTCCGTACAGATGCGAAACATTATGGGCACCACAAACCCGTAGCCGCCCTGTAAATTTCAGGAATAAGGCGATTGCAATATCGTTTTAAAGATGCAAAACACGTGCAGCAAATATTACGTGTGTAGAAGCTAATGTGCTAAATATCTTAATACATAAACACAAACTATCCTCGGCGTCCCTTACATTGTCTCTTGTGTATAGAATAAATTATGAAGATTTATTTACAATTTAGTAACTTTTTCATTTATGTATTACAGGTTATACTTTATGAAAATAATGCCGAAAAAGCGAAATACAATGTACTTGAAGAAGTTAAAGACATAGTGATGAAACCACCTTTTATGTTTACAGCGCGAGATCTTTATGTTACAGTTACCGAGATAAAACCAGGTGAGTTAGTGGCCTATTAAAACCTTGAACGAGAAATTTAAAAAATAAATGTTTTCTTTTCATCATCAATACAAACGATATAGTCTACAGCTGGACATCTATAGAATAATTCTCGGCGGAGCGAATTTGGGATCTCAGATTAATTTTTAACAAAAGTAACTATGCTACTATCCATCTATTGGTATTCCCTCCCACAGTCGCCTCCTATGACACCCACGGGACCAAATGTAATGGCTTTATATAATATATATATTATTACCTTTATTATGATATAAATTAAGATCATGAAGGTCACAGAGTATCTTTGCCTAGCCGCTTGTCCGGTATTTATGGTATTGTTACACGGGTATGCGACCCCGGTCTCCCGAGCTACTACCGTCCTCGTTTTCCATTGCGGTAGTAGCATATCCCTATCATCCTGTCTAAATCAATCTTTTCTTTCCCCTGCCTTTTCCTTTCTTCTCTACCATTTTCCCTTCTTCTCCGCCAATTCACGGTCTGCCGTGCCAAAGAATGCGCGGCTCATGAGATTCAATTTGAAGAATCGTAATATACCTAATTCGCTAAAAAATGACGGCGACGTGGTTCGCCACCCATCACGTCCTGATTCCCACGAGGGCGAGAAGAGACGAACGGAGAGCCGTTTCGCTACGATAAATGTAAGAGGAAGGATGGATGAAAAGATGGATGAGTGTGAAGAAAGCAAGGAAGGTGTGTCTGGATCGTAGCGGATGGAGATCTGTAGTTTCTGCTTAACCCTACAGGGAGACAGGAAATGAATTATTATGTTAAGATCCTGAAATAAATATCGTGTTTGACATTACAATACATGTTTTGTTCAGGTAGGTATATTATGAAGATTATTGCAGAATTATTTCGTTATTGAAAGCGTTTAAATATTGTAGTATAACTTTCAGAAAGAATATAAAGGCATTGAATTAATTTAAAATTGAAATATTATGAAACATATTTAAAATAATACTCAACTTGTCAACATATCATATACAACATATTTAAAATAATACTCAAGTTGATTTTGAAACGTGTAGTTTTATTTATTCAATCAATTTACAATCGTATGTAAATTGTCTTACATTCTGAATGTTTATAACTAATGTTTCAGATGAATCAAAAACTCGTTTTACCACCCGCCACACAATGGAAGGACGAGCACCACTTCGGTTAGTAGGCTCTTATCTGATCGTTACAAGCAGAGGAGCAAACAGTATTCAACTTCATGATGCATCTATAGACTCTAAATTTCAAAAACTTCACGAAGTTAAGGTATATTTTAGAAAAATAAAGTTACAAATCGTATCCACTTAGAATATAACGCTCTAGACATAGGTCTACGACAGAGAAAAGGCCGTTACCTAAAAACCGAAAGCTGGTGTTAAAAAAAAAATTAAGATCAGGGTATAGTATAGGGCAGTGGTCCCTATCCCCCGAGCCGATGTGTCCGTGTCTTGGTTTAAATGGTATCGGGCCGGACAAACCATATTATTAACGTTTTTTTCCTGTTGAGTATTTTTCTCAGAATTGTTTCACGAGGACGAGAGGTTTTTTTGTTATGGAAAAGGAATGCAAACGAGCAATTTTGTCTGATGGAAAGCAATAAACTCCACCAATCCGCAACAACCTAGGCATTACAGATGCGGTACCGGCTTTTGAAATATGAGTAGGCTTGTTTATTAAAGGTTCCAATCGTAGTTGTATCGGTTCGGAAGTACCGCTAAAAGTAGGTCGTTCAATGAAGTTTCGGGAAAAACATACCCTTACTGAATCGCCATTCATCCAGATTAGATAACCATGAGCTGAGCGGCAGTGGGTTTGTAGACTTGATAAAAAAGTGTGTAAATCAAAACAATTATTCATTCATTAAGAGATGGGTGAAGGTCGTTTCTAATTCGGATCGTAGACTAAATAAAATATAAACAATCAATGTCTCATCATGAAATTTTGAGCGGTCCGTGGCGCTTAAACGGTTACAGGCACTATTATAGTGTATACTCACAGACCAGTAGATTGAAGCAGAATAAAGGGAACGACGTTCCCTGCACAGCGGTCGCTAACCCATTTGTCCAGTGTACAGAACTATTTAAAGATGTTGATGAAATTATAAGGAGCACTGATATAGTGCACAAATATGATATGGAAACAGTAACACAGTCAATAGTGAAAAGGAAAGAAAAATACTGAAAATTCTTAATATTACATAATCATCATCATAAACAACTTTAAACAGTTTATTCTGCATGTAAGCCTCCCCAATGTTGAGAGTAGTAGAAAGCCTGTAATCGCTACATCGGGAAAAAGGGCTTGATGTTTTTTGGTTTGTTATGAGGTAGTAGAGGTATACCACCTACTTTATTTTTAATAATTCATAGAATTATTATGAAAACACAAAATATGAAGCTACTAATGTTCGATAATATTATTTCTGATAAGTTACACAATTATTTCTATTTCATAAGTATACTTATTTGGTTGTGCTATTGGTTACAACTATGTAAGATACAATAAGAAATGTTTCCGGTTTTCACAGGTTAGTGATATGATAGTAACAAGCTTAACAGTAAATGACAACTATGCCTGGACCGGTGGCTGGGATGGCTGCGTCCGACGCTGGAGAATAGCTGGCGATCAATTTCATGATGCAGGAGAGATCAACCTTGGTGCTTGTGTAAACGCACTCGTTGCTTGTTCATCTAGTTATGCTTATGCAGCATTAATAGGTGGGCGAATTATTTGCATTAAAGCTGCATAAATATTCACTTAGATTGTTGCATATTTAATATTATGTATGTTAAAATTTAAAGATTCTATTAGTACATATCACAACATTCTATATGGATAGCTATAGTTTTCAAGATAATTGAGTTAAAGTACATACATTATAGATTTATATGATAAAATAAAAATTTTACCATAAACCTGCATATTTTATTTATTAAGATATTCCAACAATGAATGCAAACAGAAACAAAAATTGTATTTAAAGGCAAAACATATTTCTTTACTAGGTAATTATTTTCAATCTGAATAGAAAATTTATATAATTCATCCTTAACAATGGGTTAGGTAAAAAAGATTACTATATTAACATACCTCTTCCCATCACATTAATTACTTTTGTGGCTTTTGTCTGATCATTACTTCATCTAGCAACACTATGATTGTCGAGATGTGGTCTCCATTCTAGCATTAGTTTACTGGAACTATTATATGTTTATCTAAAATTCAATTGCATTGTGTGTATAATAACTGAGCACTGAAGCTTTGCATAAACAATATTAGAACAAGCCTGTCCCTGGCACTTAGATGAAATTACATATTTAGAAATTAACAAACATTTTAGAAATGGTGTTTTGAGTCTTTACATAGATCAGCCAATGAGAACATCAAAGGCCCGTTATTTAATTGTCAGACAGTCACTTATTCATGTATTAATTTATACATATTTACAAACTCAATTCACAACAGTTTATCATTGATCAAATAGTTTGCCATTGATTGTAAGTTAAATTACTTTTATAAACAACACATTCTAAGAATAATAATCATAGTTAAATTTTATTTATGGCTTTTCAATTAAAAAATTAGATTGCATTTATAAAGCCCTAACCTTTGAGGCTATTGGCAATAATGAAAGACTAATCATCAGTATGTCAATAGTATTTTTATATTATAGTAATGTAATAATTTTCATCTTTCACAGTATTTTGTGTACAATCATGACTGTATATTTGTGGTAATATTTCACTAATGATACAACTACATAAAAAAAGAAAAATTAAATTATTATTTCAACATCACAGAGATCAGCTTCTGAAGGCAGTTTAACAGTTTTTGGATTAACATAATTAGGATCAATTGGAAGTAGCCCTGCCTTTTCTCGGCGACGTAATTCTAGGTAAGCCTCACGTTGAGCCCAATCTCTCATGTGAACATCCGGACTATATGCCCAAGCAAAACCACCAAATACTAAACACAAGGTCACTGAGAAAAAGTATGATGCATGATGTGCATTTGTATCTTCTTCTTTGCTTTCATAATCGAATCCGTAGCTTACCCAGTTTTTATCTTCAATTGGTTTTTCACATGTGGCAGCAGCAGATTCGCTATTCTTTTTTGAGGTTGAAATGTTGCGAGTAACTTTGTTTAAGTGATTCCAAACACATCTTTGCATCATATGCATGTGTCGAAGTTTTACCAATGCAGACATTCTGTTAAACGCGCTACAAATAAAATAGGTATCAATAAGACTACGAAAATAAAATTGTATCATTCAGCATTATAAGAAA
Source organism: Baronia brevicornis (assembly GCA_031353405.1). NCBI lineage: Eukaryota > Metazoa > Arthropoda > Insecta > Lepidoptera > Papilionidae > Baronia > Baronia brevicornis. The sequence goes on along the minus strand of JASFAT010001824.1, from coordinate 22,281 downwards.
GCATATAAATAATAAATAATACCAAGTAAAGTGGCTTTAACAATATTTCTTTTCTATCAGCTGAAAGATTACGAAATCAATCAGTCCTAATTATACATTATATAAAACTGGTTGGTTACTACGAGTGTCAATATGAATCGATATGTCATAAAATATCGATATGTACACTCTATATATCGAATCAGCCCGATATTATCGAATCATCTGACATCGATATGTACTATCGATATATTTCATCCGATGTATGAAATATCGTACAAAATTAATCCCGGATTGAAACTACTTGGCGCTAGGTTAGCACTTGTTGCTACGTAAGTGATTATATTCTCTTGGCCCCGAACCACGAGTTACCAATCTATTTTAATCTGTGATCGTTGTTTTGATACTGAAACCACATTTTGATACTGTTTTAAAATAAGATTATACTTACTCTATGTATTGTTAACAGTATTTATTAACTGAGTCGGGAAACTAACATTTTAAATAAACAGTACGGCAGCCATTTCATTTTTGACCGTCGATCACGGATTAAAATAGATTGGTAGGTCGTGGGTTGGGGCAAGAGAATATAATCACTTACGTAGTAACGAGTACTGCCCTGGCACCAAGTATTTCGTTTCTGCAAGGAAAGGTGAGATTATCAATCATAGGATTAATTTTGTACGATATTTAATATATCGGATGAAATATATCGATATCAGATGATTCGATAATATCGGACTGATTCCATATGTAGAGTGTACATATCGATATTTAATGATATATCGATTCATATTGAGCACTCTTACTTTAGAAGCCGCATTATAGCGGCGAAATTAAGTAAGGTGACGATTATTTTCATAGTATTAGGTATGCGCCACAAAAAGGGATACGATAAAGTTTCCCACGTATTATTTCGAATGAAGATATTTGTAGTGTAGCAAAGTCACCTTCATAGCCCTATGAGTTAGTAAACTGACTAACTCATTAACTATACAGTTATTTTTTACCAGGTAATAGTTTTGGTTTTACCCGTTATCGCTGTCCTAAGCCTGTATTACAGCAAAACAATTGTGTACCATGGAATATAAAAATTTTGATAACATACAAATTAAGGGGTTATATACAGTTAGAATTTTCAAAAAATCGATTTTTTTTTATTTTATTTTCTTAATGTACATATATTTAAGAATACACACAGAAAATTTCATATCGTTCCGGTGAATATTTTCGAAGTTACACGTAAATTTTAAAAGGCGTTTCAGAGTGGTTGGAAGCATAAGGCCGGAGCGGCAGCGCTTACCTAGAACGCTGTCCCTTTTGTGCACCTACCTAATTGTAAATGTTCCTTTCTAATGTATTTAGATGGGTAAAGGATCAGTGTGTTATTGTCCTTTTTAAACCGGAAAGGTAAGTTTTAATTTTGCTCTCCCCAAACTGGAAAATATTTAAGAGTGGATACATAGCTGCCGGCATATTTAATGAAGGAATGGCATCACTATTATATTATATGAAGGCAATAGGAATCACAATTGGACCCAATGCGCATTCATATGCTGAAAAAGAAGATGAGCAGCGCGTGACCATTTCCGATATCAGAGCGCGTGAGAGCACCCGAGATGGAAGAATGGCTCGCAGACAACATCAGCTCGAGTTATTAGAAGCTGCCGAAGCGACTGAGGGTTTATTATATGGTCCTGAAATAGACAACTCCATGTAAGTTGAAAAAAAAAAATTTCATTCTATGTAAAGTGCTTTTCAAACTTTAAACGCGTTTTTCTCAAAATGGTGTTTTCAAAGTCGGTGACCAACATTACTGAAAAACGGCTAAACCGATTGATCTCAAATTTTGACACAAGTTTCTTAAATATATTTTTTAGTAATTGATCGAAGATTTTATCTTACCGATTAATATATTTTTTTATAAACAATTTAAGGCCGAAATTTTATCCCGAAAATCGATTGTTTTTTCTAGAAACCGCCATTTTGTCAAAAAAATTTATTCTGCTTATTCCTTCGATTAATTACTAAATTTAACATTACTTTAACGAAATCTGTTTGGTTTTTTAATTTCAGAGGATCCAGATCAGAGATGTAGTGGTCACCCACCGCAAAATGTCTTTTTTGAGAGAAGCTCCCGGAGATCAGCTGTAACTCCTGTCCAAATAAATATTTTTACTAATACTAAGTCTAAAAATATTGTTAAAAGATACCATAATATATGTTCAAATATTTAGATCAATAAATTTAAAAGGTTTCTCAAAAAAAATTCTGGAACATTCGCCTTTTTTCGGCCTTCTAACTGTATATAACCCCTTAAATGTAACTTAACTAAAGAACAACATAAGATATACGTAATAAGTAAATAATCTTTCTATTGTTAAACTGGACTTCATACTAGTGTGTTTGTGTGTATGTGTTGTGTGTGTATATGAGTATTCGTGTGTCTCTTATGATCTAAACTATAAAAATTATTATAGAACCCGTGAATTTTCTTTAGTTTCACAGTGTGTTTATTTTTGAATTTAAAGTAAACCTATTTGTCTACATGTTATACTATGAATAATGTTAAAATTAAAATAATAGATAATAATATGTAATAATATCATTGTAACAATAGTAATCTCTGTGAAAGGATTTATTGGTAAAAATATGGACGCCCATCTGTCAAGTTATAGATTATATACGTATTACTAGAGTTGTTTTAGATTTATTGAAAGTACTTGCAAACTTTTAGGTGGTAATAATTTATCAATATAGCTGTGTTATTGCACTACATCTTTATAATAAAATCTTTGTTTCATAATTATTTTGCATTTTTAACAAATATAATTTATATATTCTGGTATAAACCTAGTCAGGAAAAGTTTTGCAATATGGTGGTTAGGCAGTATAATGAAGAATTAAAATACTTAGAGAAGATAAATCCTCATTGTTGGCGAATTAAAAAGGGATTTCAACCCAACATGAATGTCGAAGGTGTATTTTACGTGAATAACACTCTTGAAAAATTAATGTTAGATGAACTAAGAAATTCTTGTCGGCCCGGAATGACTGGTGGCTTCTTACCCGGCGTAAAACAAATTGCTAATGTGGCAGCCTTGCCCGGAATCGTCGGTCGCTCTGTTGGTTTGCCAGATGTTCATTCTGGATATGGATTTGCTATAGGTAAATTATATTGGATTAATTATATTAGTATTGACGACAAATTGGCTCAGTGGCGGGGCCCTCCTCCCGCGGAGTTAATGGTCGCGGATTCGATACCGGCATCGGAACAAATATATGTATGGATTAAAAATATTTCATGATATCATCATGATCATTGACAAGCATGGTGGGTTAGTGTCCATTCCTCCAGAAATAGAGAAGCCTATGCTCAGCAGTGGGATATATATGGGCTGTTCAAAAAAAATTATATTAATTTACTTTATCCCAGATATTGGTACTGAACAAATATTAATATGTTTTGGTTTGTAGAAATTTTTGTTTAGTATGGACAATTTTGAATATTATATACTCCTTTCCAAAAAAATGGGCAGTTTTGATTTTTCTACATTATTGGTAATAATTTAGTATAAGTTTTAATAGCGAAACTATGTTACTGGCACTTAATAAAGTGTCTGGGTATGAAACAAAATTCATTCCCAATTTGAAACTTGTTTTTTTTAAATAATCCTTTTTTTATTTTGTGACTTTTTACAGTACACTCCTCATCAGTTTCCATTTTTCTGATGAGTGTACTTTAAACATCAATGTTTGGTATTAATGTTTATATGTTGTATTGATTTTTTTATTCCAGGAAATATGGCTGCTTTTGATATGTCCAATCCAAATTCAATAGTATCTCCTGGAGGAGTTGGTTTTGATATTAACTGTGGAGTCAGATTGCTTAGAACTAATTTACATGAAAAAGATGTTCAACCAATTAAGGTATTGCAGTCTTTTATAGTCACTGTTCTTTAAAAAGGAGTAGAAGTCTAGACAAAAATGCAACTTATGTGTTAAAGTTCTTTTGTAATACACTCTACTTATTTCATTTAATATTGTGTGGTCTAATTTTAGGAACAACTAGCTCAAAGTCTCTTTGACCATATCCCTGTAGGTGTTGGCTCTAAAGGAATTATTCCAATGAATGCTAGAGATATGGAAGAGGCATTAGAAATGGGCATGGACTGGTCTCTGAGGGAAGGTTATGTTTGGGCTGAGGACAAGGAACATTGTGAAGAGTATGGCCGCATGTTAAATGCTGACCCCTCAAAAGTCAGTCTTAGGGCAAAAAAAAGAGGTTTACCACAGCTTGGTACTTTGGGTGCTGGCAATCACTATGCTGAAATACAAGTGGTTGATGAAATTTATGACAAGTATGCAGCTTGTAAAATGGGTCTAGAAAGAGTTGGTCAAGTTGTAGTTATGATTCACTCTGGTAGCCGAGGATTTGGTCATCAAGTAGCTACTGATGCTCTTGTTCAAATGGAGAAGGCTATGAAAAGAGATAAAATTGAAGTGAATGATCGCCAGTTAGCTTGTGCTAAAATTAATTCAGTTGAAGGACAGGATTATTTAAAAGCAATGGCAGCAGCTGCTAACTTTGCTTGGGTTAACCGTAGTTCAATGACTTTCCTGACACGTCAAGCATTTGCAAAACAATTTAAAATGGCTCCTGATGATTTAGATATGCATGTGATATATGATGTCTCTCATAACATAGCCAAGGTGGAAGAACATGTTGTAGATGGGAAAGTAAAAACTTTATTAGTTCATAGAAAGGTAATATTTTTAAAATTCAGAAATTTAGATTATATCGAAATTTTTTAATAAAACAATAATATTAAAGGGGCTCATAATAAAATAATGTTAAATTTGTTGTATGTAATAATAATATGTAATGAGCGGTGGTACCCTTGTTATCAGTGTCATCATCATCAATATAACCGTAATAGTCCCCTTCTGGATATTGATCTATTGAAAGTTAAAAGTCATTTTAATATTTCTGTTTTCATTTATTTCAATATTTATATTTTGTTGATTTGCTGCTACAAACAATTTTAAATGTTTAAACCAAATCACTTTATTATTTAGGGTTCAACAAGGGCATTTCCACCACATCATCCTTTGATACCAGTTGACTACCAGCTGACTGGTCAGCCTGTGCTGATTGGGGGCTCCATGGGAACATGTAGTTATGTGCTGACTGGAACTCACCAAGGCATGACTGAAACTTTTGGTTCTACCTGTCATGGAGCTGTAAGTGATTACTACACTTTTTTTATGAAAAAATAATAATATTTATTTCAGACATTTTTTTTGGTCCATTTATTTTACATTATTGTGTAAGTAATTATATTCATCCTAAAAATTATGTTAGTAATCATTTAATTTGAAGCTGATTTAGCTGTATATATATGCAATATATATGTATGTAGTCTAGCAACAATGGTTTTCATTATAGAGCTGGAGCTCTCTCATATTCAGTAAAGCAACAAGGCCGTTCCTTTCGTAAAATGGCTCGAAAACCACTGGTGCGGGCTTAAACGAACAAACTTGATGCCCTGCAGAAATGGGGCAGCCCTAATAATATTCTGAAACCATTGTTATATTGGACCCACAGAGCGTTGATGGTTCACTGCGTATGTGCCACAGGCTGCATGTTTAAAAAACTTGGCAGTATGCTTAAAACAAATGTTGTGTAACGTTTTCACGGACACATGCAAACCTGCGTGCCAGCATACTACATCTTTTTGCCAACACCCTCTGTTTCCTTTCGATATTAGCATGATCAGTAAGGTCATCTGTTACATAGTGTCCCAGATACTTAAATTGCTGAACTTGATTCAAGTCGTCACTATTTATTTTTATGGCAGACATATATGCTGGATACTTGCCCCGAGCGGTCATGTTTTGTGTTGAACAGCGGTAATGCAGTTTGTATTGGAAAAAATCAATGAGTAATAACAAAAAAACAAAAAAAAATTCAATTATTTCCGAGGCCTTCAATACATCAGTAAGAATTTATCTTCAGAGTTATATTTATTTACTCTTCGCCATTGAATTGGTACCATTTTAAAATGGGTAATTGATAAATCAGATATGAATCCGAATGATTTTGAAGTCTGTAAACCATAAATAGTATAATAATTTTTAATTAATCTGTTCTTCGGGGAGTGCTTAATCCGACTCAAGAAGAGTCATGAAAGCAGACTGAATGTGGTGGAAATGAGAGCATTAAGAAGTACGTGTGTGGTAACGTTGAATAATAGAATAAGAAATGAAGATATAAGAGAGTGATGTGGACTAAAAGGTGTCGTGACAAATGTAGAGAAAAGGATGCTTAGATGGTTTGGGCACATAGAAAGGATGGATGAATGATGACTGACAAAAGAAATTTACGTTGCGGATGTGAATGGAAGGGTAGGTAGGGGAAGACCACGGAAAACATACCTTGACTAAATTGCCAAAGTTTTTAAGAAAGGCCAGGTCAAGAGTACCCTTAACCGGCGGGCTTGCATGAGAGTGATGAATGTGGAGGAAGCAAGGAAAGTATGCCGAGATCGTAGCAGATGGAGATCTGTGGTCTCTGCCTACCCCTACAGGAAACAGGCATGACAATATGTATGTATATGTGTAATTTGTATTTTTCACTAATAAAAAGGTTGGTAAATATATGGTTTGTAAAACCTACAAGGCTACAAAAATATAATAGTGTTTTTTCTTTTGTAATAAACAATCGTTTAGTGATGAAATTTAAGAAATCGTATTAGTTGCCTTATGTTAGTCTTCTATGAATTTTTAATATGTACAAAAATTAAAATTCACATTAATTTCTAAAAAAATTTTAGGGTCGAGCTTTGTCTCGTGCGAAATCGAGGAGGAATTTAGATTACACAGATGTTTTGCGAAAATTGGAGACAATGGGAATATCTATAAGAGTTGCGTCGCCAAAACTGGTTATGGAAGAAGCACCAGAGTCATATAAGAATGTAACAGATGTTGTAAATACATGCCATGCTGCTGGTATAAGTAAGAAGACTGTTAAATTACGACCAATAGCTGTTATCAAAGGTTAAAAGCTTACTGTACTTGGTTTATTTATAATAAAACTATTTCTATGAACTAGATATTTTTAATTGTATCTTTTTTAATTAAAAAATACAATATTACTTTCTATATCTATCTATATATACTATCTATATTGCAATCAATTCCTGAAATTAGAATATTTTATTTGGCTTCCAGACTAGATAAAACCTGTATCTAGAATGTTATAGTCATACTAAAAAAGCCTTTCGAGATTCTTACCTGTTCTCAGAAAGCAGCACTCCTTTTTTGTAGCTGAGCTGAATACTCATGTTATAATTTTTCAAAACCACTATAAGTAAGACCACCTACACTACCACACAATAAATACAATTTGTAAAAGTTTGAATAAATGAAACTATAATCATTTGAATTATTTATTAACTATATTTTAGTAGTTTTTAAATTTTAGACTAATCTATATGTCCATCCTTGTTTTTAATGATGGCCTCACAAAGTTTCGGCTACCTAGCTACTAATTTTTCCAATGTTGTATTGGTTATCTTCTGCCATTCGTCTGGCAGTTTTCTCCACGAGTCTTCCTAAGATGTAGACACTGTGATTGCATTTTGTGGTAAAAGTTAAGGTGATTGTTAGCAGACTGACGTTTCACAAATGAAATGTAGTTTCTTATGTAGAAAAATAAAGAATTCACTTTTACATCAACACACTAATCGAATTATATTAAATAAACCTTCATCAGATTTATGTAATTAACTGATAATAACCATGTTAGTTAACAAAATAAAAGCAGAATGCTACTAAGTAAATTGGAGCCATAAATTGCTGTCATTAATAAAACCACAATATCCTTTAACTATTTATTATAACAAGATGATAACAATTTTACTACTTTGAATAATTTAATACTGTATTAAACTTGACTAAAATTGGAGGTATTTTCAAGACTATATTGCGCTAATTTATCTACAATTTAAATTTATCAGCTATTACCACAAGCAATGCTGTACCAAGAAAGAATAATCCTGAGGGTAGAACGGCTGTTGTGTTGTCTACTTCACCTGAAATTAAAAACTAGAACTTTGAACAGTTTAAAATGCTTGATAATTAAATGCGGTTTATAAAAGAACAATTAAAATACAATCCGATAAATCAGTTACTATTTTAAAAGACCTTTGTTTAATTTATTTTAATATTAATAGAATTCTTGTATAATAATATATAGGGGTAGTGGATCGAGCTTTGTGGTCTCTGCCAAAGCGGGGGATAGGCGTGAATATATAAAAAAAAAATATATATAATATGATTCACTTCAATATTCTAATGGTAAGTAGAATCAAATCCACGGCCCTTAGATTGAAAGCGTGTAGTCCCGGATCTAGGGGGCAAAGTTTTGTAGCTAGATTAATTTGGGTCCTAAGTATTGCAGGTATGTGTATATTCTGGTTTAAGAGTTATACGGGTTGTAAAGATTCAATAATAATGTAAAAGAAAAGTTATTTGCAAATAATAGGTAGGTTCCGCCCGGTTCGAAAAAATCGCAGATCCACAACTGTAAGCCATTACTAGTATTATTGTTTATAATTTAAACATTTGTTAGATAAATATGGTCTACTTTAATATTCAAATATAAATGTGATGGCGCTGAAGCGCCGAGAGTGATTTATCTTTGTCAATGACAAAGAATGAGTCATTTTAGTCATAGACAAAGTGTGCGTTGTCTGTGTCAAGAACATAGAGTGGGTGGTCTTTGTGCGCCCCTCTAGCGGAGCGTCATATATATGAACCTGAGGCGGCCACAGTCGGATACAGTTCGAATTGAAGTGCCACCAGTGCACCGTGTCTGCGACGAACCGCTGAGTGTTCGATTTAATAAGTGATTTGTGTATAAAGTACTTTATATCTAAATTGAAATGTACTGTAGTAATTATAATCCATTGTCAGTGTATAATTGAGTTCGATTCCCATCGCCACGCCCACGATTATCAGAATGAATACTGGTGACAGGCCCTCCTTGCGTTAACATATGAAATTCAACCTTAGATCTTAAAAGCAACCCCTAACCAAATGTTATTTTTGTTTAATGTAAATAAACAGAAACTTTAATTTAATGTTGCCAAATCATATTTTAAATAGAATATAGAATTTGATTAAAAATGAGAAGAATCGTTAAAATAATTTATCGTTAAAATAAAATAAGTTCAAAAATTTAACAACTCTGAAAGTAGTTACTTGCAGCGGTATTTCCGAATCGATACGACAATAAAATATCAAAAACAAAATCAAATACATAAAAGAACCCAATGGGCTAATCACACGGACATAAGTTAATTATAACTTCAATTTTATTGATATATTTTTGTGTAAAAACCTACAAAAATAATAAGTAAATGGGAATAATCCGAATTACATCACTGGAAATTTATCTTATATTAGTGAAAAGGATGATAAAAAAAAATTAGACGAATTATTTATTTATACCAGGTTCTATTTTTTGGTGGTCGTTTTCATCCGTGGCCCAGTCCAAACATTTATTCAGGGCCGTTTCCCACCGAACTCTCCGAATTTCACGCTCTGGAATAGAACAAAGAAATTTAAACATATTGATTAATTTATGTATGATTAAGAAATACGGTGTCACATCACGCCGTGGGCCCCAATACTTTTTTTTTATCCCAGGGGAAATCCTTTATGGATTCAGCCTGGGGGAGGCCGGAGAGTTATGTCGGACTCCTTTTACCGACTAAAACCCCTTGGGTGTTTCTACGCGTTATTTCTATCGGGGTCACGGGGACGCTTAGCTTAAATCCGCAATCCCGACAGCGCAGCCTTTATGACCCTATTTTCATTTGGGAGGCTTTAGGTTTTCCTCCCCCTTCGCTAAAGACTCCCTGAAAAACTAAGGGCGTTTTTCAGCTCAGGACATTGAGTAACAGACCCTTCGATCCGTTACTGCAAGTCCCGGTCAAGGTGGCATTCGGGCCGCATAGGCCAAACACCGCCGGCCGTGTCTTCTGCGACGGGTCGGAAGCGAGTTCGGGGCTTGTTCTCGCCACTTTCTGTGACATCACAGTGCCGCAGAAAGTCTCAACCGCCCGCCAGGCCTCTTCGCCGCCAATCATAGCTTTGATAAGGGCTGGCAGTGACACGTTCCGCCCAATTATCGCGGACAGGGCAGCATGTGGTTCCCGCTGGGCAATCCTCGCGTATGTGCTGTGCCGTATCCGCGATATCTACGTCACAGAGCAATGTTTTTATACACACACACACACACACACTACACACAATATTTGTTATAAATTTTATGGTAGCCACAAAATAATTCTTTTTAAAAAACCCAGCACTATTGATTATTAATTTTTTTTTTAAATTTTCTTGTAAATAAACGACACACGATAAAAATTTTTATTTAAAACAAACCCGGACAATAAATACTGGGTAAATTTAGATATTATTTTTAATTCTATAAAAATGAAAACGTGTAAACTAATGAAATATGAAGAAAAAAATATTTAACGGATTGTGAATAATTTAACGAATACCACCTTCACTAGTTATGGTAGGTAAAAAGGTGTCTGCAGGAGGACTCGGAGTGGTAGATGGCCACACTCGAAGCGCTAGACCAGCAGCTATGGCTGCCCCCAAAGCTGTACTTTCCATCATTAAAGGACGAATCTGAAATTATTCATAACAATATTTAAAATATTTACCCAACTATTGTCCTAATAAAAAAATTATATTTAATTTTTTTTACAGCCCATACTTTTGCACTAATTAATAAAAAGCCTAATTAAATAAAATAAGAATAATTTTATTAAAACTTCTGAAAGTTGAAAGAAAATCAGTGTTTTGTTGTTCCTGTAACATTTACTAAAATTACGACTTACGAGTTTAGATAATAAGGTCGAGACATACGAGGACTGTTTCAAAAATTGTTAGTCATAAAGTAAATATAATCTGCTTTTTCCTGACTATTCTGCATTGACAGTTAATTTTGTTACAAATCTCCTTGGTGAAAATCATTGACCATTTTTGTTCAGGTCTTTTTTAAAATATTTTTAAAGATTATCTGTACTTGTCTTTTGCTTGTAAAAATGGTCGTCGCGCGGGAGTTTTTTTCGCTTATTGGTTCCGTGAATTTAAACGTCGTCGAGAAAACCTAAACGATGATCCCAGATCCGGCTGACCGACAACTGCGGTAACTCATAAAACGTCATTAGGGTGCAGTAGTTATTGAGAGAAAATAAAAACATTACACATCGTAATCAGGGTAAACTAAAGTTTGGATCACAGGCAGATTCCATCATCCTGCATGAATATCTGAAAATAAGGAACGTTGCTTCGCGATGAATACTTCATTCTCTCATCGAGGAGCAAAAATTCAGAGCATCTAGTCATTGCTAACTAGATACCCCAGCAGAAAAGACCACGCGATAGACCCAGGAAGCGTTGGAACGACTGCATCCAGGAAAACCAATTGGAAACGCGTTGCTCTGAATAGAGATAGCTAGGGAAGAATCGTGAAAGAGGCCAAGATCCACATCGGGTTGTAGCGCCAAAGAAAGAAGAAGAAGAGCAAAAATCCCGTCGGGTTGATTGGTGCAAATTTATGCTGGAAAAGTAGGATGTAAAAAAAGAAGGAGGAAAAAAAAGGAGAGGCGTCCGTGACATTTTTCCACCATGATAAGGCGCCTGCTCACACAACTAATCTAATCTAGAATAATCGACTATTGGACATCTTCGGGGGTACAAATCTTACCCCACCCTCCGTACAGCCCAAATTTCTTTTTATTTCCCACAGTAAAAAAAGTTTACACCGCCGACGAGGCCGTCAAAGAATTTCGGCGGTTATTTTTCGACCTCCCGCAAGAGACGTTTTATTAAATGTTTTAAAAGTTTGGCGCATAGAGGTTGGAGTGGAATATTTAGAAAAGCTATAAAAAATATAAAATTATAATTATACTACGTACGTACTATTTTTCATTTCACTAACAAGTTTTGGTACAGCCCTCGTATTCCCCATTGTCGGTCACAGTCTCTCGATTAATTTAATACCGGTAATTTCGCCACTGAGCCATTTACATAGGTCGTCATAATATTAATATTTTAATTACTGCGAATTTTGTTTTTTTTTGTCATTATTAATCGAATAGAATAACGGTAGAACAGACCACAACGATGCCACTGAGGTCTGTTTGCATCTGCATGAGCACAGTATTTTGTGCCATGCCTCCATCCGCGAGCAGCAGAGATATGGGCGCGCAGTCAGCTGCCATCGCCGCAAGCACCGCTCGCGTCTGTTGACACACTGCCTCTAGCGCAGCACGCACAATGTGAGCTCGCCGCGTCTTGCTACTGATACCACACACTACCCTTCAAACAATGATATTATTGTAAATAAGAAAGGCAATACCAATAAGACGCCTAAAAAGAAAGCTAAATAATTTATGAGCATACTATCGTTATAATAAAATGTAAGTTAGATAATAAAAAACACTGAAGATGTAATTTATTTTTATTGAAACAACGTGCTTGTTATGTCCTTAACAGCGCCATTTGCGGGATGTCGTTTACACTGATACGTGCCACAACCACGGTCTTATACACAGGTTTTGCAACGAAGCCCAATTTCAGTGGTGAGAGATTAGCACGACCGTGTCATGACTTCTTTTGCGTCAACGCCGTTGTACGCCGTTGCTATCGATGGGTGCACACCGGATGAGTGACAAGCGACTGTAAGCGGATTGTTCGATTGGTTTATCGCTTTATTCGTTTCATTATACTTAGTTGTATTAAAAGGCAAAAAAATAGCAGGATGCTATACTGTCTATGTTGAAGTCTCTGGCGACCGTAAATTGAAAAGAATAGCACAACCATTAAGCCAACGTACCCTCACTATTGTTGATGCAAGACCTGCGTATATGACCGTGGCCACAACATCTTAATTGGCAATCGGGCTTAGTATTGATGTGATTGGGAAATTTGAAGCCCTTTCTCCTGGATGGCGTTGCTTGCGCACGGGTTGTTTCTAATATATGTATGTTAGAAGGTCGATTCGAAGCGACTCTTAAACTCTTAGGCACGGCTGAATTTTGCATGGAGCTGTTTCTCTGTACGGCAGATGTGAAAACAACAAAACAAGTATGAAACAATATACGAAAGTGATTATTTAATTTAAACGGTTAGCAAGTATGTCACTAGAGTGCGGCAATATTGTGACGCATCTTTCAGGAAAATGACATCTGCTAAAGCCACTATAATGGCGTGTCGGTCAGAAAGATAGTTCAGAAAGAGAACATTCGCGAAAGCCACTATAGTGGCGCATCGCTCCTAAAAGGTTAATATCACCCGTCTATATCCCGAGTGCGACACTGCTATCTATATATCCCGGCATAACACAGCACCACTATTATATATGAACTAAATAGTAATAAATTTATGAACTAAATGATAAAAAAGCATATTTTATCAGTTAGTTATATAATAATATATATTCACACATACACAACAAATTAGACCTAAGTAAAACTATAATATGGAATAAATACTAGATATTATATTTTGAATCTCCACTGTGGAGGAGGGTGTTGATGTCTGAGACACAGTTGTATACTTTTGCAGACATTATCGTTAACCTGTTATTTTGTGTAATCCTGTTTTCTGTACCAAATAAATAAAAAGAAAAAAAATAATAGTTTATAAAACACCTGCATATCGTAGGGATTATGACTCAATTTTGAGGAATGAATTACAACCACTACAGTCCCCGGCTGGACACTGGGTCCAGCCGGGGACTGTAGTGGTTGTATTGATGATAACCATATTAAACGACCACTTTATTTTAAATATTAATCAAATGTTTCTGTGAGACATTATTTGCTTTACACTACACTTAACAATAGTGTCTGTGTAGATTTTAAACATGGACATACAGTGAAGCATTATGTCTTGTCTGTTTAATTTTTCTTAGTCCTTCATAACTATGAACTCAAATACACTATAAAGTGTAAATAAATAAATACCATAAATAAATGATTATCTTTACGTGTTATTGTTTTTTAAAATTGTGATAATGATAAGAACATCTGTATCAGTTATCGAAACTTTCGTTTCGTTTGTATACTATAGGGATTTTATGGATTATTTTACCTCTCTGAGATATCTATCACAGATAGGTTTAACTCTATATGATGAAACTGAATTATTGGTGTTAAAATAATTATAAATCACAATATTTAATTATAACATAGCAGACCATAAATTGCTTGTGATTAGCATTTGTACTATATGATATTATCGCTATTAAATTAAAAATGAAATAAACACATACCCCCTAGCATCTTTCCTCCAGTATGGTGAGTATAAACCATTAAATGCAGGTACAAAACAAATGCTACCATCTTCATCATCATTTACTTCTGACGCTAAGGTCTCTGATTCTGTTAAATCATTTATTATTCCTAGCCCATGTTGTAGCCATTGTAAGGTATCCCCTGAGGAAATATTACATTATAAATGATATTTTATTATAGGAATATATGATCAGAGATAACATAATTATATTACCCGCAATAGCCACTGATCCTTCTAAAGCATAAACTGGTGGTGCATCTGGGCCTAATTTATAAGCTACTGTAGTAAGTAGTCCATTTTGAGAATGAACTATTGATTCACCTGTAAAAATCTCAAGATATCAAAATACTGCATTAATAAGTTGAAATAGTTATTGAGATATTTAATATTACAAAAATAAATTTAATAGTGACATTTGTGTATACCTGTATTATATAATAAAAAACATCCTGTGCCAAATGTACATTTGGCTTGACCAAATTTCATACAATTTTGACCAATTAAAGCTGCTTGTTGATCTCCTAAGCACTAAAAACAATTAAATTTTAAGAATTATCACATAAGCAGCACCAATATTTTAAATAAATTGAATAATGTAATAATTAAATACAATTTAATAACACCCAGAAATAAACACATATTCCAGACTTAGACCTAGAACAACATTGCAAGGATTGCACAATTAAAAAAAATTAAGTATGGTGACAGTTATAAACTCCTTTGCAAAAAAACGGGCACCTTACAGTCCTTGGATTTTCTATGAATAATATTAATATTTTTAGTATGTCATTAGCTAAGATTTTCTTTTATTGAAATATTTTTAACACATATATCCTAGAATTGTTGTTTTAGTCAATGTCAACAGAAATCGGTGTGAAAATGGACATTTTTATGGGTATATTGAAATTAAGGCTACGAGTATGACGTCCCCTTCCAGCAATTACGGCATGTAATCGTCTTGGCATGCTTTTCACCAGGCTTTTGATGGTGTCCTGTGGAATGTGTTCCCACTTATCCGAGATCACACATTTAACCTCCCTGATGTTTTGTGGAGGTGGTTAAACTGTGCGTACTCGCCTTTATAGGAGGTCCCAGACATAGTTAATGGGGTTAAAGTTCCTGACCTCCGTGCTGGCTAGTCCAAACGACAAATACCGATCTCTTGCATATAAACATCTACGTCGCTAGAATGGTGGGCCCGGGCATTATCATCCATGTAAATGGCATCTTCACTAATTACAGTCAGTGTGGGTTGTGCATTTTGACAAAGGATATGTTATTAAGTATATACCTTTGCGCATTTAGTGAGTCATTTTCAATGAATACTATCTCCGTACGATAGCTGGAAGTTACTCTCACCCAAAACACCATAAGGGGCGATTTCTTAAAAACACACGTCAGCATAGCGTTTCTTTGGTCCTCGCCAAGTAGATAAATTCAAGCCTCACCGGAGAAGAGTACGCTACTCCAGTTACCGTGTGTTCAAGATAGGCAATTTCTAGCGAACCTCAATCGAACAATCTGATGCTCGTGGTTGTGTGCAAGATTTTCTCCCAGAACCTTGCATTCTTTGAATGGAACCTATCTCTTGATATCGAGTCCAGGTTCTTTGGACGGGTGAACGACTAGCGCTTAACTGCTGTGAGACGTAATCTGTTTTAAGTCACAATAAGGCAGGATGGTGCGACAAAAATAAATTATTCTACTAAAAGTAAGAAGTTCGTTTTAGTTGTCTGATAACCTTCTAACAACAAACCCGCGAAAAGTAAGAAGTCACAAACAAAAAAATTTATTATTTTTTTAGAAAAAAAGCCATACCTAGACTATTGAGTGCCAGTAACCGATGCTGCCAGATGAAAGGCAAGAAATAGGGCTATCCCCCAAAATCAATCGATGGCTGTACACAACCGTTATACGTTCATTAATCTGCTATGGTGCTGCGGTGTGGTAGCCACGGACTGATATAGCAACAATACAGACCAAAGTACAGAAATTTCAACGGTAAGCCTGCATGGCGATCTCTGGGTATATGAAAACCACACCCAGTGCAGCTCTGGAGGCAGTGCTTAATATAACCTCACTGCATTTCTGGTTTGCAAGACTGGCATGCAAAACTGGTTGTCGTCAGTCAAAGGAGGCCCTACATGTAATTGATCATGTCCCCACAAGAAAACTTTCATCTCAGGAAAGCACAACTATGCATGGTGATCCATGTAATATCGGGACATGGTTCATTTAACAATAAGTAAAACTTTTGACTGTCCATATAACAAACATCTGTTTATGCATGAGGAAAGAGAAACCGGCTGCTCACATTGTGTTTGCAAAGGATTGCATATCCTTATGTCATGGAATTCACTTAGTGTAATAATAGTAATATATAAAAATTATAATTATAATCCTAAAATTAAATCTTCATTATATACTTTAACAATTATATATATTTATACCTCTAAATGAGGAATTAATTCTACTATAATGATTGAATACATTGAATTACACATATTTGAAAATATGTGTAATACTCTGTGTATACTCAGTGCCTGTGTTTTAAAATATTTCATTGCTATAACATTTTTTTTATAAGTATCGAAAATAACATTAAAATACAAACCCCAGCAATTGGAGTACCAAGAAGAGATCCTGTTGAAATATAACCATATATTTCAGAGGAACTTTTAATCTTTGGTAATATTTTTACAGGTATATCAAAGAATTTCAACAATCCCTTATCCCATTGTAAGCTTCTTAGAGACATAAGTTGCGTGCGAGAGGCATTAGTAACATCGGTAGCGTGCACTCCACCATTGATTCCACCAGTCAGATTCTAAAACAATTCCAATATTGCCATTCAAATTGGTAATAAAATATGGGGGTCAATTGTCAAAATAACTATATATATATATATATATATATATATATATATATATATATATATATATATATATATATATATATATATATATATAATGATAATATAATATTTTAATTTAAACAAATTGGTCATAAAAATGTATACATCACTAACAAACATGATTAACATTTAATTTCTATTTTCTAATTAATATAAATTAACATAATATTCCATATTTATACATGATATAGAAAATTCAAGCAGCATTAGCTCAGTTGACAAGAATTATACTTACAATCTAAGGTTGTAGTTTTTTCTAACAATAAACTATTAAACTAAAATATAAAAAATAAAAAGGTTTTTACCCATATTAGCCAGGAATCTACTGTTCCTGCCATACATTCCCCAGCTGAAACAGCATTCTTAATTATGGTTACATTTTGAAGTAACCATTTCAACTTAACTGATGAAAAGTATGTTGATAATGGAAGCCCGCTTGTTTGAGATAGTGCATTGACACATTGTGCACCTTTTGACTTATTAAGTTCATCGACAATTTTTGATGTTCGTACATCTGACCAAACTAGAAATAAATTGCAATGTACAATTATATGGATTTATAAATATATTTCTAATTATTCCTTATATCATGTTTTAAATATTCCTTGTAAAATATATTTTGTCTTACCTATGGCACTATAAAGAGGTTGACCAGTTACAGAATTCCAAACTATAGTAGTTTCTCTTTGATTTGTTATACCAATTCCCACAATATCCTCAGGATTTATATCTAATTTTTTCAGATTATCTACTGTCACCTAAAATTTAAAATATCATTGAAACATGAAGACAGAGAGATGCCTACGGTAAACTTTCTAAGGTCTTGGTTTAAGTATTAATTAAGACAAGATCAAACTATTATTGATTGGCTCTATTATGTGAGAATTATTGTGAAGAAAATATGTACCTCGATACACTCTAGAACGGCGTTTAGAATTTCTAACGCATCTTGTTCAATCCATCCTTCTTGAGGGCTGAATCGGTTTAACGTTACTTGGTGATATGTTAGTACCTCAGATGTATTTGCTGCAAAAACCTAAAAAGTTAGTTTGCAAAAAAAACTTTTATTTAATAAATGTTAAGTTAATTGATTTAAAAATTTAATTACAGGCAAACTTGAGTTACATACCAAAAACTTTACATTTGAAGTTCCTTCATCAACAGCTCCTATTAATGGACCAAATCTACCGAATTCTCGCATATTACACACAGACTACATTTCGCTTAAATTCGTTCAAGAATAAATGTTTAATATCTGCAGTCATACTAAATGTTCAACATTAATCTCATATCTATGCCAGTATCAGTACTAAACATAGATTATACACTATACTATATAATATAAATGCGCAACTCTCTTTAAATTTCAAAACTCTTTAAATTATATGGTACCCTGAGCACTAGAGGGCGTATTTTTACCAAAAAAAAAAACTCAATAGATGGCAGGTCAAAAAGTCTAAAAAGGTATTTAATCTGAAAATACCATACTTATTGAAATAAATAAACGATTTATTCTATTTTATTTTAGGTTAATACGAATATTTAGTTCAATCAATACAGTGCTTTTCTTTTTATATGATGGACACCAGAAATTTATAAATTCTAATGAAATGAAACACGGCATCATAAATTTTTTTTAATTATTTTGTTACAAATTTCATATACTTATTTTTTATTATTAAGGCAATTTTTACGAAGATTATTTTACCATTCAAAATTCAACTTTCTCTGCCCGCGGCTTCACCTTCGTAGAATTCAGGTTATTGCGCGAAAAGTGTCGTGCGTCCTATAAGAGCCTTTGGGATAAAAAGAAGCCGATTTTCATTTCGGATGTTTAACTATCTGCATGCTAAATTAATATGGAAGTATGAACATTCCGTTTTGAGTTAAAAAAATTGGTCAGTTTATGTATAGGGTTATAATCCAGGAGGCTCATTATCAACGTTATTGTATTGCTTATACAATTGTCAAATAAATCAATATTTTACTACATAAGGCTGTATGTAGTATATACATAAGGATGTAAATGACTGAATGAATTTGTTGAAAAATGACGGCGACGTGGTTTGCCACCTGTTACGTCCTGATTGAGGGCGAGAAGCGACCAATAGAGAGCCGTTTCGCTGCGATGATAATGATAGGCGTGAATATATATATATATATATATATATATATATATATATATATATATATATATATATATATATATATATATATATATATATATATATATAACTAAGGATGTAAATAATGCTACAACAGATTATATATATGATGTGATTGTTAAATATAATGGTTGAACATTAACTTGCCGAAATAAAATACATTTCTAGGTTTACCAGAAACTTATTTTCAATAGACTACATTTTGAATACATTATTAAAAATGCTTGTAAGGGACTCAATATTTTCATATCTTTGACAGAAGTTCAAATGTATAAGTAATACAGTAATCAATATTTAAGTGACAATCGTTTGAGAGTGATAATGTATTATATTATACTATTTAAAGTATAAACTTACGAGATGGGCTCAAAAAAGCTTGAACCCAGAGCCATTAAATTATTAAAAAAGTTTGTAATATTTATTTGATTTGTCTTTTATGTATTTTACGGGACAATATAAATGACAATTACAAATAATTGTGTTTGTGTAATTGTTTAATAGTGTATTTTTGGATTCGAGTCTCGAACGGGGTTGTCACACGTCTTGTCAAAAATTTTCTTTTCTCGATAATATTTTTCAGTTATTATTTCTTTCACTTGAGTTTTTCTTAATCTAGTTAATTTAGTTTATTTTTGCTTTTTGCCACGTAAGTATTTAATATCATTGATTAGTTTTTTAGATATTTTCATGTAATCTAGTTGGTTTTGTTTCGGGATGGATAAAGGGGACTTAGATCCCGATCCCCCAGATGTTTCTGAGGAGTTTTATTCCCCGTCTAATTCCTTTTTAAATAATATTGAAGCATCATCTAGTCCCTTTCTTTCTCCGATTAAACGTAAGAAGGCGCCATTCCTAAATGATGAGCCAAAAAAGAAATCTTCATCTCCTCCTTCTTCAGCTATGCAATCTCTTTATGTTCATCCTGAATCTCAGGACTTAAAACAATACAATATTGACGATCCGGCCCCTTACATTGTAATTCTTATGAGGAAATTTTCTGATCCAGCTTCTGGTACTTCTATTAAACCCATTCGCGTTGGTCAGTTTCTTTTCAAAAACAAAATTCTAGGTGTTCTAAGTGATGGTGTTAAAAGTATTGGTCGTAATAAAATTTCTATAGAATTTAAAACTGCTATTGACGCTAATTCTGTTCTCTTTCTAATGGTTGCGCCTTATCCCATAGCAATGATCAATCCCTTTTTCGAGGAGATAATCTCATAGAGCTTCTTGTCTCTACTCTTGTTTCTATTATTTCTAATTCTTTTATTACACATCCTTGTATAAAAGACTCGAATTATTCTGCAATAATTCCCACGTATGCAGTTACAAGGATGGGTATCGTCAGGGACATTCCTACTGATATAAGTATGGATGAATTGGTTTCATCCATTGAGACTCCAAAAAATGTAAAAATCTTTCGTGCGAGACGCTTGAATCGCAAAGTAATTAAAGAAAACAAAAACATTGAATGGATTCGGACTCAATCCATTGTATTAACTTTTTCAGGTCAAAATTTGCCGAGTCGCATTTTTGGCTTTTTTCCTCCTTCCCGGTCGAACCATACATCCTTCCCACTATTCAATGCTATAATTGCTGTCGTTTTGGTCACGTACAATCAAAATGCCGTTCTAAGCCAAGGTGTTTTAAATGTTCTCAGCCTCATTCTGGTGAGTCCTGCAAAGCCATAAATGTCACTTGCATTCATTGTGGTGGTGGTCACTCAGCCACTAATACTTCTTGTCCTGAGTATCATCGACAAAAGTCTATTAAAATAATAATGTCGCAAGAAAACATATCCTATTCTGAAGCTTCTATAAGAATTCGTCCTTCAAGACGTGCCTATGCTGATGTTACTTCCAAATCCTTGGTTTCTCCCTCTCAGTCTCAATTCTCTCATTCGGTGCAACAGTCGTACAAGAAGACAGTTTCCTCTATTCGTGCTCCTCCTTCTCCAGCTTCCACCCATGGTTATGACCGTAATGCCCATATGTCTCTTACCCAATCCCCTCGAAGTTCTCTTTCCAATGGTTGCGCCTTATCCCATAGCAATGATCAATCCCTTTCTCGAGGAGATAATCTCATAGAGCTTCTTGTCTCTACTCTTGTTTCTATTATTTCTAAATTTGATGACGTTGGTCTTCCTCCTAATGTTCTTCAATTATTGCAGAAACTTTCGGTGCTTAACAAAAATGTTAATAAAGATGACGACTATCCTTCAGTGGAACTGTCGTAGTATTAAAAATAAGAAAGCAGATTTAATTTCATTAATCAATAAGCACAAACCGTTCTTGATCGCTCTCTCGGAGACTTGGCTGAACCCGGTTAGTCACTTTCGTCTTTCTGGGTTTGCTTGTCTGCGGGAGGACAGACAGGACGGTTACGCCGGTTCAGTGATTTTAATTAATAGAATGTCATCCTTTATTAAAATTTCACTTCCTATTCATAGTGGTGATCTTAATGCTGTTGCTGTTAAATGTCACGGCATTTCTTACTTATCCTTGTACATTCCTCATCCTCGTCCGTCAATTATTGCTGAACTTAATTTAATATTATCCTCCATTTCTCCCCCATGTATTGTTTTAGGTGATTTTAATTCTCATCATACGGCTTGGGGTTCATATAGGTCAGACTCTTTTGGTTTTCTTTTAATGGATATTTTTGATGATTTTAATTTGTGCATTTTGAATGATGGTTCCCCCACTCGTCGTGTTTCACCGTCTCAAAATCCGAAAAGTGTTGTAGATCTTTCATTGTGTTCTCCTAACTTAGCTACTTGTTTGTCTTGGCATGTGTTAAATCACTGCTATGGCAGTGATCATTACCCTATATTGATTT